>OZ005650.1:250695342-251895342 GCA_963930645.1 Salticus scenicus
GCTACATAAATAAACCCATTTTTCAAACGTGATATGTGTAAATTATGCGTCATTTATGCACAAATAAACTGTAAAGTATCAAGTTGTCAAGAATGAAACTTGAAGTTAATATTGGGGGAGTGCAAAAGTTCTACCCGTTTTTATTTCCTATAAAGAAGAGCAAATAAACGCAAAATGAACAGTACCTATTATTGTGCATAATCCCCATTGCTATCTATGACCTCTTGTCACCTTTCTGGTAGGAGATGAATCCCACGGTGGTAAAATTCCGGCCGTTTTGATGGTCTTGAATGGCAGTTTTCACAGCATCAAGACCGTCAAAGATTTTTTTACTGAAGGAATTGTTCAACGCACGAAATAGGTGATAGTCAGTTGATGCCAAGTCAAGAGAATAGGGAAGGTGGGGCGGAACCTCCCAATCAAAGCCCAGTAACTTTTGCGAGTGATGACAGCAGCATGTGGCCTGACGTTATCGTGATGAAGGATAACACCGCGACGATTGATGAGACCTTGCCGCTTTGCTACCAAATTTGAATGCAGCCTGTCTAACTGTAGACAATAGAAGGCAGCAGTGATGGTTTGGTTCAGAGGCAGGACCTCCCAGGGAATAATTCCCTGCACGTCCCACTACACACTCAGTTCTTGGGATGAAGTTCAGCCTTAGAAGTCGATCAAAAGGGCAACACACAGTCCCACGATGCTTTACGTTACGGTGCATAACCCACTTCTCATCTAATGTCACAATACGTGTCAAGAATGGGTCATTTTTGTACCGGGAAAGCAAGGAAACACAGGTGGTGATTCGGTCATCTCGTTGATTAGCTGTCAGGTTATATGGAAACCAACGATCTATCTGTCTCGAAAAACCCAACTTAACCATCCGTCTCTCGACCGTTCGGTGTACGTTAAAGAACTCCGTTAATTCTTGCACGGTTGGGTTCGTGTTGTTCCTTATGGCTTGGTTAATATCGTCGTCTCCAATGTGTGATGGCCGTCCACTCCTAGCCAGTTATTGGCAACTTCTGTCTTCTTCCCTAAATTTACGAAACCATCGACGACGTGCTTTCGTCTATTGCATCATCTCCACAAAATTGACAAACATTGCGACATGCTGCGGCTGCCGCACTCTTTTTATCGAACTCGTATAACAAACAATGTCTTATATGTTCCTTCTCGTTTTCCATGTTACTCACCTTCTGTTTTTTTTTTTTTAGATGATTAACTTTGTGAGAGACGATGCATTTATATGTGAGGCATCCGCACGTTTCATTGACCGACGATTTGCGTCCTTACAATGTCATGTGTGATGTCAATTCCATTAGAAATTTGCAGAATTCCATTGCAGAATTATCCATTTTATTAATATCTAACCATGGATTTTTCTTATAGGTATGAAAGCATATTTCCCCGTGGTTTAATGTTTCAATATTTTTTAAAATCTGATTTTATTTCCAGATTTTGTTACATGGATTACCATAATTTATGTTTAAGGTTCTAGAATTTTCTTTCAACAAAGTAAGTTATTTAATGAATTTATTTTTTTAGAAACTTACTTCGATCATATTGAAAAGTGTTATTTTCGCAATGATGAAATATGTTTCATATTCATTGTATAATAAGTCAATCTTTTATTTTGAAATTTGGTCGTTATTTTCGACAACTATGGGTTAAAAAGTATTGATATTCATACTTCAAATATACATTTTAGCATGCAAATTTTAGGACAAATACTTCTTTTATGCTTCATGTTTAATATTTGATTTTTAACTTTGTGAGCCTAGAAACTCCCAACTTACCTTTTATAATACAGTCTAGAAAATAATAACAGCTTTTGTTGAGTTTCAGGAATAACTACTTTTAAAACATTGTAAATATTATATACATTTGCTGTCTGGAAATAGCAATTAATATTTATAAAGTATAATCATTATTGTAAATTTAAAAGTAAACTGAATTAATGTACTGAGGGAAAAAAAATATCGCCTTCATCTAGGACGAATAAGTAGTCATTTTCTAAATTCCTAAATTCGAAATATAGATTTCCAAGTTATGCGTATAAGGTTTACCAATAAGTTGAATAGACGAAATGATCGAGAATTTACAGTCTATGCATTTCTAGATGGTGAAAGAATATTATCAATATTATAAATCCTTTGTATAGCGAGAAATTTTCGCTTGATTTTCTAGAATTGGGTCATAAACTAAGATTATAGTTGTCAAAACTCGCTTCTTGTATTCACATTTATTTTCAAAGATTATTTAAATAAGTTTGAATTTGATATTATAGGCAAATGCTCTAGAATTCTAATAGGGATTTTTAGAACTAACCTTTAAAGGGGACTAGAATTTATAAGGATGACATGGAACTATTTTTACTAGAGTCACAATTTAGATTCTAGATGTCAGTTACAGAATGATTTTTGAATGTGCTGTTACATTGAGTGTTGTTTTGTCTTTTTCTCCCCATAAACTTAAATTGAGCATTTTAATGAGGCTTAATGCATTACACTTCCATAAAAATTTATTCACATTCCAAGAAAAAAAAAATCATATTAAAAGAAATAAAAATGTAGGAATATAATAACGGGAGATTAATAATTCAGAGGCGTATTTTTAAAAACATTATGAATTCTTGTACCATTTATTAAAAATTTTTCATCTGCACATCTGTCTGTCTCTGTATAACAAAATAATGTGGCAGCTTTAACTCGAGAACTAAAGCAGAGAATTTCATATAAATTTATATGCAGTTGCACTTTAAAATGAATTAATATATAACATTTTGGTATAAATCCCCAAAAGGTATCGTTAAAGTTTTTCTTTCTTACATGTATAATTTATAATATGGTAGGGTAGAACCACATTTTCCTATAAATGGGCCCAAACAGAGTTATTTTTAACGAATTACTGTTAAATTAAAAAGAATTGTCAACAATATTAATAACAAACTATGAATTTTTGTTATAGGTATTGTAACATCTCTCCCTGGAGGAGTAAAGTTTCAATATCTTTCAAAAGAATTTGATTGTACCTTTAAAACGAATGACTTAACATACATATGTGGTAATTAAAAAAAAGATTCATTTATAATTAGTACTAATAATAAAAAATAAAAATAAAAATAAAAATATATATGTTTAAGAAGTCTTTTATAAGACTTAAAATCGACTTTCTTTTGACATTTAGTGTTATATTAATCATGGAAAATAATTTTATTAAATAAAAATTTTAATAAAAAATTTGTACTGTGTTTATGTTTATTTGAAAATAGACAAGAAAGTTTTGTGATAGGCACAAATTATCAGTTTTTTATTATTATTTAAACAAGTATAATTATATCAGAGTTGTTTATAATTTTCTTGTTCGGTATTTAAGACTTTCAATTCAATGACATTTGCAGTTTTTAACATTTATAATCAGCATGCAGTATTTTATTTATTTATTTATTTTTACGTGTGCTGTAGAAATAAAGTTCTATTTTAAAAATCCTATCCCTTTACTGCTTCAATAGAGTGAAAAAAAAAAAATCTTTTTTGGATTAAGGATAAAATATTATGATTTGGGGTTAAATCCTTCTTAGGAAAACTTTTATTTAAACACTCGAGTAAAAAATGAGAGCATTTGTGGCTTTTACGAGTCTTTTAGATGATTCGAAGCTTAAGAATCCATAATATATATATATATATATATATACTTTTTGAAAAAGCAGTCAAATTTATGCCTGTAACATCCATGAATACAAAATGATCTTCTTTATCTATAAAATGGATTTTTCTCTTCATGATTATGAAAATGATTGTCTTCTTGCTTTTTTGTAAAACATGATTTTGAGTTTAAAAGACGGTTTATTTTTTTTTTTATTGGTATAGTCATATGCAATACATTTGGCGTTATGTATAACATAAGGTTAATTTTGTATAAATGATGTTTTTGATTATTTTTAAAGCACTGTTAAAGTTGAAAGTTCCCTATTATATTTCTCAGGTAGACAAAATATATTGTTTACTTTGGATCTGGAAAGCTTTTCCAAAAATATGTTTTTTTAAGGACGATTAAAGGATTTTAAAGAATGTGTATACATGAAATTTTAATTATATGATTTCAGTGAATTTACAGTTTTTCTTTCTTTTCTGAAACAAATAATTTTTAATGTGAAAGAAAACTTGTAAAATAGTCTGAATTTTCTGTTTGGTGGAAAATGGAGTGACATAATCGAAATTTCAGAATTAACCTATTTTAAAGTGGACTCAATACTCATTTTTCCTTATGACTAAAGAGAAAATTTTTATACACAACCGCTTTTCTCCTCTAACTAATGCTGAAAAGTAGTAATTTTACACCCAGTGTCCAATGTTTGCTACCAAATTTCGATGAAAATTTAAATACGATGGAATGTAGCGCCAAATAAACTGACGTCACCAGTGCTCAGCATTTGTTCCAAAATAAGTTTGTAAATGAATTAGATTTTTCTTGGAAACTCATATGGAATCAAATAAACACCCTTTTTTATTAACAAGTGAAAAGAAAGTGTATAACTGTGCAATAAATTTCATGACTCTACATAAAATAATTCTACCAGCTTTACACATTAAAAAAATTTAATTGGAACTCTTTCATAATAAATTATTCACAGTTTTCTTATTAAATAATAAATGAGATTTTGAAATATACTCATGTAAAATTATTTCTACAATTTTTAACATAAAAAAAAAAAAATCGTAATTAGAAACCTTTTAAAAGAAATTATTTACATTTACATATTAAATATTAAATGAATTTTTGAGAAGTAATATTTCATTTTTCAAAACAAATGCTATTCTGATTACGTTAAAGAGCATCAAAGATAAAAAAATTAAATGTTTGTTCAAATTAGGATTATCTTCGTTTAACTGTCAGAAAAAAATTACAAGGCATTTTTTTTTCTCTATTTTAGGATCACCACAAAATTGATGCATTTTAATGACTCATATACACGTCGAGTTTCAATAATAATGTTAGCTGAGAGCCTAACTTGTTTGAATTATTTTTTTCTAGGACAATTTATAAATTAAATATTGTCCGAAAAATAATTTAATTTTGGGCAAGAGGTGTTTTTTATTAACTCGATGTCTTGCTTCATTCTAAGCGTTTTGCTTGAAAATTGTGAATTTTTCTGTAAGAAATAGTTATTATGTTCTAATAAATCGGTATTCTATTAATTTTATTCTAATGAAAAAAAATAATCATAATAAATAATAATAATTATAAAATTTCATTTCTCAATTTTTTATAACTTTTTTTTTTTTTTTTTTTTAAACATTAAATTACGCATTAATAAAAAGATGGATATACCTCACCAAAAGTGTAATAATGACGTAAGTTATTCATTACTTTCTTGAAATATAAATATTTCTGCAATAATAAATAATACGTATTCAAATTCAACGTGTAATTGTCCCAAAAATATATGAACATGATTTCAACATAAATAGCACACAAAGTGACTTAAACAATCAATAATATACATATTGCAAGTATATTACTAAACAAATTTTTATGTGTAAAAATATTAAAATAGATTTTTTTTATGTTACATATATCTATAATTTTTTTGTTTAATGTTTATATATAAGAGTTATCTATTATTTTTATGTACACCATAAATAAAAAGATTTCTACAATCATCGGTGAAGTATTTATTAACATTTATTCTTGTATTTGCCAGAACGAAATTACGTGATAATACTTATGTTAATAAAACATTCATTTTATTTTCTCGTTTTGAATTTTGTATGTTCTTACATGTCCTTAACTCGTTCATGAATTTCAAATGTGAATCAGATTCAACTTATTTGAGGAAATGGAGACTATTCCTCGTTCTCTATAACAACCGAGGGTAATGGAATTTGAATGTTCGAAGCATCGAAAAGTAATGTAAATACACATTTCGATCTGTGCTTGAGTCTGAATCTCATTTAGAAGAGCAAACCTTTTCTCATTTTATGGTTTTTATCGGCAGAAAGAAAAAAAAAAATCGCTTCTCAAGCCGTAACGTATGATAAAATATTCAAATATTTCCATTTCGATTTCATGAATAGAGAATATATTTTATTGCATAAAAATGAGCTGTATATACAAATATTGTTATATTAAGGGAAAAACAGTGTTGATAAATTTAGGGAATTTTTCTTATTCAACAGTCATCAATAAATTTAAAGAGTGAGATTTGATACAGATATAGGTAATAGGTGATTATGGTAGCAATTTCATTCGAATAGTTGTAACCGAATGGTAGCATATTCGAATGGTAGCAATTTCATTCGAATAGTTACTACGTAGCATCAGAAAAGAAAAAAGAATGATGCATCAGCTGGAAACTTGTTCCAATGTTGAAGTGCACGGCACAGTATGATTTTGTGTAAGGATATATAATTCCGGTGAATACATCAGACATCGTACAGTGAGTGAAAGGCATTATCCATAGCAATCAAAGACTAAACCTCATACACATAGCACAGGAGTTGGGAATATCTGTTGGTGTGCTCATTTCATCGTTCGTGACCAGTAATTCCAGAACCAAGGAGTCTATTTATGTAGTCAGGGTATCTAACGATTAGTGCAACGTTTTGAGAAATGTGCAACCGTTACAATAAAAATTTGATAGTACAGTCGGCAGAAAAATTATTCGAGTGCTAGCAATAATTCCTATAAAAAAAAGGCACACTTAATACTGTTTTGTTAAATAAGTCCTTGTCGAATCATGTTCTTAGACGGCTAAGCAAATGATTAAGTTTACTTTTTAAGACTTTTTTTAGCTTACATTCTCTGTTATAAAACGCCTGCCGAATCCGGGTTAAAAACGGAAAAAGGGGAGAAAATAAATTAGGAATAACTTTAGATTAAAAAAAAAAAAATAACTAAAGCATGAAATTTAGATGACGACACTTCAGTTTAATCTTTTTGTACTTTTTAAGTGCGAATTAAGCTAACAGAAAAAGTCTCATTTATATTTATTTATACATTTTAATTTATATAGGAATTATTGCTAGCGCTCGATTAATTTTGCTGCCGACTGTAGATATAGAATGAAAAAGTTCTTAAATTTAGCAACGGGGAGAAACATACTAAAGCTTATTTACAAGGAATACCGCAGGTGAAAATAATCGTACATTTTACATATCATGTTATTTTATATTTTTTATTATTAAATATATAATTTAAATTTTTAAAACATTCCGACCATCCCGAAACTATCTTCTATAATTTCCTATTTAGTTTCCCATCATACTATAGGTATACGGAACTTAGGTAATCGTGAAAATATTCAATTTCGATTTTTTGACATTTTTAGAGGTTTTGAGATATATAGAATCCGAAAATAAAAAAATCAGTATGGTGTTCGTCTGTAGGGTTTCAGTGTGTTTGTGTGTTAGTCTGTGTACACGATATACCAATAATAAAAGACTGAAAATAATCCAGAGAAGTTTTAAATAATCACTCATAACATTGGAAAGAAACCCATTGTTTTGCAACACTCTAATTTAAAAACTTCGTAAGAATGAATTTTTACAGAAAATAATTTAAAATTTATGATTTTCATAACTTGGGATGGGTGGATGGTTGGGTTAAATGTCGGACAAGTGCTGCACAGATGGGCAATTGGCGACGGTCTGGGACACACCTCTCGAGGTGGTCCGGAGACATGCCATCACAATTTTGATCCTCCACGGAAAGGATGGCTCTCCCGCTTCGGTGACCCCGAGAGGTATAATTTTTGATGGGAACATGGAGGACATTGCGGCCACGACAGGACACAGCCAAGAAGGGCATCTCACCTTCCGGTTTAGAGGTATACGCTGAAAGCGTACCCAACCAGCAAAACACATATCATAACTCTCCAGCGAACCCACGGGCAGGGGCACGGGCCCGGAGGAGCCCGTGGGAAGGGAAGACCCACAAAATTGCAAGCAAACTAGCTGCTCTCCGGCGGGTGTGCTAGGCCGGGTGCTGGAACTCACTTGAGCCTATTAGAGGAACAAGGCCAGCGGTGAAGAGTAGGTGACAATTACAAGTAGGACTGCATCAACGCCTTGTGCCGCCAACACAGCTCGCAACAAAACACATCACCTATTATTTTACGAGCGACGAGTGGTTATAGCCTCCAGGCCAGAAAGGCATAGAGCACAGTCGACGCGGAGGACTACCTGTCTACCCGCCAAGCTTCTCGGCCGCGCCACCGCGTTAGTTCACCGCAAGCGGCCACGACAGATTTTACGTGCACCGGCCACCATTAGTGTGCACGACGGTCTTTGGCTGGCTCGAGTTCTGAACCCGCAACCTACAAATTACGAGGCCGGTGCTCTGCTGACTGGGCTCCCGCGTCCCTTCATAACTTGGGAGAACAGGACGAAATTTCACTTAAACGTGCATTAAAAGAAATATTTTTAACTTAACTGTGTCAGAGCAAATACCAGTTATGATGCTTGCTTTAACATAATCAACTATAAAAATTCAACTTTAAAATCTTCGTAAGTAATTTGAAATATACGAATTTCTTGACATGGCGGAATAGGGGAAAATTTCCCATAAACGTCCATTTTGAGGGATATTTTCATCGTAATGATGTGAGACCTCATTTAAAATATCTTTTATGATACTAGTTTGAACACAATTTACTACGAATATGCTAACGCGAAAGTTTCGTAAGTTTTTCGAAATAGAGGATTTCCTTATCATAGCAGAATAGAACATTATTTCATAGAAAATTGCATTATGATGATAATTCTGTAGGAAATAGTATGAAATTTTCATAAAAACTAAAATATGAAATTAACCGCAATAAAATTAATTAAAACATTAGAACCAAATAAATGTATCAAAATAAACTTAGTCTATTAGGAGGGGCATCTCAGTCTGTCACCGTGTTAAGCAACCGGTCTAATTCAATTCTCTTAACATAAATAAAGTGTTCCCTATAGTAACGGGAATTCATGATCACAAATATATGATGGGGAACTTAGCAGAATTCATCTATGCCAGCTAGTTTTAAAATTCATTTAGATATGTGACCAGCGAAACGGGTAAATTCTGTTAGTTGCAACATTATTCTTCCTTCATATACATTATACATTATACTTATCTATATTAATAAAATCAGACTTTTGTCTGAAAATTTGTCGGACACAAAAAATTTTGCAATATCTTCACGTTTCACACACCATGAAAGCCGAAAATGACTTCAGAAAATTTTGCCTGTGTGTGTGTGTGTGTGTGTCGTCGTGTCTTCATGTCGCTTTTTTTGTCCGGGCATCACTTGAGAACGGCTGGACGGAATTCAACGGCGCTTGGCAGAAACTTAGATCTTTACCTAACTTAAAACTATATCTATCAACTTTTCAGAAATTCCCGCACGTTCCCCACCTGGGGGGCAAAATACAAAAGCACGTTTGTCCGGGTATCAGTTGAGAACGGCTGGACGGTATTCAACGGCGCTTCGCAAGAATTTAGGTCTTTACCCAACTTAAAATTATATCACATTTTCCGAAATTACCCCCCTTTCCCCCCTGGGAGAAGTAAAAGACAAAAACACGTTTGTAAGCATAACTCGGCTCTTAATTACTTCACAGTAAAGAAATTGCACATGGGGATATTAGACATGAGTACAAATAATACATTATCTGCATTTAGGAATTTTCGATTTTTAAAGGAAGGGAGGAGGGAAATATTGAAAATTCCTGATTTTTGAGTAGACCTGTACCAAAAATGGAACAAATATATTGAAAAACGGCTATGCGACTTTCTTAGGATAATTCCAAAAACACATTTTTTTTTGGGGGGGGGGGATTACGAGGGGGCAAACTCGAGACACACTTTTTCTTTTTAGCGCTAAATGTGTCCTGAGAAATCTATGGGATTGGCGGTCACGAAATTTAGTGCGTAAATTGTTTATATGTATCCGACCCTTATTGAAACGCGATTTTATGAAATCCCCCTTTACCCCCTTGGTGTCGAGAGGGCTATAAACAAGTGTAAAAACACGTTTTCCTGTTTGCATTCGCCTTAAATTATCTTAGATTGGCGAACTTTGGTGTGTGGATGTTGATTAGGTGTACGCATTATGTACTTTGTCAAGATTTCGCAAAACTTCGAATTTAATCACTGGGCAAGGGGGAGTAAGAATCGGGTAAGTTGCTGCTGAAGGCAGTAGGAACACGGACTCCTCACGTTGCGAGCCAGAAAAATGTCTACCGAGCACAGCGGGAACTTTAATTCAGGTAATTAATAATGATATGGGATTTTAACAACTCATTTCAGTATTGTGTCTAGCAAAGCGGGCAAAGCCTGCTAGTATATATATATACAGAGAGAGAGAAGGGAGAACCGTGTAATATGGACCATCGTGTATTACGGACCATGAGAAATTTTTATGTTCAACACTAAAGGGTGAAAGGGTGACCCATCTCATTGCTTTTAGTGAATATTATTGTTATCCAAAGCAAGAAGTGTCTTGTACATGCGTACCTGTATTTGGACTATTGTGACATTCAGTTTTCAGTTTGTATAATAATTGATGTAAGAAGTATGTTAAAATGGAAGTATGACTTTCTACTGTTAGGTAATTGTAATATAATTTTCGCGTTAATAGTAACAAATGTACTTATTTTCTGAACAATCTAGACATGTGTTTCAAGGGCTCCAATTTGCATAGCGATATATGGTTGTAAACAGCGTTGCTCTGCTTATACGTGTAATATGAACCATGCTCTGTTGTGCAATATGGAGTAGTGGTCCGTGATAAAAACAGAGAGGTTTTGTTAATGCTCGGCGTACATATGTCGCACACTCAAAATCTTGAGGCTAAAGAATAAACCAGAGAAGCAGGGGGTAATCAAGCTATCGCTTCTTCCGAATACTACCCATTGAGTATAACCTTTGGACCTCCCTTTCTTTCGCCCATTAGCTATTATTTTTTTTCGTCCATTTCTGCTATTCCCAAGAGATGTACAAGTGTATGAGGGAACGTGCTGGACATTTCGTTTCACAATTTCAAGTCTGTCAACCGTATTCAAATTCAACGTGTAATTGCCCCAAAAATATATGAACATGATTTCAACATAAATAGCACACAAAGTGACTTAAACAATCAATAATATACATATTGCAAGTATATTACTAAACAAATTTTTATGTGTAAAAATATTAAAATAGATTTTTTTTATGTTACATATATCTATAATTTTTTTGTTTAATGTTTATATATAAGAGTTATCTATTATTTTTATGTACACCATAAATAAAAAGATTTCTACAATCATCGGTGAAGTATTTATTAACATTTATTCTTGTATTTGCCAGAACGAAATTACGTGATAATACTTATGTTAATAAAACATTCATTTTATTTTCTCGTTTTCAATTTTGTACGTTCTTACATGTCTTAACTCGTTCATGAATTTCAAATGTGAATCAGATTCAACTTATTTGAGGAAATGGAGACTATTTCCTCGTTCTCTATAACAACCGAGGGTAATGGAATTTGAATGTTCGAAGCATCGAAAAGTAATGTAAATACACATTTCGATCTGTGCTTGAGTCTGAATCTCATTTAGAAGAGCAAACCTTTTCTCATTTTATGGTTTTTATCGGCAGAAAGAAAAAAAAAAATCGCTTCTCAAGCCGTAACGTATGATAAAATATTCAAATATTTCCATTTCGATTTCATGAATAGAGAATATATTTTATTGCATAAAAATGAGCTGTATATACAAATATTGTTATATTAAGGGAAAAACAGTGTTGATAAATTTAGGGAATTTTTCTTATTCAACAGTCATCAATAAATTTAAAGAGTGAGATTTGATACAGATATAGGTAATAGGTGATTATGGTAGCAATTTCATTCGAATAGTTGTAACCGAATGGTAGCATATTCGAATGGTAGCAATTTCATTCGAATAGTTACTACGTAGCATCAGAAAAGAAAAAAGAATGATGCATCAGCTGGAAACTTGTTCCAATGTTGAAGTGCACGGCACAGTATGATTTTGTGCAAGGATATATAATTCCGGTGAATACATCAGACATCGTACAGTGAGTGAAAGGCATTATCCATAGCAATCAAAGACTAAACCTCATACACATAGCACAGGAGTTGGGAATATCTGTTGGTGGTGCTCATTTCATCGTTCGTGACCAGTAATTCCAGAACCAAGGAGTCTATTTATGTAGTCAGGGTATCTAACGATTAGTGCAACGTTTTGAGAAATGTGCAACCGTTACAATAAAAATTTGATAGTACAGTCGGCAGAAAAATTATTCGAGTGCTAGCAATAATTCCTATAAAAAAAAGGCACACTTAATACTGTTTTGTTAAATAAGTCCTTGTCGAATCATGTTCTTAGACGGCTAAGCAAATGATTAAGTTTACTTTTTTAAGACTTTTTTTAGCTTACATTCTCTGTTATAAAATGCCTGCCGAATCCGGGTTAAAAACGGAAAAAGGGGAGAAAATAAATTAGGAATAACTTTAGATTAAAAAAAAAAAAATAACTAAAGCATGAAATTTAGATGACGACACTTCAGTTTAATCTTTTTGTACTTTTTAAGTGCGAATTAAGCTAACAGAAAAAGTCTCATTTATATTTATTTATACATTTTAATTTATATAGGAATTATTGCTAGCGCTCGATTAATTTTGCTGCCGACAGTAGATATAGAATGAAAAAGTTCTTAAATTTAGCAACGGGGAGAAACATACTAAAGCTTATTTACAAGGAATACCGCAGGTGAAAATAATCGTGCATTTTGCATATCATGTTATTTTAATTTTTTTATTATTAAATATATAATTTAAATTTTTAAAACATTCCGACCATCCCGAAACTATCTTCTAAAATTTCCTATTTAGTTTCCCATCATACTATAGGTATACGGAACTTAGGTAATCGTGAAAATATTCAATTTCGATTTTTTGACATTTTTAGAGGTTTTGAGATATATAGAATCCGAAAATAAAAAAATCAGTATGGTGTTCGTCTGTAGGGTTTCAGTGTGTTTGTGTGTTAGTCTGTGCACACGATATACCAATAATAAAAGACTGAAAATAATCCAGAGAAGTTTTAAATAATCACTCATAACATTGGAAAGAAACCCATTGTTTTGCAACACTCTAATTTAAAAACTTCGTAAGAATGAATTTTTACAGAAAATAATTTAAAATTTATGATTTTCATAACTTGGGATGGGTGGATGGTTGGGTTAAATGTCGGACAAGTGCTGCACAGATGGGCAATTGGCGACGGTCTGGGACACACCTCTCGAGGTGGTCCGGAGACATGCCATCACAATTTTGATCCTCCACGGAAAGGATGGCTCTCCCGCTTCGGTGACCCCGAGAGGTATAATTTTTGATGGGAACATGGAGGACATTGCGGCCACGACAGGACACAGCCAAGAAAGGCATCTCACCTTCCGGTTTAGAGGTATACGCTGAAAGCGTACCCAACCAGCAAAACACATATCATAACTCTCCAGCGAACCCACGGGCAGGGGCACGGGCCCGGAGGAGCCCGTGGGAAGGGAAGACCCACAAAATTGCAAGCAAACTAGCTGCTCTCCGGCTGGTGTGCTAGGCCGGGTGCTGGAACTCACTTGAGCCTATTAGAGGAACAAGGCCAGCGGTGAAGAGTAGGTGACAATTACAAGTAGGACTGCATCAACGCCTTGTGCCGCCAACACAGCTCGCAACAAAACACATCACCTATTATTTTACGAGCGACGAGTGGTTATAGCCTCCAGGCCAGAAAGGCATAGAGCACAGTCGACGCGGAGGACTACCTGTCTACCCGCCAAGCTTCTCGGCCGCGCCACCGCGTTAGTTCACCGCAAGCGGCCACGACAGATTTTACGTGCACCGGCCACCATTAGTGTGCACGACGGTCTTTGGCTGGCTCGAGTTCTGAACCCGCAACCTACAAATTACGAGGCCGGTGCTCTGCTGACTGGGCTCCCGCGTCCCTTCATAACTTGGGAGAACAGGACGAAATTTCACTTAAACGTGCATTAAAAGAAATATTTTTAACTTAACTGTGTCAGAGCAAATACCAGTTATGATGCTTGCTTTAACATAATCAACTATAAAAATTCAACTTTAAAATCTTCGTAAGTAATTTGAAATATACGAATTTCTTGACATGGCGGAATAGGGGAAAATTTCCCATAAACGTCCATTTTGAGGGATATTTTCATCGTAATGATGTGAGACCTCATTTAAAATATCTTTTATGATACTAGTTTGAACACAATTTACTACGAATATGCTAACGCGAAAGTTTCGTAAGTTTTTCGAAATAGAGGATTTCCTTATCATAGCAGAATAGAACATTATTTCATAGAAAATTGCATTATGATGATAATTCTGTAGGAAATAGTATGAAATTTTCATAAAAACTAAAATATGAAATTAACCGCAATAAAATTAATTAAAACATTAGAACCAAATAAATGTATCAAAATAAACTTAGTCTATTAGGAGGGGCATCTCAGTCTGTCACCGTGTTAAGCAACCGGTCTAATTCAATTCTCTTAACATAAATATAGTGTTCCCTATAGTAACGGGAATTCATGATCACAAATATATGATGGGGAACTTAGCAGAATTCATCTATGCCAGCTAGTTTTAAAATTCATTTAGATATGTGACCAGCGAAACGGGTAAATTCTGTTAGTTGCAACATCATTCTTCCTTCATATACATTATACATTATACTTATCTATATTAATAAAATCAGACTTTTGTCTGAAAATTTGTCGGACACAAAAAATTTTGCAATATCTTCACGTTTCACACACCATGAAAGCCGAAAATGACTTCAGAAAATTTTGCCTGTGTGTGTGTGTGTGTGTCGTCGTGTCTTCATGTCGCTTTTTTTGTCCGGGCATCACTTGAGAACGGCTGGACGGAATTCAACGGCGCTTGGCAGAAACTTAGATCTTTACCTAACTTAAAACTATATCTATCAACTTTTCAGAAATTCCCGCACGTTCCCCACCTGGGGGGCAAAATACAAAAGCACGTTTGTCCGGGTATCAGTTGAGAACGGCTGGACGGTATTCAACGGCGCTTCGCAAGAATTTAGGTCTTTACCCAACTTAAAATTATATCACCTTTTCCGAAATTACCCCCCTTTCCCCCCTGGGAGAAGTAAAAGACAAAAACACGTTTGTAAGCATAACTCGGCTCTTAATTACTTCACAGTAAAGAAATTGCACATGGGGATATTAGACATGAGTACAAATAATACATTATCTGCATTTAGGAATTTTCGATTTTTAAAGGAAGGGAGGAGGGAAATATTGAAAATTCCTGATTTTTGAGTAGACCTGTACCAAAAATGGAACAAATATATTGAAAAACGGCTATGCGACTTTCTTAGGATAATTCCAAAAACACATTTTTTTTGGGGGGGGGGGATTACGAGGGGGCAAACTCGAGACACACTTTTTCTTTTTAGCGCTAAATGTGTCCTGAGAAATCTATGGGATTGGCGGTCACGAAATTTAGTGCGTAAATTGTTTATATGTATCCGACCCTTATTGAAACGGGATTTTATGAAATCCCCCTTTACCCCCTTGGTGTCGAGAGGGCTATAAACAAGTGTAAAAACACGTTTTCCCGTTTGCATTCGCCTTAAATTATCTTAGATTGGCGAACTTTGGTGTGTGGATGTTGATTAGGTGTACGCATTATGTACTTTGTCAAGATTTCGCAAAACTTCGAATTTAATCACTGGGCAAGGGGGAGTAAGAATCGGGTAAGTTGCTGCTGAAGGCAGTGGGAACACGGACTCCTCACGTTGCGAGCCAGAAAAATGTCTACCGAGCACAGCGGGAACTTTAATTCAGGTAATTAATAATGATATGGGATTTTAACAACTCATTTCAGTATTGTGTCTAGCAAAGCGGGCAAAGCCTGCTAGTATATATATATACAGAGAGAGAGAAGGGAGAACCGTGTAATATGGACCATCGTGTATTACGGACCATGAGAAATTTTTATGTTCAACACTAAAGGGTGAAAGGGTGACCCATCTCATTGCTTTTAAGTGAATATTATTGTTATCCAAAGCAAGAAGTGTCTTGTACATGCGTACCTGTATTTGGACTATTGTGACATTCAGTTTTCAGTTTGTATAATAATTGATGTAAGAAGTATGTTAAAATGGAAGTATGACTTTCTACTGTTAGGTAATTGTAATATAATTTTCGCGTTAATAGTAACAAATGTACTTATTTTCTGAACAATCTAGACATGTGTTTCAAGGGCTCCAATTTGCATAGCGATATATGGTTGTAAACAGCGTTGCTCTGCTTATACGTGTAATATGAACCATGCTCTGTTGTGCAATATGGAGTAGTGGTCCGTGATAAAAACAGAGAGGTTTTGTTAATGCTCGGCGTACATATGTCGCACACTCAAAATCTTGAGGCTAAAGAATAAACCAGAGAAGCAGGGGGTAATCAAGCTATCGCTTCTTCCGAATACTACCCATTGAATATAACCTTTGGACCTCCCTTTCTTTCGCCCATTAGCTATTATTTTTTTTCGTCCATTTCTGCTATTCCCAAGAGATGTACAAGTGTATGAGGGAACGTGCTGGACATTTCGTTTCACAATTTCAAGTGTGTCAACTGTTCGGGAAGGATTACTTTGGGAAAGAACACTATGGAGCACTTGGTCCATATTACGCAAACGTATGCGTAATATGGACCTCCAACACATAAATAAAATAATTATTTTCTGCAATTATTAATAATTTCCAGAGTGCTTTACTAAGCTTGAATTATTCAACTGTACAATTGCAATGAGCAGTCAACAAATTAAGTCTTTTTATTTTAATAATTTTAGTTTTATAAGCATTCTTGCTTAGGGGGTCCATATTACACGGAGCTCCCTTATATATATATATATATATATATTGAGGGCGAACGGTTAATAACTTAAATCATAGCCTCCTAAACTAGATGCCTGTCGCGTGGCTCGGAAACTTGGTAACAGTTCAAGCGGTAGGCAGCACCACCTGGTACAGATTGCGCGACTTTTTTATTCAACAGTCACCAAAAATTTTTTTAAGTGGTATTTGATATACATAAAAGGCTAATAAAATCGAAGAAACGTCGATTATATATATCATATATCTTCTTAAAATTATTGGTGACAGTTAAATAAAAAATTCGGTTAATCTGTATCAGGTGGCTCTGTCTACCACTTGAACTGTTGCCAAGTTTCTGAGCCACACGACAGGCATCTAGTCTAGGAGGCTATGCTTAAATATTACAATTTAAATTATTAAATGAAATTTGATAAAAAGTATAAAATATTTTCATACAGATTTTATTTTAAGTTTAATAACATATGTCTTTTTCTAATTTTATTTTAAAGGAATCGCGCATATCGAATTACATTGTGAGGGTTTAAGGGGAAAAAAAATACATTTGTGCTATATTTATGATTATCTTTACATATCATTTTTAAGAAAAAATTTGTTAGAAAAGTGAGAAAATAATCTTAAAATACCGAAGAAAACTTTTGTTTCAATGCCATACAAAAAATAAGTTTCGGGAACACTAAAAGGGATAAGATATTTACTAGATTCTAAAAACAGAATATCACAAAGGAAAAGCACATTTTTTTGCGCTTCATTGTTTTTCTATCTTAAAATTTATCCGGATAAAATAGTAAGCAGAAAGATTTACGGTGTCTTAAATTTCTGAATATAAAATACCAGATGTTTTTAACACATTAAAAATACTTCAAGTGAAAGAAATATATTTTGATTTTAAACTTTAGGGAAAAATTCCTGTTGCTTTTTTTACCTATTAAGTTTCATGATTTAAACTAAGTGACATTTAAAACTTCTGCATATTTTGTGTACCCTAATGTGAGTGATTTAGTTATAAACAATTAAATTATAACAAAATTACAAGAATAAATATTTCAGGATACTTGTTTAAAGTAATTTTTAAAATTTGTACCTATTTTATGAAAAATTTCTGAAAAATGAGAAAAAAACATTGTACACTATGATTATCTGTGTAAATTTTCTTTATATATATATATATATATATATATATATGTCAGAGAAAATATTATATTGTGATAATTGTGAATTATCAGCGCTTTTCAACATATACGAAATAGTTTGCTTTCCGTATAGAGTTCTAACAACCACGTGACTTTCTTCTTAGCAACCGTACTTTGGTGAAGGACAACGCTAATTTTTCCATGCCTTTGGACGCGTAGTAGTCGATTTTTTTTTTATGCTTTTACAAATACATTTAGAGCACTGTGTTACAATAAATTTGTAACACTATTCCGCAATGATAAAGAATGGGTCAGTGGGGTCAACTGTCCCTCAGCAAGCAAATATCATTTGCTCGTGACGTCATCTGTTAGAACTCTATTGAAAAGGAAATTTCAGATTTTATCAAATAAGATGTTTTCACTGGAGAACATTAGTCATTAACATAATCGAACATAATGTAATCTATCTATACATATAATAAAATAAAATGTTTGTTTGTGTGTGTGTGTGTCATTGTGTATGTACATCTAGAGCTTTTTAGGAGAACGGCTGATCGCAGAGCTACACACATTTGCATGGAGGTTCGTAATGACCTCTCCTGATGCACCTCGAAGACTGATTTTCGAATTTTTGATTAGTTTTTTCTTAATTAATTAAAATGTGAAAATAATAACCTTCTAATTTCCGATAAATAAACCATTTAAATTTTATCCATAATTTAATTGTTGCCAATTTTTTTTCGACAGAATAAAAAAAAAAGTACTTTTACTTAAAATGAGGAAAATAAA
Source organism: Salticus scenicus (assembly GCA_963930645.1). NCBI lineage: Eukaryota > Metazoa > Arthropoda > Arachnida > Araneae > Salticidae > Salticus > Salticus scenicus. The sequence goes on from OZ005650.1 coordinate 250,714,193, forward strand.
TTAGAAAAATTAGAAAATAAATTAGAAATATCAGTTGTATCGTTACAAATAAGAAATCAAATGAAAGGGGCAATTTTTGTGAATCCGACGGATTAAACAGCATATCGATCGGACAATTAGATTTTTTAAAATTAACTAAAGTATGAATTTTAGGTGGCAACAACAGAAGATCGTATGGAAACCGTTTGAAGAAAAAAAAAAAATCTGCTACTTATTAAGTCACAAGTTTTTGAAGTGGAATTAAAAATTACAGTTTTTTTTTTTTTTTTTTTTTAATTTTCTCTCACGAACAGAAAAATGTAATATACAGCCTGTACAACACAAGACCAACTTGCAGTTCAAATTTCATCAATTTTGGTTAATAAACAATAAAATTACATATTTTGGAAATTAAATTTTACTCTAACTTCGAAAAGATTTATGTGATACGATATATTTTAAGAATTTGGGGTTTAAAAGTTCTTTTAAATAGATTATTTAAACTCTATGAACCATAATTTTATTTTATCAGTTTCATTAATAGATCCACCTGGGTTATTTTTTAAATTTTGGTATTGAGAATGGTATTGAGAAATTTTTTAAATTTGGTATTGTACACCGAATGTTTTTCGACAAGAAGTTTAATATGGCAGCAGCCATTTTAATCTAAGTAGCGTATAAAAAATATAAAAAAATTATAAAGTATTACAAAAAGGAAAAAAAAAAATATTAAACCTAAATAGTAGTCACATAAATGATTTATTTTTATAGAAAGCTTACAGAAAAAATGCAGTTTTAAAGATAGCAACTTTATTTCAGCAAGCACTATTTTAAAACTAAAAACCATTAAAAATATAAACAGAATAGGAAGGATTCTTATATATAAATAAAAAGGTGTCTGATAAAATCATTAGCAAAATAGATTTCCCCTTTTCCTAAAAAAAAAAAAAAAAAAATCCTTCGCTAATATGTCGACAAAAATTCGAAAGCCGCCAATAGAGCAACATATTAAAGTTGTGTAGTACGATAATGTTTACCTATTTATTTATTTTTTTATATACTAATCACTATGCTAATTTATCGTACAAATAAATGAGCCTCTGTGTGTGACTGCACTTGCACTCTGTCGAACAGAAATATTTGATTAATTCATATTAATATTTAAATAAATAAATAAAAATAAAAATATGTTTAATGAGAAATATATATAACCATAAAAATATTGGTTGTCTAAAATACGGCAGAAATAGCGCTCATAGCATATTGTTACAAGGGATTAAATCTTATTGTTTCAAGGGATTAAGTCTAAAATGGTGACAAAAATTCAAAAGTCACCAAAGAGGCTGTACTATAATCAGGTTTACAAACCATGAATTATATATAACCACAAAAATTAATTGTCTCATGCGACAGACGTAGCTGGTCAGAGCATATTGTAAAACTTGGCGTGAAATTGCTGTCATTTTATGGTTGATCGAATAAACAAAATTAACAAAGGAAATAACGTAAAAGCAAACATTATGTGCACCACGTATAGTGTTGTTCATGTGTAACTGGGATTCAGATATAAAAGGGATACTTCAATTTTTTCGATACTATCTATTTCGGAACTGTTAGCTAATAAGCACCTAAGTGGAAGCCGATTGATAAACCAATGTCGCAGGTAATAGGGACAGGTGTCCGAGTTTTAGCAGATGATCAAATCACTGCCGAAGGCAGCAGGGAAATGAAGCGAGCTTTTGAGCAATTTCAGTATTTTGTTTTATTTTATTTTTTATAAAGATATATAGAAAAGAGTTTCCTTTAAATTTAGTGACCAGCGAAGCGGGCAAAGCCTGCTAGTCATAAATAAATTATACTATTTATGTCTCCTTTTTTAATAGCCAGAAAAATTGTAAAGTAAGGCTTATAGATTTTCTGAAAATTTTTAAGCATGTTTGTTTTAACCCTTTGCTGGTCCTATTTAATTTCATAACTTTGATCAGTGTTTCCGAATTTAGGAAATTTTTTTATTCAATATTCAGCACTAAATTTTAACTGTAACGGTTGCCTAATCATTTCGAAGATTAATCGTCTATTATACATATCAGATATCACTCCTGAAAATTATAGGTGGAAGTTAAATAAAAATTCTTTAAAATTTGGCGACACTGTTTAGAACGTTTTAGAGCATTAGAGCAGGTGAAAAATTAAAGAAATGCGGTCTTTATAAATTATTGTTTTCAATGTTTACACTATAGTATATCTTAGTACGCATTTGTAAATATCTTATACAGGTTATCACTAAAATATCTATTTAAGACACATAAGCATGTGGAAGGTTATAAATAATCCAGTGTGTCATTCACATGACTTTCTCGTACCCTTTATTTCAATACTCTAAAGACAGGTTGCAGATTAAGACGTAAGATGAATAAGGTAAGAGTATAAAGTACAATCAAGTTAAAAAATAATCTAAAATAGGTTTAGGGATAATTTTATTTGTCATATAATTATGTGTTAACCCATATTGGACCGCCGTCCTATTTATAGGACAGTTGAATTAAATGTCAATAATGTAAAAGAAACATTTAAAATCTGCAAAAACTTGACATAATTTTTTAGAAATAGTCTAAATTAATTAAATTACTGTGAAAAATGGAATTTGAAAAAAAAATATTAATGCTGCAGAATAATAAAGAACTTCTTCTGCTAAATAGTGAGTATGTGCTAGTTAAAAATCCAAATGGTCGTCAAAGACGATGTCAACTGAAATCATGCAATAAAAAACCTGTTACAATTTGCAACATGTGCAATGTTGGATGTAAAGATTGTTTTTTGGACTTCCATTCGTAAAAATCTTTACAATTTGCAAAATGCTCACTTTTGGACTGTGCAGAGACTGTTTTTTGGACTAACAAACAAAATAAAAAAATTGTAAAATTATTATAATTTTTTAATTTTTTCTTTTTTATATGTGTAAGTATCTTATACTGACCATGTTTTTAAAAAACTACATTTTTCTAATGATTCGTTTAATGAGTGGTCCAATATGGGTTAAAGGGGGGGGGGTACTGCCATCCTCTACCCTCTTTCAGTTATAGTGTCTACATTCATTTAAAAAATTAAAAATAATAAAATTTAAAGCTTGTAACGCGCTAAATTCAAACTCTTACGAATATATTAAATAGCCTATCGACATTGAGCCATCTTCCCTATCTTTTAAAATAATATAGAAGGCGCTGTCGCCATTCTTAACAAAATACCTAATGTTATTTTGCCGATCCATAAAGTGAAGTGAAAACATTTTAATTTCAGAAGTCAGTCAGAAGTTCGTCAGTTCTTGCTGAAAGATGTAGACGTTTCTCGAGTAAGACGCCTGTGTGGCCATGGGCCACAGGCAGTGGCCTGTAAGAAGTTATATTCGTCTTACGTATCCTACATTTATGTTCTGTTTACTGCGCGCGATGTATATAGTTATTGTAATTGGGCTTCATTTTAATTAAAGTATTAAGTAATAGGTTTTCGGATATCATTCTTAAATGTTCTATCGTGCAATATCTATTATAATGACGCCCAACGTAGAATTAAAAATACTGGTAAAATTTATATCTTAGTGGAACGTTTCTGACGGTGCTCATCGAACATTTTCATAAACTTGTGTCATCCTTTCTGGAAGTTTTGTTGGATGTATATTTTTCGTGAAAAATATATTGTTCTGTTCTGAAAGAATGCTTGCTGCTGTCCTAAAATTGCAGTTGAAAAGATCGCGAATCTCAGCTTCGTTTCGTGTGTCCCAAAGAAAAGTGCAATTTTCTTTTTACGGAAAGTCATGACAACATGAATTATCGTTTATGCAAGCTGTTAGTGTAATATATGTCAGCCTGACAGATTCAACGAGTCTTCAATAATGGTGTTTATGGTGTTCTACAGTGACCCTACTGCCTTCTATGTCTTATAAAGTTTTAAATAAATACGTCATGATACAAGAATCTTAAAATTGTGGGTTTTATTTCCCATTTTCATGAAAAAAAAAAAAAAAAAAAAAAAAAAACGAAAAACATCACGTTCGGCAAATTATTTATTCAAATTATTATAGTGCAAAGCGAATTTGTGTTTTACTCGTAAAAAGGATATGCAATAAACGAATGTCTTTTGTTCTACAAATATTATCGTAAAAGGATAAGAAAAAAAGATATAGTAGATCTCTTTATTGCATCATTTATGCAAGTAAGTTTAGTTCCATTTCCCCCATCCCCTTTTTTCCCCTACCCGATTCCATTATTACTATTAGTGATATATTTATGTCTCTTCATAATGTAAATTAATTGAATGTATTTCAACTCGCCTGTCAAAAAGGTAATTACTTTTTCTTTCTTTCTTTGCTAAATCTATTAAAAAGAAAATGATGTTTTATTCTTCATTGAAATACGTATTTCTGTGGGTTTTTTTAGAAAATTATTTATGCAAAAATAAATGTGTTTTAGTTATTTATTTATTTATTTATTTTTTATGAATGGTTTTATCTGAGCTCAGAGATATAAAGTATTAATATCAATAATATATTTTTAACTATCATTCTAAATTTTTATTTTTAAATATAGAATTGAATTTTCTTCATATATGGAATTTTATTGGTGTTTTCTTAAGGAAAAGGCAAATACAGAATATGTCGTTCTTAAAATATACACTTTGTTTTTAGGTACTCAGTTACGAAACTAGTCTTTAAATAATTACTTTGTCTTCGAAGTGTTTTGTTTTATTTTTTAGTTATTCGACCAAGTTTGAATGAGTAATTTATTTTTTTAAAGGTTGCCACGCACTTCCGGAATATGTTTATATTCATTTAAATACATTTTTTTTTTTTTTTTTTTTTTTTTTTTTTTTTTTTTTAAGAGTTGTTCTGAAAATAACAATGGAACTTTTAATGTGAAACTTTTTATTTATATTAAATAATATTAAATAATTAATTTATTTTAAATAATATTTTAGTATATTTTGTGTATTTATGAAAAAAGAATTTTCAAAAAAATATTTCCCGCCATAATGATATATCAGTAATATTTTAATTATTATTCTTAATTTTCTTAGTATTTTGAAAGTTGATTTTAATTATATTTCATTGTAAAGGGAAGATGGGCAATTTAACGGTATTATTAACAGTAATTGTGTATTTGTTCTTACATTATACAATGATAGTATGAGTAGTATTTTTTTAATAAATAGGTTCATTTTGTATTTATTATGGGTCGACGTGAATAATTTTCATAATTTTATAATAGAAATAAATCAAAATTTGAAATTTTAAAAAAGGAAATTTATTTACTCAGAGAGAAAAATGGTTTTTCTATCTAAGGATAAAAAGATTGATTTATATAATTTAGCGTTAGAACTCGGAGTTCAAGCTACTGCCGAAAATAAATTATAGATTTCAGAAATGTGCGCACTATTCAAAGTTATCTTAAGGGCGTCGTCGCTCTGGGTAAACGTTATTTCGAGAGAATCGCAATGATTCTGCTGTGTTATGGAGCCGCAATGGTCCTAAGTTGTTTCGAGAGAATCGCAATGATTCTGCTGTGTTATGGAGCCGCAATGGTCCTAAGTAATTTTGAGATAATCGCAATAATTCTCCTGTGTTATGGAGCCGCAATGGTCCAAGGTAATTATTAAGGAATCATCATGCATTCCAATGTATTGTGGAACCGCCATGGTTCAGTTATTTTCAGGGAATCGTCTTGCATTCCGTCGTATTGTAGAACCAACCTGGTTCAAAGTTGTTTCAAATAAATAGCCATATTTCTAGAATAAAATTAACTAAATGCATAAGAAATAATCATATAAATACAAGTGTTATGGTCTTGTTAATTGAATCTTCCGACTAGGGGGAGAATGTAGTACCTTTGAAATAGTAAACCCTGATTAAATGAAAATTTAGGTATCTGTTGCGCATCGACCCTTACATTTATGTTAAAATGTTAAAGTTCCATCTCCTGTGGTATCCGCGGAAAGCTTTAAGTGCTGTTCCCGCCTCGAGACGTAGGATCGGGAACAGAGGGTGAGAATGTAACGCGCTAAATTCAAACTCTTACGAATATATTAAATAGTCTATCGACATTGAGCCATCTTCCCTATCTTTTAAAATAATATAGACGGCGCTGTCACCATTCTTGGCAAAATATCTAATGATATTTTGCCGATCCATAAAGTGAAGTGAAAACATTTTAATTTCAGAAGTCAGTCAGAAGTTCGTCAGTTCTTGCTGAAAGATGTAGGCGTTTTTCGTGTAAGACGCCTGTGTGGCCATGGGCCAAAGGCAGTGGCCTGTAAGAAGTTATATTCGTCTTATGTATCCTACATTTATGTTCTGTTTACTGCGCGCGATGTATATCGTTATTGTAATTGTGCTTCATTTTAATTAAAGTATTAAGTAATAGGTTTCCGGATATCATTCTTAAATGTTCTATCGTGGAATATCTATTATAAGCTACTATTTATTTGCCTTGAAACTTGCTAATATTGATTAACTTTTCAAGTGGCAAATCTTTACTTATTTTGAAATACTAAATTTGAATTTTCTGCAGTTATTGATTTTTAATTTATGCCGATAAAAGATATACATACATAACAACAGCTAAAAATTATTTGATTTTAATATTCATGTGACCTCAAAAAATGGTATTATATAAAAACTCAGGTAGGCTTTAAAAAGTACTTTGCTTACGTTATGTATATGAGAAATTCATTTTACTTCTTGAGCAGTGTTTGTCGACATTGTAAAATGCAGCGAAGCATTTCCATTAATTACATTCAATAGAAAAGAACGTTTAGCTTAATTTTCGATAACCTTGTATATTGTCTATAAACTATATAAACCTATAAACTATATAATCATGGCATTGTGTATTTAAATCAGTGTTGGGCATAACTGATTAAAAAGTAATTGAATTACAATTAAATTACAATTAAATTATAATTATAATTATTTTACTGTCAATAAATTAACAAATAATTGATTATAAATAAATTGAATTACTTATTCAATTTATTTGTAATAATTCAATTTATTTGTAAAGAATTAATTGTTAATCAATTGACAAAAAAAAAAATAATTACAATTGTAATTTAATTGTAATTTAATTACTTTTTAATCAATTATGCCCAACACTGATTTAAATTTAGTCTTATGTGAAAATGACATAACATAAAATGAAATACACTTTCAGTAATTTCGAAGTATAGCCTCAATATATCCAAACACTTTGTGTATTTCTCTAAACGAATCATGAATCATTTCCATATTAGATTCCACACAAAACATGTTTTTATGCATAGAAAAATATATCCATTTTGTTTAGGGAAGCCTATAAATGTTACACTATACTTAACAGAAATTTCGCCTATAGATGTAATGTATTTGAATTCTCTTGGATGGCAATGTACAGAAACACTATTCTTGATCTCGATGAAAAGTTTAATATGGAATCTCTATATAATATAGATGTAAATTACCAAGTTTGGTCGGTGTTCTTGCCCTTTTATGTTTGAGATATGCTGATGATAAACACAGACACACACACAAACCAACCGCTAAAAACATGATTTTCGGATTAAGGGGACCTCTAATCGTCTAAATATTATAAAAACTCAATTTCAAAAATTTGAGCTAAAAACAATACTTTCTTTTCCATACGTATGAGTAAGAGTACTATGAACAGTCTATGTGTAACTTGTGAACGCAGACGATGAAATTTTAGAGATGCCAAATCTCCCCCCCCCCCCCCTTTCCAAAAAAAAAAAAAAAAAAAGAAAGTGATTTTTAACATTAGGAAAATTTAAAATATTGGAGAGGCAGCGATTTTTTTTATAAATTATATTAAAAATGTTATGGGAATTATGCTATCTTAAGTAAACACACTATGCTTTTTAGTAAATATTTTCAGCTAAAATTACAACATTTTAATCTTTTTTTTAAATTTATTTACCATCTCAAAATACAACATAGACTTTCATAATATATTAAATAAATTTATTAAAAAATAATTTTAAAAAATATAAAAGTAATTTAAAGCAAAAACAACAGAAATTTGTAATACTTTTTTAAAGAAAATTTATTTAAATAAAAAAAAAGTGTCATGAAAATTTATGAAGTATACTAAAAATTTTAAAATGGAGTTATACTTCTCAACGCACGCGAAAATCTCATAAATAAAAATCATGGAATAATTAAAAGTGAAAAAAAAAAAGACAACTTCAGTTTAAAAATGTGTTCGTTTATTTATTTATTTATTTTTTCTTTTTACTTATAAATATTCTAAATAAATTAAAAATAATTTTTTATTTGAATAAAAGTAAATTAATATTTGCTTAGTTAAGAAAATAAATGTATTATACATATAATACTTGTTCATCATTTAAAAAATCGTTTTGTGCCCCAATTAAAAAAAATATTAATCGAATACAAAAGGAGAAAAAAATTAAATATTTATATTGTCTCGAAAAAAAAAAAATATATATATATATATATATATATATATATATTACTTATCATGGATTGTTTAAACAAAAACATTTGCACTGAAGTTAAAGGATAATTATTTCACAACTTCTTCGATTAAAAAAATAAAAAAATAAATAAAAATAAAACAAGTATACTTTATTTTCTAAAGATTTCAATAAGATACGGTTTGCATTTTCTGACGCTATTATTTGATCAAAATATTCAATAAACTTTAAAGTTACAGGTTATAACATATTAAATTTGGGCATTGAAATCATTTTGAAATGATTTCGATTAAATTTTTGTTTTATTTTACATGATTTTGTAAAAAAAAGTATAATTTATATATACAAGGTAAAGCTAGGAGAGATGGAGCTGTCGGAGACATTGCGTGCACAGAGAATAGAAAGAAAAGAGTAGTGTGCGGGTACAGCGACTCCAACAGCAACATTCAAGTGCCTTAAATATGTATTCTTACGAAGTTGTAAATAATTCGTAATTATTTTTATGTAAATTCATTCAAAGAGAATTTGTCAGGTGATAAAAAATTAATTTACAGCATTTCTAGCTCGTTTTCGCATTAAAATAGCTTAAAAACCCGTCAAAAATACGTTAAAAAGCCTCATTAAGGCCGGTAATGGAATGGATTTTATGCCAAATTTGGCGAATTTTTGCTATTTGGCGACCTTGGCGAAAAAGTCCTTATTATCGATATACCAAATATGGAAGCTCTAACTTGAATATTTTACGAGTTACCAGAACATTTTGGGTTTTATAAAGGGGTATAAAAGGAGGCCCAATGCGGACAGATAGAGATAGTCAGTCTCTCGCCAACCGCCTTACGATAAAGTGCTCCTAACTGAGGCTTGTTGAATGCAGCTTATTTCTGTGTGTTAAGGCTCTGATAAAGTTTGTACTGTGAATTTGTTGTTGACAGCTGTTGTTTAAGCTGTATTTACTGGTGAAAATGAAGTTGATACTTCGTTTATAGATCTGTAGTCTTCTAGAATTTTCTGTAAATAAACTGTTGAGCTTCTGCAAGTTTCGCCTTTCATTTAGAGACAACTCACGAACCCCCAAGTATGCAACATTTCTGGTGTCAGGAGTGTAGAAAACGAGGGGAAAAAATCTAAAAACCCATAGAAATAGCATGGGACGAAAACCAAAAAAAACTCACAATGTCAAGTGTGTTAAAAAAAAGAAAGGCTCGCACCGGAAGTAATTAAAGAACAAAATTGATTAGAAAAAGACATCAAGGAGCGGGTGGGTAGGGCTGGGGCACTAGACCTATCGTCCAGAATTAATACGTCTCGCCTATTAGGTCTGTGAATTGTGATAACTAGAGTTGTGGAGCAAGAAATGAAGAAACTTCTCGAAGGGTTAGCTGTCCAGATGAGTGAAATGAAAGAAGGGCAAAGAGAGGTAAAGGATAGTTTGAGTAAAGAGATGAAAGACACTTTGGGAGAAGAAATGAAAGAAATGAAAGCAGTACACGAAAAGACGGAATCGGGATTGGCCGAAAAAATGAAACAATCGAAGGAGAGTTTGGATGAAGAAATTAAATCTAATCAAGACGAGTTGAAGAGAAAGCTTCCGACAGTGATAGAAGTAATAGAGGGTAAATTAACAGTGATGGAAAATAGAATGGAAGAAATTGAAGAGAAAGTTATGAAGATAGAAGTTTTAAAAGACAGTTATGAAGATAGAAGAGAATTTTGAAGAGAGAGTTATGAAGATAGAAAATAATTATGAAGAGAAAGTTAAAGAAAACTTTGATCAAGAGCTGAAAGGAAGGTTTTCAGAGATAGAAAGCAAATTATGAGAATAGAGGAAGATCTTGAGAGAAAAGTGGAAGAAAAGGTAACATCCATGTACCAGCAAGATGAAAAAAGAGATAAAAGAATACAGAATAAGGAATCAATTAAGCTATCAACCTACGGTGGCAGATTCTCCTGGCAGGTATATAAGACACCGTTTTCCATCGTAGCTGAAGCTAACAGCTGGGACTCTACAGCGAAGATAATTTAGCATCAGCATTGCGTGCAGCCGATATATTAAGAACTATTTCGAAGGAAGAGCGGCATGGCTTCGAGGCCCTGACCAGAGCACTGGAGCTGCGTTTTGGAGAAAAAAGGTCTAAAGACTACAGTCGCCTCCAGTTAAAGTCCCGTTACCAAAAAGCGGGTGAAAGTTTACAAGAGTTTACATCTGATATTCAGAGACTATCACATTTAGCTTTCTCAGACTGCCACGCTGAAACTCGTAATGATTTGGTCCTAGAATACTGCATTGATGCCGTGCGAGATCCAGAGATTCAAAAAGGACTTAGACACTCCAACGTCAAGGATGTTGAATCAGCTTCAGATTATGCATTGAAAATTGAGGCAGACCAACAAGCCTCCCGTAAAGACCGCCATACCATCAGAGCAGTCTTATTAAATGATGCACAAGCTGATCTGATGGAAGTAAAGAGAACTCTAACAAACATCTCAAAGAGGTTGCACACTCTTGAAGGTAATAAAGAAGTAAAGAATCCGAAGATAAAGTTCTGGGGCTGGGGAAGAGATGGACATGTGAAGAAGGATTGTCCAACACAACAAAACAAGAATAGCCAGATTTCCTCTATCAACACGTTTACATAATTCATCTTGAAGATGTGCACACAATTTCCACAGATGTCCTTTTCATCCATAGGACATACTGAGGATGTCTTTTATTGAAGATGTGCTGTTTGTGTCAGAGTCATCGTAGGGAAACTAAGAAAAGGTAATCTCGTGGGGCTGAGGTTGCCCGAAATTAAAGAGCCCCAATTTTCAATGTTCCTTTATTCATCGATGAAGGGCAGTGATAACGGACTTTATGTTTATGGTCAAGTTAACAACATCACCTGCCGTATGATTCTGGATAATAGAGCCAACGTAACCATCGTTAGATCGCATGCAGCTCATGATTTTGAAGAGAAGATCATCTGGACGCCGCCCTGCGTTAAACTCCAGACTGTGACCGGTGACGAAATCAAAATCCATGGAAAAATAAACTTGACCATCACATTTGGAAATGACAGTACCATCATATGTAGTTGACGCAAGAGATCCTCTAATTCTTGGCTTTGATTTTCTGAGAAAGTAAAACTTTAAATCGGATATTAAGAATAATGAACTGCATTCATATTCAGAAGACATAGATGTGTTTATCATTGGATATATAAACATTCAGCCAATTTGTCAGATAACAGACAAATCTGAAATTTCCATCCCTCCACACACTGAGACAATAGTTTCGGGACGCGTCCTAAAGAACAATACTTCCGCTATGGACTGACTGAATACCCGAATCCAGACAATAGCCTGAGAGGAGTTTTAGTGGCTTCATCTCTGGTTGACCTTTCAAAGAGCAGTATTCCCGTGAGAATACTGCCAATATAAGTGATAATGTAAAGATTGTGAAGAAGGATGAGGAGTTAGCAACCAGCACTCTGTTATATGCAATAACCGGCCCCCGCAATCAACGGAGTCCAAGTCTCCAGAGTTTTTAACAACGGAATTACTCAAGAATGTAGCGTTAGAAAATGAACAGAAACGTACTGCGGAGAGGCTAACCTATGAATTCAGAGACCTGTTTTCTCGGACACCTGAAGACGTCGGGAAAACGAACATCACCCAGCACAGAGTTGACACAGGAAATCATCCTCCAATCGAACAACATCCAAGAAGACTTCCATTTGCTAAGCAGGAAGATGTGGCTGAGCTTCTAAATGAGAGGCAGCATAATGACATCGTCGAACCATCAACGAGTCCTTGGGGCTCTCCTATAGTTCTTGTGCGAAAGAAGGATAGTTCAACAAGATTCTGCGTGGATTATCGTCGTTTGAATGACATCACGAAGAAAGATAATTAACCTCTTCCTAGAACTGACGACACATTAGACACACTTGCTAGCATTGAATGGTTCTTGTCTTTGTATCTGAATGCGGTTATTTGCAAGTAGAGTTACATCCTGAAGACCGTGAAAAGACTGCATTCACTATGGACAAAGATTATGGCAATTCGAAGTTATGCCATTCGGATTATGTAATGCACCTGCAACCTTTAAGCGCCTGATGGAGACTGTGAAAAAAAGTTTCCTGTGAAGCCTGTCTGGTGTATTTGTATGATATTATCATTGTGGGGCGTACATTTGAAAACCATTTAAGAAACATCCGTAAGGTGCTGGAAAAGTTCAGGATGGCTATGGCTAACCTCAAATTGAATCCTAGCAAGTGCAACTTGTTCCGTCGAGAAGTGAGTTATCTCGGCCATATCATCTCTGCTGAAGGTGTGAGACCTGATCCCGAGATGATCTCTGCAGTTGGGAAATGGAGTCGCCCTGAAAACGCCCATCATCCATTACGAACTTTCCTGGGATTATGTACATACTACAGGAAGATCGTGAAGGATTTCTCGAGTATTGCCAGACCCCTCCACAAGCTGACGGAAGCTAAACAGAATTTCCTATGGCAGAGGAATGTGAAAAAGCATCCAAGAGACTTAAAGAGACCTTAACATCATCGCCTATTTTGACGTATCCACAGCCAGACAAACAGTTCATACTTGATACTGATGCAAGCCATGAAAGTGTCGGTGCTGTTCTGTCGCAGGAAGTTGATGTAAAAAAACGCGCCATTGCCTATTGGAGTAAATGCCTGTTTAAACCGGAGCGAAACTACTGTACCAACAGGAAAGAACTACTCGCCATCATAAAAGCCATAGAACATTTCCATCAATACCTCTATGGCAGAAGGTTCCTGTTCCGGACTCACCACGTACTTTTACGCGGTTGCTTAATTTTAAGAACCCGGAAGGCCAGATTGCCAGGTGGATAGAACGCCTCCAGGAATATGACTTCTAGATACACCATCGTAAAGAGACTCTACATGGAAATGCATATGCCTTGTAACGGAAGCCCTGCTCGGAAAGTTGCAAGTACTGCTCTAAAACCGAAGAGAAGTACCAGCAGATAAATCCAGTTGCTTGTCACGCTACAGTCTCAACACCATCGAAAATGGACAAGTTGAGTGACCAGGAACTTAGACAAGTCCAGTTGGAAGATCTTCACTTGGAGCCAATATTACAGTTGAAGGAGACGACCAGCAACACACCTACCTGACAGGACATTTCCACATTTAGCCCCATTACGAAAAGTTATTGTGGGACTCTCTTCCTATTGGAAACGGCGTACTGTATAAAAAATGGGAATCTGACGAGGGACGGAATTTCAAGTGACAAGTCTTATTGCCTAGATCGAAGATTCCAGATGTTCTGGAAGAGACGCATAGTAGCCCTATCGGAGGCCATTTTGGGGTGGTGATGAAGACTCTACAGAAAGTTCCATAACGCTTCTATTGGTGCAAGACAAGAGAGGACGTGGATAAATGTTGCAAATCCTGTGATGCTTGTGCGGCATGTAAAGGCCCAAAGAAACGAAGACAAGAAAGATTTCAACGGTATAATGGGGGAGCCACATTTAAGCGGATCGCATTTCACATCTTGGGTCCTTTGACCCGGATCTCCAGAAGAAATAAGTACATCCTCGTCGTGATTTCGTGATTGACTATTTCATCAGGTGGCCTGAGGCGTATCCCTTTCCCTAGCCATTTTGGGGTGGTGATGAAGACTCTACAGAAAGTTCCAGAATACTTCTATTGGTGCAAGACAAGAGAGGACATGAATAAATGTTGCAAATCCTGTGATGCTTGTGCGGCACGTAAAGGCCCAAAGAAACGAAGACAAGGAAGATTGCAACAGTATAACGTGGGAGCCACATTTAAGATGATCGCATTCCACATCTTGGGTCCTTTGCCCCGGATTTCCAGAAGAAATAAGTACATCCTCGTCGTGATTGACTATTTTACTAGGTGGCCTGAGGCCTATCCCATTCCCGAGCAAGAGGCATGCACAGTCGCAAAGGTTCTAGTGCAGAAAAGGGTGTCAAAGTATGGCACACTCCTGCAGCTGCATACCGATCAAGGTAAGAATTTTTTCTCAGTTGTATTCATCCGTGTCATCTAATCCGTACAGACAAAACCTAGACAACGTCCCTAAATCCTCAGTCGGACGGCATGGTCGTGAGGTTTAACCGCACCATCCTGAATAACCTCTATCTTCAAGTATCAAGGAACCAGCAAGATTGGGACTTGAAGTTGCCGTTGTTCCTGCTGGCTTATCGAAGTGCTGCCAATGAAACCACCGGCTGTACTCCAGCTCAGATGCTGTTTGGACGCGAACTTTGTCTCCCATGAGATTCCCCATTTGATTGTCCGCCAGATGCGCCTTCATCGCCCGAGGGGTACATCCAAGATCTCCAGGCACGATTTGAAGACGTACACAACTTTGCTCGGGAGTGGATTCACATGGCAACGGAGAAAATGAAGGCAATGTATGATCTAAAGGCTACGCAACATGAATTCAAGGAAGGAGACAAAGTTTGATTGCGGAACCCTGTTCGACGCAAACGACACTCTCCTAAGCTACAGTGTAAGTGGAACAGTCCCTAACACAGTCTTAAAATGACTAAATGACTGAATGACGTCGTGGTAAGAATTACTAAAACACCTTCATCAAAACCGAAGGTGGTTCATTATGATCGTTTAGCCACATACCACAGTTAATGGTTATGTTTAAATTTGCAATGTAAATGTTTGTTAAGTTTGTATATGTGTAATGTAAATATATGTATATAAATATTTGAACTTATTTGTAAATTTTGTAAATATTTCTTACTTAATTTTGCAATCTGAATTGTTATTTTATTGTTATATGCAACTTAGTTTTTGTATTTTATATTGTATTGTTTGTATAGTTTCGCCTCCTGACCAAAAGTTGTACTACCTGGGATGTGCAGTCCTTGGGAGGGGGGCAGTGTTACAAATTCGTAAATAATTCGTAGTTATTTTTATGTAAATTCATTCAAAGAGGCTTAGTCAGGTGATAAATTATTAATTTTTAGCATTTCGAGCATGTTTTCACCTTAAAATAGCTTAAAAACCCGTTAAAAAGCCTTATTAAGGCCGGTAATGTATATTTGGCAACTTTTCGATCCTTGGCGAGTTTTTTGTCGACCTTGGCGTGAAAATATTTATTATCGATAGACCAAATATGGAAGCTCTAACATGAATATTCTATGAGTTCAGAACATTCTGAGTTTTATAAAGGGGTATAAAAGGAGGTCCAACGGAGCCGAGTAGTCAGTCTCTCGCCAGCCACCTTACGATAAAGTGCTCCTTTTTGAGCCTCGTTAAATGCAGCTTATATCTGTGTGTTAATGCTCTGATACAATTTGTAAGGTGAATTTTTTGTTGACAGCTGTTGTTTAAGCTGTGTTTACTGGTGAAAATGAAGTTGATACTTGGTTTATAGACCTGTATTCTTCTATTTTTTTTTTTTTTTTTTTTGTAAATAAACTGTTGAGCTTCTGGAAGTTTCTCCTTTCATTCAGAGACAACTCACGAATCCCAAAGTACACAATAGTATGTTAATTGATATGAGCGTCTAATATTGTTATAGTAGTCATTATCTAATCATTGTTATTTTTTCTTCTTTTTATTAAGTAAATGCTTGAATTTCATAACTCTTTCCAGTAATTTCTATAGAGGAATTAGTACAAATATTTTTAAATTATAAGATTTCATATAAACTACTAACCTAAACAAACGGTACGAACAACAACTTTTTTATCTAGAAGCGAATAATTATTGAATAATGACTGTATAATCTATCTAATCGAAATGGGTGATTTTGCATATATTCTACTTGGGAAAGATTGCGCATTGCTCTCATTAGTTTCTATGCCAAGAGTGATTACTTTGGTTATTGGTAATGACAAAGCAACGAGATTGAATGTCTTAAACTGTACCAGGAGATAATTTTGACAAGTTATTGGACTTGATTAAATGTGTTACTCGTGGCAGCTGGTTGCACGAAAGCTGCATCGTTTACAACAATAATTGGATAGATTTTTATGAACGACAACAGCTTAAATAAAAAAACCAGCTTTAGTATAGCCGCCTTCTGACGAAATGTGAAATTTGGCACTCATGTATCACGGATGTTCTTTGCCAAGGATTTATGCATGTAATTACAAACCGCCGTTTTAATTCATCGTCAAAATGTCAACAAACATTTTAAATTTACAAAGAGGTTCCATACTAAAGCTGTACCAGGTCAGCAAAGAAGCAAACATCGAAACGGAAAAGGAAAAGGGATTAATTTTATTATAAACGTATTACCTTGTAACTTAATGTCCTTTTGTAACTATTGTTTTATTGTTTTTTATTAATCTTTAATACTTTTTCTTTAATTAAATTTATTTTTTAATGTTCATTTAATTCTTTTATTTTTTACGATTCTTTAATTATCAGGCTTGAATATTCACTCCTACTACAATAATTGTTGTTACAAAAACCTTACAATAAGACGATTCAAGTGAAATTATTATTGTTAACGACTTAATTGCGGCTATTATTAATACAAATTTTTCTTATCCACATACGAAAATACCAAAACCCTGTAAGGAGAGACTGCACAAAATATCTCTATTGGTTTTATTACACGTTTTGTATTAAATTAAAGCATAATAAAAATATTAAAAAAGAAGAAAAAGAGTTCTCTTTCTCTCTTAAAAAAAAAAAAAAAAAAAAGAATCTTCAATGATTCCTCTCGATTTTTCGAAGATTAGTAATTAACAGCTATTTAAAATGATATTTAATAGGAGAATACACTAAAATAACAAAAGGAAAAATCATAATAGAATGTTGATATATTTTTCTGAAATATACCGTTCAATGTATCGTAATGTATTCGAATTCATTGGTGCGTTTCTGAAAAAAAAAAAAAAAAAAAAAAAAAACATGCGCTTTCAAATTGTTATTATTAATATTACTGTTATTTTAATCTCCATATATATATATATATAAAGGCTAGTGTTGCAGGCGTCACATTTTTTTTTTTTTGTCTGATGAAACCGCATCTTCTCGCGGAGGACAGGGTCCTTCGCATCATGAGAGGCATCAATGTTTGAAGAATACGTCTGGGCACACATTGCAGCTTCTTAGAAATTTCTATCATTTTAATTAACGAAGTTATTCACTAAAAACATTGGTTTTATAAAGGTACTCCATTTGCCACCTTGAAAAAGTTTTTCTTATGACGTTGATTTTTTGTCATGACATCATTTTACACGCGAAAAAATTAAAATGTGATCAATGGTGTAAAAAATAATTAAATAAATGTCAATGTTGCTATTAAGAAAGTTAATTTTCCTACTGACAGTTTCTTATGTATATTTACAAATAAAATTATAACCTTTTTTTTTTTTTTTTTTTTTTTTTTGTGAATAATGAAATAATGTCGTGTTTGTGTAATCGACTGCATTTCTTTTCATCTTTAAAGTATATTTACCTTTTTTATTTTAAAATATATGTTAAAACACTTCCAATATATTTTGGCATAAAAAAAAGGTAAAAACAAATTCAAACTCATTTTTAAATGACTCATATATAAACTTATCTTCTAGTTTCGCACCGATAATATTTAACATTACAGACTCTCGCCAAGCAAATTTTAGTGGCGACAACAATAGATTAATGAGTCAAAAATTAATTTGTAAGTTAGATCTATTATAATAATTTTTTTTTTCAAATTTAAAGTTAATTTACAAGCGTTATTATGGATTTGGTAAAGTAAAAGTTATATTTCTTACGGGACAACACTTTTAAAAGCTAGCTTTAAGTAAAATTTCAGAAAATAAAAAGTACAAAAAAAAAAAAAAAAAAAGTAAATGGAAGTGTTTCTTTAATTTTCTTCATATTATCAGTCGAAGTGTTTTAAAACTATTACTCCTTCTTAGGTGCTTAATGATTGGCGTCGGTTATATAAATTTTGGCAGTCTTATTGTCGGCCCCGGCGAAATAGAAATGTACAACTTTTTTTCTTTTCAGATATTTTTGAATATGCAAAATTATTACCAAACTGTGCATTCGAAATATATACAAAGCATTATATACTGCCGCCCTAAATTAAATAAAAAAAAAATGACTAATAAAAAGTATTGGCATTGGAAAAAATATGTACTAATTTTTTTTAACAAGTAATTGTACAAAAAAAAAAAAAAAAAAAAAATCGTCACCAAATAGTGTCAAAAATTTAAAAGTCTCCAAAGGGGTCATATAATAAGCTGCAACGCAAAATGATCTAGATATTACAAATTTCTTTCTATTAAAAAAAAAAAAAAAAAGTAATAATGTAGTACTAAATATTATGTATTTCAATTTGACATTGAACTTGGGGATTTTTATAACATTTTTCTGCTTTTATTTTTTGTTATGCACTATTATTATTCCTATTCAGTGAAAGACAAAGCCGCGAATAGGCGGGCAGAGCCCCGCAGGGATTAATAAGTGAAGCGAGTCGGAGAGAGGTAAATCTTCCTTCGGGAGTTGGTGAGTGGAGCGAGCAGGGCAGAGCCCTCTATTGTTTTAAATAATTTAACTTTATTAAAGAGAACTTTAAATAGTTTCAGTCCATACTACGATGTATAAAAATTCCACATTGTTTCTTTGTAATATATAAATATATAAAAGGTCTGCACTCATGTAAATCTGTACAGTTCTTGTTAGGGTTATTTATATAATGTCTACTGATTTATATCTTAATAAAATATAAAGTATAGGCGCAAGTACACTTCGAATAAATTAAATCCAGAGGCCCTATTGATAAAACATTCTTCTTTGCACTCCTGTAAAAGAATTTTGTGTTCTATAATCGTCAATATCTATATACATGTCGTATAACTGTGACATGTATGATACTTACTGACTTTTAGCTCAATCGGATAAGGCATATAGACGCTATCGCACTTCAAATAATTTGAGTCTATAGGCCATAATTTTTCTGTGTGTCTTCGCAAAAAATCACAAGTCTTATAATAATCAAAATCTAATCAGTTTGTGCTACAATGATCTGTAAAATATCAAACAACTTTCAGCTCAATCACAGAAAGTACTTAGACATTATCGTGTTCATTCACACACATACATACATACATACATTATAGTAAAAATGTGAAAAAATAAATTTAAAAGGCCTGAAAACATATAGATATATCAAAATACTATAATTTAGTTTTTTCATGATTACAAAGATTTCCTTATATCATGTATGTTCGAAAAGTAAAAACAGGTTTTTATTCGTGACTTGAAAGAAAAGGACAAAATAAATAAATAAATAAAAAAAATAAACATACAAAATAGCATACTAACGCAATTAAAAAAAATTAAAAAATAAATAAACGAATATTATTAAATTATAATATTTTATTCTTCGGCAAAACATTTTTTAACTGATTAAATAAATGCCTTAAAAACTGTCAATCAGCAAAAGAATTCATTTGTTATTCTGCAACTACAAATGATTTGTATTTGAATCTAAGCTCATTTGATTAAAGTTCATTTACGGTCGGATGCACACATGCTTGTATTAAAAAACTTGGAGTGTAATGTAAACTTTAATGCAACCATTTTACCCAATCGTTTATTAAGAGATAGATAATTTAAATGCAAAGAAAAAACTTCTTTTAAATTCGCAAATAGTTCAAAGTGTAAAGATTTCACAATCCATTTACTCTTACAGCGGTTTTCTCAAGATGTTCCATTAGCTTTTAGTAGTTTGAATATATTGTAAAACTAGTATATAACCCCGTCAAAAATGACGGAATGTGAACGATAAATCTTGAAAACAATGTTTAGATCATGAAGATTACCACGTGATCATTTAAATGTATTTTCAGTTTTTGTTTATAAATCAAATGTGTTTCGATATTTTATAATTTTCGTTCTGAAATTAAAAAAATTCTACCCGATCAATAAATATGAATGACAATAAAAAAACTGCTGGTTGACAAAAAATATAGGCCCGAAAACACAACAGCAACAACACATCCCAGTGTTTCGTTAAGTGCTCTATTTAAAGTCCTTATAATAAGAATAATCTAGTGTGTCACTCACACGACTTTCTCTTACCCTGAAATTTAATGCTATAAGTACAGGTTGGAGATTAAGAGGTAAGATAAAGAGTACTGTTATGTAAACCTATGTTAAACAATTCAAATTAGGCTTCGGAAGAGTTTTATATGATAATTAGTTCTGCCCCCCCCCCTCAATCCCCCGTTTCATTAATGCACCTACATTTATATAGAATTTAATTCGGTTATTAAAAAATAATTCAGTTTAAAAAAAATAATTTATTAAAATTATTATTTAAAAAAGTTATCTTGTATGATAATACAGACGATTTCCATATTAGAGAAATAGTATAACACTAAATATCCAAAAAAAAATTGAATTTATTCTCAATATTAAAGTAAAAAAAAAAAAAAATGTTAAAAATGTAAGAAATCAATAACTTTATTTTAAATTATCGTAGATCGATGGTTCAACCATTCGTTTTAAAGGTATTGGCGAGCTCTTTTGAAAGATACCCATCATGAAAATTTACTCCACTCCAGGGAGGACATCTACCCCAGGGGGGGAGGCGAGGCTCCTACATACACAAAAAAAAAATTTCCCAGTTGACTATCTCTATTACAAAAAATATGTATTCGTTTCATTTGGTTTAGTGCAGTCTATAGATGTTAAATTCTACTTACCCACAATTTCCCCCATAGACGTAATGTATTTGAATGTCCCTGTACACGAACCATTTGCTTCATCTTAATGAAAAGCTTACTGTAGCATCCCTATATGATACACATTTAGAATAGAGAGTTTGGAATTTCTGCTACTATTTGTTCTTGAGATATGCTGATAACAGACACATAGACTACCGCCCCACCGCCACTTTAGAATGTAGAAAAAGAGGGGAAAAAAGGCTAAAAACCCCATAGGAATAGCATGGGAAGAAAAGCAAAAAAACTCACAATGTCAAGTGTGTTAAAAAAAAAAAAAAAAAAAAAAAAATTCACACCGGAAGTAATAAGGGGACAAAGTTGACTAGGAAAATACATTGAACAGCCCAGTGTAGACAGACACAGAGACCATTCGCTAAAAACGTGATTTTCGTATTCAGGGGACCTCAGAACATGTAAGTATAACAAAAACTCACGTTCGAAAATTTGACCCTAAAACAATACTTTCTCGACCCTATGGGTAAGAGTAAGTAAATAACGATTCACTTCATTTTACCAAAATACTTTTTTTTAAGACTATCGAAGATCCTGTTTCCAAATACGTAAGCGAAGTGTGACGTCACTGACCGTCCGTGGATGCAAGAAAAAGATTCCCTATGTTAAATCGTTCATTGGATTTTTTGTAAAAAATAATTAAAAATCGAGGAAAATTATTTCCCGATTTTAATACCCGCATTTGGGTATAGATATGCTATCGTATCCCTGTGTTAGACTGAGTTATTTTGCTCTCAAATTGACAAAATTTTAAATTTCAAAACTGTGTCATCTTTGGCTTTATTTGTATTTGGCGATTAAAAACATACTACGAAAATATACATGCCAGATGTTTATTTTCGTAATATGTATTGTACGAAATATTGTTTCATATAATTCATCGCTCTCTTAATATAAGTTGTTAAAATAACCATGATTTTTGAAAGGAATAAAATATGTTCGCCAAATAATTTGGCGATATATTTTTTCCCGCCAAGGATGACAGATATATTAAATCTATTCCGCTGCAACATATGAGTATCTTATATCAGACACTTTATTTAGACATTTGAAAACAAATTTGACTTCAAATTATGAGAGAATATTTATCATTTTCTTTTTAATTAGTATATTAGTTGGATATTTATTGTGTAAATATCATCCTTTGAAATGAAATGCTTATGTTTTCAATCGAATATGGAAGTTTGCTATTTTATTTTTCTAAAGTTTTGAAATTTAAAATTTAAATCTTATCAATTTTACAGCAAAAACAACTTAATCTAACGCATGCACACGATAACTAATACATATCTATACCGAAATATGGGAATTAAAATCGGGAAATAATTTTCCTCAATTTTTAATAATTTTTTACAAAAAATCCAATGGGCGATTAACATAGGAAATCTTTTTCTTGCATCCACTGACGCCCAGCGACGTCATCACTTTGCTTGCGTATTTTCTAACTAACTATCTAATAATTACAGACACTCCATGCTAACCCAAATTCACCTCTACTCTATACTCCCAACCAGCTATCTCACCCATAACATCTCCAAAATATCCAGGATCCAGCTAGGGACTTTCTCATTCTCAACCGAACATTTTATTTTGACTCGACATTATCACCTTAGACTACCCAACTTTCAATACTCATTTCAACTGGTGACCTTTACTTGCCCAACCAAACATTCTATCCCAACTATAACTTTACACTAATTTCAAAACTAAAATCAACTGGCGACATTTACGTACTGAACTCGACGCCAATCATACCTTACAATGTAAACAAATAATGAAGCTTGATAAAAATATTTAAAGACTTTAATATGTTTTTACAAATATTTTAAGATTTTTAAGGCTTTAATGGACCATATTCCCACTTTGGGTTCGAGGCTACAAGAATATCAGCTGGTTAGGCAAACAATCCTCAACTCTACCATAGAAAAGCATTGTGGCTTGAAAATTTTTATCTTGCAATATTATTTATAAGAGTTACAGATTTTATGAAATTGAAGTAAGAGTGATATAGTGATACTGTTGCGTACTTGGGGGTTCGTGAGTTGTCTGAGAATGAAAGGCCAAACGCACAAAAATTCAGTAATTTATTCACAGAAAATTCCAGAAAAATGTAGGTCTATAAACCAAGTATCAGCTTCAATTCAAACAGTAAACACAGCTTAAACAACAGCTGTCAACAGCAAATCCACAGTACAAACTGTATAGTAATAACACATAAAGCAAGTCTCTCTCAAAGAGGCTTAAGAGCAATGCAAGCACTAGCGAAGCTGGCTGAGATCTGAACTGAACTGACTGCCTTGGCGAGGAAGCGCTCCTTATATGCTGTTCCATGGAGCCCAGATTTTTCGAGAAAACTCTAGAAAGTGGTCAACCAATCAACTTACAGCTTCCATATTTGGTATGTCCCATATAAGGATTTTCTCGCCAAGGTCGCCAAAAAATCGCCAAGGTGGGAAAAAGTCGCCAAATTTGGCGCCAAATCCATTACCTGTATTACTGGGGCTTTTTAATGCGTTTTTAAGGGAAAATAAGGCTATTTCAACGCTAGAACGGTAAGAAATGCACAAAATTAGCACTTTATCAACTTACTAAGCCTCTTTGAAAGAATTTATACAAAAATGAACACAATTATTTACAATTTCGTAACACTGCCCCCTCCCAAGGACTGCACGTCCCGGGCAGTGCAACCCTTGGTCAAGAGGCGAAACTAAACAAATTTACACAATCTAAAACACAAAAACTAAGTTGCACATAAAGATAACATAGAAATATAAATTAAGTGGGAAATATTTACAAAATTCACAAATATGTACAAATATTTATATACAAATATATACAGTGCGCATGCGCAAATTTTACCAGTATTTACATTTTAAATTTTAATTTTACCGTTACTTGTGGTACTTGGCTAGCCTGTTATAGTGCACCACCTTCGGTTTTGATGAAGGTGTTTTAGTGATCCGCACCACTACATCATTCAGCCTTTTTAAGACTGTGTATGGTCCATCCCAGTTGCACTGTAACTTGGGAGAGAGTCCTTTGCGTCGAACAGGATTCCACAACCAGACCTTCTCTCCTTCCTGGAACTCATATTGTGTAGCCTTTAAATCGTACCTTGTCTTCATTTTCTCCGTTGCCATGTTAATCCGTTCCCGAGCGAAGTTGTGTACGTCCTCAAATCGTGCCTGAAGATCTTGGATGTACTCTTCGGGCGATGAAGGCGCCTCGGGTGGACAACCAAACAGGAGATCACAAGGGAGACGAAGTTCACGTCCGAACAGCATCTGGGCTGGAGTATAGCCGGTGGTTTCATGGACAGCACTTCGATAAGCCAGCAGGAACAATGGCAACTTTAAGTCCCAAACTTGCTGGTTCCTTGATACTAGAAGTGAGAGGTTATTCAGGATGGTACGATTGAACCTCTCGACCATGCCGTCCGACTGGGGATGTAAGGGTGTAGTCCGGGTTTTGTCTATGCCGAGTAGTTGACACAGTCCTTTGAAAACATCAGAGGTAAAGTTCCTACCTTGGTTGGTATGAAGTTGTAGGGGCGTGCCGTACCTTGACACCCATTGCTGCACTAGGACCTCTGCGACCGTGCATGCCTCTTGATTGGGAATGGGATATGCCTCAGGCCACTTGGTGAAATAGTCCATCACGACGAGGATGTATTTATTTCCACTGGAGGTCCGTGGCAAAGGACCCAAGATGTCGATTGCAATCCGTTCAAATGGTGCTCCCACGTTATACCGTTGCAATCTTCCTCGACTTCGTTTCTGCGGGCTTGTACGTGCCGCACAAGCATCACAGGATTTACACCATTTCTCCACATCCTCCCTTGCCTTGCACCAGTAGAAGCGTTCCCGAACTTTCTGCAGAGTCTTCATTACCCCAAAATGGCCTCCGGTAGAGCTAGTATGCAGTTGTTCTAAAACAGCTGGAATTTTTGATCTTGGTAATAAAATCTGCCATCTGAAGCTTTTCCCATCATCAGATTCCCACTTTCTGTATAATACGCCGTTTCTGATATGAAGAGAGTCTCAAAGTGCCCAATAACTTTTCGTAATGGGACTAAATCTGGAAATATCCTGCCAGATAGGTCTGTTGCTGGTCGTCTCCTTCAGCTGTAATATTGGCTTTATGTCAGGATCTTCCAGGTGGGATTTTCTAAGTTCTTCGTCACTCCATGGATCGGGATCTTGATCTGATGGTGTTGAGACAGTAACTTGGCAGGCAACCGGATTTATCGGCAGGTATTTCTGTTCAGCTCTAGAGCAATACTTGCAGCTTTCCGAGCAGGGCTTCCGGGACAAGGCATCTGCATTACCATGTAGAGTCCCTTTACGATGACGTATCTCGAAGTCATATTCCTGCAGGCGTTGTATCCACCTGGCAATCTGTCCTTCCGGGTTCTTGAACTGGAGCAACCACGTTAAAGATGCATGGTCAGTCCGGAGCAGGAATCTTCTGCCATAGAGGTAATGATGGAAATGTTCTATGGCTTTTACGATAGCAAGTAGCTCTTTCCTGGTGGTACAATAATTTCTCTCCGGTTTAGACAGGCATTTACTCCAATAGGCAATGACATGTTCTTGACCATCAATTTCCTGCGACAGAACAGCACCGACACTCTCATGGCTGGCATCAGTATCAAGTACGAATTGTCTGTCGGGCTGTGGATACGTCAAGATAGGCGATGATGTTAAGGCCTCTTTAAGTCGCTTGAACGCATTTTCACATTCATCTGTCCACAGGAACTTCTGTTTGGCTTCCGTCAGCTTGTGTAGTGGTCTAGCAATATTTGAGAAACCCTTGACAAACTTCCTGTAATAAGTGCATGACCCCAGGAAACTTCGTAGTTGGTGTACATTTTCAGGGCGACTCTAGTTCTCGACTGCAGAGATTATCTCAGGATCAGTTCTTACACCTTCGGCAGAGATGATATGGCCGAGGTAGCTCACTTCACGACGGAACAATTTACACTTGCCTGGATTCAATTTGAGGTTAGCCATTCTGAGTTTCTCCAGCACCTTTCGGATGTTTCGTAGATGGTCTTCAAAGGTGCGCCCCACAATGATAATATCATCCAAATACACCAGACAGGTTTCATAGGAAAGTCCTTTTAGCACTGTTTCCATCAGGCGTTCAAAGGTGGCAGGAGCATTACATAATCCGAACGGCATAACTTTAAATTGCCACAGTCCTTGTCCCGTGGTGAATGCAGTCTTCTCACGATCATCAGGATGTAATTCTACTTGCCAGTAACCGCTCTTCAGATCCAAAGTCGAGAACCATTTATTGCCAGCAAGTGTGTCTAATGTGTCGTCAATTCTGGGAAGAGGGTAAGTGTCTTTCTTCGTGATGTCATTCAAACGACGATAATCCACACAAAATCTTGTTGAACCATCCTTTTTCCGCACCAGTACTATGGGAGAGGCCCAAGGACTCGTTGATGGCTCGATGACATCATTGTGCTGCATTTCACTTAGAAGTTCAGTGACCTCTTCCTGTTTAGCAAAGGGAAGTCTTCTTGGATGTTGTTTGATTGGAGGATGATTTCCTGTATCAATTCTGTGCTGGGTGATGTTCGTTCTTCCGACGTCTTCAGGTGTTCGAGAAAAAAGGTCTTTAAATTCTTGGAGTAGCTTCTCCGCAGCACATCTCTGTTCCTTTCCTATCTCTGCATTCTTGAGTAATTCCGTTATTAATTGTTCAGAAGACTTGGATTCAGTTGATTGCGTGGGGCGGTTGATGCATGTTACAGGAGTGCAGGCTGCTAACACCTCATCCTTCTTCACTGTTCGGACCTTATCGCTGATGTTTGCGACTCTCACAGGAATAGTATTCTTTGAGAGATCAACTAGAGATGAAGCTACCAGAACTCCTCTTGGGCTATTGTCTGTATTCGGGTATTCAATCAGTCCATAGCGGAAGTATTGCTTTGTAGGTGGTGGTCCTGAAACTATTATCTCTGTGTGTGGAGGGATGGAAATTTCAGACTTGGCTGTTATCTGGCAAATTGTCTGAATGTCTTGATTTTCAGTGTTGAACACAGCGATGTCTTCCGAACTCGAATGCAGTTCATTATTCTTATAGTCCAATTGAAAGTTAAATTTTCTCAGGAAATCAATTCCAATGATTAACGGATCTCTTATATCAGCCACATATGCCATATGATGGTAACTGGCATTACCAAAAGTGATTGTCAAGTTCATTTTTCCATATATTTTGATTTCGTCTCCGGTCACAGTTTGGAGTTTAACACAGGGCGGCGTCCAGATGATCTTCTCTTTTAGTTCTTGAGCCAAATCCGTTCTAATGATGGTCACGTTGGCTCCTGTGTCCAGAATCATCCGGCAGGTGGCGTTGTTGACTTGGCCATAGACGTGAAGTCCATTATCGCCGCCACTCATCGATGAAACATGAAATACTGTAAATTGGGGCTCTTTAATTTTAGGCAACCTCCGCCCGCGAGATGGCCTCCTCTTAGTTTCCCTGCAGTGATGGTGAAGCCGGGTGATTTCCTACAGTTGGTTGTACAGGGCAGTTCCTCTTCACGTGACCATCCCCTCCACAGCCCCAGCACTTTATCTTCCGATCCTTTATTTCCTTATTATTCTCCAGGCTGCGCAATCTCTTTAAGATCTCTTCGATACTTCTCTTTATTTCATTTTCACCAGCAGACGTATCGTTTAATGAGACTGCTCTTATGGTAAGGCGGTCTTTACGGGATGCTTGCTGGGCTGCCTCTATCCTAAGTGCATAGCCTAAAGCGGATTCTACGTCTCTGATGTTGGAAAGTCTCAGCGCTTTTTTGAATTTCTGGATCCCGAACAGCATCGATAAAGTACTGAAGAGCTAAGTCGTTTCGAGTATCAGCTTGACAGTCTGAGAATGCTAGGTGTGACAATCTCTGAATGTCCGCTGCCAGCTCTTGCAAACTTTCGCCCGTTTTCTGGTAACGGGACTTTAGCTGGAGGCGACTATAGTCCTTAGAACACTTCTCTCCGAACCGTAGCTCCAGTGCTCTAGTCAGGGCCTCGAAGTCGTTCCTTTCTTCTTTAGAAACATTTCTCAGGATCTCGGCTGCATCTCCCCGTAATGCTGCTGCTAAGTGGACTGACTTGGCGGCAGAGTCCCAGCCGTTAGCTTCAGCAACGATGGAAAACTGCGTCTTATATACATGCCAGGAGGAACTGCCATCGTAGGTAGATAGCTTAATAAATTTCTGATTCTGGATTCTTCTCTCTTTCTTTTCTGTTTCCTGGGGCATGGATTCTAACTTTTCTTCCATTTTTTTCTCCAGATCTTCGTCTATTCTCTTAAAGTTGCTTTCTATCTCTGAAACCCTTCCTTTCAGCTCTTGATCAAAGTTTTCTTTAAATTTCTCCTCAAAATTCTCTTCTATCTTCATAAATCTCTCTTCAAAATTCTTTTCTACTTTCATAGCATTTTCCTCGATCTTCATTGCTTTCTCTTCAAAACTCTCTTCTATTTTCAAAACTTTCTCTTCTATTCCATCTATTCTGCTTCCCATATCCGATAATTTACTTTCAATCACTTCCTTTACTGTCGAAAGTTCTCTCTTCATCTCGTCTTGATTAGA
Source organism: Salticus scenicus (assembly GCA_963930645.1). Lineage (NCBI taxonomy): Eukaryota > Metazoa > Arthropoda > Arachnida > Araneae > Salticidae > Salticus > Salticus scenicus. Next base: position 250,742,965 of record OZ005650.1, read on the forward strand.
TTTAATTTCTTCGGTCAAACTGTCTTTCAACTCTCTTTGCGATGTTTCCATTTTCTCTTGTGCTACCTTCATTTCTTCAGTCAAACCGTCTTTCAATTCTTTCTGTCCGGCTTTCATTTCATTCATCTCTTGACTCAGGCTATCTTTCATCTCTCTTTGCGATGCTTCCATCTTTTCCTGTCCTGTTTCCATTTTCTCTATCAATCCAGATCTTAACTCATTCATCTGAGCAGTGAGTCCTTCTAGAAATTTCTTCATTTCTTGTTCCATAGCTCTCGTTATCACCATTCACATACAATCCCACTTCTGACACCAGAAATGTTGCGTACTTGGGGGTTCGTGAGTTGTCTGAGAAGGAAAGGCCAAACGTACAAAAATTCAGTAATTTATTCACAGAAAATTCCAGAAAAATGTAGGTCTATAAACCAAGTATCAGCTTCAATTCAAACAGTAAACACAGCTTAAACAACAGCTGTCAACAGCAAATCCACAGTACAAACTGTATGGTAATAACACATAAAGCAAGTCTCTCTCAAAAAGGCTTAAGAGCAATGCAAGCACTAGCGAAGCTGGCTGAGATCTGAACTGAACTGACTGCCTTGGCGAGGAAGCGCTCCTTATATGCTGTTCCATGGAGCCCAGATTTTTCGAGAAAACTCTAGAAAGTGGTCAACCAATCAACTTACAGCTTCCATATTTGGTATGTCCCATATAAGGATTTTCTCGCCAAGGTCGCCAAAAAAATCGCCAAGGTGGGAAAAAGTCGCCAAATTTGGCGCCAAATCCATTACCTGTATTACTGGGGCTTTTTAATGCGTTTTTAAGGGAAAATAAGGCTATTTCAACGCTAGAACGACTAGAAATGCACAAAATTAGCACTTTATCAACTTACTAAGCCTCTTTGAAAGAATTTATACAAAAATAAACACAATTATTTACAATTTCGTAACAATACCTTTGTTTTGTTTTTAATCCAGTTTTAGTAATATACTTTAATATTAATCAACATATGTAATATTAAAAGTTGCCATGTGAACTGCGGCGATGTTAACAAATTTAAATGGATGTTCCATTTAATAAATTACTTTATAAAAGTGATTGAAATTCTAATTATTTAAGCTTTGATGTCTATATATATGTGCGTGTCTGTATAAAATGCTCTTATTAATCTTTTATCCATTATATATATATATATATATATATGTGTGTGTGTGTGTGTGTGTACATAAAATGCTCTGCAATTTTACGATATGGAATAGTCTTAACTTTATCATTCGATTCAGTTGTTTACATTTCTCTTTTGTTCTTGTTTGGACAGATATCTGATTATTAAGTTTCACGGGAGAAATATTTAGGAAAATGGTATGCGTAACAATAAAATAGCATCTTGAATCTAGTTTGTTTACAAAATATCGGCCACGTGTTCGGCGATTTTACCTACTGTGACGTCACAGGAATATTGTCCATATGCTTTAGAAATATTTTAAGCGTTTTTTTTAATGAAACAGTCAAAGAGTCGTTCATTCGCAATTAAAGAGTTGTCCATTTGGAATTTGTATTTTCTGAATGGCAACAGTTTATGTTTGTTTTTATTTGGCATTGCGTTGTTTATAATCATGAAGTTACATAATTCTATTTATAAGTTCATGTTTATAATAGCCAGTGATCCGTTATATTTAATTAAACATTTAAACATTACAATTGAATAGTTTTTCAAGGTTTTAGAGGGAATAAATAACAATATGTGCGATACAAAACATGTATGAAAATGATATGTATGTTTTCGTAAGTTAAATTGAACAAACGGAAAAAAAAAAAATGGCTGCCAAAAGTCTCTGTTTTGAAGCGGTGTAAACCGGAATCGTGAATGACAGATGAGGATGAGGGTCATTATATATATTAATAGTATTTATGCTTCATGAATTTAATACCAATACATATAAATTGTAAGTTATTGAGATCATTTTGAATTCAGCTAGTAAAAACAAACAATTAATGATTATAATTTTCTGCAAAGGATATAACTGAACTTTTATTATTTATACATAATTTATTTAAGCTTTGTAATAATAAGAAAATATTTTAAGGGGACAAGGAACGTGGAAATTAATTTTTGTTTTACGTTCTATCACTTTTAGAATCACGTACTACTAAAAAATCTATCATTTTTATGCATATATCATGTTTTAAAGGCTAAAAAGTAGATGAAAAAGTCTCTTATAAGGATTAAAATAATATAAAATGATGCCCAATTTAGAAATACTCCATGTATATATTAAAACTTCAGTTAACCATAATTATATTAAAAATTCATTTTTTTTTTTTTTTTTTTTTTTTAAGTATACGGTTCTTGTATGTAACTGAACACATCTCTGTATTTAAATTTTTATATCTCAATTATAGAATCAATTACATACGAAAAAAAAAAATGCAAATTTTTTATGAGTGTTTGTTTTGCAATTGAATTTAAGATCTCGTAATAAAGTTAATAATTTCTTATTTTCAAAATTAACACCCAGTTTTGTGACAAATACACTGGTTAACATTTATACACATTTTTAAAAGAATTGGATGGAAAAGAATTGGCATGGAGTAATTGGCATTATTTGGAGTATTTGGCAATGAACCTTTGTAATGCCAAAATATATCATCTCTTACTTTATACATTATATCCAATCAATTTAAATTGTAATAATATGTCAATAGCAATGTAGCTTAAGAAAATGTAGCGTTGCTCGGTATTTAAACTTTCATTACAACGACATTTGTAGTTTTTAACATTTGTAATCTGCATGTAGTATTTTATTTTTTATTTATTTACTTTTTTTTAATGCATATTATAGAAATAAAGTCCCAATTTCGAATATATTATCACCCTTTATTGCTTCAATAGAGAGAAAAAAATCTTTTTGGATTAAGGATAAAATATTACGATTTGGGGTTAAATCCTTCTTAGAAAAACTTCTATTTATACAATCGAGTAAAAAATGGGAGCAGTTGTGACTTTTACGAGTTTTTTAGATGATTCGAAGCTTAAAATTCAATAATATATATGCTGATGTACTTTTTGGAAAAGCAGTAAATTTATACCGATAATATCCATGAGTACAAAAATGATCTCTTTATCTATAAAAGGGGTTTATGTCTTCAAGATTATGAAAGTGATTGTCTTCTTGCTTTTGTGTAAAATATGTTTTTGTGTTTTTAAAAAGCGCTAATAAAAGAAGGTTTATTTATATATTTTATCGGAATATTTATATGAAATACATTGGGTTTTTTGCATAAAATAAAATTAATTTTGGCTTTTGATTATTTTTAAATAACCATTAAAAGTAGAAAGATCCCTATTATAGTTTTCAGGTAGACTTTTATCAAATTTATTGTGCCTATGTTTAGGTTTATAAGGTTTACTTTGGATTTGGAAAAGCTTTTCTTAAAATATACTCTATAACAAAAAAAAAAAAAAAAAAAAAAAAAAAAGAAAAGATGACGCACCAAGAAGAAGTAATGCAAACTGGACACAAATTGATATACATACAGGTTTTGATGGAAAAAGCAAAATTTTAAATTTTGGCTGCCATCGAATAAGCATGCGACGCTGCAGAGCATCTTAACTGCGCAATTGGCAGAATATTAAAAATGAGAAATTTTGATTTCAGGTCATAAATTCTTCGAGAATTTTATTCCGTCTACTCAGAAAGACAGTAACTATGTCTCGCATACAGGGGCACATACAACATGCGTAGATGTCAGAATTTGAGTGTGGTGTGTAGTTGGGCTCAAAGAAGCCTGTTGGTCTAACCTGCGAATTGTTTGACAATTGGATAAGAGCGGTACCACTATTAGATGATATTGAGAGGAATGGGTGAACGATGGCCGAACACAGCGTCATGGAGGAAGCGGTCGGCCTAAATAGAGGATAGAAAGTGAGAACCATTGTCAGTCACTAAGTGCTTGGAGCATCATAAAAAGGGTCCTACAACAAGCTCGGGATTTCGCCAATCTAACGCACCAATTGGACAGAATTTGGCACGATACTTCACAGGAGTACATCTGCCAACTCTGTCACGTAATACCAAGCTGAAAAACTGCGTACATAAGGGCCAGAAGTGAACCAACGCATTATTGACTTGTTTACTATGTGAAGCCCTTTCTGTTGATTAAATCATTCAAATTTTCTGAAACTGTGATCAAATTTTCTTCTTCACATGTACATCACATCTACCAATTTTGGTCCCATTTGGATAAATCCTTCTTCGTGCGTCGTTTTTTTTTTTTTTGTTATAGAGTGTATGTTTCCTCTCATGATAACTAGAAATGTGTATACATGGAATATTGATTATCTGATTTCAGTGAATTAACAGTTTTTCTACTTTTTTTCGGGTGTCAAATAATTTTTTATGCGTAAGACGTGTAAAATAGTTTGAGTTCTCTGGTGGAAAATGGAGTGAAAAAAATGGAAATTTCCAAATTAACCTATTTTCAAATTTGGAACTTGCGTAACCTGATAATCATTTATCGCTAATGGCTATAGAGACATTTTTTTTTTTAACACAACCGCTTTTCCCACTAACAAATACTGAGAAATACTAGCATTTTTATACTTACGGTCGAATATGTGCTACCAAATTTCGAACAAAACTGAAACACGACAGAATGTAGTCGCGAATAAACTGATGTCACCAGTACTCAGAAATTGTTCCAAAATAAGTTTGTAACTAAATTAGATTTTCATGGAAACTCATATGGAATTAAATAAACACCTTTTGTTGTTACCAAGTGAAAGGGGAAAAAAGGGAGGGGGGTTTGCAACAGTGCAATAAAATTCATAATTCCACATAAAAAAATTCTACAGCTTTACACATTAAAAAAAAATGTAATTAGAACCCTTTCATACGAAATTATTCACAATTTTCATATTAAATAATAAATGAGATTTTGAGATATAGTGTTTTATTTTTTAAATTAAATACTGATTACGTTAAAAAGCATTAAAGATTTAAAAAAAAAATGTATAAATGATTATTTAAATTAAGTTTATCTTCATTTACTACCACACTGTAAAAAAAAAAAAAAAATAAAAATGTAAAATCACGTTATTTGACCGTATAATTTTAGGGGAAATGATCGTTTTGCTTGTTAAACGGTCGTAGCCCGTAAATCGATGTTTCGAAAGTACAATTTTTTGAATTTTTACGAGAAAAAGCCGTTAATCTACGCAAATTGCTCTTATCTTTCACCAAACCATTTTCTTATGAGAAAATATCTTCAAATGCTATCATTTTAGTGACATCAAGAGAGAATTCCATTTTCTTCCATTTTCAAACTGAAACTGTGACTGTCATTTATACTAATTGAATGTGTTTAATTATGCACGCATGACGCATAGAAACATCCATTGGTTTTAATAAGCTATTGTTTTCTTAATTTAATTCAAAATATTTCCATCTGACTGAAACTGAGTAACTGATATTGATGAAATTGATTGTCTTTGTCTATTAACACGAAAACATTAAAAAAGAAAGCTAAAATGGTTTCTTGATTTGAAGCCAGATTTCTAAAACACAAACTACAACCTAATAATTGTTTTATCCACTAAACGAATTTTTTTTTTTTTTTTTTTTTTTTTTTTAAGCATACAGCATTCTAATTGCTCTTAACCCTTTAGTTGATCCTTAGAAAACGGAAAATTTTAATGTTTCCACAATGCATTTTTTACAATGTGCTAAAATAAAGTTTATTTCAATATGAAATTAATATGTAATTAACCATTTGAAGGTAAGTCTTGTGATTATTATGTATGATCTTCCCTCTTAAAAAACAAAGCTGTTTTATCTAAATATGACCATCAGATATGTACATTACATCATATATAGCAGGTTCTGCTCTCGAAATACTTCAGTCCTTTCTTCATTCAATGGATCTGGATTTTGGGAATAAGGCCGATTGACTGCTATAGGTCCTAGGCCGGAGGGGGAGTGCTCTCCATGGGGGGTCTTTCTAAAGGGTCCTAGCCCGTATTTACTTAGGTTTCGAAAAAAACCACAGAAAACTCTGAACGGCTAGGCCGACGAGCGAGACCTGGGATCGAACCCGGCACCTTATGTCTACCAGCTTTGAGCGCAGAACCGCTCGGCCGCTGGTGGGTTGGTTCCCTTCAATGGAATACAGCTTTAAAAAAAAAAAAAAAACTCTTTTGCTATTCTAAAAAGTGCAAATACGTCTAACACTTCATAAACACAGTTTGTTATCGGCCTTATAGTGAAAACCTTTTTGGGTAAATAAAAATTAGGCTCTAGTTATTTCTTCTTTGCACCCACTACTTAAACCGTAAAGGTCGAAAACCATATAAAAAACCGTATTAATTGGAGATACAAATTCTCTGTATTTATGTAAAGATTTATTACTATTATCCAAAGTTTATTCTGCGTCTCGGTTAATTTTCAGAGATCTCACATAGTTTTCAAAAGTTTCATTTTGTTTTTGAAAAAGGGTGAGAAATTCTCACCCATTATTTACCTCTAATGAGAACCTTGAAATAAGACTATCTCTTTAGTGCTAGTGTTTACGAATAAAAAAGGCCCACCAGCGGCCTAGCGGTTCTGCGCTCAAAGCTGGTAGACGTGAGGTGCCGGGTTCGATCACAGGTCGCGCTCGTCGGCCTAGCCGTTGGGAGTTTTCCATGGTTTCCTCCAACTTGTGTAAATATGGGCTACGACACCTCAGAAAGACCCCTCGGAGGGCAATCCCCCTCAGGCCTAGGACCTACAGCAGTCAGTTGGCCTTATTCCCAAATCCAATCCAGTCCGTTTACAAATAAAAATGATTTAGAAAAATAGTTAGATTTTCTTTCACAAAATTCAGTATCGTAATGTTTACAGGAAAAAAAAAAAAAAAAAAAAAAGCTTTTGTTTTTTCAATATGAGAACTGACTGACTTCTTAATTTTGTCAAAAATAGCAAATTTATATTTTAAAATAGTCTTAAAATAAAATAATTTTTATGATAGTTTGAACGTTAACAATTTAATCACTGTAAAAAATTTCTGTAAAAATAAAGCCCTTTTGTTTTAACATAAATACAGCATACGTTGCTGTAAATTTGTATAGCTAGTTCTGTAAAAATAATTGAAGATTTGTTACTTCACATTGTGCTGTAAATCGGTTTAAAAAATTTTTCCAGAAGTCATTTGTTGCGTATGACAAGATTTATCAACTAGTCAGTTCTGATGTTGACTTCATCTGTTTTTCTAAAGACAAGTGTTTGTGTTCCCAACTGCGCGGTTGGCAGAACGCTGTCCTGTGACACAGGTGATTGTGAGTTCGAATCCCGGGCTACTCAAGACGGTTTGCTTCGAATGAAAATTATTAAATTAGTTTTTGCGTGTAAAAAATAAATAAGTTTTTAGTGTTGTGGATTTCTCCCTGCACGTATATGTAATAATTGCAAGAAACTTTTTTAAAGCATTCGACAAACTCAAACTTTAACTTTTAATTTTACGGTTAATGTTACCTTTTTTGCAGGTTGGTTGTATGTTTGACCACAACGTAAAATTACTGGCGATACATCATTCATCGTCTAAATGTATTTTTACGGGCTTTGAGTGGAATCTCTGCTGCCGGGCTTTGCCCGTAATTTTACTGCAGCATTTTTTACAGTGAAAAAAAAAATAAATAAATAAATAAATAAATAAAATAGTATGTTTTTTTTTTCTTTCTTTTTTTTTCAGGTTTAGGACTGCCACGCTGGTGAATTTTTGGTGAATTTTAACGGCTCATACACACGTCGACATCGAGACTCAATAATAAGTGAGCCAAACCGTTTTGAATTTTCTTCTTTCAAGAATTTTTAAATAAAAATTTGATTTGTTTTTTCTTTAATAAATAGTCGTTTTCTTCTAATAAAACAGGCTTTTATTTTTATTTTATTTTATTATTATTATTTTTTTTAATGCCAAAATCTTTTAATATTCATAAAATTACATTTATCATTTTTTTCATAACTTGTTTTGCTTTTTGTATATTAAGCTCGCATAAATAAGGAATGCCTCGCTAAAAGCGTAATAAAGACGTAACATATATTTCTCTAAATGTAAATAATTCTATGTAGCTGAAATTCAATAAATAATTAGCCCAAAAATATATGAATAGGACTGCAACATAATTACTACGTAGTGATTTAAACAATCAAAAAAATATATATAATGAAGGTATATTACTAAAAAAAATTATTATTATTATTATTATTTTTATATGTTACAGTCGGTAACAAAAGTGTTCGAAAGCTAGCAAAAATTCCTATGTAATAATATTATAGTTTTAAAAAATTAAAGAACACGCTTTTATAGAAATGTGAACTAAAAAAGCACAAAATATCTATCTTAGTATTAAAATGCAGGGTAAGAGAAAATCGTGACACACCATAATATTTACATACATTTAAATCTTTAATTAAAATAATTTAGAATTAAACAAAACCATTTTTAAAAAATCTCCCCTGACTGGGATCGAACGCTAGACCTTTAGGTTCGTAGCGCGGAGCTATACCTCGACGCCACGGCGTCCCCATAGTCTTTGTTTTACAATATAGATTTTTTGTTTGCTCCCAGAGCGGTTACAAACATACAAACACACATACAAACATACATACATACATACAGGTGAAGCTAATAAAAGCGTGTTAAAAAAGGTACACTTCATACGGTTTTGTTAAATAAATCCTTGTCGAATTCTGTTTTTAGTTAGTGTAAGAACATGATTCAATAAGGATTTATTTAACAAAACCGAATGAAGTGCACTTTTTTTACATAGGAACTTTTGCCAGTGTTCGGACACTTTTGTTACCGACTGTACATATATGTATAAATTTTATGTTTATTGTTTCTATATGAGAGTTATCTATTTTTTATTTATATGTACCACAAATAAAAAGATTTATACAATCGTCACTGAATTATTTACTAACATTCTTGCATTTTCCTTAATGAAATTATGTGGTAATACTTATGTCAAGAAAACATTCATTTTATCTTCTAGTTTTCAATTTTGTATGTCTCAATTTGTATGTTTCAATTTTTTGTCTTAATGCGTTCATGAATTTCAAATGTGAATTAAGTTCAACTTATTTCAGGAAATAGAAACTATTTTCTCGTTTCCTATAACAACCGAAGGTAATGGAATTTGAATGTTCGAAGCATCGAAAAGTAATGTAAATACGCATTCCGATCTGTGCTTGAACCTGAATCTCATTTAAGAGAGCAAGCCTTTTCTCATTTTATGGTTTTTATTAAAGGGAGTAAAGAAATACATCCCACCCCGTGACGTACGATAAAATATTTCTATTTCATGAATAGAGCATACATTTTATTGCATTAAAAAAAAGCTGTATGTACAGTCGGGGAAAAAAAAAAAAAAAACGCAGAACTCGACGTAACTTCGTTGCTAATAGATGTAGAAAAATGTAATAGGTATCATTCGACGGGGAATTGTGAGTAGTTTCAGAAAATGAACTGAAATTTTGAATTGGGGGTCGTCTACATATTAAAACGCGCACCAACTTTGATTTTTTCAATGGTAATGCCCCATTTTATTTTTATACTTGAATTCTTGGGAACGCGACAACGCGAAAAAGTATATTGGTTGTATATTTTACTTATTTTTTCACGGGGTTATAAGCGTTCAAAGTTTGAAGGTGCTAATGTTAAATTCATATTTCAAACTTTTATTAATATCTTCACAAAAAATAACTTGATGGATATAATTCTTTTTTTACGAGATACAGTGAAGAAACCCAAACATAATCCATCATTACTTTTGATTCTGAAAAATATTTTTAATTTTGAAAAATATTAATAAATTCATATTCATAAAAATTATGAATTATGACCTATATTAAATTTTACATAAAATGAATCCTAATGCTGAAAAATATAGGTGTGCAAATTTGCAGCTCATTCCAGTTATTAGTTTTCGAGATATAAATAAATCTTTCTTTTGGAGTGGTTTAGGGGGCCGTCTCTTATAAAGATTTGCATGAGATAACGAATCAAATCTTAAAAAATAACAAGGAAAATTAAACAAAATATGTTTATTTTTTAGTTACGGGTGAAATTATTTAACAACAACGTCAAACACAAAGAAATAAAATAAAATGATGATTTTTAGACATCAGTGTTAGCATCAGTGTTCTTGTTTTCTAAAGAAGACAAGCCCCGCCTTCATCTTTCTTCAAAACAAAACAATACAGAAAAGTAAAGTAAATGTGACATTGAGTATTCGTGTTAAACCCCTTATTTTATGTTGACAAAAATATGCACAAGGGGTATTTACTTCATCGATTACTGGTGATAAATTTCGAATCTTTTAAACGAACACTAGAAGAAAAAAAATTACTAAATAGGCGGGGTTTACTGGTTCAAATAGAAAAATTGGTAAATGTAAAAATTGTCAATTAAAAAAATATATATACTAATGGAATTGGAATGCAAGACAGACTTCTAAAATCGTTTCTTAAGTTAAAGGCTTAATGATTTGCTTCATATATTGCTTTATTTTTATTTATTTATTTTGTAGGAGGGAGGATTATTATTTTAAGGATACTTTAGCTTTTAAAATTTTAATAATATATTTTAACTTTTTTAAAATATACTTTTAATTTTATAAATATATTTTAACACTTTTTTGCGACAGCAGGATTTTGTAATTTTGACAGTGAAATCCGCCTAAGGGCGTTATTCTCTCAAAATAAAGTATTTCAGAACAAATTTTCTGTATTCACAATTATATTACAAATGGATATACAGTATAATTATATTCTTTCTAATCAATATATGTCTATCCATAGTATATTTTATTGCAAAAATATGAACACTGGTTACAGACTTAAGAAATAAGTAACACACAAATTACGAAAGAAACGCCCACTAAGAGAGTTACAGATTTTCAAATGACGTGAATCTACGTCAGCAGTCGCGAAAGGCTTAATTAAGAAATTATATTTTCATAGAAATTATAATATGAAGTTCCAAAGAGATTAACTAACCCAAAACTGGAAATTGCGATTAAAATTATTTAATATTTACTTCATAAACCCTTACAATAATTTATCCGAAAAGATTTAGTTTATGTGTTGCTGTATATATATATATATATATATATATATATATATATATATATATATCTGTATAATTTCATTTCATATTTTATGTTACACCCACGAAAGAAAATTCAAGCTTTATTGGTGATCACTACAGCCATAATAGATATTTTTATTTGAAAAATATTGCACTTTTTTCAAAGAGTACAGTCTGGATAAATCGCAAGTGAAATATATTTAAATAGACCTAAAATCATTAAAAAAAGTACTGAAGTATATACAAATCTAAGAAACTGAATTCAGGATAATTAAAAAACTGGAAGATTCAACCTTTTTGTTAATTCTTATAATTCTTTTATTCCTGAAAGATTTCCGGTGTAAAACATTAAAATTTTATCTGTTTCTTATAGGATCTTAATTTCATTTTTCTACATTTACAGATAACCCCCTAACACATTTTTGATTATAACTCTATAAATACTAAAGATAAAGTATACAAACAGTATACTTTTCCGCACTGCCAGCCTCTCAGAAATTCGAATATGAAATTGGGTGTTGCTATTGAAAAAAATCAAAGTTAGCGCTCATTTAAATATGTAGATAACACCTAATTCAAAATTCGACAGAATTTTCAAAACGTGCGTTTAATTTCCTGTTGAATGGTGTCTATCACATTTTTTTGTGTCGATTAATAATGAAATTACAGCGAGTGCTGCGATATTTTTATCTTAAAAGGAAAACATACGAAAGGCTATTTGCAAAGAATGTTGCAGGTGAAAATAATCATGCGTTTTGAATGTTATGCTTTGTTAATATTTTACTATTAAAGATATAACTTAAATTTATAAAACTATTATGATGCAACCATCGCAAAACTCTCTTCTGTATTTTCCTATATATATTCCCGAAATGCAATTTATTTATGAAAATTATTTTCCATGTTAATTACAGATGATTTTTACCTTAGAAACGTATAGCACTAAATGTCAAAAGAAAGTCAATTTTGTGTACTACAGGCGATATCTTAGAAAATGCATCTTTTCTATATTATTATTTTGTTAAATATGAAAAATATCGATAATTTTGTTATCAAAACATCTCAAATGTATATGATTTAATCATTCGTTTTAAAAATAATTACAGTTTTTTTTTTCTAAATTTTCACATTGAAAAATTTACTTGCCCAACTGTTATTTTCCCTAGATGGGGAAGGGGAAGCAATGATCTTACTTACATAATAATTATAGCTGAGTCGTCAAAAATTTACTTGCCCAACTGTTATTTTCCCTAGATGGGGAAGGGGAAGCAATGCTCTTACTTACATAATAATTATAGCTGAGTCGTCAATTACTACTAAAATATATATCAATATATATTACTTTATTTTCACTATGATTGGTTTAAAATAATCCTTATTATGTTTATTTGTATGAAATTTCATCCTATGCAGTCATATGAAAAATTTTGGAAAAGAGAAAAAAGTACGGTAGCGCTACTTTTTAAGCAAACTCCACGAAAATCTAATCATCACTAACTTATGTTAAGGTCCAACTAAATATAAATTTATATTGATTTCTGCCCATTGTTTGGTTAAATACAGGGTTATCAAAATTTTGGTAACACAGACATATACACATACTGACAAAGAGAGAAACACATACATAGGAATTTTCTAAAAATGACCAAATCATATTCAGCATACTTCTGAACATGTAAATCCATCGATAACCGGTAATCGATAATTTACATTATTCTTATACAAAGAGAAGAATGTAATATAGATTTAATAAAAGTAATAAACACAAAGTTATACATACACACATATATATATATATATATATATACATAAGGAAAGTTAAATGCATATGTACCTGAAATGCAAAATTTATCTGCGTATAACCGATTACATTTTAAAAATTAGAATAATTTTAATTCTTAAATCCGATTAAAATTCGATTGAAGCATCTCGATTGTGGCATATCGGTTCAGTTACAGATGAACTTATAAAGACGTCAACTGTATTAAATGATGGGGGAAAAGGCAAAGAATCCGAAGTAATCATCTATATTTTTAATTATTCTATTTAGTTAAAAAGATTTTAATTGATATCCACACAATGCTTTTAATATAATTAAATGTTTCGCATTAAGCTTTTGCTAATAAAATTAAAATATTGGCACGTGCTTTTTTACCTCTTAACATAAAATTATATATATATATATTTACACGTGGGTTGGTTGGTTGTAGGATTTAAGGCCGATTGACTCCTGATGTGTCCTAGGCCTAGAGGGGGAATGCCCTCCGTGGGGGTCTTTCTAAGGGGTCCTAGCCCGTATTTACGCGAGTTTCGGAGGAAACCACGGAAAACTCCGAACGGCAAGGTCGATGAGCGCGACCTGGGATCGAACCCGGCACCTCCCATCTACCAGCTTTGAGCGCAGAACCGCTCGGCCGCTGGTGGGCATTTACACGTGGGAAAAAAAAATTAGGTTTTGAGAGATTATTATTATTATTACTAGTATATAACCCCGTCAAAAATGACGGAATGTGAACAATAAATCTTGAAAACAATGTTTATATCATGAAGATTACCACCTGATCATTTAAATGTATTTTCAATTTTTGTTTATAAATCAAATGTGTTTCGATAATTTATAATTTTCGTTCTGAAATTAAAAAAAATCTACCCAATCAATAAATATGAATGACAATAGAAAAAACTGCTGGTTGACAAAAAATATAGGCCCGACAACATAACAGCAACATCACATCCCAGTGTTCCGTTAAGTGCTCTATTTAAAGTCCTCATAATACGAATAATCTGGTGTGTCACTCACTTTCTCTTACCCTGAAATTTAATACTATAAGTACAGGTTGGAGATTAAGAGGTAAGATAACGAGTACTGTTATGTAAACATACGTTAAGCAATTCAAATTAGATTTCATAAGAGTTTTATATGATAATTAGTTCTGCCCCACCACAACCCCCCGTTTCATTAATGCACCTACATTTATATAGAATCTGATTCGGTTATTAAAAAATAATTCTGTTTTTAAAAAATAATTTATTAAAATTATTATTTAAAAAAGTTATCATGTATGATAATACAGACGATTTCCATATTAGAGAAGTAGTATAACACAAAATATCCAAAAAAAAAAGTTTAATTTATTCTCAATATTAAAGTAAAACGAAAATATGTATATATATATATATTTTTTTTTGTTAAAAATGAAAAAAATCGATAACTTTATTTTAAATTATCGCAGATCGATGGCTCAACCATTCGCTTTAAAGGTATTGGCGAGAACTCTTTTGAAAGATACCAATCATGAAAATCTACTCCCCTCGAGGGGGAGCGGCGAGGCTCCTACATACACATTTTTTTTTTCACAGTTGACTATCTCTATTACAAAAAATATAAATTCATTTCATTTGGTTTAGTGCAGTCTATAGATGTTAAATTCTACTTACCTGCAATTTCCCCCATAGACGTAATGTATTTGAATACTTTTGAATGTCCCTGTACCCGAACCATTTGCTTCATCTCAACGAAAAGCTTACTGTAGCATTCCTATATGATACATATTTAGAATAACGAGTTTGGAATTTCTGCTACTATTTGTTCTTCAGATATGCTCATAACAGACACGCAGACATCTAGACACACAGACATCCACACAGACAGACAGACAGACAGACAAACACAGAGGTCATTCACTAAAAACATGATTTTTGTATTCAGGGGACCTCAGAACATGAAAGTGTAACAAATACTCACGTTCGAAAATTTGACCCTAAAACAATACTTTCTCGCCCCTATGGGTAAGAGAAAGTAAAAAACGATTCACTTCATTTTACCAAAAAACTTTTTTTTTAAGACTATCGAAGATCCTGTTTTCAAATACGCTAGCGAAGTGTGACGTCACTGACCGTCCGTGGATGCAAGAAAAAGATTCCCTATGTTAATCGTTCATTGGATTTTTTGTAAAAAATTATTAAAAATCGAGGAAAATTATTTCCCGATTTTGATACCCGTATTTGGGTATAGATATGCTATCGTATCCATGTGTTAGATTGAGTTATTTTGCTGTCAAATTGACAAAATTTTAAATTTCCAAACTGTGTCATCTTTGGCGTTTTTTGTATTTGGCGATTAAAAACATAATACGAAAATATACATGCCAGATGTTTATTTTTGTAATATGTATTGCACGAAATATTGTTTCATATAATTCATCGCTCTCTTAATATAAGTTGTTAAAATAACCATGATTTTTGAAAGGAATTAAATGTGTTCGTCCGATAATTTGGCGATATTTTTTTTTTCCGCCGAGGATGACAGATATATAAAATCTATTCCGCTGCAACATATGAGTATCTTATATCAGACACTTTATTTAGACATTTGAAAACGAATTTGACTTCAAATTATGATAGAATATTTATCATTTTCCTTTTAATTAGTATATTTGTTGGATAATTATTATATAAATATCATTCTTTGAAATGAAATATTTATGTTTTGAATCGAATATGGAAGTTTGCCTTTTTTCTAGAGTTTTGAAATTTAAAATTTAAATTTTATCAATTTTACAGCAAAAACAACTTAATCTAACGCATGCACACGATAACTAATACATATCTATACCGAAATATGGGGATTAATATCGGGAAATAATTTTTCTCAATTTTTAATAATTTTTTACGAAAAATCCAATGGGCGATTAACATAGGAAATCTTTTTCCTGCATCCACTGACGGCCAGTGACGTCATCACTTTGCTTGCGTATTTTCTAACTAACTATCCAATAATTACAGACACACCATGCTAACCCAAATTCACCTCTACTCGATACTTCCAACCAGCTATCTCACCCACACCATCGCCAAAATATCCAGGATCCAGCTAGGGACTTTCTCATTCTCAACCGAACATTTTATCTTGAGTCGACATTATTTCCTTAGACTATTCTACTTTCAATTCTCATTTCAACTGGTGACCTTTACTTGCCCAACCAAACATTCTCTCCCAACTATAACTTTACACTAATTTCAAAACTAAAATCAACTGGCGACATTTACGTACTGAACTCGATGCCAATCATACCTTACAATGTAAACAAACAATGAAGCTTGATAAAAATATTTAAAGACTTTAATATGTTTTTACAAATATTTTAAGAGTTTTAAGGCTTTAATATATTTTAGAAATACTTTAAGCGTTTTTTATTAAAGAAACAGTCAAAGAGTCGTTCATTCGGAATTAAAGAGTTGTCCATTTGGAATTTTTATTTTCTGAATGGCAACAGTTTTGGTTTGTTTTTATTTGGTGTTCGTTGCTTATAAGCATGAAGTTACATAATTTATAGGTTCATGTTTATAATAGCCAGTGATCCGTTATATTTAATTTAGACCTTTAAACTTTACAATTGAATAGTTTTTCAAGGTTTTAGAGAAACTAAATAAGAATACGTGCGATACAAAACATATTATATGTATGTTTCCGTAAGTTGAACCAGCTCAGTGAGTTGAACAAACGAAAAAAAAAAAAAAAAATGGCTGCCAAAAGTTTTTGTTTTAACCGGAATCGTTCATGACAGATGAGGTTCATTATTTTTAATTATTGTTTTTTTTTTTTTTATTACTTCCATTACTCTACTACGGTAGGTAATGGAAATATTGTATTTGGTCCAAAAATTCGAAATCGAGATTTCCCCTGATTTACACGTTTTAAGGTCCCCTGAGTCCAAAAGAGTGGTTTTTGGCAATTGGTCAGTGTGTGTGTGTGTGTGGAATCTTCTGGCTATCATACCTCCGAAACTAATAAAGATAGAACTACAAAACATCGGAATTAAGACAGGTCTGGTGTACAGATGAATCTTCCAAATTTTGGTGAAAATTGAAAACCGGAAGTGGGACCGGAAGTCTGTATCTCAAAAACGTCTCTAACGATTTTCTTGAAAATTGTTATATAAATCCATTTCTTTATCGTGTATTACGTGGTTATTAGAGGAAAATTAACAGTCTTCCTACTTAGGTAGTTCATCTTCAAATCTCGGAAATTTGTGTTTCAAAAAATAACTTTATAAAAAATAATTTTTTTCTTTTATTTTTTACCTCGCTATATGTAAGCTTCGTTCTGTCTTTATAAGTTTCTCTTACCGGAAAAATTTTAGGTTTCAACTTCTTTAGGTAACTTTTATGTTTTCTGATCACATTATCTCTCAAAAATGCATATAACACGTGTAATAGTGGGTAATGGAAGTCGTGTGGTTGTTTTACACCAGATTGTTTTAAAAATAGCTTTTATTTGAAAGGTCTTTGGCGTCGCTGATTTACCGATAATTGCCGAATAATACAAGGAACAGAATCTTGGTTAAAAATTTAGGTAAAACATCACGGTAGTTTAAAACATCAAAAGAATCACGTACATCGAATTATATTATGATTTTTTAAGAACAAAGCAGTATATTTATATTTTATTTATAATTATCTTTGTATAACATTTTTGATGAAAAAATTCTTGAAAAAGTGAGAAAACAATCTTAATATACAGAAGAAAACTTTTGTTTCAAAGTAAAAAAAAAAAAAAAGTTTCGAGAACACTAGAAGAAATAAGATATTTACTAGCTTCTGAAAACAGCATATCATAAAACGAAATCACATTTTTTGCGCTTCATTGTTTTTCTATCTTAAAATTTATCCGGATAAAGTGGTAAGCACAAAGATTTATGGTGTCTTAAATTTCTGAATATAAAATACCAGATGTTTTTGACGCATTAAAAAATACTTCGAATGAAAGAAATATATTTTGATTCTAAACTTTAGGGTAAAATCCTTGATGCTTTTTTACCTATTAATTTTCACACTTTAAGCTAAGTGGCATTTAAAACTTCTGCATATTTAGTGTATTTAATATTATTGATTAGTTATAAACAATTAAATTATAACAAAAGTATATGAATAAGTATTACAGGGCAGGCGTTTAAATTAATTTTTAAAATATGTACCTGTTTTATTGAAAATTTTTGAGAAATCAGAAAAAAATATTATACACTACGTGTATCTGTGTAGCCTTTCATAGGAAAATATTTTATAGAGAATATCACATGGTGATAATTACATATTATCAGTGTTTTTCGATATTTACGTGATCTTTTGCTTTGAAAAGGAAATTGTAGATTTTATCAAGTAGAATATTTTTACTTAGGACCTTAAAAGCTAACTTAATTAAATATAATATTGTCATAAATAAATTATCATATTTATGTTTATTTTTTTAAGAACCAGAAGGCTGTTAAAAAAAACAACAACATTTTTCTATATGAATATATACATTTATATATGTACATTTATTTATATAAAAATATATGCCTATAAATTTTCTGAAAATGGGGAATCAAGTTTTTTTTATGTATTTTAGTTCCCCATCATACTATAGGTATGGGGAACTTAGGTAATCGTGAAAATTTTCGACCTCGGTTTTTTGACTTTTCTACACGTTTTCAGGTGTGAGGAATCCGAAAATGACAAAATTTGTATGGTGTCTGTCTGTAGGGTGTCTGTTAGTCCGTTAGTTCGTTAGTCTGTGTACACGATATCTCAAGAACAAATTGTCGCAGAGAGGTCAGATCAGTTTTAAAATGTTACTTTCGTCACTGGCAAGAACCCTATTCATTTGCAACATTCGATTTTAAAAACTTCGCAAGTTATTAGAAATTTACGATTTTCTTAACATGGGAGAATAGGACAAAAATTCACTTAAACGTGCATTAAATGGAAACTTTTTACTGTAAAATTGTCTGTCCAGTTTTAAAATATCAGTTTTGATGCCGGAATGAACATCAGTAATTATAAATATGCTTCTTTGAAAATTTCGCAAGTTATTGGAAATTTACGAATTTCTTAATATGGTGGTATAGGGCGAAATTTCACATAAACGTCAATTTTGAGAGATATTTTCATCGTAAAGATGTCAGACTACTTTTGAAATATTATTTAGGACACTGGCATGAATATTGATGACTATGAATTTTCCAATATAAAAATTTCGTAAGTTATTGGAAATTTACGAATTTCTTATCACAATAGAATAGGGCAAAATTTTACACAAACGTCAAATCTTGAGGGATATTTTCATCGTAAAGATGTCAAACCACTTTTGAAATATTATGTAGGATACTTACATAAATACCATAGAGTATGAATTTTCCAATTTAAAAAAATCGTAAGTTATTTGGAATTTACGATTTACTTAAAATGGCAGAATAAGGCAAAATCGAGCACAAACGTCCATTTTGAGGATCATAAATATATCAGACAATTTCAAAATAACATTTATGATACTTGAATGAACACGATTGACTACAAATATTCTAATGGGAAAATTTCGTAAGTTATTCGAAATTTAAGATTTTATCAACATAGCAAAATGTTGCGATATTTCATATAAATATGCATTTTTGGGATTGTTCCATTGGAAATATTAGCATGAAAAATAAACTACGAAATTGATCCCAATAAAATAAATTAATAGATTAGAATAAGATAAATATGTTGAATTGAATGGTGGGTAGCCTATTAGGTGAGGATTTCGTTTCGTTCTGTCATTGTGCCAAGCGTTTGGTCAAATTCATTTCTCTTAACATGAATGTAATATGTCCTGTACAAGAAATTTAAGAGAACATACATATGATGGGGAACTGAGCAGAGTCCACCTATGCCAACTAGTTTTAAAGAAATTTAGCTTTTATAAATTATCATTATCAATGCTTATACTATAAGTATATTTTAGTATGTATTTGTAAAAGTCTCGTATAGGTTATCACTAAAATATCTAGTTAAAAGATATAAGAATATAGAAAATCGGAATAAATTTATTTTGTTATGAAAAATGTATGCGTAAATAACACACACAAATTCTGAAACTTTAGTAATTTATTGAAAAGAGAAGTAAAAGGATAATATCTAGATAAACAGAGATTTAAAAAAAATCAAATAAATTGTAATTCCTAAAAAATTAAAAAAAAGTTGAAGAGAGAGTGACTTTTTATTTATTATTTTCAAAGTGTTGCGGGAATTACGCGATTATAAATAAGCACGATACTTTTCAATAAATATTTAAAGTAACTTTTCAATATTTAATATCCAATGTAGTTTCTATCATAATTAATAAGATGAAAATTCCGTAACATATTAAACAAATTCCTTAAAAACTCATTTTAAAACATATTAAAATAATTTAAAAGCAAAGCAGCTACAATATTTTTTAAAGAGGATTTACATTAATTTAAAAATACCATTAAAATTTTATGAAGTATACAAATTTTTAAAATTACTTCTACAATTCTCGAGAAAAGTTCATAAATATAAAGTACGGAATAATTAAAAGCATAAAGCTGGCAATTTCAATTTTAAAAAGCTCTCGATTAAGCATCTTGTTTAGAATTAAGATGAATAAATTAGAAATATTTTTCTTAAGTATATGTATTTGAACAATAATAAATCACTACTTCCTTAGTTAAGGAAAAAAAAAGTATTATGCATATGATATTTCTCTACGATTAGAAAAATATCGTTTTATTTTAACTAGAAAAATATTAATAGAAAAAGAATAATAAAAAGACAAAATGTATTAAATATTTATATGCAAATAAGTATAAATGACGATTTAAAAACATATATTTTTAAATTTTCATTGATACTGAATGAAAAAATATTTGTACTAAAATTAAAATATGATAATTTCATAATCATTTTAATTAAAAATGCAGTGCAAGTACTCATTATTAAATATTTATATGCAAATAAGTATAAATGACGATTTAAAAACATATATTTTTAAATTTTCATTGATACTGAATGAAAAAATATTTGTACTAAAATTAAAATATGATAATTTCATAATCATTTTAATTAAAAATGCAGTGCAAGTACTCATTATTTTCTAGAAAACAATAAGATATAGCTTATTTTCATCTTCTTTATATTTTTTGTCAAAATATGTGACACACTTTAATGATGGGGCTTATAATATATTAATTTTCGGCATTTAAACAGCTTTTGAAATAATTCCGATAAACTTTTATTTATTTTACATGGATTTGAATATATATATATATATATATGTATATACAAACATTTCCCATTCAAAGGACCAAAAGGAAATAGTAGTGTGCGGGAACAACGACTACAGGTTGTTATACAATAGCAATAGTGGAATGCCGACTTATATATGCATGATAATTTGTCTGAGCATCCAGGATGAAACAATGTTATTTTGTTTTGTTTTTACAAGCAAATGCATGAATTTTCATAAATCTTTCCAGAAATTTTTACAGAGTGGAATTAATACAAAATATTTTTAAATAAATTGATTTCTTATTAGTTACTAACCTAAAATTACAGTGAAAACAACAATGGTTGAATAAAGGCTGTGCAATCTCTCCTACAGAAATAACCCATCTTCTACTTAAGAGGGATTGATCTCATTAGTTTCCATGTCAAGAGGGATTATGTAGCGTATTGGTAATGACCAAACAATAAGGATGATTGGACTGGATTAAATGTATTACTTGTGGAATGTGATTGCATAAAAGCTGCAACAATAACAATAATAAGCGCATAGATTGTTGTAGACGACGGCAGCTTAAGTAAAGAGAAAAGCTTTAGCACAGATTTCTGTTGGCAAAATTTGAAATTTGGCATCGATATAGCTCAAATTATTCTCGCCAAGACATTTACCTACGCAATTACGATAGCCATTTTATTTCATCGTCAAAATGGCAACAAAAACTTAATATTTACCAAAGAGGTCCTATACTAAACATGCATTAGGTCAGCAAACAAGAAAACATTGAAACTGAAAAGGAAAGGCGACTAATTTTACGCTAAACTTATAGTCCAATAACTTAATGTTATTTTATAATGTTATCTGAGCTTGTTATTTATGATTCTTTAATATTTTTTCTTTAATTACAACTTCTTAGTTATTTTTGAAATTCTTTTATTTGTACGATTTATTAATTACCAAGTTAAAATATTCACTACTAATGCAATAAAATTTGTTGACAAAAGCCTAAAAAAAATACCATTTAAGAGTAATTAGATTGTGAAAGTTTCAGTTGTAGTTATTATAATTAACAATCTCTCCTACGTGTGTAACCAATCACACAAATCCAATAAGGAGAAACTGCTCAAAATAGCACTCTTGGATGTATTACAATTGCTGCCTTAAATTAAGGATAACAAAAAATATAAAAAAGAGAGTTAGAGGTTACCGTTAAAAAAAAAAAAAAAAAATCTTTGTATCTTTTAGATTAACCGAATTTTCAATAATTATTGGTTTAAAGTAAATTCTAATGAGAAAAGTAACTAAGTAAATAAAAGGGAAAATCATAATAGGGTGTTTAATTATTTCTCTGCAAATATATCATACAATGGAATATATCTAATCCGATTTCTTTGGTACGTTTCTGTAAAAAAAAAAAAAAGAATTATATATATATATAGGGAAGACCCGTGTAACTAGGGCCAGTTTTTTTCAATGTCCAAAAACAGAGCCCTTGACCTGTTTAAAACTATCAAACTGATATGAACATATCTTTAGGACTAATAACTTCCAATCGGGATTAATATAAATACCTAAAATAATAAATTCCGACAAATAGAAGGTAGGTTAAAAAAAAAATCACTCGTGGTCCTAGGTACAACACCTTCATTGTACCTGGGGCCAGACCTCACTGTACCTAGGGCCATTCTCTCAAAATTAGATTTAATTTTGTAATGAATAGAAAATAAGCATATAAACATGTATTTTATAAAAGAAACAATATCAAGTAATATATTTATTTATCATACAATAATTATCATGTTGTTGCATTAATTTAAAACACGAAGTTTTTCACTTTTTTTTTTTTCTTTGCAGGGATGGAACACGGGCGCAGAATTCATACCACTATCAATGTAAGAAAATTTTCTACTTACTAAATCAACGATATTATAGGTAAAGAAATTTCTTAAACAGATTCCGGTATGGATACTGCGCCAGTGTTCCATCCCTGTCTTTGGAATATTCTAACAGAATGTTTTTTTTTTTTCCTTCAATTTTTTTTTTAATCTGGAGTGTCTCTTAGATTTCTAGATCTCTCTGGTTTTGGGTCACATCTTTGATGTGGGGGGTTTTGCTTTAGGTAAAGGTTTTACTTAGGTTCGTACCTGTTAAAGCAGGACACACGAAAAGATGTTAGATGTTGAAGGTTTCGAAATTTCAACAGAACACGAAACAGAGACATCCAGTTCTATCGTTGTTGGTTCACTTTCTTTCTGGAATTTCTTTTTTTTCTTTTAATATATAGAGGGATCTTGTCTTTTAGTCACATTTGAACTTAAATTTCATCCTCAGTTATTGTGTTTTGATTCATTGGCTATATGCCGGATACACGAAAGCCTGATAGAATGTTTACAGGAGTAAAGGCCGACAGATAGGACTTGTCAACACTTTCAGAAACACCATATATAGTGATTGGTTTACCAGGGTTTGCCAGCATCCAATTACTATAGGCTGTACTGTGTTTCTTAACACTTTCTCTATCGCTGACGTACATTCACGTCACTTGAAAATATAAAACTCCACCAGTGGGCGTTTCTTTTGCAATTTGTATGTTATTTGTTTCTAAAAAACATACACAATATTCATATTTGTACAATCAGTATACTATGGATGCAAATACTTTGATTGGAGAGAGAGTACGATTATAATGCATATCCATTTGTAATATAAATGTGAATACGGAAAATTTTGTTTTGAAAAATTGTAACTTATGAAAAAAACGCCCCCAGGCGGACTTTACTGTCAAAAAGACAAAAACATGCGGTCGCGAAAGTGTTAAAAGGTCCAATCACAATGGCCTTAGGTACAATGCAGCGATGTGGCCCTGGGTACAAGTTTTGGTAACTTCATTCAAAATGCCTTCCACTAAAAAATACACATGCAGACAGGACTTATTAAATATCTCATTTATTACTTAATATAACAGGCACAATCATACACTAAAAATGAAAGAAAAATATTTGACTCGTCTTTGTAAAATAGTAAAAGAGAGGAGCTGCAAAATTTTACTGCAAACCATATAAATTCGTTTTCTACGTGTAACTTGTCAAAACTCTCCCCTCAAAAGTTCCAAAGTAGTTGTAAAAGTAGCAGTTGGTGTTGTTACTCGCCCAACTGAGTATTAAAACTTAAAATTAAATATTATTCAAATAAAGTGGGATGGCCCTAGGTACACGATGGCCCTAGTTACACGGGTCTCCTCTATATCTATATATATAAATGCACACAATATGCATTTATTAGTTCTTTAAATGCTTTAACCAATTTAACTTTATTAAAGTGAAATTTAACTAGTTAAGTCCATACACATAAACGTATAAAAATTTTACTTTGTGTCCCTCCAAAAAATATAATACCTATACTCATGTAAATCTGTATGGTTCTTGTGAGGGTGAGCTTTATAATATATACTGTTTTATATCCTTATCAGACGTAAAGTTTAGATGCTAGTGTGCTTTGAATAAATTAAGTCCATTGTACACATCGGTAAAACACTTATTTGTACCTCTGTAAAAGAACTATAATTCCATAGTCATCAAAATCTATATGCATGTAGTGCAACTGTGATCTGTATAACATTTACTGACTTCTACCTCAATCGTGTAAAGCATTTAAACATTACTGCAATTCAAATAATTTGAGTCCTTAGGCCATAATAACAGCGAATTTCTCTGTATGTTCCTGCAGAAGAAGTATAAATCTTACACTCATCAAAATCTTTTTGAGTTCGTGCTACAAAAATATAAACCAACTTTCAGCTCAATGAAAGAAAGCGTTTAGATGTTATTGTGTTCATTTACAAATACAAGTTTTACACGTACACACACTCACACATTCATACATACATCTCCATGAAAAAAAAAATATATATATGTATACACACACACACATATGTATATATATATATGAGTTTAAAAGACATAAAAAGGTATAGATGCATTACGAACCCATAGCCCACAATGTTTTCATGATTACAATAATTTCTTTGTATTGTGTAGGCTCCGAAAGTAAAAAGAGTTTTCACTCGTGACTTACAAAAAAAAAAAAAAAAAAAATGAAAAGAAAGAAAAAGAAACAGGCAAAATAACATATTAAAAAGATAAAAATATTTAAACAAATATTGTTAAATATATAGAAAAATAGAGTTATATAGGAAAAAGTCTTCAGCGAAATTTTTTTATTGATTATATAAATCAACAAAATATATCATTTGTTATTCTGCAAAGACAAATGATTTATATTTGAATCTTAGCTCTTTAGATCAAAGTCATTTTATGATTTATTGAGCAAAAGCTTTTATTTAAAAAATTACGAATGTAATGTAAATTTTAATGTAGTGAGAAATTTAAACACATATTTTAGTGTTTTCAAATTTGTCTTCCTAATTATTAAATGTTTATCATCTAAAATTAGTTTCTTTTCTGATATTAAGCATAAGAATTACCATTTTACCCAATCGTTTATTAAGAGGTACATAATTTAAACGTACAGAAGAAAGATTTTCTCTTCTTTTAAATTAGCAAATAATCAAAAGTGTAAAGAATTCACAATTCATTTATTCTTGCAAAAGTTTTTATTTAAAAAATTACGAATGTAATGTAAATTTTAATGTAGTGAGAAATTTAAACACATACTTTAGTGTTTTCAAATTTGTCTTCCTAATTATTAAATGTTTACCATCTAAAATTAGTTTTTTCTGATATTAAGCATAAGCATTACCATTTTACCCAATCGTTTATTAAGAGGTAGATAATTTAAACGCACAGAAGAAACATTTTCTCTTCTTTTAAATTCGCAAATAGTCAAAAGTGTAAAGATTTCACAATCCATTTATTCTTACAACAGTTTTCTCAAAATGTTCCATTAGCTTTTAGTAGGTTGAATTTTTATTGCAAAATAGTATTTATGCTTCATGAACTGAATACCAATGTATGTAAATTGGAAGGCATTTAGGTCATTAGGCATTCAGCTAGTAAAAACAAGCCAATGAATGAACATAATTTTCTGCAAAAGATATAACAAAATTTTTTATTAAACATACTACACTTACTTGAGCTTCGTAATGATAAGAAAATATTTTAAGGAGATAAGGGACGTTGAAATTAAGTTTTTGTTTGACATTCTATCTCTTTTAGAATCATGTACTACTATAAAATCTATCATTTTTATGTATATATCATGTTTTATAGTCTAAAAAGTAGATAGAAAAATCTCTTATATGGAGAAAATAATATAAAATGATGCCTAATTTAAAAATGCTCCATGCGAATTCTAAATTATGTTAAATCTCCAGTTTTTTTTAGTACACGGTTCTTGTATGTAACTAAACACATCCGCGTATATAATTTTTTATATCTTAATTATAGAACCAATTACATACAAAAAAAAAAAAAAAAATGTGTAAATTTTGGATTTTTCATGAGTTTTTTGAGATTGAATTTCAGATCTCGTAATAAAGTTAATAATTTCTTGTTTTTAAAATGAACACCCAGTTTTGTGATAAATACACTGGTTAACATTTATACACAAAACTTTTAAGTAAAATATTTCTGAAGATATTATAAAAACCGTCTAAAAAATGTGAGAACAGCCTCTGTAGTTATGTAGCGTGAATGCCACAGTATACTATTAGATTTATAATGCAATATGTAAAGGAAAAACTATTTCGAAACAAGTGTATTTATTTTCTTAAGAAATACAAAATTTTGCAAAAATACAGCACTGGTATAGTCCTTAGAAATTTTGTAATTACTAATAGCTGATTCAAAATAAAAATAATCAACTACATTGATAATGCTATTTTTTTTTTTTTCAAAGAACTGGGGCATTTGAAATAGTTTTTCACTTCAGTTTATGTTGCCATCTGCAATAATCAACCAAACTAAAAAAAAAAAAAAAATAAATACTTATTAAAAAAGTCACAATGTTTACTGAATAAAAAAAAAAAAAAAAAAAAAAATACAGTTAAAAAATATATGTCAATACTTACATTTTTTAGAATTATAAATTTTATTTATTTACATTAATTTATTAAAACCTATGTTTATAAAAAACATAATTAGGTGATATGGCAAAAACGTAACACTAACAGAGAGCGTATCAGTACATGATTCGATATATTTGAAGTAGGGCAATTTAGTGTGTAATATTATTGATTTCAGTTACTTTACCTGTTTCTTTTGCTATTTCACCATTGCAATTGCATGCGGGGGAATTTCAGGTGCGTTTTTATATCAAAGTCTTATGTTGGTGATCGTAAATGAGATTATTAAATTAAACCCTTAATATGTTTGATTTAATTTCAAAACGAAAACGTAAAACATACGTTTTATTACGGTTAAAATCTCCAATTAAAAAAAAAAAATTAAAAGTTAATTATAAGCTTATTATTTAAGTAGAAAAGGAAAGGTGTAACATTTTAAACAATTAAAAAGTTTTCATTATAAATAACATAAATATTTTTTTAAACACTCTTTTTCTCCGTTAAGAAAAGTATAGCAATAATCTATATTATTAATAATCTGTATTATAATAAATTAACTACGATACAGTTAGTAACATAGTTCATGACATTCATATGGTGTTCTGTATAAAGATAGATATTATTCATATGCTGTTCTATATAAAAATAGATATTGTCAGGGAAATGGATAAAATTAAAGAACATAATTTTAAAGCCAAAACCGATTTACTAAATATAAAAAAATAAATGATGTAATTATTAAATTATCGAATCATGTTCTTAGACTGACTAAGAACATGACTCGAAGAGGATTTATTTAACAAAGCAGTATTAAGTGTACCTTTTTTACATAGGAATTACTGCTAGTGTTTGAATAATTTTGCTGCCGATTATAGTACGTAACAAATTTCAAGAGAATTTGGATTTTTGCCCTACTTCTCTTCAGAAATTTTTACTTGATGATTTCAAATAAAGTAGTTTATAAGATTTTTTACTTTTTCTTACCCATACAGAGTAGATTTTTTCCCTCCTGTTAAATATTTGAATTTAAAATTTTGTTAAATTTACTTTTTTTTAGATATCCTGGATCCAAATAACGTGTTTTTAGCGATTAATCGGTTAGTGTGTCTTTAAGACTGCATTAGCATAACTCAATAACAAATATTAGCAGTAAGAGAAAACTCGATAATTTAAATCTATATCATCTGGAGATTCTACTTCAAAGTGTTTGTTAAAATCGAACAAATAGTTTATATACAGGAACATCGAAGATTATTTTGATGCATTACGTCATACAGACAAAATTTTTATTAAGTACAGTTTAATATTTTTAGATTGCACTGAACAAAATGAAACGAATAAAAATTTTTTATATAGGGAAGCGCGGGGCTAGTTGTCACAGGGGTAAGAAGTAACACGCAATTTGCAAAATAGTTTGTAACATTTGTGATTAAATATTGTTATAAACATAATTCTTATGACGCGCTTTATAAAGTAAGCACAATCGGTGCTCCATGAGAGGTTCTGTGCACGTGCTTCATTTTAGCTAGTTAGTGGGAAAAAAACATTTCTTAAATATTGATTAAAGGTATGTTAATTTATACTTTAACGAAATGTTTATAGCTATTTATTTAGTTTGTGTATTGAGTTATAAAATGAATCTTTAATTTTTTGTATAAATCGTTATATATTTTTATAAATAAACAAAATGTCCAAAATCATACGATGGGGCAAGTTGAAACAAAATTTTGGGGCAAGTTGTAACATGTTAGAGGAGTGGCTTGTGGAGATGCCTACAGCCAGAGCTCGAAGTCTTCGTCCATTTTCAGGAAACTTTCAGAAATGAAAAAGTTTTGGCTTCTTTGTCAATACTATATTTATACAGAAATATTTTCTGTGTTTTTATATTATAGTAACGTGATTATTTAACCACGAGTTAAAATCACGATTTAATCGCGAATTAGAGAATATTGCACAAAAATAGTGGTAGAAAAAAAGCAGAAACTTGTCATCATTGAGAGTGTCCTGAAAAAAGGGCGGAGAATTCGAGCTCTGCTAAACGCTCTCTGTGGCATAAGAATGGGTATAATGCTTAATTTGAAAATGTGTACACACATTAAATGAATGGGAGGGAACAAAATATCATTTGCTTGAATTAATTTAAACTTTGAATAAGATTGACTTCTATGTTGATTTTATCTTTAATTTTATCTTTATTTTACTATAATCCATTTGATATAATTCCTTGTTACTATACCAAGAAGGTTATATTTTAATATTAGTTATTAATTGCCTTTTTTTATTAAATTAATAAATGACTCATAGCAAAAAACATTTTGAAATATTGCCGTTTTTATTGTTAGGGTTCCCTTTGTATCCGTTACAATTTGCCCCAAATCTGTGGCAAATTGTAACAAGCAAATAATTTTGAAAGAACATTTTTTGTGCTAAAATTAGCAAAATTAACGAAAGATTTTTTTATGAATATGATAGATGAAAATGCATGCTATGGAAAACAGTAATTATAAAAAGGAAAACGTAAATACATTTCAAAATATGCTTAATTTTCCAAAAACTGTTACAACCTGCCCTACGCTCCCCTATATAAAATCATGTTTCGTGTGGAATATGGTTTGAAAATAATTCACTATTTATTTACAGAAGGACACAAAAGTATACGGAATAGGAAATTGCTAGAAGTGTAGTTAAAGTTGTTTTATGTATTTTTAAAGTATTCGAAAATATTTAAGTACATTATGTGGTATGCAAATAATTTATAGACTGTATACAAGACTACACAAAATTAACTAGAATTGCTCATTTCCATTGAATGTAATTGATGGAATTACTTTCAGTCCAATAGAACTGTAGAGGAATCATAATTACTCTCTTATACCAATATGGTAGATAAAGTGTTCCGACTAGTTGAAAAGTCGGCTATCTCCAAAAAAGAAAATTTTGAGTAAAAGCTGATTTATTACCACACTTTTCCAAAATAAGATAGGATCGAAAAAACTTTTTAGTTTTATAATCGTTAGGGCACTACGTTTAAAAACTCGGAATAAAGTGGCAGGGACAAGTGAACGTAAGAGGTCATTTAGGTTTGGATTTGGCCGCTTTTGCAACTTACTTTGAAGTTGGCCGGTTTTGCAATAAACTAGAACTTACTTTTCGTTAAATTTAATGCGAATATTGTATCTTTAGGGTTGCAAATACACAAAATGTTTTGTTCAATTTAATTTTATTTAAAAATAAATGATTTCTGTCATCTCATAAAAAAAAAGATAAAAATAAAAAATTCCGATAAAAAATAACTGATACCCATTAGAAAAATATGAAAATGTATCATAAACTGTCCCAAATCCTTTAATCAAAAACTATTTTTTACTAGAGTGAGAAATCATTCGAGCGATACACAAAATTACGACAATACATCGATAAAACCTGCTGTATTATACCAGGTATGTTATTAAATTAATATCACATGATTAATTAATTATAATATGATACCTATGATGCTATTATGTTGTTTTGATATAATTTCAAAGTGACAGTACATTACCTTTAGACGTTGGCTTTGTTATAGTAGTCTTTTTTCACGTTGTGCTACTTTTTCTCTTGTTTGATTGATTAGAAGATATTTCTTCTACAAATTTTCTCTATAGTTGAGGGAAACACGAAATTTAATAATTAGAAATCTTTTGTTCAGCAAGAAAGAGCAGTCACAGGCGAGAGAAAACATGATAACACTGACCTAATCAACAAGTGTGGTGCTCCAGTCGGCTGGCGCACCATCACGATCTCGCGGATATGGATAAGGTCGGTTTCGAAACTCACCAGTCTTAGGATTTGACTAGTTTTGCAGCAAATCGCGATTTTCATATTCAAATAATACAGGGATGGATAGGGTTCGGCAAGATGGGGGACTTAGAACGTAAAAAACTGAAAAAATACATTTTTTGATTTTAAGGAGTTGGCCGGTTTTGCAGCTGAACAACGCAAAGTATTGTTTGAAATTCAATTTTCAACAATGATTTTTACTTTCTCTTAGAATGATTAGAAACAATACTTTCTCTACCCATAAGGTAGAGAAAGTATTGTTTTTGGGTCAAATTTTCGAACGCGAGTTTTTGTTATATTTACATGTTCTGAGGTCCCCTGAATACGAAAATCATGTTTTTAGCAAATGGTTGGCGTGTCTGCCTGTTATCAGCATATCTCAAAAACAAATTATGGCAGAAAGTTCAAACTTGGTATTCTAAATGTGTATCATATAAGGATGCTACAGTAAGCTTTTCGTTAAGATCAAGCAAATGGTTCGTGTACAGGGACAATCAAGAGAATTCTAATACATTACGTCTATGGAGGAAATTGCAGGTAAGTAGAGTTTAACGTTTATAGACTGCACTAAACCAAATGAAACGAATATATATATTTTTTGGAATAGAGATAGTTAACAGGGAAAAAAAATTGTGTATGTGGGAGCCACGTCTCCCCCCCCCCCCTAGGGTGGAATTAAATTTTCTTAATGGGTATCTTTTAAAAGAGCTCGCCAATACCTTTAAAACGAATAGTATAAACATCAATCTGCGATAATTTAAAACAAAGTTATTGATTTTTTTTTACTTTTAACAGAAAAAAAAAAAAAAAAAAAAAAAAAAAAAAACCTTAGAAAAGAAAGTTTTTTTCTCTTTCTATATAAATGTAGGTGCATTAATGCAACGGCGGGTTGAGGGGGGTGGTAGCCCCCCCCCCCTCACACAGAACTAATTATCATATAAAACTTTTTCGAAGCCTAATTTGAATTGTTTAACACAGGTTTACATAACAGTACTCGTTATCTTACCTTTTAATCTGCAACCTGTATTTATAGTATTAAATTTCAGGGTAAGAGAAAGTCGTGTGATTGACAGACCAGATTAATTTTACAGATAATTACGCGCTTTTAGGTCTCTTGAATGTGAAAATCCTTTTCCCAGTGGTTGCTTTGGGTGTATGTCTGTTATCAGCATATTTACATTACAAATAATTAAAGGAAATTTTTATTTGATATCTTGAAGATCAAATGAGTGTGCCACTTGAAAGTTTGGCAATGATTGAAATTTGGCCTTGAAATTTCAAGAAATGATTCAGGATTAATATATATATAATATGTTATGGTTATATTAAATTTAAACTGTGGCTCAAAAAGCGAGAAAACTCATTTAACACAAACATATAAGTGAAATAAAAGTGTTTCTAAAATTATTTTGGACTGTTTTTAAAGTTTATTCATATACAGTATTTCTTATCTGTTCATGAATTTCTAATGTGTCTTTATAATATTCAAATAAAAGGTAAAAGAAAGTTGTGCGGGTACCACATGAGATTATTCATTAACAAAATAATCATTATTTCTGTCACATAAAATGATTTCGAAATGAAATTGAAAAATAAATAGTTTTTTCAATTATTTGATAGATTACTGTGTGCGTTAGAAACTTTAAAATTTTATCTTTCAAATAAAAAGAAAATCTTTTGATGGTATTTAAGTCGAACAATAAATAGATGATTTTACTTTTCAAAGCACTAATTGTTTTAAATTTCTTTGAAACATGAATAGTTTAAAGTTTAGCAAACATTTCAACAAGGTACTTGCATTGAATCTTTGAGCAATTTTATTCATAATACACCAGGCATTTAAATGTAAGAAAAAAAAGGAAAATATTTGTTTTTTGAAATCAGACACTGTCTGGAAACTGTTATATATATAAAAAAAAACTTTTATTAAAATATCTGGCGAAAAAAAAGTTTTTTTATGTACTCATATGTTGCTTAAACATTTTTCAAAAAAGAAAATTTTCTACTAGAAAATATTTGTTTCCTTCATTTTTTTTAAAAAAAACTTTTCATGTTTGCAATTCATGTAGTATATGTATAATAAATATCTTATCTCGATAATAATATATTAAAAACCAAGTTAAAAAGATTAATAACTATAACTAAACCATAATTAATTATAAGCAGATCATTAAAAAAATTTCAGATACTTTTAATAAAAATCGTTGAAGCTTTGGTAAGGAAACGGTGGACATTATTAAGTTCTTTTGTACATTGCCGTCTTAATATTGCGAAAATTTCCATGCATGTGCATTGAAATGCATCAACATTATTTAAATTAGAATTTCTTCAAAGTTATTTAAACTGAAAATGCAAAATTCAAAATTTTAATGATTTTAATTTTTTTTTAAATGCTTCAGCCTTGCTAATTTTATACTAAATTTTATAAAAATTTTAGTGAATACATCTTATAGCCATGCAAATGAATCTGTTTATTAATTTTAATCTTAGTCCTAATTTATACTTTAAAACACAATTTTAAGTTTTGGGGAAAAAAAAAAAAAAAAAAAAAACGCAACAAAGCTACAGGCAATTCTCCCTTTAATCATAAAAAGTATTTTACATGTCAACAAGTCAATGCATTTTCAAACTAAATATTTGAACATTAATAACTTGAAATTGAGGGGAGGGTTAAGGCTAGCAATTTTGGAGCAATAAAAACTTTCTATGAAAAAAAATTGCATTGCACTTTTCTACTGTAAATTTTTACTAATTTAAATGGTTTTAGTAAATCATTAACATGTTTGATTGTATTATGCATTAATGCATTTGTAAGAAACATTTTTAATCGTAAGACTGTAATTTACAATACAGCTTTTTAATTACCACTTTAAGTTTAAGGTAAGTTCATGTAACATTTATGATTACTAAATATTCTTATTAAAACTGAAGAATTACAAATAAATAATTATTTTAGTTATTAGAAGTTAAACGGTTAAACTAAATTAAACAGAAATTTTTTGTGTATTGTATGTACAAAAAATTTAAATAATGAGTAGTAAATTTTACAATTTTACTGGAAAACAAATACTGTCTTTTGAGCTTTTATTAAGAAAGGAAGAACAGAAGATTTCTTTATGATTTTTTTTTTAAACCTATAAAGTTGTTAAGTGGTTTCGCTTATCAAAATATTTCTCAGGATTTTATTGACAAATATATGTGTAACTTCAAAACTAATGAAAAAATATAAAGAAGTCGTTAGAAGGATTTACTTTTTCGAATACTTTATTGACGATAAATCTTTAAATTGCTATTGCGTCTGATATCTTCTCATTTCCGAATACAGAATTTCAAATTTTTATACTTATTGTTGCTTACTTAACATTTAGCATTTTTTTTTTTTTTTTAAGTAGTTTCATAAAAGAAAAATATGCTTAGTGTTCAAAAGATAAAAGATTAAAATATACATATGCATGTGCCCATTAGTATACGAGTATATTGCCTATTAAGGTAAAAGGGAAGATGTTTTATATATTTTAAACCTAAAAATGTATATATGTAAATAACACTATTTAAACTAGTTTTCAATTCATCTAAATAAATATTTAAAGAAAATATGAATATATTCTATGTAAAATATGCCTTCTACAAATAGGGCGCGTTAGCCCAGTCGGTTGAGCGCCGGACTCGTAATTGGGAGCCAGCCCTTCCGTGGAGGATCAGATTTGTGATGGCATGTCTCCGGACCACCTTTAGGGGTGAGTCCCAGACCGTCGCTAATTGCCCATTGCGCAGCACTAGTGCGACGTAAAACCCAACCAACCAACCAAACTTTTACAAATAAAATATTTTGTAGTTATAGTTCTTATACCCATTTAATTTATACATTCATACTCTCTTCTTGTTTGCATGCATTAACTAAGAGTCATATGGCTATTTACAAATTTATTTAGTTACGATATAGCTTATTCGTTTAAAAAGTTTGAATTATTCCAAAAACATAGAATGGACACAAAACAAGTTTACCTAATTGGAGATACTTATAGCTAAAACTAATGAACTTAATATGAAACGAAAATTCATAAAGAGACCGTTGAAGACATGGGGAATGATTTTCTCAATACCTATTTATCTATATGTATATACAGTAGGTAACAAAAGTGTCCGAATACTAGCAAAAATTCCTATGTAAAAAAAGTACACTTCATACGGTTTTGTTAAATAAATCCTTGTCGAATCCTGATCTTAGTCAGTCTAAGACTATGATCCGATAAGGATATATTCAACAAAACCGTATGAAGTGTACAATTTTACATAGGGATTTTTTCTAGTGTTCGGACAGTTTTGTTACCAACTGTATATAATATCAAAAATCACCGATAGAACCGATTTTGCAAGGCTGGAAAACTGGCGCAGAACTCATACCAGTATTCATTTAAAATATTTCTCCACCTATAAAATCTTTGAATTAATACGAAGAAAATTTTGTTTCATTTATTGTGGCATGAATTCTGGGCCAATTTCCCACCCCTGGATTTCGGTTCTAGTGACATGTATGGACTATGAAATTTGCGTAATCTATTTCAGTTGTTCAAATTTGCACACATTGAAAACGGTCCTGGTTACTCTACTGTTGATTAACAAAGGAATATTTTCAATGCTGTATGTCATTCCTTTCTGCATGTGCATTTTTATTCGAACATAATGAAACTTTGCAGAATTCCTTTATCCTGTATCCATTCTTAGTAGTGACTTTTTTGCTTTCAACTGCTCCAAAAGCACGCATTTACTAGGAAAGTTTCATAACCTATTTCGATTGTGCAAAATTTACATTTTATGTCGATTTAAAGAACATCACAGTAACATAAAATAAGTCTTGCGTACTCGGGGTTCGTGTATTTACCGTGAATGAATGAGAGGTTTTGCAGAGACTTAAAAATTTATTTACAGAATATTCCAAGTGATTGTAAGTCTGTCAACAAAGTATCAGCTTCAGATACACCAGAAAACACAGCTCAAAAAATAGCTGACAACATAATCACAACTTCATTTGTATCATAAGCATAACACATAGCATAAGCTGTATTCAATAAAAGAGGCTCGGTCAGACCACAGATTACACTGCTTTGCAAGGAAATTGCCCCCCAACTCCATTTTTGCAAGTTCTTATTGAAGATGACTTCCTGAATCCAAATTTGACGCCCATTTTGCCCTATCACCCACCGTTTTTTATGGACGGCGCCTATTTTTTTCACTTTTCGGTAATTTTATGGCTGTAAAAATGATTTTTAGGAAGAAAAAGAATTATTTTAATCTTTAAATATCTTCTGAGGGACTTCAGAGTTGGAAAATTCTAAAACTTGAGAATTTGGGGGGGGGGGGGGGGGAGATTTGCCACTGAAATTATATATTACATTTTTTATATATTTTTTATCTGTTATTTATTTTTATCTGTTATTATTAATGTTATTTATTAAAATTAATGTACTTTTTGCTTTTAAGTATTATATTAATTCTTTTTCCTTCTCCCAAATAAATTCGTGGCCATAAAATACCTAACAGTGATAAAAATCGGGGGACGGTGTGGTATCCCGAGAAAACGGCTAGTGACTGGGTAAAACGGGAGTCGTATTCAGATTCAGGAGGTCATTTTACATAAGAATCAGCAACAATGGTATGAAGCGCAGTATTATCATACAGATAGGACAGTGAATCTAAAACGAGAAACAGAAAGATAGTAGCACCACTAGTATCAACAGAGGGGAGCTAAGTTTTTCCAGATGCGTTAGGTCTGCATGAATAGCATCTTTGATCGAAAAGTGCTTTTTTTTTCGCGGGTAGTTCGTAGCAGGTTAGTATGGGAAGTTTTCTGTTTCTTCACTTTCTATTATTTTTGAATTCCCAACATCATATTAAAAATATTCACAGTTATCTATTTTTATAAAGAAATAAAATTAATTTTTATAATGTTTATAAAAATATACTTTGCCAAACACACTCATATTCAAGTACAAATTAAAATTATAAACTGTACTTCTGAAATAGCAATATGAAAGCATTAAATATTTAACACTGCTCGGTTTAAAAATGTAAAATGCCTTAAAATGAAAAAAAAAAAAATTTTTTTTGATCCATGTACATTTTTAAAATTTATTTGCTTAATATTTAGTACTTGCTTCTTAACTTTTTTATTTATTTATTTTATTTTTTTTATGCCATATATGAGTAATATGGTGTTCCATCTTTGGAACACTAGGCAAAACTATTGCTGCATTACTTGTTTATAGATGATTCTTCAGAAACCTTCAGGAAAATATAAACCAACTTTCAGAACCTCATTGCAGGCAAATATCTCCAGGAGTGACTAATTGAATGTTTTAAGCGAAACTGTTATGCCGAAACGAAGCAGGCTGACGTCACAAATTCAATCACAGAACCTTGAACTCTTAGGCTAAAAATAACTTTCACTCGATTGCTGTTCCAAAAATGGAACAGTAGGCATAAATGAGTTAATATAAATTGCTTTTGACAATCAAGTTTGTAAAAAATAACAAAGTGGCCAAACGAAAACATAGATACAATAAAAATAAAACGAGCGACTGCGCAAGCTGGAGAGCTCGCGAAACTTACATCTGTTCCCAACAGAGTCACTGTTGTCTTTTGGTTACCACTGAGTATACGGAAGTGTCCTATATGTATAATATTCTCTGGGTCAAACAAGAGGTTTTAGCTGTACAAGAAATTTGTTTCAACTGAACTCAACCCAACTTCAACTAAACTCACCCGCCCCCCTCAAAATAAATAAATAAATAAATAAATAAATAAATAAATAAATAATAATAATAATCTAATATAAATTACCATTAGTTAAAATTACGCTTTTAACTAGTTAAAAATACTGTTTTAAATACATTTCATTTTATTATAATTTTGAATTTAACTCTAACAAGCAATAAATTAAAAATTTAATTTTTAAAATGAATTCTGTTTTATTTGAAATCGTCTTAAGATGAATAAAATATTTCTGATTAAGATGAATAAAATATTTTTTTTTCTTAATACATTTCCGAATATTTATTAATTATATTTATCATTTATACATTTGAATTTATAATTATACTCAATTCTTTGAAGAGAAATGCTTTATGTATCTAACATTTATTGACATTATATAAGTCTAGTGTAACAAGTTCACATTTACATAAAACAAGTAACATTTAAAATATGGGTAACAAACACATTGTTCTTATTTTAGAAAGTGTAACTTAAATGCCTTAAGAATACAAAATTTATCAATAAAAAAAATCGCAACCGAAATATTTATATATATATATATATATATATATATATATATATTAGGAATACTGATTATGTATTTAAAAAAAAAAAAAACACTTTCTTACACTCAATATATTTTATTATCAATATATTTAATGGGTATTTTCTTGCACTGAAAGGGTTTAAAAATAATTAATTTCGAAAAGTTATAAATTCTTGAAGATTTTCTACTATACCTACTAAAAATATCCGCAGAAAAATCTGCAGATAATCTGAAGGTTTTTAGAACAAAAATAAAAAAGTCTGCAGAATAACTGCAGTTTAAAAGCAAAAAATTAGCAGTTTGGAAGCAAGTAATTTTTTCTCCCCTTTAAACTTTTTTTACTGTTCCAAATACCTTTAAATTATCTGAAGTTTTGTGCGTTTTTTTTTTCTTTTTTTAAGTTTTTCTTCCTTTTTTTTTTTTTTTTTTTGGCTGGAATAAATCTCCTTATTCTATCAAACTGTTTGAATGCGAGTTAGAATTATGATGAAGTGGTATAAACATTTAAATCTGTTTCGTTATATTACTTCAAAGTATTTTTTCGAAAATGATACATGTCTTTTTTAAAGTATAATATACTTTATTTAACTTATTTTATGCTTTATTATATTTTTTTTATTTATACAGTCGGTAACAAAAGTGTCCGAACACTAGCAAAAATTCCTATGCAAAAAAAGTACACTTTATACGGTTTTGTTAAATAAATCCTTATGGAATCATGTTCTTACACTGACTAAGAACAGGTTTCGACAAGGATTTATTTAACAAAACCGTATGAAGTGTACTTTTTTTTACATTTTTGCTAGTGTTCGGATACTTTGGTTACCGACTGTAAGTATAATGGTGTTTAAAAAGGTAGTGGATATTGTTAAGAACTGAAAAAAACAGTGCTTCCAAGTAGAAATATTATAAAATTATTCTTTTCCTTAAAGTTGTTGAGTTGACTTTTTAACAAAATTACATTGAATTTTTTAATATAGAAAATCAAGATAAAGACTAGAGTGAATACTCTTTTTGTAAAAACATTGGAGAGCTTCTTTTATTATTTCTGCTTGTAAAAGAAATTTTAATATTTTCTTTAGAGAGAAAAAAAAATAATACAATTTATTATTTTTATAATATTGTATCTTAAAATTGGTCTATATCTTATATTATTTTGTATCAGTTTACATTATTTGAAATAATTCCATTTGTATATTTATGAGAAAC
Organism: Salticus scenicus; assembly: GCA_963930645.1. Classification (NCBI taxonomy): domain Eukaryota; kingdom Metazoa; phylum Arthropoda; class Arachnida; order Araneae; family Salticidae; genus Salticus; species Salticus scenicus. The sequence continues at coordinate 250,782,484 of OZ005650.1, forward strand.
ATTTTCACCAAAAATATGTAAATAAATGAAAATGGAGTATTCTCCACACGAAAGCACAGTAATATACAATTTTGTAATCGCATAAATACTTTCAGTATCTTTCTTTCTTTCTTTTTTTCACGAAATTTAATTTTGCGCTGAAGAATATATAAATATAATTTCTTCTAAAATTTGCTTTCTCGTGAATCTATTAAAATGTAAGTCTTTTACTCTATATTATGATTCGATCTACTTCCGAAAATTACAAAATGGCGTTTAAAATTCTATCTATATTCAATGTATTCTACGAAATATGCTAGAAGGAAAATTCTTTAACTGCTATTTTCATTTTCCGATGATTCAGTTTATTTAATTTGACATATGAAATAGTTTGCATTATAAAGTTTAAAATAAAATTTTCTAGGTGTAATACAAAATTGAAACTTTAATATTTGAATACAAAGTAAAAGTTTTGTAGAAATTTAAATATTATTGTCCACATACGAGTTTAACATTTTAATAAATTAAAAGCACTAATGTATCCCGCATCTACTGTATATAGTTCGTTCGTAATATATATATATATCTATATATATATATATATATAATGTAAACAAATTTTAATTTGTAATAGATCTTTTTCCTTATTTCTGTAATAAATGCAATTTGGAATTATTTTTAAAAATTTTTATCAAATCATAAATTTTGCACGTAAAATACTTGGAAATGCATGTCTAACAAGGAAATCATCCCTTATTATAATAATAATAAAAGATCCAAACAAACATCAATCAAAAGAGCACGTATCAACATTTTTTTTTTTTTTTTTTCCCGACGCATAAAGCATTTGCCCTTGTCATCTCGCTTTTTAATTACAAATTCTGGAAGTTCGTTAATAATCAGTGCAACCACGCCTAAATCAATAAACCACGCCTTACTGAAATAATGAATGAAATCGAAAACAAACAATAAACGAAAGAGCATAGACAAACGTGTTGTTTGACGCATAAATTAGTTGCCCATTTCAGTTTTGAGATATATTCTAGTGAGATATAATGTCCGAATATTCTCTAGTGTAGAATCTAAAATTGATAAAAGTCATTGTTCTGATAGGTTTTATCGGGACTCCTCCCACTTCTTTCTCGTTACTACAGTTTTACTCAAACTTAAATGTAGATTTTTCGAAAACGGGCTCACGAAGGCAAACAATTTACGCGTCGAAAGTCACGTTAAATTATGCCCTCTCAGAAGAACATCATTTAATTATTTCTATTATTATACTATTGGAATGGTTTCTTAGTAAGAAAAAACTATTTAAAATTAGAAAATTTCATTTATGATTTAATGAAACATATATTACAAAGCTCGTAAATACGTATTAGTTTAAAATATTTTTTTTAAGTAAATATATCTTAATTGGGGCTTATACATATATATATGTATATATAAAGGGTGTTTCATAAATGATTTCCTGACTTTGAAATGACATAAATGCGAAATAAAAAGGTGAAACAAATGGCATGTTGAATGAATAGATCTGGAATTTATTATACATCGGTTTGCAGAAATAGTTCCAAGATTGCCTAATAGGGGACGCCACAAGCCCATAAAGCTTTAAATAGTAGTCAGAAGTACAGAATGTTTATTCACCAGTCTGTTTCACTGCTTACACGTGTAAGGGAGTTGTATCGAATTAATTATAATGGGAAATTGAAGAATATCACTTTGTATTCCTTAAAATAACTCGTTTTTATTGTATTGGAATACCACCGATTAGGTCGAAGTCCGACGTTGCCAAGGCGAAGCTTTCAATAAAAATTTAGTGTTACAAAATATCTCTACCAGAAAACACTTCATATTTTTTCATATAGAGAATTCCAGACCTGTCTTTCCAATACACTACATGTTACAACTTTTTGTCTTTCACTGTTTCGCAGTTATATCATTTCAAAGTAGGCAGTCCTTTCTGGAACTACCTGTAAACAGGTTTGCCAACATTTTAATTTATTCCGGAGCATTTTTAGCCTGCCTGTATTCTATACTACTTTCTTTTGAAGAGAAATTTTTTTCTTATTTTACCGTTGTTATATATAGCAGAAAAACATTCTAAAAATAAAGTGGTGTGAAATAAAGGAAAGTTAAAAATGCTCCGGAATAAATTAAAATGTTGGCAACTATGCTTGTAAATATATGTATCTATCTATCAATATATAGGGGAGACCCGTGTACCTAGGGCCGCTTTTTTTCAATGGCCGAAAATAGAGCCCTTGACCTGTTTAAAATTAAGAAACTGATATTTACATATCTTTAGGATTATTTACTTCCAATTAGGATTAATATAAATACGTAAAAATGACAAATATTAGCTAACAGAAGGTTTTAAAATAAACTTCACTCATGGCCCTAGGTACAACACTCTCACTGTACCTAGGGTCAGACATCATTTTACCTAGGGCCAGACATCATTTTACCTAGGGCCGCTTTTTTTCAATCCCCAAAAACAGAGCCCCTGACCTGCTAAAAATCATGAAATTGATATGTACATATCTTTAGAACAAATTTCTTTTAATTGAGATTAATATAAACACTTTAAATAATAAAGTTCGATAAACAGAAGGTTTTTAAATAAGTTTCACGCATGACCCTAGGTACAACATGCTTATTGTACCTAGGACCAGATCCCATTGTACCTGGGACCAGACCTCAATGTACCTAGGGTCAGACACCATTGTACCTAGGACCAGACCTCAACGTACCTAGGGTCAGACCTCATTGTACCTAGGGCCTCAGTGTACCTAGGGGTATTCCCTTAAAATTAGATTTCACTTTGTAATGAAAAGAAAATAAACATATAAACACATATTTTATTAAAGAAACAATATCAAGTAACACATTTATTTATCATATGATAATTATCATGATGTTGCTTTAATTTGAAAAACCGAAATTTTCAATATTTTTTTCTTTGGGATATATTCTAATGGCCTTTTTTTTTTTTTTTTTTTTTTTTTTCCTGGAATGTTTTTTAAATTTCTAGATCTTCCTGGTTTACGGCCGCATCTTTTCTTTAAGTAGTTTTTGCACGAGGTTTTGCTTCAGAAAATGTTGTACCTGTTCAAGCATGACACACGAAAATATGTTAAATGATGAAGGTTTCTAAATTATCAACAGGACGTGAAACAGAGACATACAGTTCCATCATTGTTGGCTCATTTTCTTCCTGAAGAAAATCTTTTTTTGGAAATTTATGGAGGGAACTTGTCTCTCAGCCACATTTGAATTTAAATATGCGCTCTCACCAGGAAACCATCCAAATAGTGTAATAATAAAAATCAATTAAATTATGTTTATTCAAGAGGGCATAATATAATATAAATTTGGATGCACAAACTGTTACCCCTCATGAATCCGTTCTCGAGAAATCTGTATTTATGTTTGAGTAAAAATTTAGTAACGAGGAAGGAGTGGGAGAGGCCTCATCAAAATCTGCTAGAACCATGACTTTTATCAATATTTAGATTCTATTTTAACGAATTTTTAGGCATTATATCTCAATTGAATATATCTCAAAGCTGAAATAGGCAACTGTTGAATGTATCAAAGAACAAGTTTGCCTTATGCTCTTTCAATTTCTGCTTGTTTTGGATTTCATTCATTATTTCAGTAAGGCGTGGTGTTATCGATTTAGACGGGGTTTCACCGATTATTAGCAAACTTTCAGATTTTATAACTCGAAAACGAGCTGACGAGGGCTAATGTTTTATGCGTCCAGAAACATATTTATATATGCTTTTCCGATTAATGCTTGTTTTGATTTTTTTTTTTTTTTTTTTTTTTTTTTTTTATGATTACAGTATGGGATGGTTTCCTGGTCAGTGAATATGTTTTGATTCGCTGGCTATATGCCAGTTACACGAAAAAACCTGATAGAATGTTCACAGGAGTAAAGACCGACGGATAGGACTTGCCAACATTTTCAGCAACGTCATATGTAGTGATTGGTGTGCCAGGGTTTGCCAGCATCCAATTACTACAGGCTGTATTGTAGTATATCTTATAAGGTCCAAACACACCTCTGTCCAAAAGTTGAAGCTTATGACTGATGTTGGGTTGAAGCAATGTCCCTTATACATTATTATCTTTCATTTAATTATAAAAAATTTTCAATTAAATTGTAATAGCATGAAGAATAAGATTGCAATTGTACCTAGGGTCATAGATGGCCCTAGGTACAATTCAGCTATGTGGCCCTAGGTACAAGTTTCGGTAACTTCATTCAAAATACCTTCCACTAAAAAACCCACACACAGAGAGGGCTAATTAAGTATCTCATTTATTACTCAATATAACAAGAAAAATTATACCCCAGAGATAAAAGAAAATTATTCGACTGACTTTTGTAAAATAGCAAAATAGATGAGCTGCAAAATTTTACTTCAAACCATGTAAATTCTTTTTGTACATGTAACTTGTAAAAACTTTCTCCTGAATGGTTTCAAAGTGATTGGAAATGTAGCAACTGCTGTTGTTACTCACCCAACTGAATGTTAAAACTTAAAACTAAATATTATTCATATAAAGTGGGGTGGACCTAGGTACATGATGGCCCTAGGTACACGGGTCTCCCCTATTAGGTTCGAATCTTTTAAGTAGGAATTATTGCTAGTGCTTGAGTAATTTTGCTGCCAACTGCGGCGTAAAGTTTAAATTTTGTGCAACAATTCGCCCGTGGACCAAAATAAGACCCTAGAAAATTTAGCCTCTTTTATCAAAATCAACAAAACAAAAATAGCGGGCAAGAAAGCATGGCACAGTGCTAGAATATTTGAATTGGGATAAGAATATCTTCAGTTTGATCCTCGTCTCGTCCGAATTTTGATTTTTTTGAATTTAAAACATAATACCAATATTTGGTTCAACATAAATTACCAAACCATGGTAAAAGGTTAAACCATCTGCTGCTACTTCATTACCAAATTTTGGTTCAAACTAACACAAAATTTTTAACAGTGTACAATTAGAAATATAGCCTATTATGAGAAATTACTATAAAAATTAAATATATATTTATGTTTTAAAAATACGAAGAAGATTTTTTAAAATCCAATTATAAAACATTTATGGCAGAAAAAGTAGTTTTACTACAATAATTTTAGAACAGTCTTTCATGTATCACATTTGTACAGATTTTTTTCCTGTAAAACTTAGCCATATGTGTTTCATTTATCACAACCTATCTCGACAAACTATGTTTAATCATTTATTTAACATATTAGTATCACTAAGTTAATATTGTACATTGAAATTATACAAAATTAAAAACTATTTTCAATATAAAATCTCTGCAATTGACAATATCTCGTCACCTAAAAGTTCTTACGGTTGCTCCTTGAAATAGAGAACACTTAGTGTTATCTTGGACCAAGCCCTCACTTTTAAACAACACATAAATACTACACGAATAAACCTTTTGAGTTGCTGCGAATAAATTAACGCCCCTTGTTGTTCGAAACAGTAGTTTAGGTTATGAATATAAAATGCTCCTCTATACATGCTATCTACCTCCCATCCTTAAATATGCCAATGTGATGTGTTCATATGTAGCGCAAACCCATGTCAAGTTTCTCATTAGACCACAAAAGGCCCAATCGGCAAATACTTCATATGACTTGGTACATTTCAATTCTTACTTTTATAAAAATATTTTAATGCTAAGTAAAACGATCTGAGATTGATAACACACCTTAATATTGACATTCATTTGGCTTTAGAATCAACTCATAACCCAGCTTTGAGGATACTAGATACATATATGACCATAATGATATTCTTAATGGATATAATTATAATCCTAAAAGGGCCTGAGACTTAACTTTCTTCTTTAATCTTTGATTTTTTTTTTTTTTTTTTAATCTACTTTAACTTTCTTATCTGTCCTTTTGCCGCATGTCATTGACAACTTCGGAATTATTTCATATACTGTTCTTACCGTTAAAAAATTTCATGAAATAATTTCTGAAAATATGAAAGTATTCTACCTATCACTAATCTGTTTTTAAATACTGTAATGCTATCTTTAACATTTCTCATTTTTAGTAAATTGTGTTTCCATTTCTAATGAGCTCAAAGTTTTTATTGCTTTCTATTTATTGTGTACTATTTTTTTCCCTACATACATTATGTTATTATTCCTTTCCTAGAAGACAGTTCAATTCCTAATTTCGTTATCTGTTTCTTTTCTTTTTTTTTAAAACATCTTATTATGAAGAAGAAGAAGCGTAGTATTAACATACCTGCAACATTCTAATTAATATTTCATAAAAATGTTAGTGCCTGCTCATTTTTCCCCACCACTTTACTTTTAGAGTAATTTTCATTAAATGTAATTATGATTAAATAAAAAGCGAAATACTCTATAAAAAGACTGGTGTGGAAAAAATAGGCAGGTACTAACCATTTTACTGAATATTAACTAGAATGTTGGCAGGAATGTATTAATCACAGGTGTTTCCATGCTTCAAAATGTTTGACATCAAAATATGTTTATTCTTTGTGTACAAGGAAAAATAATCCGGTGGGAAACTCATACTGCTTTCTCTTGTTTCACATTTCTATAGAAAATTTATTAACATTTTAGGTATTAAATATGAAATAATATAGGTCAACATTTCTAGTGTTCTTTAAATAACAGTACAAAGTAGTTCAGAAACAGTTTTGTTTCTCATAAATTCATGTGCGAGGTATATACCGCCCCCGTCGATACCGCTTTTGAATATTGTATCTGTATTTATGAAAAGTTTAAGACTGTTAATCGTATTTTAAATTTGTTTAAATTGTAAATAAATTTGCCACTTACACCATTCTCTAAAATTTATTTGATTCATTTTGAGTAGTACTGTATATTATCTTTAAACTATATACGGACCAAACAATGTAGATAAATTTTAATGAAAAAATAAAATATTGCATGACTCAGTTTGAAATGAACTTTGAGTCACTTTGAAACTTAGCACTTATATATCATAATTCTTTTTTTGTGGCCTTGTAAATGAATTATGAATACTTTTAATACCCTATTTAATGTAAAACATGCTTTTGTCATATAATGAATGTATGTCAATTTTACTTTATTTAGAGAATTCTAAAAATATTAAACTGTACCTACCAAAAGTTTCGTCCATAGACGTAATGTATTTCTATACTTTTGAAGGTAACTATTTAAGGACTATTTACCTCATTCCAAAAAAAGTAATTCAAGTGGCTTCAACATATAATACAGATTTAGAATACGGATTTATACAGTTTTTTAACACCACTAATTTTTTGCAAAAAAAATTCATCATGTTTAATCACGGACAATTGCTAAAAAAACTTATTAAAAGTTTCTATTAAAAATTTTCAGAAGAAAAAAAAGCATACATGTTGGCAGCTATGCGGATTTAAAATACGAAGTTTGGAATTCTTGCCATTATTTATTCTTGAGTTATTCTGATAACAAACAAGGGGACGACAGACCAGCCGCTGAAAACGTGATTTTCTGATTAGGAGGACCTCAAAACAAGTAAATATAGCAAAATTCCCATGCCAAAAATTTAATTGAAAAACAATATCTTCTATAACATATATGTGTAAGCACAGTTTTCAACTTTTTCTTTCTTTTCGGAAGAATTAATACCCCATTTGTTAATAGTAACATCTAATGAATATAATGTTGCAAAATTATTACTATTTTAGTGGTAATAAGTCTCCTACCTAAATGGTGAATCTTGGCAACAATGGTTTGAGAATAAATAATGAGAAAATTAGTCATCAGTACTACTTATTTTCTATTTTGGATTTTTTAGAATTGTATGCAAAATATTTTGTTTGAAATATTTAATTAATTTTAACTATGTTGTTCTTATGCTGTATTCCATATTTAAAAATTTAAATAAACATATAATCATTAGGAAACATTGATTTCGATTAAAATTAAAATGTCTTTTACGTAACAAGCTCATAAATATTAATATTTTAAATATGATGGTAATAAATATTTTTAAAGAATTAAGATGTGACATATCTTTCATACAAAAAATATTTTTAAATTTTTAAAAATGGAATCCTAAATAATAAAATCTTTTTTCTTAAAATAAAATTTTAATTTTAAGATCTTGCTGAAGAAGGTTAAAAAAGAAGGAAAATAAATATACTTTTGAAAAAAGTTTGAGTTTTATTCATTGTAGACTATTCTGATTTTTTTTAAACTGGGAAAGAAAAATTTGCATTGAACGTTTTACTTATACTTCTGAAGGAAAAGGAACGTTTAAACGAAAATATTTATTTTGTTAGAAACGACAACTGACTAGCAAACTTTTAAAATTTCAAAATAGCTAAAACTGCCATACTCTAGACATTTAAGGCTTATTTTGGTTTTTAAAATAGTGTTTACGCTCCGTGTTTTTTCTAACAAAATATTTCTGGACTGAATTTCTTCAGGGAATTCAAAAAGTGTTTCTTTCCATGTTGTTAAACGTCATTTTACTTGAGATATTCTTATATGTTGTTTAGGAAAAAATTGTCTATATATTTTTTGACTTCAATAATATACCCTGATATTCTAAAATATTTTGATGCTTTAAAATGAAAAATTATTGCTAGAAACAAGTTTTGTAGGGTTAATAAGATATAAATAAATAATTCTAATAGCTTTTGTATGATTGCCACAGTTTAAAGAAAGCTGTCGCATTGTTTTTATATATTTTTAAGTTTTCTTAGATATATTTTTGATTTTTTTAAATTTATAATTTGACCTAAATTTGTCATTTTTACAAGGCTCAAGGCAGTTAGTTTTTTGAATACCACTATTTATATAAAGAAATATTCCTATTATTCAAGCGAAGAAAAATATTCTAAATGATTACAAAATATCTCTGTTAAAGAAATAGCACTCAAAAAAGTAATTGTACAGAGCCCTGTTTTCATTCAATAACATAACTGCTGTACAGTAATAAAATAAAATCTTCTTACACTTTACATAAAATATTTACTTATTTAATAAAGATAAGATGAGAGACAGCTCGTATGAAGAAATTAAATCTGATTATGAATTTACCACAATATATTTTTATAAATGTATGGGATGTTAATAAAAAATAGATTTAAGCCAATCCGATAGTGCAAAGCAAGATTTTTTAGCATATGGTAAATTCATACTTGCCAACCATCTCATTAATAACCGTACAATTGTTAACGCCCCCTGAAAAAAACGCCCCTTTTCTCACACCACGATATTTTTAGATTAATTCTCTCCAAATGTTGTTACGATTAAATAAGACTAAAATTACTCTAAAAAATTATTGGTGTGAAAAAAAGGCGGGTACTAAAAATTGTACAGTTCATAATGAGATGGTTGGCAAGTATGTAAATTGTTGATTATTTCCTTTATTCATACTGCATCGGAAAAAAAAAAAAATGATGAATTTAATAGGCTACCTAAAACCTTAATTGTTTCAAATTTTTTAAATATATATGAAAGGATAAAAATAATCAAAATTTTAAATTATTATTTTAAGTTAATATTAAGTGATAACTTAATATCTCAGAATAAATCTTAAATTAATATCTTAGAATAAATAAATCAGAATATTAGATCAGATTTAAGAACAAGTTTTAGAATAAAGATTATGAAATGATTAAATTTAGCGGCAAAACTTTGTAAAAGACTTAATTCCAGATGTCCGGGTCAACCAAAGATAAAATGTAGGCGGAATCTAGTTAAACTAGATACACAATAATAATTTATAACAAGAGTTTGGGTTCACGCCGAAATGAGCTGTATTTAAGCTGGGACACACGAGAAATCGTGGCTTTTTCCGATAGTTACTTGCTTAATAAATCTACTTTAAATACTACTTCAATAGGTAAAGTTCACTAGCTAAATCCCTGGCGTCCTGCGGGGCGCGGCTACGGCGAATTGCCGGCCATCGGCACCGTAGCTTGACGGTTGCCGGAACTAAGAGCGCACATGTTGCTTAGGATGTCTTCATAATCGGCCCATCACCTCCTGCTTCACCTCCATGACTGCACCTTTGGACTTAATAATGGATTATAAGTTTAACTTAAAGGGACTCCTGCATTCCTTCATAAGATGAGTGGACATTCCACGTATTAGCTTTATTATTACATATATGCAAGCCATAAGTTTAATTCGACAAAATTAACCACTGGTGATCATAGTTCCTGTTCAAAGACTGTTGTAAAAATTGAGAGGTTCAATTTAAAATTTCATCATAGAAGTTGAGTCTATTTACTCGAATATAATAAAGAACAGAGTTGTATTTCACGAATTTGTGTTCATTCGTTAGTTCTGGAAACATTCCTGCATAAGATAGACAACATAATCGTTTAGACTTTCATCAATTTTGGCAAATTTGGTATTGTTAAATTGCTTTTGCCAAGTGAAATAAGCAGTGCATAAGAAATACCCATTGAAAGAATAATGTGTGAGATATGTACGATTTATTTCTGGGATTTTATTTTTATTGGTACTTGATCGTCTTTTGTCACTATTGATTCAGAATGTCTTTCCATTTCGAATACTTGTAACTATGGGATATAAAATTATTTCCTATAAAATATTTCTTAAGTGATATTGCTCTTAATTACGCAAACCACCACTTAATTTAACAAACCACCCCAAAGCTCCCTCTCAATCCATTCTTGGGCATTTTTATATAGATATTACTAATTGTATGTTCTTAAGTATCCTTTTCTCACAAGATTTTGCAAAATATTCTGGGTTTTATCTAGAAAAAAATCTCTGTAACTATTACATTCTTGATGATAGCATTTCAGCACTAAATCTCAACAGCCACAGTCTTTGTACGGGGTTCGGCTTCACATGCCACAGGGGATGCGCCTCAACTCTCTTGATGAACTACAGCGCCTGGAATGAAAAAACAAGTTACTATGCAATTTTCCATGGTTGAGAGCTTCGTAGTAACCTGTGAACGGGAGCACAACCTTTTTTGTCACTGCGAAGAGAATAAGGTGCAAATTGTACAGGGAATGGTTAGTTTCATTCACTTTAATTTAAAGTTATACTAATAAAAGTTTAGTTTATAAAGTTGCGAGCTTTTTAACAGAGTTGTATTATATAAATTTTAACGAACTGAGAAGACTTCAATACTGCAAAAATTTTATGAACAAACATGTCCACTACACAATAATATCATTATTTTGATGCATACTTAAAACTACACGATACAAAGCAGTTGAACGTAAGAAGAATGAACTACAATCAACACCGAGAAATGCTGAGGATGGAGCAATTCATTTTTTAAAGAGGTATCTTAAATGATAACAATTATGTAGCGGCATTGTTGAAACGCACTTCATGATAAAGTAGAATAAAGCGGTTAATAAACTGAGTTTTAATTTCTTCTTGTATAACTCCGATAAGTGTGTATGCAGGTCGGAGAAAAAAAGTGTTGGTATGATATATTCTATGAAATTTTCGTAAAATTAGGCTATTTGTGACTGTTAAATTTTACGGTCAGTTCTCTTTTCCTAGAAAAAAAGTCCAGTTCCTCTATTTGAAACAAAGTGCTGTAAGAGTGTCGACCGTTTATTAAAGGTCAATGAATCATGACACTTTTACGGGCATAACTTCATTTTTATTGTTAGTGATCGGAAAACTTTTGACGGTCATTGGTCGGCAAAAAGTGTTTAAATATTTTACAGGTAAGGCAAGGGCTTTCCGTTGGTTATGAGGAAAATATAAATTTGATATTACGTACTTTTTAGATACTTAAAGGTATACATTGGCAACAAAATTTGCACATGCAATATTTGGTATATATCAGGTGATGTTTAAGAGGTGATAGAGAAATAAAAGAAAAATTAAAAATGACTATTAGTTGAAAATCTACGCAGCAAAACTGAAACTATAATAATAATAATAATAATAATAATAATAAAAAAAAAGACTTATGAGAAATTTGTAAACAATAAGAACATTTATTGATTACTTTTGATCTCGCGTAGATCATTCTTCTTCCTTTTTTTTTTTTTAATTGCCAATTTTGCATGCAAAGCACAACTTGGTAAACAAATTATTAAACATTTTGTTTTTTATTTCTTGTACGCACATTATGATTTATTTGCTGTTTGAAGCAGCAATTTGATTATAACCCCTGTATGTATGTTTTTATTATTTTTGTATATAGTATTAATACTATTTGAACATTGTTTATAAAATGAGAAAATACATGATAAATATGCAGTATTTTCAATATCCCTCAATGCAATACAAAGACGATATTTCTAAACACTTAGGACAACTCCAATTTCGAAATTTGGTTTCCCACATTTTTGACATTATTTCAGTTTATAGAAGAAAAAGAAGAATAAGAACATATATATGTGTAATTATTAATAAATGTGGTAATTCACACGTAAGACGATTTTATAATAAAATGTTAAAGAATGTATACTATATCTTACTATTATTATTATATTTTAAATAACTATATGTTTTCCGAATTTTTAGCCATAGTTAGTCCTTCTGCAGAAAAAATACTTTGTTAGAATATTATTTTACATTATATTTTATTGCGGAAGTTTTTAGATTTTAACTGAATTTCTTTCACTACCATCCATACAAAATTTTATGGCTTTAGTAATAACTTTAAATGTCGCTTTTAATTTACAACTTACTGCATCAAAAATAAACTTTTTATAGACAATGTTTTCTAGAAAAAAAAAAAAAAGTTATTAAAGACTACAATTTCAATTTATTTTCAAAAATATAAATTTTAATTTATATTTTTATTTCAGTTTTGCAGCCTCTTATATATTACTGTCTTCAACGGTTGCTTAGTTTGTCTGATGGACGGTCTTGCTAGGAAATTAGGATAGTCAACTTATACAGAAAGTTGATTTACACGCATATAATACACTGTAAAAAAAGTATTTTTTTTTATTACAAAAAATTGCTATAAGATTGCATATCAACCTGTCAATTGCTATATTTTTTCTGTGGTCATTAATAATGCATTTTCCCGAGAGTTACATAGTTTTTCTGTTTGCATACAGAGAATTTGGAATAAATACAGAATTAGGAAGTAACAATAGAAAATGTGGTTTCATGTCTGAGAGTTAAAATCGTCGCCTGCGATGAAATGGTCCCTGAATGGTTGAATACTAGAATGTTTTTTAATGTGAGTCTTTAAGGGTACCTTTGAAAGAAGATAATATCAGAAAAAAAAAAAAAGGCCATAACTTTATTTGCAATAATTAAAAAAGTAATTACTTTTAAAACTTGCAAATTTTAACAGAAGAGAAGAAAAGCTTTGTATCTACAGCCACATTAAAATTACATTACTACATTATTTATTTATTTATTTATTAATATAAAAATGTCGGACCAATTTTTTTTTGTCGATGTATAATCTTGCGCACAATATCTTCATGATGGTTAGGCATAATGAAAGTTTAGCAGCTTTTACATGAGATAAAAGTACATGAAATGACGAATTATTAGCTTTTTAATATTAAAAGTTTTGTAATTATAAGCATAATTACGTCAAAAAAAAAAAGCATAATTTTTCAATAATAATTATAATATTTTTTTAAAACGAATAGAACTTTCCAGAAAAATTATTTTTCGTCATTTTAATTATGGGGTGATTTTCCACATGGTTGAGGTGATGTATCATTGGTTGATGTGGTGTATCATTTGACTGTAATCTTGCATGCAAGGCTTATATCAACAAAAAGTTAGCTCTGACATTATCTAGAGTAAAAAATAAAAATAAAAAATAAAAAATAAATAAATAAAATAAATAAATGAAAAAATAAATAAAAATGTACAAGTATTCCAATAACTGTAATAAAGAAGTAAAACTATTCTTAACACTTGTTGAAAATTACAAGTTTTAAAAGTAATTATTTTTCAAGTTATTGTAAAAATAATCATGATAATTTTTCATTGATATTTCCACCGTTCAAAGGTACCTGACTCCTTAACAGTTTTCCCTACAAATAAAATGCTACATCTACGAATATCTTCTGTCTTTTCTATCATTTGTATTATTTTATTACAAAAATTATTTGTGAACGTATATTTTCCATAGTATACAGTTCTTTTTCTGGAACTTTCTTGATAGAGATTTTCTGTAATGTAAAAGGATATTTTTTTAATAGAATTATTATAGTACTTAATATTACTATAGTTTTATGAAATAATAATGTTACGGTATTCAATGTGGAAAGCTATTAATGCTAATGAATCATATACAAAAAGTATGATATTTTCGAGTACCGAGTACTATAGTTGAACTGTATTAAATTATAATTCAGGCATTACTAAATTATGCACTTTGATTGGTTTGTAATATTCGACGCTGAACCTCTGGTACAGTTTTCAGCAAAATTATTCGAGTGCTAGTAATAATTACTATTTTAAAAAAGTACACTTAATACTGCTTTGTTAAATAAATCCTTGTCGATTGATGTTCTTAGTCAGGCTAAGAACATGATTCGACAAGGACGTATGTAACAAAACAGTATTAAGTGTTATAAATAATCTCTAAGAAAAAAAGAGTGTTAAATTGAACACGTGTCATATGTTAAATATATTAAAAACACTTTAAACACACGTAAATTTAAATTTTTATTTAAAAGATGTTAATTTTTTTTTATCAAAAGATTTTCGCTTTAATAGTAAAGCATCGCCAGGGATTTTTAATTATTCGTTTCCAATGAGCAGTTTTAAATATGTTTTCTTTCCACAGTCAACAGTTAAGTCTTTTAATAACGTGAATATCAGCAAAGGCAATTTGAAGTCCGGTAGAGGTTGGATCAAGGAGCTAATCAAAATAAGAGAAGCTGGAACTATTGAAAAATCACACGAGGCTATTGTAGGAGAAAAACCATCATGAATTAGCAGAAATAAACTATTAACTATTTTATAATATTGTGCCAAGTATTGGCAAAATTGCAGCATCTTTGGAATTTATTGCATTATTGCATTATTGCATTTAATTATATTAATAGCTTCGGAAATGTAAAGTTCTTGGATAGTAGATGGTGCTGTAATAATTTTGGCTTTATCCCATATAGGGTTAGCGTTTGCGTTGGCATAAATGAAGTCGACTAGAGTAGAACATTCCTTGTATTTCCTTCCTTGATATTTCGTATATTTCTTGTATTCTTTCATTTAAAGTCCTCTTAGTCTGTCCAATATAATAGTAAAGTTCTTTATTGCTTTCGATGGGAATTTGATAGACTCCTCCAGTGGGTCCATTTAAGTCGAGGTCATGAAGGGTTAATTCTTGTATTATTTTATTTAAAGTCCTCTTAGTCTGTGCAATATAATAGTAAAGTTCTTTATTGCTTTCAATGGGAATTTGATAGACTCCTCCAGTGGGTCCATTTAAGTCGCGGTCATGAAGGGTTAATATTAAAGCTTTACTATTAAGCGAAAAGCTTTGGATAAAAATTTTTTTAACGTCTTTTAAATAAAAATTTAAATTTACGTGCGTTTAAAGTGTTTTTAATATATTTAGTATTAAGTGTACTTTTTTTATATATGAATTATTGACTAGTGCTCGGATACTTTTGCTGCCGACTGTAGAGAAGACAGGTCAATTCACACCAATTTTTATCGGTTGGGACACTCTTTCAGTCGACGTTCCAACTCGTTCTATAAGTACTCGATAGGGTTTAAGTTCGAACTTTGTCTCGGTAAGTCCAACCACTAAACTCTATTGTCTTTATACCAAGACATGGTGGACCTCGAAAAATGAAAAGTGTTGTTTTTGTAGTGAATATAATAACGTTCAACGCACAACGTAGGAAGCACATGATCATCCATAATGATGCAGTAGGCCCAGGCCATAACAAGAGGAACATCCTCGCAACATAACGCCACCTCCGCCGAACGTCACTGTTTGTACGACACATCCAGATAGGAAACACTTTCTAGTTTTAGTCTAGTGCCTTACTGTAAGTATTGAGCTTTTGTTTCAAATACTGACATTCAATAACTAAGAGTTAATTTTGTATCGTTTCAAAAATTCGTAAATTAGCAAATATTTGCTAATAGTTGGAATCAGGGTTTAACCTGAAAAAAAAATTACTTTAGCATTTTAGCGAAAATAGGCAAGTACTATTTTAGCTTTTTCGAAAGTTAATTAATTCTTTGGATACCACTGATTTCTTTTACTTAGCTTTGTTATCTTCAGTTTTGTTTTCTATTCCTTTTGTTCATTGATGATTTTAACCAAGCATCCATATTTGTAACTTTATAAATATGAATAAGGAAAACTATGTTTTGATTTTAACAATAGAAAAAGAGGTATTCATATCATATGTGTCAAATGAAAAAGCAATTTAAAAATTAAGTAAAGTGTAGTGGTAGATAATCGTGAAATACTAGTTCTAAGAATGCTTCTATGAAGCAAATTCTAAATTCTGACATACTCTTAAATATTTTTGCATTTAAATTCAATCATTGAAAATTAAAAATAAATCCAAATTACTATATAAATAATGATTCCCAAAAATTTCAGTCCTTTCGTAGTTTTCCTGCAAATATTACAAAAAAAAAAAAAAAAAAATCTGAGTTATTATATAGAGATATTTTATACAGTTATCCAGTTTTAGCTTTTTAGCGAAATTCTGACCAACATGTTTTAGCAAAATGCTAAAAAAACTAATGGCAGTTTAAACCCTGGTTCGAATAGTTGAAATATGAAATATGCGTCTAATCAAATTTAAAATACGAGTCATAACATTATTTTGGTTTCACATATTTTTTTCTAATCTGATGACTATTTACGTATTTATTTTAAGATTGACCATGAAAAACCTTACAACTATGATATTACCGATTTCTAAACATAATTCTAAACATAATGTATAAAATTTTGATTTTATGCATTCTAAAAGGAAATATTAATTTAAAATTTTAAAGCACTATATGTTTTACATTCATTTTGCACATTAGATATCAATTTTTGGCAGTGTTTTATTCATCTATTAAAATTAATTTTTTATTTAATTTATCACGAAATACGATAATATTTTTCATAAAATTTAAAAGATCAGCCATTGCAAATATAACCCATTGGATTATGTAAACTAAATACTAATTTATAATGAATATTCATCTCGTAAACTAACGTATAATTGTTATGAATTTTGTATATTTCTTATAAAAATTTTAAGTAACGAGAAAAAATTCGTTTCGTATTTTAAGTATTATATCTATATGTGACAAAAATGTAACTAAAAACTACAGAAACGTGTTATCAAATTCTGTTTTCTATTAAATTATGCAAATATAAACATTCATGTTTCGTATTCAAAAACTAGAAGTTTTCTAGTGGTGACACGTGACATTTTTCAGAAGCAGAATCCATTAATATTCAGTTTTGAAATATCGTCATGCAAGAATGTTTATTTTGCGATTTAAATTTTCTATCCGCTAGTATAGACATTAATCATATTTTATCCTTTTTTTTTAAAGATTTTTTATTATGAACACTTTTGAAATCGAACTGATTATACATATATATATATATATATATATATATATACATGAATATATATATATATGAATATATATGATTATGTGTGTGTATGTTTATGTGTATATATGTACATGCGTATACATATATATATGTATAAAGGTGCATATATATGTCTACGTGTGTATGCTTAATTTTTATTAAGCTATAATAAATTTCCAGAGGAAGTCATTTTCCCTTCTTCTTCATTTCGTTTAAATATATATATATGTGTGTGTGTCAAGGTTTAAGCTGAGTAAAAATTTTCTTTAGCAAAAAAGCTAAAATCAGGAAAAAAGCTTTAGCAAAATGCTAAAATGCCAGAAATAGTAGAAAAAGATGAATATCAGTTTGCACATTATTCTAAACGCCTTGATATGCTTGATTTTCATTTGTCATTTAAACTTAAAAGTTTTTAATCAGGCCTTAAAGAGTTATACACAGAAGGTAATTTTTTTTCTTTAAATTTGAAATGAAAAACAAAAAAGTAAGACTGTAACCAGATCAATTCGAATATTGTACAAGCATATATTTTAACTCATTTATTGGCAGACATGAAAAACATTAAACTTTTTAGATTATTACTTTATATTGTAAACATTTTTAAAGCAATATGAACGTCTTAGATACGACTTATATTCTTTTTCTGGAGATATAATTATCACTATAGCATGTAAAACTATATTAAGTTTATACTGTATCTGAAAATAAAAACATAACTTACAAAAATAAAAAAAAAGGTAAGTAATATAAGTGAAATTTGTTTATTACTATTCAAAGCTTTTTGGTTTACAATTTATAATTTTTCTTTCGTTCATATTAGACCACTTTACAAATGCCTCATGTTTATTTACAAGTTGATTTCCTGTATGCGATTCTTATGCGTAGTTCAGTGTTTGATTTTTCTTATATGCACGAACCAATGCATTTTTCTTGATCAATGTTGCGATATTTTTTCCATGAAAGATTTGTTATAATATTTTCGCTGAAGATATTTTTTTCAATTTGTGTTTAGTAAGATGCTTTAGCAAAAAAGCGAAAACAAGTTATTTCATTTGCGCATTTTGGATAAGTCTTTTAGCATTTCGCGAAAAATGCTACCATAGCAGAAACACTGGTGTGTGTGTTGTGGGGTTGCAAGGAATTTTCGTAAGAAGTTCGTAAATCAAGAGTTGTGAAAAAGTCGAGTCAGTTTAGTAGTTTTCACTGTGTTTACTAAAGTTAGCTAGCAGTTACGTGCTTAAAAGAAAAGTTTCGGACTTTGCGAAATTTAATAAGTAATTAGTTTAGGATATGTTTGTTGAAAACGGAGTTGAATATAAATGCAAATTATTATTCAGTGTATAAAAGGAATGTTTATACCGTACTCAGAGTTCAGCTTTGGTCTTGATTAGGTGCTGTTTAGTTCTGATCTGTGAGCAGTCCAGTACGAGAGCTACAGATAGAAGGATTTCAGTTTGTGATAGTTCTTGGAGTAATGTATCTGAAGTATGGTATTGTGGAGAATAACCAAGTTTGATGCCTGTTATGTCATTTTTTATTTATGGGTAATATTAATCTAATTATTGCTTTGTAGTTAAGTGAAAATTCCTGTCACTGACTTTTATTCATCTGTTAAAAAATGACATCATTTATTTTTTATATTTAAGTGAAGCATTTAGGGCATTTATATTTTATAAGATATCTAGATAGTCCTGTTTATCCCCCCTCAATTAAGAGTTTCAATTAAAGTATTTTTGTTAAGTTTCAATTCTGTCTCTGTAGTTTATTCATTGATCCCACAACAGTTATGAAGAGGTATGAGGCAGTCGTACAAGGCATAGCCTGACATTGCTGTCATTCTCACAGTGCGTGTGTCTGTGTGTAGAGGAACGGTGGGCATAAGGAAGAATGGCCGCACTGAATCATATTGCAGCGAAACATGAACGGAGTCTAATTAACTTGAGATATTTGAAAATAAAGGAAATTTTAAATGAGCTTCATCATCATTTATTTGCAAGAGTCAGAAATATTTGCCTCATCGTTATGACTTATGTCATCTCCGTTAAGAAATTGTTCGCCATTTGAGCTTACTATAAGAAAAGGCCTAACCTTGGCCATGATGAAATTATATAAAAATATGTACTGCAGTTATTAAGTAACAAATTGTGGATTAAGTGCCCAAGAAAGATGTTTAAAGAATTGTTCCATGTGATGATCTACCTCTCATGCCCTGGTCCCCAGTATCTGGTAATCTGGTGAGAAATCTCATTTTATTCATTGGTCAGTAATCTTTAAATTTTTGCAAAACGCATGTTAAACATATACCTGTTTCTAAGTACTCATCTTTATCCTATTTCGATGCAATTGATACAACTGGGATTAAAAAGGTGATCATTGTGATCCCATATATGTTATGTATTTTGAAATTATGAAAATCATCGTTTTTACTAACATTCAAAAATGGAAATTTAATAAAGAAATTAATTAAAATTATATGAGTCTAGAATTATTTGATAAGAGTAATTTTACCTATTAATAATCATATTCCCTTTCAGATTAATGTTCACATTCTTAATTAGGTTAATTTTAGGGCATTTCACAGCGCATGCCCGAATATCGAATTGATATTCAAAATGTACTACCACTAAGATGTCACCTTACAGCCACGGATGTAAGGGCAGTTTAATTTGGCTTGTATCCTCCCAACAGCATAGATCCCTCTTTAACGGTAGATAATTTCAAATTAGCGTTAGGACAATGAGAAAGACATTTTGTTTTCTTAATGGTTGCCAGGAAATAAATTTAATATATTAGCGCCAAATATGCCAAAATAAATCGTCTGCGATAAAGCAGATGTTCGATTACGTACTAATCTAAATATAGCTTAAGCATTTTCCAGTAAGGCAACAAGAAAAATAAACATTGTTCGATTTGTTATCAATAATTTCATTACCATAAAAGGAAGTACATAACTTAAATGAAATCCAACGATTTGTCTCTGCGAATTTTTATATCCATATAAGGGAAGTGAAATATATAATTTTAAGCAATTAACAAAAAGAGGGATTTTATATGAATATATTTTCTGTCTGTAATTGCAAACTGTTGACTAAGTTACATAAAGAATAATCTTTTTACGGTATTGACAAACAAAACGCATGCATAAAGTATTGATTATATAAGAATTAATTTAGAATAATTTAATTCACTTTAATTGATAAGTAGATTTATTTATTTAAAAGGATATTTATTTAAATTAATAATCAGGTATTTAATAATTCGGAATAAACTTAGATGTATTTAAATAATATGTGAGTATAACTCTCTCACAAATTTCCCCCCCTTTCCCTAAAAAGAAAAAAAATCGAAAAATAACCCACCCCCTCACACACACAAAAAAAATCGCTCTCTCTCTTATAAAGATTGTTACATACTACAAAGTGGAAGAGTATGTGGCTTACAATATGTCTGAATGTCAAAATAGGGGGCCGTCCTTAAAAAACGGTGGATGATAGGGCAAAATGGACATATTCGGAATCAGGAGGTTGTTTTACATAAGAAATTGTCAAAATGGTGTTGGGGGCAATTTTCAGGCCGAGTAGTGTAATTTAATGTGACATTTTGCAATGAAAAAAAATATGAATACAAAACAAAGTACCAGAAACTTAATATGTGAAGACCTAAAAATTATGCCAATTGAGCCATAGTGTGAGAGTCAGTATACAAATTTTAATTGGCATTGTGGTTTGTGAATCCACAGCCAAAAATAACATACTGAGTAAAGTGTGAAGCAGAAGAGCCATATATAGTATGTATACGTAAATAAAATTATAGCAAGCATTCTGCGACACGACGAAATTAAGTGTCTTGTGTATATGTGAAAGTCTAATGAGGGAAAAAATAAAGAACAATAATAGCCCAATGATAAAAAAATTGGGACACAAGTGTGAAGTCTAGCAAAAATAAAAAATTATTATTATTATTATTTTTTAATACAATTCATTATTTATATAAATTATGAATTAGGCTCATTTTCGAAATATTATGTGGTTTAAAATTATCAAGGAATATATCGACGCTCTATTAATTCTGCGTATCTATTATTCCTGCACAATTAAAATTAATTTTAAAACATGAACCGTAATTGAATAGTGTAAATTGTCCACATGGACAAATTTAATAATATTTTATGTATCATACGTGATGTTTGTAAAGAAAAAAAATCATTATATAATTGAGAAAGACAAAATTGTTAGACTTGTTAAGTATAACATAGTGTAGTACTTATTTATTTATTTTATTATTGTCATTATTATTATTATTGTTTGTGTATGTGTGAAAATATGTAAACAATATACTGAAAATAATCAGAATATGCAAAAAAATTACGTAACGAGATTATGTCGTCTGCATCCCTGAACATGCAAAAATGAGCCATTAAATGCATGTCATGTCATGATGTGGAAATTTTTAAATAATATGTAACTCTCTCACAGTGGGGAATACAGAATAGATCATAAAGTGGAATATTGTTTTATCTCAACTGTAATCTATCGGAAGCACGTCAAACATCTTCACTGGGCCTCAAATTTGAAGAGTAGTTCACATTGTATCAGTGAGAAGACCAGTTTTCGTGCCATACAATTTCTTTGATTTATCTAAATATTAACATTTTCGAAGTAAGTATCACAAAATCTGCAATCTCTTCATGAAGCAGTAAAATGAGCGAAAACCTAGTGTCATTTGCGGTAGAGGAGTCAAGGAAGTTAGTAGTCTGATTCCCATGAACTTATTACTAACAACAGGTGATGGAGGTTGATTTATTCTTCAAGATGTCTATTTATGTAAAATGGAATACCAACTATTCCATATTATATGCGATTTTTGTAAAGCTTGAATGTTGATATTTCTTTCATTACTATTTATTTTCAATGATAATTAAAAAAATATATATATATCTATATATATATTGCAATCATTCATGCATTTATGTAAAAATATTGCTTTATTCCCTATTATGCTTTAAGAAAATGTGTATTGCATATTTCCCTTCAGAACACTTCTATAATATCCACTTGATCCATATTACCCGAATTTTGTTTTCTTATTTAAAAATTTTGCGTGCGAACTTCTTTTGTGTAACATAAAATCATCAAAACACTTTAATAACACTTGACAGTTTGCAATAGTTGAATACACATTGATCCAAGTCACTTCAGTTTATTATGGCAAGTTTAAATAGAAATGGTATTCAATAATTATTTATTTTCCTATATTTTTTATGATACAATTTCTTAGATTTTATGTGACTTGGTAGACACAATATAAGTGCATTTATTTATAGTTGTACTCACCACCCTACGTTCCTTGTTTCTGAAATCTATATTGTAAAAAAAAAAAAAATCAAACTGACTTGGGAAATCTAGTATTACACTACATCATCAAGAAGGAGTGACCAGAAAGTGATGAAACTCGGCAAACAGAGAGCGACAGCAACGAATAATAAGTGATCTTTATTTCGAAATAATATTCATAATACAGAACGAGAACAGCGTCGGCTCAATAGACTGTAAGACCACCGTGAACGGCAACACATTGAGCAACACGTTCAGGTACAGAGTCAATGAGAGTACGGATGGCGTCCTGCGGAATGGCTCTCCATTCCCTGACAACCATTTGTCACAGTTTGTCTTCTAAACGCGGCAGTGGCAATGTCTGCAAATGATGTCCAATCACATCCAAATTTGATCGATTTGTGAGAGATCAGGAGAGAATGATGGCCAAAGAAGTATATGTACACCTTGAAGAACACGTTGGCTGATGCGAGCAGTGTGCGGTCGGTCGTATCATGCTCATAAAGAAAATTTGATCCCTCTGAAGGTAGGGGAGTGTCACCGACCGCAGCACATCATTCACACATCGTTAGGCCATCATAGTGTCATGAATACGAACTATTGGTGTCCTGGAATCGTACGCAATTGCGCTCCAAACTATGATGCGCGTTGTCGCGCAGTGAGGCGTTCTACAATTGTTGCTGGATTGGACCTGTCTCCACGTCGACGCGACACTTGTAAGCGGCGACTATCATTGTACCAACGTATGCGTGACTCATCTGAGAACACGACTCTATGCTAATCCATCGTCCACATTGTTCTAGACCGGCACATTGCAAACGTTAGCGCCTATGATGTGGGGTCAATGGCAGTCTTCTTAACGTACGCCATGAGGGCAGACCATTATCAACCAATCAATTGGAAAATGTTCTGGTCGATATGGGAACATCCAGAGTGTTTGGAACATGCTGAAGAATGGATGTAGAAGTGCCTTACGGGTACGTCACCGCTTGGAGGTGGATGCGTCGATCTACACGTGCTGGCGTCACTCTGGCTGCACTGCACCCCTGAAATTTTACACATATCCTTGTTCTAACCATCGTCACCACAGCTGGTGCATTGTGGATGCATCCAGGTGTATGTCAGCTGAGATATGCCGTACGGATCAACCTGCCCTCGTCAGTCCGATCACCATGCCCCTCGTAAAATCGTCTGTCTGCTAGAACTGCCTTCGTTGACGACGGCCTGGCATTCTCTGATATAACACGCGTCCTCTGAGACAAAAACATTGATTTCCCTAGCAGAAATAACGACACTAAATTCTTTTATATCTCATACAACGTAACCCAAGCAGCACCGAAACGTTCTCTGAACGTTCAAAAATTGTTCTGCAAACACGTTCTAAGAACGTTCACTTTGAACGTGTTATAGACGTCTATCTGTCCATCTTGAAGACGTACAATAATACGGTTCAGAGAACGTTCAATGAACGTGTAACTATCACCATCGGTGTTATAGAAGCGTTCTGAGAACGTTCTATATATACGGTCTCAGAACGTTCTAAACGGTTTTAGAACGTTTTCAAAACGTTATACACATTTTCAGAACGTTCCAGAAAACGTACTGTAAACGTTCTAAAACAGTGTAGCTAAAAAAAAAAAAAAAAAAAAAAATGACGTCATTATAAAAAATCACCTCAGTACGAGCGTTTAGAAGTAAAAATTACATAGCTGATGACGAATAATGATACAACACATGAACAGAGATATGAATTACTTTTTTTTTTCAATTCAAATAATGTTTGAGAAATTTTAACATACTTACTATTCCTTTAATTTCAACGTATATGCATCAAAAATTCTATATTCTATGACAATTTTCCCCAAAAAGTGTCATAACGTCTCTTTATACCTTAAAAAATTTCTTAAATTTTTGCATTTTTTAAAAATTTCTTTTTTTCCCCTAATCTGAAGATAATGAAGTTGTAGTATTAATTACAAAACTTTGAATACACACCATAAAATGCAAGAACTAGCACCAACTGTTTCAGGTCAAAAGAAGACACAACCCTTCATCAGGCGAACATTGTAGGCACGAGAGCTGCAAACAAGCACGTTGAGTTTGTTGAATGCGTTGCCGCTTTGTTTGTAGCAGTTGCGAGTTCTTGCATTTTATGGTGTTTATTCAAAGTTTCGTAATTAATACTATAACGTCATTATCTTCAGATTAGGGAAAAAAAGAAATTTTTTAAAAATGCAAAAATTTAAGGAATTTTTTAAGGGATATAGACATGTTATGACACATTTTGGGAATTACTGTCATAAAATATGGAATTTTTCATGCATATACGTTGAAATTAAAGGAATAGTAAGTATATTAAATTTTCTCAAACAGTATTTGAATTAAAAAAAAAGTAATTTATATCCCTGTTGCTGTGTTGTATCATTATTCTTCATCTGCTATGTACAACTGAACTCTTGATTTATTTTGCTTGTTTTAATCCTTGTGATTCCGAATGCGTCATCCTATGATTAATGTTTGTTTTACATGGTTGTTTTCTGTTTGATTCTCTGATATCTTGAAGTAAATAATTTATTCCAATTTATTCTTCATTTCTAACTTCAATTAATTTCTTGTACGATAGTGTGCCCGCTAGCAATTTGCTATTATAGCTGCTAACGAACGAAATCGTACATTGGTGCTCAACGACAAAAAGGGTCACCCCTGACGAGTTTTTTTTTTTTTTTTTTCTACCATTCTAAGTTTTTCCTAAAAAAATTTTTAAAGTGCTGTCTTAATTTTTTATTTCCTCGTTGCTTGTTTGTATCTTTTGATTTGAGTTTCATGTGGTTTTTACGCACCGGCAAAATTATTAAAATTGTAACTAACTATATAGGAATAAATTTATGATTAGACTGAAGTTATATAAAATAAAAAATAAATGTTTCAATAAATCACAATCAGTCCCCCCAGGTTATTTAAATTTGTTGTAATTTCCTTCTCATTGACCTATGTGGTTTCAGGGATCTTATATCTGTTGCTTGGCTTTAACTAAGATTAAATTCATTTATATATATATATATATATATATATATATATATATATTAATTTTTTTTTTTAAATACAGGGTGCAAAGCATTGTGACGAGAATATCTTTATCTCCGCAACTATTGGTCGCAAATATATAGTTTCAGTTACAAAATGTTTTAAAGAATATGAGCATTGGTATAACATGTTTAAATTTAAAATATCTATTTTTTCAAAATTGCAAAAACTAAATTTTTACATAGTCCCAGATCCCTATAATCATATTTAGAAAACTGACACTCATCCTAACAAACAGTTTCATTTCTATTCTCCCAAAATGGAACATGATATTTAAAGTTTGGATTTTCTAACATATTTCGGCCTTCAATAAGGGATCGGTTTAAAAATCCTAATTGGACTTTGTTTGCATTTTCTCTGGGTTTATTAAAGAATTTTTCATTGACTTTTTAATAAAGCCCGAGAAAATGCGAAATAATCCTAAATTTTGAAACTAACTATCTCAGACAATTTTGGGTGCACAAAAGTGAAACTTTTTGTGTTATATTTTTTAGGTTAGAACTCAAATTTCACTATTAGTGTCATGAAAATTGTATAAAAATTATCAGTTTTTGTGATTTTTAGTAAATTGATTTTTTTAATTTAAACATGTCATATAATGAATTCTTACATTTTTTTTTTAAATACATTTTCTTATTGGAGGACGTTTGAGACCAATTGTTGCGCAAATAAAGGCCTGCTCTCGACTTTGCACCCTGTATATTCTAAACATTTCTGGGTACTACTTTGTAAGTCCATGGATAGTTTATAAATATATTTGAATGCTGAAGTTTATAGAAAGTTTTAATATTTCAACATAAAAAATAATTTCAAAAATGAATGTACCAATACACCGCTAAAATAATATATAATTGAGTTTAGAATATATTGTTAATTTATAATAATAAGAAATTGAAACAAAAAATTAAAAATTAGTTAGAAGGAGGAAATTTTAAAAATGTCCAAATACTTAAATACATATATATATATATATATTTAATCATAATATTTTTCTAAAATATTTAACATAATTCATATTTTTAAATTTCAGTGCATGTGTGCATACATATTTTCAGTTTACAGCAGCAGTTTACAAAAATGATGTTTGCAGGTATTTAAATTTATTCCACATGGCAATGTAATTGGTATTTTTTAAATGTTTAAATTTCTTTAAATTGAGTCAACGCAATTTTTACCTCATTTGATGTAATTATGCTATCATAGCATATTAAATAATTGATAAATGTAAATATTATTAGTATTAATAAATAATAAGTATAGTAAATCGTCCTTTTTTTTAAGCAGAATATCTTTTTTTATAAAGATGTGGAATAAAATTGAATTGAAGCTTTGTTTTATTATGCAGTTAAACAATTTCATATATTTTATTTAATAAATAACAGTAAAGAGATATTTAAAATTGTAAGTCGGTGAAACTTACGATATTATTTTAAAAATATGCAATTTGCATAACCTAGATTGTATATATATTATCATATAAACATTAAATAAATACTTCAGAATTTAAAAAGAAAAGAAAAAAAAAAGAATTACATACCTTCCTCATTTTCTTCATAAGAATTTCTCCAAGAAAACACCCTTCCAACTAGCATTTTAAAATACATAATGACCAGTCTGGAAGGGCATTCACTTAAAATTAGCTCTCATCTTTTAAATTCTTTATGTTACTTCATTCAGAAGCATAATAACCAAAAATAGTCATTTTAACAATTTCCATCTCAGAAGACTGAATTAATAAAATGAATCCATAATTTCTAAGCGGTTTTCTGGAACAGGAGCAGTTTTTTCTGCGATACAACGCTACTTAAAGTATCATATGTTAGGCTTAAGAACTTACGCAGATATGAAAATGATTGTTTAATTGATATTAAAATAAGACTTTAATAAATAGAAAATACAGAATATTACAGGTTAAAAATATTACATTTTTACCTTTTCTAAAGCTTATCCAAGTCATTATAACGCGAAAACTGAACAAAACAGATTACATTACACGTTTTAAAATTACCGCTTCACATAACGGCACGACATTCCCAAGACCTTTGAATTTGCACGGTCAGCGAGAATTAAATAAATGCAATCCACAGATGTCAGTTTCATCTGCTCTTCCGTTCTTACATCCGGAATAATCATGTTTCAAAGTTCAACGTTTGAAGCTGTAAAAAACATATGGTCAATATTTTAAGGAAAAATGGAGCTGAGTTAAACAATTATTTAAATTTTTATAAAGTATTTGAAAAACTTATGCGATCACTTTATTTTTCCATTTTAAAATTTCGAATTAAACGGAAAAGCATATTTTGTTTTAGTGTATATTTTAGTATTGAATAAAATATTCAGTGAAAATAAATAAAATAAAATAAGAACAATCAAACAGAGTAACGATTTAACAACATTATCAATATTGATAATTTATCAGTAACATTTAAACTTAAATAGAATCATAAATAAAATATAATAAAAGTTTAAAATTATGCTTAAAGAAAAGAAGAAAAAAACTCATTCTGTAACTTCCCGATGAGTATTAGAGACCGCGAGGTTCTACTCTCGAACTTTATAGACGGGAAGTGTTGGCTTCGATTCCTGGTCACGCTCGTCGACTTAGGTTTTCGGAGTTTTCCCGTGATTTTCTTTGAAACTCGCGTAAAGCACTATATTACTTATTCAATAACATCCGTGATTAGCTTTTTGTATCTAAACTTTGGGTCTGGGGAAAGCATAGATTTTCATGACAGAAGACAATCATTTTTATGCTGTATAGAAGATCTTAGAAAATGTATTTTTCTAAGGGATTATTATTATTATTACAAATGGAAAAAAAAAAAAAAAAAAAAAAAAAAAACGGTAAATTTGTTTTAAATCATCAGAAAACGATGTTTCAATTATTCGTTTTAAAGGTGATATCGAATTCTTTTGAAAGATAATTATAGTGAAAATTTTTATCCACCCTTCCCCCATCCCCCAGGGATGATGTATACTTATTCCTAGGGGAAAAAACAATGTCCTATGAATGATAATAATAATAAAAAAAAAAAACTGTTTGACTATTACTCGTTATACAGCCAAATTGAATCAATAATATATATCAAATGTATGTCACGCAGAAGGTTTGGTGAGTATATATATTACAGAAGCTGATAGATAGCCTTTCTGTGAATGGAAAATATTGGAACGTGGCAGTGCCACCTGTCGTCCGATATGCACCCAAAGGCAATCTGTAGAGTTTTACGTAATATTAATTTCACTTACCAAATTTACAATATTTATAAATCACAGAAGTTGAGATTTTTCGTTTCCGTTATGAGATTAAATTGCAACATAGCCACGCCACCTGTCGGCTGATGTGCATCCAAAATGGACCAGTAAAGCTTTACAGAAAATCGATTTCACTTATAACTTCAGTGTATCACAAAATTTATTGTTAAATCACAAGAGTTAAAATATTGCCTTTCCGTTAAAATGATTAAATTGCAGATTAGCAACGCCACCTGTTGGACAATGTATACATCCAAATTGTATTAGCAGAGGTTATGATGATATATGCCAATATATCATGTTTAATACATTTGTACACTATAGAAGCTGAGATATAGCCGTCCCATAAATGGAGGGTTTCATTGCATAGCACCGTAATCTATCGGGCGATATATCCCAAATGAAATTCAAATAAACTCCAATTTAGGGCAAGATCTAATATTGTAACAAGTTTGGTCGAATTCCATAAATTGATTCCTGAAATACAAAATCCACAAAATTTTTCCATGAGTTTAAAATTTTGTAATTTTTTTTCACCTCACCGCTACTGATTATTGGGAAGCATTCTTTACTGACGTGCTAACAAAACGTTAAACTGAAAATGTAAAAAATGCTCTATTCTCTATCATGCTAAAAATTATAAATTTCGAATAACTTACGAAGTTTTTAAATTAGAATGTTGCAAATCTCTCAATAAGATTCTTATCAATATCATAAGTGATATTTTAAAACTGGTCCGATCTCTCTCCAATCATTTGTTCTTGAGATATCGTGTACATGAACTAACGGGCTATCACACTAATAGGTGCCGATACACATTAACAGATACCATACCAACCTTTTGACTTCCGGATTCCTCACGCCACAAAACATGTAAAAAAATCAAAAGCTGAAGTCAAAAATTTTAAAGATTAACCTAGTTTCCCAACCAATAGTACTAAAAAGTCATTTTGTCATATTCGTTATAATTACACTGTTACAGAACGTGTTATGACGGTGTCACACTTGAACGTTCTATATAGAACTAGAATTGTACGTTTTATAGATGGTACAAATCAAACATTTTCAGAACGTTCTAAATAATACTATTTCTGAACGTGTTTTAGAACGTT
The DNA here is from genome assembly GCA_963930645.1 of Salticus scenicus. Classification (NCBI taxonomy): domain Eukaryota; kingdom Metazoa; phylum Arthropoda; class Arachnida; order Araneae; family Salticidae; genus Salticus; species Salticus scenicus. The sequence continues at coordinate 250,812,805 of OZ005650.1, forward strand.
CTTTTGACACGAAACACGGTGTTTGAACTATTGAAACCGTTATTAGACGTTCACAGAACGTTCCTGTGCTACTTGGGAAGCTGGAGAACTGCGCATTTCACATCATTCGCATAACTCGATGATGCGCGTCTACCCTTAATTTGCATAATGTTTTTGCCACTCCTTCTTGGTGTTGCATTTTCAGTGTGACATAGTGTAATATTGAAATAAAATGATATTTCAAAAAACAAATATCGGTTCATAAGGGTTTATTACTAATGAATTAAACAATTATTTGTTTTACATCTGAAGTAAAAGATACTTTTGATAGAATCATTAAATTTTATTTTAATCATTAGGTATATAGCGTATTTTTCTGTTAATGATTGAATTATACGTCGATAAGTCTCTTTGTGACATTGTGTTAATACTTTGCTTTCAGAAGTCATTTAAAATCCGTTTCGTTCCAGGGAATAAAATATTTTTAATAGAAATTATCATCTTACTTACATACAGAAATTGTAACAAAAGCTTTTAAAAAAATTCTCTAAAATAACATTGGTTTTGAAAAATTGAAAGCTTTGCTACATACAATTTCAGTATGCGAAATTGTTATTATACAATTCGCATAATATAATAATTTATGCAATAAATAATTTTATATAATATATATTCATACAATTTTATATAATTTTAATTAATAGAAATAATAATTCTTGTTATAAGGTTATCTGATAGCCGCAAATTACATTATATATGTAAGATAACCGTCATGTATGATAAGAATTTGACACTTAAAATGATTTATCATTGCTTAGATACAAATTACAATTAATGTTTTCAAGACTTCTTGATAAAATTTTCAATTTTCAAAAATTTAAAACTTTGTTATATAGATTTAATCTATTTTCACAGTCAAACAAATTATAAATATATTGTAATTTATACCTTTTTTATTAAAACAGTTTTAAAATGTCTGTTTTTTATGCAAATTATACATTATTTCATATTATTCATATTATGCAGGAAATGGATAATAGAAATTAATTATAACTGAAGTTCAAATGTATTTTTCTTACTTACGTATAAAATTAAATGATAAAACTCAAATATTTTAAATCGATTAGCGGGCTTTCCCGGAGTATCGCATTCAATTGTAGTTGTTGAAAGTATGAACAAAGATTCCATACATTGCAAAGCATTAAAGTTCAAAAATGAAGTGGCACAACTTCTAATAGTACTTCAAAGTAAGACATTCTGAAGGGTGTTTGTAGCATTCTGCAAATACTAATAAGCTCTTGTACATATAATAATGTTGAAGCTATTTTGACGTCAGATTCATCAGAGAATTTTCGCCCTTGCAAGTTCAGTTTTTTATAAAGTTTTATCTCCGTTTTAATTATTAGAGTGTAATAGGAATTATATTCAGTCATTTAAGTTTCAAGGACACCAATCGTAGTGCTAATGTCAAGGGTAACTTCATTATATAAATAAAGATAGCGCCACGAGACGTTATATTATTATTCCCTAACATTTTTTTTTTTCTGTTTTTCCGATCGACGATTTCTGTAGCTTTAAATCTTTTCTTAACTTCTTTTAACAAGAAAGTTATTTAATATACGTGTTTAAATAACTCGTAAATGAATACCAGTACAAATTAACTATAAATAAGGTCTAATATGAAATAGTATTTTTAAAAAATGGACATTAAAGTTAATATAATCTGAATCAAAACATACATTATTTCATGATTTTATTTTTAATTTTATTTACAAGTTTATTTATCTCTAGATATCAATAATCAAAACACCCAGATAAAAAGTTTTATAATTGAAATTCTTCAAAAGTTTCTCCTTTAAATTATCTTATTTTCTTTATAACTTATATTGAATAACTTTTTTTTCCCCAATATTTTCTAAGATATTATTATGATCTTGTTTTTATTTTCATTTTTATTTATTTCCTTTAAGTAAAAATACTATTTAAAATCTCACGGATAATTTTAAAACTTAAATTATCTTCAAAATTTTACTGTCTGAAATTCTATTTTCAAAATTATTAAAATAATGAATACTGATAATGTTTTAGTCCTTTCCTCTTTATAGGTTTTGAGGGTTCCTTACCATAAAACTTCGTAATACAACCACAAAAATACTATCGAAAAATTCGTGATGATATACGAAGTACAGAAGTACATATGTTGTACATGCATTAATCATGGACAGGTAAATTTTATCACGCTAAGGCATCAACACATGTAAATACTGATATAATAAAAATGAAAAAAGATTAAAAAAAAAAAACTTTTTTTTATATTTATTTAGAATGAAGGGTTAAACAAGATCCAATAAGTTTAAAACTAAAACCGAAACTTAGTATAAATATATCAATCGTGTGAAATTTCGCTATTCATGAGAAATAATTATCGAAATTTTTATTCAATGGCAGTTTCCTTAAACCTAAATTATATTGAAGAAATTTGCCTTTACAAAGCTATTTCATATTGCAAATGAAAACTTAAATTATGACATTCGAAAAAAGGACAGTAATCCAATAGAAAACAAATTAACTTTGAATAGCTATTGAATCTTATAAATGAACCTTGTAATTATTATAATACTAAAAGAAAGTTTCAATATTTATAAAATGAAATTTACTGATGAAATTGGAAAGAGGAGGATATACATACATATGAAAAAAGATAAATAACTGAAAGAATTGAAAAATCAGACCAAATGCGAATTCAAAATAATAATAATAATATGTAAGTACTTTAAAGTAAGTATACCCTGTATATATGTATTTTACTTATATGATAAACTAAAGAAATAACATTAACATACATTATACTATTTAAGAAAACATTTCAATTATTTGCAGCATCTATAATCGAACTTTAACTTAATGATTTGTTAGTTGCAAAAGAAGTTTAGTTGCAACAAATGTGTATTTTCAATTTTCTGTTATCACTATTATCATTAATTAGAATTTTATATTTTTTAATTTTATGTATTTCCAGATATTAGCTAAAACATTTCAGTATTAGATCAAATAAAACAAATTATTACTGTGTAAAAATGTGCTAAAAGATCAAAACACAGACTCATAGAGTGTGAAAAAAAAAAAAAAAAAAAAAAAAAAAAACAGAAAATATAAAATATAAAATGATAAGAAAGAAAAATATAAACGATTAGCATTATTTTCAACTGCAAAATAAAGAAAATAAAAACTATTGAAATGCAAATCAAAATATTTTTTGAGACAATTTGAAAAAAATAAAAATAAAAATGTAAAATTTATATTCTATTGTTATTATATGTTTTATTTTCTTGTTAGATACAAGAAAGTCTTTGTGAGAGATAAATTTTAATTTTTTTTTTATTCCTATCTATACATGGTTCTTTCAAATATTTTCAACTGATATCTAAAAAACTTTATAATTCTGTCTACATTTTTTTCAACACGATGAAGATGACTATGCTTAACAACAAGCAAAAATTGAAAAAATATCCATAACAAGTTAAAAGGAAAAAAAAAATTACAATATTTACAACTGTGACATAGACAACAGAAGTTTTGGAATTCAGTACCATGTGTGAGCGAAATCGGAAAACAGAAGGAAAGCTTTACTAATTCGATAACGTAAATCTTTATATTGGGGAAAAATCTTTGATCTTAAACGCTATTTTTTTTTTCTTTTTTTTCATTTGGAGAATAGAATTTTCAGCCATTGTCTCTGAAATGTTAAAATAACAAATAACGATATTCATAAATTTTTGTAAACACCATACACTTTCAATCAACAATCAATTGCTACATAATGACCTCTTTGATTATTAATTGAACCCCACAATAGTTTAGAAATTTGAATAATATATTCTTTAAAACTGCCAAATTTTAACCAAAAAAAAAAAGGGTAAATTTAGCGAAATTTCGAGTGATTTGCAATATATAATAATTAAAATTTCCGATTTTCAATTGCCCAAACATAACCGTTAAATTAAAATATTTAAATAAAAAAATGTATTTCAGTGGTATATTAGCTTGTATCTTTAAATCCTAAATTTTTCTCTTTGTAGTGTGATGAAAAAAAAAAAAAAAAAAGTTCAGTTTTTTAAAACCTGAGTAATAAGCTCCAAGTGTATAAAATTTGAGGTAGTTAATTGTCTTTAAACAAATTAGGCAGTCATGTTAATTATCACTTCAAATTTTCATATACACAATCTTGAATCTTTATGAGAACATATTATACTTAATAATATTATATATACAAATGGTGGACAAGATAATGGAAACACTTTTTACTTTATACGTCTTATCGAATATATTAAAAAATACACGACGTATTATTCTTAAATTTCAGAGATGTAAAGAATGCGTTATACACATGTTTCAACAAAAGTTTTATTGCAAATGTAAAAAAGGGACCAGCAACAAATTGTAGAAAATAGGTATTGTTTGTGATCACACTTATAGAAAAACATAATGCTTGAAATTCTTGTAGCAGCATCTGGTTACAATGCATCTCTTAATTATTTTTATACATTTGTATGAAAATGAAAAGTAAGTTCATGGAGATATAAAGATTTCTTAAACAAAATCGACACTTTTTATACTTTTTTGTTTGTAACATGCAAGGTTTCAAAACAATTTAATGTCATTTCTAGAAATTTGTACATGCTCTATTAGACGCACCACAGTGCAATAGAATATCCCTTTAAGTATACAATTTTTATTAAAATCACACAAACAACTGTGGAAGAAAATCATATTTATTGAAATTTTATTTTTTCGACTGAGTGAAAATAATGCCTGGACCGGGAGTCGAACTCCGGATCATTGACTTACAAGGTCAAGGCTCTACCAATTGAGCGACAGCCGGTCGACATTACTCACTCAGACAAACCTTTAGGTAGAAAACATCTGGTCTATAATTTAGATAGCTCAACAGAAATAAGCCGCAGGTAATGGAAAACACCATTAAACAATGGGAGAAAGAAATACAATTTTTATTAAAATTATATTAGAGACCTTTAAGACCTGAAACTTTTTGGTAGGAATTGAAAGTTTTGTTAGTTTCCCTTAGTTGATAGGATCGTATTTAACTGAAAAAAATATTATATATATATATAAAAAAAAAACTGCCTGGTGTTAAGTTAAGCTTCGAGAGGACGAACACAATCGTGTAGGTTCGGCCTTAAAGGGTACATTTTTTACTAAACCTACACAATTGTGTATAAATATCTAAAAATAGCACTTTAAGCCAAAACAATTGTTATTTATTAGGATAATTTTCATCCGTCACGATGAAACTGTTTGAAACGATTTTTATTTTTGGAAAGACATAAATATGCGTCGCATTTTTCGCATCTCACTCTGGTACGGCTGGTACAGTTTTGCAACCTACACTTTCTAGCAGTTTTAAGATCATCGAAACAAGACCAGTGGCTTGTTACATCTAACCTCTTCCCTTCCGAGAGTTGCTTTTTGGATGGATTGTAAAACTTTGATCTGCATGACTGAGCAACATCGTCTTCAGTTTCTTCTTCTTCGCTGGCACTGAGGACTAGTGTTGCCAGATCTGGCGAATAATTTTTTATTCAATAATCACCAATAATTTTTAATTGTGACGTTTGCCTAATCACTTCGAAGATTGGTAGTCTATTATGCATAGCAAATATCACTTCTCAAAATTATTGATGACTATTGAATAAAAATTCTGCCAGATCTGGCAGCACTGCCGAGGACCGCCCATGGTCTCTTCTTGTTTGGTAGTCGTACATACAACAGTCTCTCAGCCAAACATAGACGAAACTGTATAAATCAAGTATGTTTTTTCGGCATAATTTGTTTGATTTGGCATCTCATACGTACAGAAACCACGAATTTACAACAGCCAGATCAAGAAAATGAACTGTTGTTTTGAAGATCCATTTCTTTGTTTTAAACCAGGTTTCATATGCGTATTGATGATATATCCCCATTGATGTATTGTAATTGAAATGCGTGAAATATCGTCTTCGAGCCATCTAAAATCACAAGAATAGTAACGTGTGCATATTATTCTTGAAATGGTAAATGACGGACTTACACAATTGTGTAGGTTGCTAGTTTTTCCAACTTTTTTAAAGCCTAATTAATATTATCAAGGCTGTGATTATCATCCACTGAAATCATGAACAGTATATTAGGATAAAAATTGAATCTAAGGAAACATTAAAAATAATATTTTAAAGAAATTGCGACAATACTTACAATTTGTCTTTTATTTTCGGAAGATGGATGCTTCAAATAAGAAAAAAAATCCAATTTTGCTATTGGGGCCATATAATTGTATTTCATCGAAACATCTGAAATGTATAAATCGCACAGTTGTGAAGGTTCGGCTTCAAATGACACGAAAAAAGGATAATGTTACTATTTTTTATTTAAGATTCACCAACAAAATGGTGTAGGTCAGGTCGTAAAGGGATAAATAAATAAATAAATATCTGATAAAATATGGGGTTTTATATAATGGCTTTTTTCTAAGTAAGTTTTAAATGCACATGCTCAAGTATTAATGAAATTTTATTTATTAGACAAATGTACAGAGTTATCCTAAAATATATATATATATATATATATATATATAATATATTGCATCTCTATAAATTTCAACTTAATTTTATTCATGTTTCAATGTTTTTTGAGTAACTCTATTTATTTTGTTAACAAATTATTCAAACGAAATTTTGTTTAAAGCCTACGCAGGCTCTGTTAAAAATTATTTTGTAAAAGTACTGATATTTCATGCGATATTTAATATTTTTATCAGAATATTTGAATTCTGCTTTGTCTAATATAGCCTGTCAACTTTTCTAAAATGACATTTCGTTGTTTCAAAAACCTTTCATGTTATAAGCAACAAAATGTATGGAAAATGTCCTATTTTGCTAGTTTTTTTTTTTTTTTTTTTTTGTTTTTTGTTCAAAACATTCTACATCTATCTCCATGATTTATTCTTATACGAATAAACACAGATATTTAAAAATAACCTTGTAATCATACGCTACAGCTACGACGCATTTCAAATATTTTTCACAGGATGATCCTAAACATTATTTTTTCCCTGTAATTTTTTACTGGTATCATTTTTGCGTTTGCGACAAACTTTCATTGAAACTTATAAGGCTCTTTATGTCTTTGATGAAACATGCTCTTTATATCATTGAAGTTTAAGAATAGTTTTTAATATAACTGACAAAGTGCATTTACTTAAAAGTATTTCCATCATTATACGTACCATCTGTATATTGGGAATAAATATAAATAAAGTAAAAGTTAAAAAAATATTATTTGGTTATCTATAATTTATTTTCTGAAGGTATATTTTTTTATGACATTTTATACCGTCCCTATAAAAACAACTAGCAGATTCTAGTTCCATTTCTATGTAAAAGAAGAATGTTCTTCTCTTAGGTATGCAATTAATTTATTTGGATAATTATCCAGAACCTCTTACTTTCTTGTAAAAAAAAAAATTCTTGTACGCTAGATAATAAGAAAATAGTAATTATTTTCTAAGAAAAACTTGTTTTTTTAGAAGTAAGGAAAAAATATTTAATGGAATATTTTATTAAATTTAGCAGAAGCGAGACGAAGGAGAAATTTTAGATGTTAAATGTATTCCCCTTCTCTCTCTCTCTCTTTTTTTTTAATTCTCTAATATAAAAGTTTCTTAGTACATGATTTCACTAAGTAAGTTGTTTTCTAGTATTTCATTTTATTTTATTTTTTTATGTTTAATGTATCCCATGCTTCCCCCCACCGCACCTCACCCTTTTTTTATTAAGTGAATACTTAAAAATGTATTTGTAATGTAAATGTTATACATTTTACAGATTTATTTCATTCTAAAAATAATATTCACAATAATAATTGAATATGTATCAAAATGTGAACGGAGAAACACAATGAAAACTAGTAAGTTGTGGCCACCACATAACTTTTTTCTATATTTTCCTATAGAAATTCACTCAGTAAAAATAATTTATTAAAATCATTATTTAAAAAAATTATCTTCCATGATAATGCAGACGATTTCCACATTAGAGAATTAGTATAACACTAAATATATATATTAAAAAAAAAAAAAATGGCAATTTTGTCAATATTACATAAAAAAAAAAAAAAAAAAAGAATTCTTAAAAATGAAAAAAGTCGATAACTTTATTTTAAATTATCGCAGATCTTTGGTTCAACCATTCGTTTAATGGTATTGGCGACCTCTTTTGAAAGATACCCATGATGAAAATTTACTCCCCTCGATGGGAGACTTCCCCCCCAGGGGGGGGGGGGAAAGCGAGGCTCCTACACATAAAAAAAAATTCCCAGTTGACTATCTCTGTTATAAATAATTCTTGTAAATTTCATAATGATTATTAAAAAAATAATTCTCTTTATGCACATTTATACAAAATTTTGTCCTATACCACCATGTTAAAAATTTTGGAAAAGCGGGATGACAACGCAACCTGTAAGACATTTTTTACCAAAAGTTGATAGGCACTAATTTATGTCAAGGTGCAACTACATACCAATTTATATGAAATTCTGTGCAGTAGTTCCTGAGATACAGTTGACACAAAATCTTGTCACACACACACACACACAGACATACATTTTCTAAAAATGGTCAAACCGTGTTCTACAGCTCTCAAAACGTGTAAATCCATCAAAAACCCGAGGTCGAAAATTTTTACGAATGCGATACTTTCTTCTATTGAATATAGAAAAAAGTAAAAATCACATTAAAATATTTATAAGTATAAGAAAAAATGCAATCCAAGATTTTTACAAACATTATCAATTATGAAATGGAATAATAATACATGTAATATTCATAAGTGTATATATATATTTTTTTTAATAAATATGAAAATACTTTGAATAAACAAAATGACCATAATTTCCTGTATATGATTTGTAGGTCAGATAAATCAATTTTACACCAGAAATAAACACAAAAAGCTGTATTTTTATAAAGAAATAACTCGTAAAAGTAGAACTTAGTTTATTAATTTAAGTAGTTACTTCCTGTGTATAATCTGCAGCTCAGATAAAACAGTTTTACATTAGAAATAATCATAAAAAGTTATATTTATGAGAAGAAGTAACCCGTACAAATGTAACTTCGTTTGTTAATTTAAATTTCTGGTATAATATAGATTTATCGGAGTGACAGACTATGCGCAAGAAATTATGATAACTTAAATTTCATAATTCATTCCTGTTTAGCATGTTTTCGACTGCATGTTCTATTCTTTTTTCAGAGAAAATATTCTATACATTTGACAAAATGTTTGATTTTTAATCAGGCTTATCGATAATATTTATAAACAGAAAATACGCTACGCCATATTTGTTTCTTACGATTGTGTAAATTGAAAATTGTTCTAAAAAATGTCTGATATGAAGTCTCACAGATAAAATGAGAAAGTTGGTAGTTATGATCTTATAAACTGATCAACTGATTATTTGTAGAAGATGCATGACATTGACATACGTTCTTTCAAGTCACCCACACTTCAAAATTGTATGATACGTTACGGATGCGGAAGTTTTAATAAGGGATAATATTCTGAAAATAAATAAATAAATAAATAATTAAGAACTGATACTTATTTTTATTATAAACTGAAATGCATTCATACACACACACACACACACACATATGTATATTTTTGCAAAGCTAATTTATATATCTATCTATATATATATATATAGTTATTTAATTAAGTGATTGTTGGGAATATTTTGCAGAAGTTTTGTAAGATATAAATGTAATATATATCTTTGGCGTAATCACAATTTTGAAATGACATGTAAGTCGATGTAGTGATAAGAAATGTCATCTTGTACACAGACCTAAACAAGATTTTAGTTAGTTTAATTAAATTGTAGTAGACTACAGTTTTTACAAACATTACTCTACGACCATAGGAAAGGGAAGTATGGTATTCAGTCAAAAATGTCGATATCGAATTTTCTTCTGGTAACAAAATAATTAGCGCTCCGATTTTCAGTTTTCATGTGATTTCATGAATTCTAGTTCGTAGTGGGTTGGAATAATGTCGTAGATCCGGTCTAATGAGCCTTAATCTTTAAAAAGTGACCCTTATATGGCAAACCATATCAAATCTGCATGATTGACATGTTTTACTTATTGTTTGTGAAACCTTCTCTTTACAATAGTTTCAAAACTAAAAAATATTGAAAAACTAAACTTCATAATTAAGGGAAGTCCGGTATGCAAAACAGTTTGCTAACTTGTATAGAAAAATTGGGAATCTGAAATGGGATATGGAAATGTCCGAAGTGAAACGGTAAATCCATATCTCAAAGGCAGCTGTAATGATTTCCTTCGAATTTCTAATATAAACCCCGTTTTAATTGTTATTTTCTATGTATTTGTTTTTTTTTAGGAAAAAAGGGGAACATTAAAAAAAATAAAGGAGAACATAATGCTTAGCATCATAGTATAAAAATTGCACTTAAAATAATTTATAGCTTTAGCATGTGCTTACTTTAGCATGTATAGCTGGGTCTTTTTAACACTTTCCAACAAGGTTGAAAAGTGTTTATGACTTCGGTTTGTCTGTCTGTCTGTCTGTCTGTCTGTCTGTCTGTCCGCGCTCTAACTCCCGTAAATATTTATGGAATTTCATGAAACTGATATATGTTATTCCAGTTCACTATCGAACGGTCCCTATTGAAAATAGAGTTTATACCTCTACTGGTTTGTGTACAGGGACACTCGAAAGTATTTCAAAGCATTGTGTTCTATGAGAGGTATTTCTATAAACCATAATTTCATACCTTTACTGTAGACATATCTTAATGAAATTGAAATATGTTATTAAAGTTCACTATCGGACGTTCCGTATTGAAAATGGAGTTTACACCTCTACTTGTTTGTGTACAGGGACACACGAAAGTATTTCAAAGCATTGTGTTCTATGAGAGGTATTTCTATAAACCATATTTTCATACCTTTACTATAGACATATACTAATGAAATTGAAATATGTTATTCAAGGTCACTATCGAACGATCCCTATTGAAAATGGAGATTTTAACTCTACTGATATGTGTACAGAGACACCCGAAAGTATTTCAAAGCATTGTGTTCTATGAGAGTTATTTCTATAAACCAAATATTCGTACCTTTACTGTGGACATATCTTAATGAAATTGAAATATGTTAAGTTCACTATTGGATGTTTCCTGTATAAAATGGAGGAAATACCACCATCGGGTTATACATAGGGACACTCAAAAGGATTCCAAAGCATTACGTTCTATGAGAGATATTTCTACAAATCAAATTTTAATATCTTTACTTTCCACGAAGTTTTAGGAAATTGAAATACGTTATTAATATGCAAAAAAATGCTTTGCATAGAATATAGCATAATTAGCATTATATTTACAGGGTGGCACAAAAATATCCAGTTATATTAAGAGCTATTAATAAAAATTGCTAGAATTGTAATTTCGTTTACGTTAAGCGTTTTTAACAAATTCTAACATTTTTAACACTTTCCAACAAAGTTGAAAAGTGTTTATGACTTCGGTTTGTCTGTCTGTCTGTCTGTCCGTCCGTCCGTCTGCCTGTACGTCTGTCTGTCTTTCCGCGCTCTAACTCTCGTAAATATTTATGGAATTTCTTGAAACTGACATATGTTGTTTAAGATTACTATCGGATGTTCTCTATTGAAAATGGAGTTTATACCTCTACTGGTATGTGTACAGGGACACCCGAAAATATTTCAAAGCATTGTGTTCTATGAGAGGCATTTCTATAAATCACATTTTCGTACCCTTACTGTACAAATATCATAATGAAATTGAAATATGTTATACAAGTTCACTATCGATTGTTTCCTGTTGAAAATGGAGTTTATACCTCTACTGGTTTGTGTACAGTGACCCCCTAAAATATTTCAAAGCATTGTGTTCTATGAGAGGCATTTATAAAAACCATATTTTCATACCATTACTGTACACAAATATTAATGAAATTGAAATATGTTATTCAAGTTCACTATCACATGTTTCCTATTGAAAATGGAGTTTATACCTCTACTGGATTATGTACAGGGACCCCCAAAAATATTTCAAAGCTATGTGTTCTATGAGAGACATTTCTATAAACCATATTTTCATACCCTTACTGTACACAAATCTTAATGAAATTGAAATATGTTATACAAGTTCACTATCGGATGTTTCCTGTATAAAATGGAGTAAATACCACAACTGATTTGTGTACAGGGACACACAAAAGTATTCCAAATAATTGCGTTTTATGAGAGATATTTCTATAAACTAAATTTTAATTACTTTATTTTACACGAAGATTTATGAAATTGAAATGTGTTATTTATAAGCACAAAAGAAAATGCTTTGCACAGAATATAGCATGATTAACATTAGATATACAGGGTGATACAAAAATATTCAGTTAAATAAATATTTGCTAAAATTGTACTTTCGTTTACATTAAGCGGTTTTAACACTTTCTGACATTTTTAACACTTACCAACAAGGTTGAAAAGTGTTAATGACTTCGTTTTGTCTGTATGTCTGTCTGTCTGTCCGCGCTCTAACTCCTGTAAATATTTGTGGAATTTCTTGAAACTGATATATGTTATTCAAGTACCCTATCGGATGTTCCCTATTGGAAATGGAGTTTATGCCTTTTCTGGTACGTATACAGGGACACCCAAAAGCATTTCAAAGCATTGTGTTTTATGAGAGTTATTTCTATAAATCATATTTTCATACCTTTAGTGTACACATATCTTAATGAAATTAAAATATGTTATTCCAGTTCACTATGGGATGTTTCCTGTATAAAATGAATTAAATACCACCACTGATTTATAACAGGGGCACCCTAAAATATTTCAAAGCAATGTGTTCTATGAGAGGTATTTCTACAAATCATATTTTCATACCTTTACTGTACACATATCGTAATTAAATTGAAATATGCTATTTAAGTTCACTATTGATGTTTCCTGTATAAAATGGATTAAATACCATCACTGTTTTACATACAATGACACTCAAAAGTTTTTTAAAGCATTGCGTTATATGAGAGATTTTTCTATAATTCAAATTTTAATAACTTTACTTTCCACTAAGTTTTAGGAATTTAAAATATGTTATATTTTAATGCACAAAAGAATGCTTTATATAGAATATAGCATGATTAGTATTAAATTTACAGGGTGACACAAAAATATCCTGTTATATTAAGAGCTATTAATAAAAATTTGCTAGAATTCTACTATCGTTTACATTAAGCATTTTTAACACTTTCTAATATTTTTTAAGTGTAAATATGATACCAATTTTTGCATCTGTTCGTCTGTCTGTCCGTCCGCGTTCTAACTCCAGTAAATATCTATGGAATTTTTCGAAAGTGATATATGTTATTCCAGTTCACTATCGGATGCTCCCTATTGAAAATGGAGTTTATATCTCTACTGGTTTGTGTACAGGTACACCCGAAAGTATTTCAAAGCATTATGTCCTTTGAGAGGTATTTCGATAAACCATATTTTCTTACGTTTTTTGTAGACATATCTCAATTAAATGGAAATATGTTATTCAGATTCCCTATTGGATGTTTCCTGTATAAAATGGAGGGTATACCACTACTGATTTATGTACAGGGACACTCAAAAGTATTCCAAAGCATTACGTTCTATGAGAGATATTTCTACAAATCAAATTTTAATATCTTTACTTTCCACGAAGTTTTAGGAAATTGAAATACGTTATTTATATGCAAAAAAATGCTTTGCATAGAATATAGCATGATTAGCATTATATTTACAGGGTGGCACAAAAATATCCAGTTATATTACGAGCTATTAATAAAAATTGCTAGAATTGTAATTTCTTTTACGTTAAGCGTTTTTAACAAATTCTAACATTTTTAACACTTTCCAACAAAGTTGAAAAGTGTTTATGACTTCGGTTTGTCTGTCTGTCTGTCTGTCCGTCCGTCCGTCTGCCTGTACGTCTGTCTGTCTGTCCGCCCTCTATCTCTCGTAAATATTTATGGAATTTCTTGAAACTGACATATGTTGTTTAAGATCACTATCGGATGTTCTCTATTGAAAATGGAGTTTATACCTCAACTGGTATGTGTACAGGGACACCCGAAAATATTTCAAAGCATTGTGTTCTATGAGAGGCATTTCTATAAATCACATTTTCGTACCCTTACTGTACAAATATCATAATGAAATTGAAATATGTTATACAAGTTCACTATCGAATGTTTCCTGTTGAAAATGGAGTTAATACCTCTACTGGTTTGTGTACAGGGACCCCCTAAAATATTTCAAAGCATTGTGTTCTATGAGAGGCATTTATATAAACCATATTTTCATACCATTACTGTACACAAATATTAATGAAATTGAAATATGTTATTCAAGTTCACTATCGCATGTTTCCTATTGAAAATGGAGTTTATACCTCTACTGGTTTATGTACAGGGACCCCCGAAAATATTTCAAAGCTTTGTGTTCTATGAGAGACATTTCTATAAACCATATTTTCATACCCTTACTGTACACAAATCTTAATGAAATTGAAATATGTTATACAAGTTCACTATCGGATGTTTCCTGTATAAAATGGAGTAAATACCACCACTGATTTATGTACAGGGACACACAAAAGTATTCCAAATAATTGCGTTTTATGAGAGATATTTCTATAAACTAAATTTTAATTACTTTATTTTACACGAAGATTTATGAAATTGAAATGTGTTATTTATAAGCACAAAAGAAAATGCTTTGCATAGAATATAGCATGATTAACATTAGATATATAGGGTGATCCAAAAATATTCAGTTAAATAAATATTTGCTAAAATTGTACTTTCGTTTACATTAAGCGGTTTTAACACTTTCTGACATTTTTAACACTTACCAACAAGCTTGAAAAGTGTTAATAACTTCGTTTTGTCTGTATGTCTGTCTGTCTGTCCGCGCTCTAACTCCTGTAAATATTTGTGGAATTTCTTGAAACTGATATATGTTATTCAAGTACCCTATCGGATGTTCCCTATTGGAAATGGAGTTTATGCCTTTTCTGGTACGTATACAGGGACACTCAAAAGGATTTCAAAGCATTGTGTTCTATGAGAGTTATTTCTATAAATCATATTTTCATACCTTTAGTGTACACATATCTTAATGAAATTAAAATATGTTATTCCAGTTCACTATGGGATGTTTCCTGTATAAAATGGATTAAATACCACCACTGATTTATAACAGGGGCACCCTAAAATATTTCAAAGCAATGTGTTCTATGAGAGGTATTACTACAAATCATATTTTCATACCTTTACTGTACACATATCGTAATTAAATTGAAATATGCTATTTAAGTTCACTATTGATGTTTCCTGTATAAAATGGATTAAATACCATCACTGTTTTATATACAAGGACACTCAAAAGTTTTTTAAAGCATTGCGTTCTATGAGAGATTTTTCTATAATTCAAATTTTAATAACTTTACTTTCCACTAAGTTTTAGGAATTTGAAATATGTTATATTTTAATGCACAAAAGAATGCTTTATATAGAATATAGCATGATTAGTATTAAATTTACAGGGTGACACAAAAATATTCTGTTATATTAAGAGCTATTAATAAAAATTTGCTAGAATTCTACTATCGTTTACATTAAGCATTTTTAACACTTTCTAATATTTTTTAAGTGTAAATATGATACCAATTTTTGCATCTGTTCGTCTGTCTGTCCGTCCGCGCTCTAACTCCAGTAAATATCTATGGAATTTTTCGAAAGTGATGAATGTTATTCAAGTTCACTATCGGATGCTCCCTATTGAAAATGGAATTTATATCTCTACTGGTTTGTGTACAGGTACACCCGAAAGTATTTCAAAGCATTATGTCCTTTGAGAGGTATTTCGATAAACCATATTTTCTTACCTTTTTTGTTGACACATCTCAATTAAATTGAAATATGTTATTCAGATTCCCTATTGGATGTTTCCTGTATAAAATGGAGGATATACCACTACTGATTTATGTACAGAGACACTTAAAAGTATTCCAAAGCATTGCGTTCTATGAGAGTTATTTCTATAAATCAAATTTTAATATCTTTACTTTCTACGAAGTTTTAGGAAATTGAAATATGTCATTTATATGCACAAAAGAATGCTTTGCATAGAATGTAGCATGGTTACTTTTAGATTTACAGGGTGGCACAAAAATATTCAGTTATATTAAGAGTTCTTAATAAAAAATTGCTAGAATTGTACATTCGTTTACATTAAGCGTTTTGGCACTTTCTATCATTTTTTTAGTGTGAATATAATTTCAATTTGTGTATCTGTCTGACTATTCTTCTGTCCGTCTGTCTGTCTCTCTGTCTGTTTTTCTGCGCTCTAATTCCCCTAAATATTTATGGAATTTCTTTAAACCGATATATTTTATTCAAGTTCACTATCTGATGTTCCCTATTTAAAATGGAATGAATACCTTTTCTGGTTTGTGTTCAGGGATACCCCAAAGTGTTCGAAAGCATTGTGTTCTATGAGAGGAGTTTCTCTAAACCATATTTTAATACCTTTAATGTATAGAAACTTTAATGAAATTTTAATATGTTATTCAATTCCCTATCAGATGTTTCCTATGTAAAATAGAGTACATTTCTAACTGGTTTGTGTACAGGGGCACTTGAAACTATTCCAAAGCACTGTGTTGTATGAGAGTTATTTTTATAAACAAAATTTTAATAATTTTATTTTCCACTAAGCTTAATGCAATTGAAATATATTATTCGTATGCACAAAAGAGTGACTTTTATGTAATATAGTATGGTTAGCATTAAATTTGCAGGGCCACACAGAAATAATCAGTTGCATTAAGAGCTATTAATAAAAATTTGCCGGAATTGCACTTTTGTCTACATGAGCGTTTTAACACTTTTTTCTAATTTTAGTGGGAATATGATTTCAATTTGTGCATCTGTCTGTCCGATTGTCTACTTTTCCATCTGTTTGTCTCCGGCTCCTCTCATTGGTGAATATTTTGAGACTTTTTAATAAATGATACACTCAAGTTCCCTATGGAATGTTCCCTATTTAAAATGTCATTATTGGGTCCTGTACAACTAGTTTGTTTACAGGGACAACAATAACAACAATAAAAAAAAGCCAAAGTATTACGTTTTAGGACAGATTTTTTTTTTTAAATTATATTTAAAAAACTTTATTCTATAAAAATCATAAAAACATTAACATGTAATATTAATATTCTAAAATATTGTTTTGTATAGAATATGATATGATTAACTTTCAGATTTACAGGGCTGCTGTAAAATATTCAGATAGATTAAAAGCTGTAATTATAAACTAACGGCTGCATTTTCTTTTGCGTTAAGTCTTTTTAACATTTTCCAAAATGCATAAGAGTAATTTTAAAATCAATTAGTTTAGCTGTATGTTTTTCACTCCTTCTGTCTGTTGTGCGATAACGGAGGCAAATAATATTAAAAGTTATTCGATACAACAATTGCGTACAGTTGGAAAGTGTTACTAATCAATGCGTACTGCATGATTTTTTTTTTCTTGTTTTAATTATTTGTTTACATTTGTATTACAATAGTGAAAGTTGGGAAAATGAGTTTTTTATTCAGGAAAGTGTTTTTCATGCGGAAAAATGTCATCTTGGATATTCTGTGCTTTCGTAAAAGTTGATTCACAAACTTTTAGATCTGCGATTATTAGCGTATTAATTTTGAAAATATTTAAAGACCGGTCGGCGTATCATATTATTAGGAGAAAAAAAACCGTGTTTTAACGATATTCTATGAATAAATTTAATTTTATCCGGCACATCTAAAAAAATAAGTGTTTTTAAAAAAGTGTTTTATTAATATTTTGTTATATTCATAGAAAAATTAAATTTTCTTTATAAAAGTAAAAAAAAAAAAACTTGTTAAAACTGCTCTTTTTTAAAAATTATAATTTGCCGAGAAATCAATCCAATTAAAAGCCATTTAAAAAAAATCTGGCGTAGCACATTAAACACAACATACTTCAATTAAAATATAAAAATAATGAATATCTGATGAAGTATGAGAGTTTTTACTAAATATTCTATAACTGAGACTACACAACAAATATTTTTGCATAATTTATTAGCTAAAAGATTTAAGATATTTACAGAAAAAATCTGCAGTAATTATCGTTAAGATTCAAAATGTTATCTCCTATTTGTTTCCTCACAGGATCTGATATTTAGTTCATTCTATGGACGATAGAATTTTCACGATATTTGCTTGGAGATTTTATATAAGTAGTTCAATACATTTGCCCAAAACATTGTGAAAAAAAAACTTCGTTAATGATTATCACATGTGTTGTTTAGAATTATTTAGTAAAAATTTTAATGCCTTATAGGGCATTTAATATTTTTGTATTGTGATTACAAAGTGTTATCTTTGTTGTAGAATGTCCGGTTTTCTTATAATGGCATTGCATTGGTTGATTATCCTGTATATTATAATGAAAGGACGGGCAAATTATTTTGAAGTCTTATAAGGAGACGTGTCACTTTTGAATTAACACCACTGAAGGTTTCATATAAAATATTATGTTTACCTTTACTGTTTATAAATTGAAATATATTAGGTTTATTTAATGAAATATATATTCAGGCAACAAATCTTAGGATTTTCGATATATTGTGTAGAGATTTGAAATACTTAAATTGCGTTTTCTCATTTTACATTTTTTCATAATTCATGATCTTCAAAACGCTAAAACGTCTATAGATATATAAGAAAACACTTAACACTTTTTGGATATTTAATAGAACCTACTTAAATACATTAGGAATTGGTTTTGACATTTATTAATTAGTTCTTCAGAAAAAAAAATATAAAGTGCATGTCTGTAAAAAAACTTGAGGAAAAAAAAAAGAAAAAAAAAATAATACTAATATGCCTTTTGTTATATTTTTATATTTTTATTTTATTTTTCCTTTTAAAGATATTTCAAAATGCACCCCTAATTCTTTTAAGTAAGTTTTATTAAACATCTAAAAAAATTCTTTTCTTCAATATCCGTAGGAGCTTTAGCATTTTGAGATTCATGAATCTCAGATTCATGAAATCGTGAAAGAAAAAAAGCAAATTCTGAAAACGCAATAAAACTAGTATGTTGTGGCCACCACAAGACTTTCTTCTATATTTTCCTATACATATTCAATCAGTAACAATATTTAAAAAAAAAAAAAGATTTTTTTTCCTTTTTTTTTTTTTTTTTTTTTTTTTTTTTTGTGAAAATTAATACATATTCAATCACTAACAATATTAAAAAAAAAAAAAAAAAAAAAAAAAAATAGAATTTTTTTTCTTTTTTTTTTTGGTTAAAAGTAAAAAAAATTGATAACTTTGTTTTAAATTATCACAGATTTATAGTTCAACCATTCGTTTTAAAGGTATTGACGAGACCTTTCGAATGATACTCATCTTCAAAATTTACCCCCCCCGGGAGGGTAGTTCCCCCCCAGGGGGGGAAGCGATGCCCCCCCATGCACAAAATTTTTTTCCTAGTTACGTACTACTATTATCAATAATTCATATTAATTTTACAAACACAAGTGTAAAACAACTCTTATTATGCACATTTATACGAATTTTTGTCCTATGCTGCCATGTTAAAAATTTAGATAAAATGCTATCACAGCGCCACCTGTTGAGCTATTGATCCCCAAATATAATCAGCAACAGTTTATGTCGGGGACCAACTAAATACCAAGTTTGGTAAAATTTCGTTAAAAAAAAAAAAAAAAAAAAAAAAAAATACGATTATTTTTCTAAGTTTTTTTTTTTTGTTAAAAGTAAAAAAAATCGATAACTTTGTTTTAAATTATCACAGATTTATGGTTCAACCATTCGTTTTAAAGGTATTGACGAGATCTTTCGAATGATACCCATCTTCAAAATTTAACCCCCCCGGGGGGGTACTTCCCCCCCAGGGGGGGAACCGATGCCCCCCCATGCACAATTTTTTTTTCCTAGTTAACTACTACTATCATCAATAATTCAAATTCATTTTACAATCACAAGTTTAAAATAACTCTCATTATGCCCATTTATACGGAATTTTGTCCTATGCTGCCATGTTAAAAATTTGCATAAAATGCGATTACAGCGCCACCTGTTGAGCTATTGATCCCCAAATCTAATGGGCACCAGTTCATGTCAGGGTGCAACTAAATACCAAGTTTGGTTAAATTTCATTCATATGTTCGTGAGATACAGCGTCCACAAAAAAATGATACAGACACACAGACAGACAGACAGACACACAGACAGACAGACAGACAGACAGACAGACACACAGACAGACATTTTCTAAAAACTATCAATTCGTGTTCAGGACATCCCAAAACGTGTAGATCCGTCAAAAAACGGAGGTCGAAAATTTTCGCGAATCCAATACTTTCTCTATATTACATATAGAAGAAAGTAAAAAAAGTCAAGGCTCTTAAAATATATCAAACAATATATAAAATATTGCCTGAATATATATTTTATTCAAAAACTTCATATATTTAAATTTATAAATATTAAATGTAAAGTAAATTTACAGGACAATAATAATACTCCAGAATCATTACATTATAGCATTTCATTAGCATATCATTACATTTAATAAAAATCACCATATGAAGTCCAAATACACGAATAAATACTTACATTATGTACATACAAACCCTTTTTGGGTTTTCGCGTGCAGTAAAAAAGAACATAATAGAGTTTTTTTGACTACATAAGGCGGCTAGAACTTCTTTTACAGGCCACAACAACATCCTGAAGCTAACAACTTGCTAACAATTAAAATTACTAAAAATTTACTCTTTTCATTTCAGTTTATGAATTGGCAAAATATCTAATGATATTTTGCCAAGAATGGCGACAGCGTCCTCTATTTCATTTTAAAAAATTAGGGAAGATGGCCCAATAATGATAAGCTACTTAACATACGCGTAGGTGTTTGTATTTAGACAGTTACAAATGGAAATGTAAGCGTTTATATGAAACCTTCAGTTGTGCCAAGTCAAAGGTACCAAGTCCCGTTACAGAAAATTTTATCTTCATGTACATGCTATGTTCAGATAGAAATAAATTCAGATAGAAATAAATTCAGATAATTAAATAAAACACTATAATAACATGCTACAACTGCATTGCATTTTAAGAATTATTTTGTACAGGATGATTCCGAATATTGTAATTTTCTTAATACTATAGCCTCCCTTTTCTCTCACAGACAATATCTTCCCTCAAATATATGTGGTTTAACATGTTCCTTAAACCTCCGAAGTTCCACGAGAATTTATCATTTCTTTAGGTATTTGACAAAACATCAAAAATCGAAATTTGTCTGAATATTTTTTCTTATACAGTTTAAGTGCATTTGATAAACATTGTTCGCAGCCGATTTTATCGGACCACTTTATTCGTAAAGTAGTTTGCCTACATTGCGTAACAATAGTTAAATAAGAATAATATTACTCTTCAAAAAATGTGATATTAATAAAAGGTGGGTAGAAACAATGCTACGGAATGAATTAGAAATGACATCCGTATGTAATGTACGCTTCGTGCACATGAAAACCAAAACCAAAACATCACTGGACACCTCTACATTGCTGTGCATGAATCTGAGAACGCATGTAACTGGTTTTAGCGGCAATCAGTCTCACGCAAGTATGTACGCTTCGCGCACATGAAATTAAAAAAAAAAAAAAAATCACTGGACCCTCCCTACCTTACTGTGCATGAATCTGAGAACGCATGTAACTCGTTTTCGCAGCAATCAGTATCGTGCACGTATATACTCTTTGCGCACATAAAAAAAAATAAAAAAAAACTTCACTGGACACCCCTAATCCGCTGTGCATAAATCTGAGAACGCATGCAACTCGTTTTCTCAGCAATCAGTATCGTGCACATCCCCCCCACCCCCCTTAAAAAAAAAAAAGAAAGATTCAATACCCCTACCTTGATGTGTATGAATCGCAAAAGTGCACGAACTTATGATATTTACGTATTATCCGTAAGTACAATTAATATGAACATTATAAAAATGGAAAAATATATTATAAACAATAATTAATTATATATTTCCTGTATCATTTATATTTATATTTATATTAATGTAAATTTGGCGATATTTAGCGATTATTCGCTGGCATGTTGTTAAGTACCTCCTTATTAATTCCTTAATGTAAGATTCCTGAAGCCTTTAAAATTTGATTCCTAAAAATACTCTAAGTTTTATAGTTTTAAAATGTTGTTTAAAAAATATAACTTCTGAAAAACATTATATTTAACACAGGGTAGACAGATGATTCCAAAACAATAATTTTAACGGAAGTATACATAGACGAGCACCGATCCACTCCTCTTTACTTTAATCTTAAGAAAGCAAAATACCGCTTCGCTTCGAATGAAAACCTGTTGAAATAATGCGTTTTACCAGCGTTAAACTATGACGCTTAAGCAAAAGAATCTTTAATAGGACATTGCAAATGTTAAAGACATAATAGCGAAGAAGGAAAAAATGTGTGTCAAGTATAAGAAAAAAAAAATCTGGAAAAAGGTATCAGGGGTATATTTTTAAAACCATCGAGGGAGTTAAGAGGTTAAACTGGAAAAATAGAAACGGGCCTATTAAATATTGAACAATAGATAGAGTACAGTCATTTTATGTTTGTATTCCAAAAATACCAAAAATTACAGAAGACATTAAGCATCATCATATAAATTAAAAATGTAGATAAATTAATTTTTAACTGCATAATAAATATAAATATAATAAATAATATAACTCACAATATTAATTTCATAATCCTTATTGTATACTTCATCTTAAATACGCAAATACAAGTAAGTAAAATTGATTTAAGGATAATGTATAGCATTTTGAGTTGTATTATATTTGAAATGCATTTTAATTTTTTTTTTAAATTTAAATTATAATTACAAAGTTAAAGCATTAATTTAATTTTTGTTTCTGAAAGTATGTTTTGAAGCCTCAGTTTAAATCTGTATTTGAAGTCACTTAGCTTAAATTTCATAGGTTATTCTTTTGATAATATTTATTTAATTAATTACAAATGAAGATATGAATTTTATCGATAATTTGATTCCCTTTCTTTTGAAAATGGGATGCTTTCAAAGCGTACGTTGGCTTTTAATGCCAAAGAGAACTGCTTAACTTTCATTAAACGAAATATTTTAATAATATGAATTAAAATGGTTTTTAACAAGTACATTTAGTATTGAACAATGTAAAACTTTATTTAAAAGCATTGGATAAATTTTATTTTAGAAAATAGAGAAATTTTGTTCTTCAATTGAAAGGCAAAATGGAATTCAACATAATTTAAACGTTATATAATAATATCTGAAAAACGGCTAAAATTACATAAGAGTAAAATAAATTATTAAAATAAATTATCGTCATCTGTATATAACGCAACCATATTTTTTCCTGGGAAAAATAATCTGCTATTTTTAGTAATAGTTAAGAGTGTCTTATAAATAATACTTAGTTACTATTAAAATACCATTTTTCCTATTAGGATGATAATTTTTTTATTGTACATTTTAATTGTTATATGTTGTACATTTAGCGTTGCTAATATACAATTTAATTTCCAATGGATTCCATTGACAGAAAAAAATTAAATGCATCTTTGTATTGTAAAATATAAATTTTTATTATTTTTCAAAAATAAAAATATGATTATAAAACATCGCATAAGTATGAAAGGGTAATGCTAAAGAAATAACCTTTTGGTGGATTATATTTGTACTTATTTATTCGCTCTCTCTCTTCTCGCATATGCATTGTATTAAAATTTCTTTAAAATACTATAAAATTATTTTAACTCAAACTTTCTCATATATATATATATTTTTTTTTTATGAAACTTGTTTCAGCAAATACTTCAGAACTTTCTAAATCCTTAAAATATAGTACAAACTTTTTTTTTTTTCATGAATTTCAAAAAAATGTCACACCTGCCAAAAATGCTTATGTGAGCTATGAATAATGTTTCAGATACTGACATTTATTTAATGCGCTTAGTAGAATAAAGTTTTACCGAAAATAAAGTGTACTTTTTATTTTAAATAAAAATATCGAAAAAAAAAAAAAAAAAAAACAATTACTTAAAATTTATTTATTTTTCTTATCTTTTCCATATAAATAAAAAAAAATCTTTTGAAAATTTTTTTAATGAAAAATTGTGAGAAATTTTCGACAATGTTTTTCAGATAAATTTATAGCTCAGTATATTTTGAAAAATAAATGTTAACAAAATAAATCAATATAGTAGAAAATGACAGTGATGAATCGTTCAACAACTTTTAGTGTGTTAAATAAGGAATTTATATCAGTATGTCATACTATTAACAAATTTTAATTTTAAAAAAATTGAATAGAGGCATTAAATTTTAATACTTAGTGTTATTTTATTTTATTTATTTATTTATTTATTTTAGCACTACTTTAAAGATATTAAACTGGAGGATTGTAAAATGGAGTAATCTTATTTGATATTTTAAGAATTCTACAAGTCAATTAGAACAATTAAATGAAGATATATGTTTAATGATATAGTTCAGTTACTTATATTTATAGAAATAAAAATTAAAAACATGCGTCATAGTATATAAATACGAGTTAAAATAATTTAATGCTTTACACAGTGCAAAATCACCCTTTGTTTTCACTTGAATGATCCATGATAATTTCATTATGATCCATTTCCATTATTCACTTTGAAAATTTTTATCATATATAGAAAATCACTTTTCTTTTATAAGTTTAGCTACTGCAAACTCGAAGTTTCGGGTGTCTTAGATAAGGTGACACAATAATTTTTCTGAATATTTTAAAAGTTTATTTTCTATTTTCAGGTGTATATTTAAAATTTTTAGTGCATATTTCGGATGTTTATGGTGATTTTAACATTCTTAAGGTAAATAATCCGCTCTTATCTTATATAAATAAAGCTGATTGATTGTTTGCCTGGAATTTTAGTTCGCTATACAAATCTACACCGTTCATCCGACAGCTACGGAAAGTGATACACTTATTATTAGAAAAAAAAAAAAAAAATGTAGCTAACACTGTTCTTTTTAGTCCCACCGGTTACTTATATCAAAAGATATTAAATAAAAACCTCATTTTAACATTAAAATGATTTAAAAGAAAGAAATATTTGATGCCAAAATAAGAAAATAAAATACAAGTTTTTTTCTTTTAATCAGAAATAAAATATATTTATATATTAATAGGCAACCATGAAATTTGTGGTACACTTTTAACCTATTAATTACGGAAGTAGAGGATTGAAAGTGATACCATTCGAAAGGTATGATCTAGCAGATTTCAGAATACAAAAATTATTTTCTTTCGATGTCAAGAAAGTATTTAAAAATACTTTTATTTTTGTTATGCAATTTTTCATTTTATACCCGTAATTTATTTGTATTTAAAAATCCTTTCATTTCAATCGTCTGCATTCCTATAGCAACGACTCGAAATTTTACTATTGAATTAAAAATATTTGCTACTAAACTTAGTACATTTTTTTTTTTTTTTTTTTTTTTTTTTTAATCAGAAATTTCCTTGTGGAAAAACATTTTCGTCGTGATATTTGACACTAGCTTAAATTTTTTATTTAATTAAGTAATATATTTATAATAATTTTAGTAATTATTGCAGTTGAGTGTATTGGGGAATCATAACTTCAAGAATTGGGCTGCTCTAATAAACACGAAACATTTATAACATATATTTACATAGTGGATTAACCGCCAGCTATGGTTTATAAAAGAGTACAAATTCTTTTCCACTGAAATTTATCATTTCACCTTAATACAAAAAAAAAAAAAAAAAAAACGCAAAATCATAACTTCGAAAAGATTTATGTGATATGATACATTAAGAATTTAAGTTAAAAAACTTTTTTTTAGTAGATTATATTTACATTAAATTACACTAGGAGGAACTTCTTGATTACTCTCGATATTTTCAGATACATCACTTAATACATCATTTACAGTATCTGTTCCTGTTACTGTATAACAAAGAGGCTGTTTTTGATTAGAACTACAAAAATATCATTTTTACTAATGACATCTGGGATTCTAGGCATCTGGGATTCAATGGGTCTCGTATCTGAAATCGATTTGTAACTAACATTAAAATCTTCACTATTAACATGCATGGGAAAGTTTTCATTCCCCTTTTGAGTCATTTCCTCACTTAATTCTCTATTAGGCCGTAATTGGTTTACGTGACTTTTATACATTACTCCGTCGATTTTTTTGACTAAAACCCACCGGCTATCAAACAATTTTATAATTTTACCTGACATCTACTTTTCCCATCTTTCAAAGTTTTTTATAAAAACTGATTCGTTCAGTTCATATTTATGAAGAGGTTCATCAGATTTTGGTTCTTAGGGCAATTCTAAAGGAAGGGCTGCTCTATGTGATCTACAGAACGTTAATTCTGCCGGGATTATGTGAGTTACTGCATGTGGGGTTGTATGATTTTTTAATAAAAATCGAGAAACAGAACATGTCATGTCAGTTGTATCGAGCTTTTCAGTGCATGTTTGACCGTTTGTACGTATCTCTCAGCTCGTTCGTTAGAGGCTGGATGAAATGAAGGGAATAGCGTATGTTTTATACTATTCATTTTGATAAATTCGTGAAATTGGTACCCTGTAAATGACGTACTAACTCAATCAGTAACTCAAAATTTGAAAAAAAAAAAATTCTCAATGTATTTATGGCTGTCTTCGATTTTGTATTCGGTAGAACTTGAGCGTCTAACCATTTGCTGTACGCGTCTACTACTACCAAAATATATTTACCCTTGAATGGACCTGCATGGTCGACATGAATCCTTGCCCAAAGTTTTCCTGATTTCCATTCTAAAGGTTTTAACTTAGGATTATCTTTTGCAAACATTTGGCATCGTATGCACGAATTAACTAATTGTTCAGTTTTCCTATTTACATTAGGCCACAAAATAACACCTCTGGCTTTTTCTTCCATACTAGATATTAACTGATGTACAGTATGTAATAATTTCAGCATAGAATCGTGACCTAGATCTGGCATAATTACTCTATATCCCCATAATATACAATTTTCTAAACAATAAATAGAATCATGCCTTCTGAAATAAATTTCAAATTCTACAGATTTATTCTTTTTAGGCCACCCATTTAAAACACAATCCAAAACTTGCTTCGTTATCAGATTTTGTAGAGTCCATTTTGGAATTGTTTTAGAGGTAACAGGCCTATCTTCATCATTCGGAACAACATTATCTCCTGGTAGGGGGTGGGAGGGGTTGTCGGATTCATCTATGTTTGTAGTTTCTGGAAGAGGTAATTGACTTAAAGATTCAGCATTTTTATTATTTTTCCTTCCCTATATTTCATGAAGTAATCATAACCCGTTAAAATTAAAGACCATCTCAACAATCTCGCTGATAAAGTATCAGAAAGTTTAATTGATGGAGAAAACAACTAGGAGTTTGTTGTCAGTCACAATTTTAAATTTCTTACCAGTTAAATATTGGTAAATTTAGTTACGCCAAAATGATAGATAATACTTCTTTGTCGATTTGTGCATAATTTCTTTCTGATTTATTTAATGTCCTGGAAGCATAAGCTATAGGTTTCTCCCAATTATTAATTATATGATTTAAAACACATCCTAGACCATAATTAGAAGCATCACAACATAAAACAATGTCTTTAGTGATATCATATAATTCTAATACTGGAGCTTTACTTAATAAATCTTTTACTTTCTGAAATGCCCTTCCGTGCATTTTTCTCTATGACCATTGCACGTCATTATTTACTAATCTGTATAAGGGTTCTAAAATTTCAGCTACATTAGGCAAAATTGATCTATAATAAGACAATAAACCAAGAAATGAACGCAATTGAGAAACATTTGTAGGTGAGGGAATGTTAACAATTGCAGATACTTTTTCCGGGACAGTTTGAATGCCATCTTTTGAAATCTTATGGCCTAAGTAGCAAACTTAGAATAACATGAATTTAAATTTATCTTTATTTAATTTAATACCAGGCTCAGAAAAGCATTTCAGAATACACATGACTCTTTCCATGTGCTCTTGTTCTGATTTAGCAGTAATTATCACATCATCAAGAAAAACACCCACAATATATATATATATATATAATATATATTAATAAACCTGGTGCAAATTTTACACAAAAAGGTAACCTAGATGCATTATATAACCCTCTATGACTATTAATTGTTAATAATTTGCTAGTTTCAATATCTACAGGTTGCTGTAGGTAAGCATCTTTGAAGTCGAATATCATAAAAAAATTAGCACCCGATAGTTTAGCAAATAAATCTTCAGTTTTTGGTAAAAATTAATTATTATCCTCTGTGTATGCATTCACTGTTGATCTATAATCACTACATATTCTTACAGACCCATTTGGTTTAGGAACAATTACAAAAGGACTGTCCCATTCTGAATGATCTACAGTTGTTAATATTTTCTCATTTGTTAATAGATCTAGTTCTATATCAACAGCTTTTCTGAAAGCAAAGGGGATTGTTAGAGCCCTTAAAAACACTGGTTTAGCATCTTTATTTAATTATACTGAGAGTAGTGGTCCTTTAGTGGTACCAGTACCGTCATTAAATACCTCAAGAAACTTATTACATATATTTTTTTAACAATTACACATTTTGATTACATATTATTTATTAAATAATCTTTAGACAAATTACTCACCATGTTAATGCTTAGATAAAATAATTTAGATGCTTGTAACCAGGTGATTCCGATTATACTCGGGCTTTCCTCTTTAATAACTAACAATTTCAAATTAGGAATACAAATATTATCAACAGTTACTGTTGTGAACTTTTAAATAGTGTGCTATCAGTTGATTCAGGTGATGAAACTCCATTATTTAGAAAAACACGAACATATTTTATTACACACATACATATAAGAAAAAGAATGATTGTACGCGGCATACATGCCGGCGGTAACTGGTAACTGTGTAGAACATAAACATAGATAATGTACATAGAGAGTCAATTGTCTGCGACACTAGCGCCAGTAAGTGAATACACAGGGAAAAAATCCAGCAGTCTCCCCCACTTAATTAGAAAACATATTACAAAATTCACAAAATTAAAAGTTAAGATAATATAAAGTCTTTGAAGCGTGCAGGCAATTGTTTGTTTCTTTGTGGTCTGGTTGACACATCACGTTTCAGACTTGCTTGACGTTGTGACAGAAGGTCGGGACTTGGTGGAGACGGTGGGGAGATTCTGGATGGTCTGGGAATGTCAAAAGTGTGGCTAGGACCAAAAGAGACGGACTTCTGAGGAACCAAAGTTGCCCTTAGTTGATTAATATGTCTCTTCAATTGTCGGCCCGAATCTAGCATAGTCAGATAATGTCGTGAACCCATTTTTTTTAACTTCTGAAAATTGCCAGATATTTTGATTATTTAGGAAGAGTCGAACCTGGACTCTCTCCCCACTTGAAAAGATCTTACATATTTACCGGAAATTTTTGAGATTGTTGGTTGATATGAGAAGATCGAGTTCAATCGAATACGAAATTTTCTTTTGAGATATAATTCAGCTGGTGATTGACCACAAGCTAGGGGTGTTGCTCTATAACGGAACAATATGTTTTGAACTTTGTATGGGATTGACGTTTGTTCGAGAGACGAAGCTTTTAACTTTTGTTTTAATGTCTGGACATTTCTTTCTGCAAGACCATTTGTTGCTGGACGTCCCGGAGCAATGAATGTCTGAAATATTCCTCTATCGGTACAGTAGGTACGGAATTCTTCACTTTGAAAAATTGAAGCATTATCAGATACAATGATTTGTGGATAGCCATGAAAATAAAAGATTTTTTCAAGCAAAAGAATAGTTTTTGAACTGGTAGGTGCATCTCTGATAACTTTAACTTCTGCCCATTTGGACTTAGCATCCACACACACCAAGAAATAGCAATTTTCGAATGGACCAGCATATTCTATATGAATTTTGTCCCAGTTGTTTTCCGAAGGATCCCACGGATTTGCAGCTACAAATTCCGCAATTGACTGGCGTTCTTTTTGATAGATATTTAAAAAATAATGTTGAGAAACAACCACATTTTTCTTTGGAATCAACATTTATTTGAAAGATTGCACTAAATTTTCATATGAAGGATTTTTAACTGGTTTCTCAGGTCCAACAAAAGCTGCTAAGTTATTATAATGTGATAAACCAATTGATACACATAGAAGTTGAGCAAATTTTTCATGTTGCGTAACACCTTTCTTATTGCAATAATTATCAAAACATTCCAGATAGCATGAAAAATTTTCACGTTTAGAACCAAAGTTTTCAAATGGAGAAACATTAACTAAGTGTATTGAGTTATAATTAGAATGTTCTTTTGGAAAATGTTTTTCAAGTTGCGCTAGCATTGCTTGTTGCTGCGCTGTAAATGTAGCTAAGAATGTCTGGAATTGTTCTGAATCCATTACTTTAGTAAATAAAGTCACAGTTCGAAAGAAAAAATAAGAATTGAAATACCTGGATTGAACTTTGAAGCGTACGACAAAACGATACATTCGTTTTGTGCTTTAACGTATAATTCGAAATGTTCTTTTTTTTCCGACTCGTCGCCAAATACTGTTGTGACCTTTTAAATAGTGTGCTATTAGTTGATTCAGGTGATGAAACTCCATTATTTAGAAAAACACGAACATACTTTATTACACACATACATATAAGAATAAGATTATAGTTTAAAAAAATTAAAGAACACGCTTTTATAGAAATGTGAACTAAAAAACACAAAATATCTATTTTAGTATTAAAATGCAGGGTAAAAGAAAATCGTGTGAGTGATACACCATAATATTTACATACATTTAAATATTTAATTAAAATAATTTAGAATTAAACAAAAACCATTTTTAAAAAATCTCCTCTGACTGGGATCGAACGCTAGACCTTTAGGTTCGTAGCGCGGAGCTATACCTCAACGCCACGGTGTTCACGGAGGAAAAGTCTTTTTTTTTTAACAATATAGATTTTTTGTTTGCTCCCAGAGCAGTTACAAACATGCAAACATACATACAAACATACATACATACATACATACAGGTGAAGCTAATAAAAGCGTGTTAAAAAGAATGGTTGAACGCGGCATACATGCCGTCGGTAACTGGTAACTGTGTAGAACATAAACATAGATAATGTACATAGAGAGTCAACTGTCTGCGACACTAGCGCCAGTAAGTGAATACATAGGGGAAAAATCCAACAGTTACATTTACTATAATTTCTCCTAAAACAGTTAAACTTTGCTTCGTATAAGTATGTAATTTTATGGAAGATTTAATTAAGCTTACCTTACCTGAGAACAAGGTATTCGCGGTCATCTTAGTTATAATTGTGTGGGCAGCCCCTATATCTATTTCAAACATTACTGGTTTTTTTTTATTTATATAAACCATTTTTGTAAAACACTCACTTTTGTCAACATTCGACATGTAATTAAAAAAAATTTCCTGGTTCTGATTTTACTGTCCTTGGTATTGTTGCTGTTCGTAAGAACATTGGAGGACTTTTTCAGGAGGCATGCTACTTGTAGGTGTCCCAATTTACCACAGTTGAAGCACTCAGATGATTCAACGGACAATTATTTGGATCATGCTGCTTTAGGCAGCGAAAACAAGCTTTATATGGAAACTGATTGGTACTCATTGGCACTAATCACTGATTGGTACTAATCACATTATTCTTCTTTACAGGAAATCCTTTTGTAATTTTATTCACTTGAAATTTGTTCTGTAGCGACTTTACTCCATCCGTAGCTGATTCAAATGATATAGCGATATCTATTACTATCGATAAGGTTAATTTTCTGGTATCCAAAAGCTTTTGCTGTGTTTTGTCGTCTTGTATTCTAAAAACAAACTGGTCACGTAAACAATTTTCAAGCGTCTTTCCCAAATTGCAGAATTTAGGTAATTTCCGTAAATCCTTTATAAAATCAGAAATTGATTCCATAGGTCTTCTAGTTCTTTTCTGAAACTTGAAGCGCTCTACGATTTCCCTTGGTGCCGTGGCGAAATATTCTTTTCCTTTAGCGAAGAGGTTTTCATAAGTAATCTCTTTCAAGGTTACATCAACAATAACATCGACGATTTCATTTGCCGAAAAATAAAATTCTACACTTTCAAGGTAAATATTCCATGGCATTTCACTATTCGGAGAGAAAGGCTCAATTCGTCCCACATTCAGACTCAGCCGTTGTGATGATGCCGTTTCACATTCGGTTTCATTCGTCATTGTAGCAACAATCTTCTTTGCGACTTTATAAGCTTATTTTAATCTTCGTCGCCAAATACAATAACCTTAGTAGTTATTGTAG
Organism: Salticus scenicus; assembly: GCA_963930645.1. Lineage (NCBI taxonomy): Eukaryota > Metazoa > Arthropoda > Arachnida > Araneae > Salticidae > Salticus > Salticus scenicus. The sequence goes on from OZ005650.1 coordinate 250,845,405, forward strand.
TTGAGTGTATTGTGGAATCATAACTTCAAGAATTGAGCTGCTCTGTCAAACACGAAACAATTATTACATATATTTACATAGCTGAATAACAGCCAGCTCAAGGACATTACATGCACTGATGCATTCTAAGGAAAGCGCGGCGAATAACTCTCTCGCTGGTTACGTGACATAGTTATATAGGCAACAGTTCTGCTTAATACGGACTCGTAGCGCCATCTTGTATCTTATTGGATATCACACCCGTTCCCTCGTAGTTGAAACGAGAGACTTTCTTCTTTTGACGAGTACATAGCTGCCAACATTACTAATTTTTAAATTAGATTTACCCACCAATATTTTTAAAAAAGGAATCTATCACATATGAACTGATAGAGAGTTTATAAGCCATTTGAGATTTGCGGATGATGCTGTACTGCTTGCCTCCTCATTTGAGGATTTGCAATAAATGCTTTAGGAAGCTCATTAGATTAAATATGAGCTTTAGTAAGACAAAAGTTATGTCAAAATTATTTGTTTCTCTACTGAAGATTACTTTTGATATGGATGAATTAGAAATGGTATGCAATTATACTTATTTGGGACGAGTCCTTACGATGAACGGGAACATGGAAGAAAGTAACAATCGAGTTAAACTTGCATGGAGAGCATTTTGAAGAAATAGCGCTATATTCAAAAGCAACCTCCCAGTTTGTTTGAAAAGAAAAGTACTTGATCAGTGCAATTTGCCGGTTTTAACTTATGCTTTAGAAACTTGGACATTAACGTACAAAATTATGCAAAATCTTCAAACAACTCACAACAGCACGGAGAGATGCATATTAGGATTCACCCAAAAAGACAGAAAGCGAAACACTTGGATTAGAAGCAAACTAAAATTACTGATGATGTTTCTAGAGTTAGAAAGTTAAAATGGAGCTGGGCTGGGCACCTTGCGAGAAGAAATTATGATAGATAGACCACCAAAGTCCTATTTTACATACTGACAGATAAGAAAAGACCGAGGAACAGACTACTGTGTCGTTGAAGAGAAGAAATTGTGAAGTTTGAAAGAGCAGAATGGAGAAGAATTGCAGAAAACAGGGCAGATTGGAATCATCTACGAGAGGCTTTCGTCCTGCAGTGGATTGATAAAGGTTGATATTGATGAGGATGATGATGATACATATAATATATATATATATATATATATATATATATGTAGGAATAGATTATCAATGAATAAAATAAATTATCAATGAATAAAATGAAATAAACCCCAAAAAACACTGAGGTCTTCATCAGGAAGGCCTCTCGGTGTAGGGATGAAAGAGAAGTTTCTGAAAGGACAGTAGCAATTAGCTAATAACTATCCTTAGCCCCCAACTTCTCACCAAACAGAAAATCACCATTAACTGAAAAGAAATCTGACATACATATTATTAAAAAAATCCAAAACAATTATAAAATTACCAAAATTACAAAAGCAGTACAATTACAACAAATTAATATATATGAAATATACAAGAAATTACAAAATACATTAAAATGAAATACAATAAAATGAAACCCGATACCTGATAAACTAACCCTCTTCGGCCGACGGGACTGCTCGTCGGTACGTAATATATATATATATATATATATATATACATGTACTTAATATATATATATATATACATGTAAATATCATTTACAGTCTTTTTCAAGAATATAAAGCTCAAATTAATCTTCCTTACAATTTTAAAGAAGAAAAATTTAAAACACTTCTTAACTTTGTTATCTATAATAATTATATATTCCACAACAACGATATCTATTTGCAACAATTAGGCATTCCACAAGGAGGTTGTAGCTCCAGTATTTTGGCAGATCTCTATCTTTATTATTATGAAAAGCAAATTTGCAATGATGATGTTCGATTTTATCGTTACATCGATGATATTATTGTATTTTATCTCAACAAGAACTCACAAAATGGTTTTTCCTTCAATTATCCACCTAATTTAAAGCTAACTCAAAATACTCTGACTAATCAATCTATTAACTTTTTAGATCTCAAAATAATCATCGATGGTAATAAACTTTACACAGATATCTATGACAAACGGCAAGATTTTTGTTTTAATGTAAACTTATTTACACATTTTAATTCATGTCTGCATCTTTCGGTATTTAGAAACATCATCATTAACCATTTATTTCGAATTAATAATTTATGCTCTGCAAAGTTTAAAAACAAGAATATTAATAAACTGATCACAGCCACTGCTAAAATGGGTTTTCCTAAAAACTTTGTATTTTCTATTTTATATCCTTAACCATGTCTCTGTCAGTACAAAAAAAAAAAAAAAAAAGCTGTGTACACTCTTGTGTATATCAACAAAAAATTATAAAATAATAAAAGACAATAAAAAAGGTGGCGGTTGGGTGGGCAGATGTTTGATTACGGAGGTGGGGTGGTGTTGTAAGGCTGGATGGTTGGGTGGGTTTGTGAAATTAAATTAAAAAAAAAAGTAGAAGGCTTGTTGCATTTGTTTTGTATTACTATGCATACTTTCATTTTCCATTAAAATTTCAGTTTTTTTCCTTTTTGAGTTGTCAACTATATTTAATGTTCTAATTATACTGTTAAACACAATGTGATCAATCGGCGAATTTCATTGTGGCTTCGTGGTTTCATTGTTGTTCATCTGCTTTGAAATTTGCAATTTTAAATCCTTATGGTTCCTGTTCTGGTTGTGGCAGGCTGGGGGAGTGTTGCCGGCATAAAACTAGTGTAACCCCACAGGCAAGTCACAAGTCTTGCCGCCTGCCTCCTTCTTCCTATCTTGTGTTTCTTGGGTTGTTTTTTCATTAATTTTGATAAGTTTATGGTTTTAAGTTAAGATTTGTTGTTTTACTTTATTGATTCGTTTGTTTTGCAGGCTGTTAATTGGTGAATCTGGTTTCTTTGCATTGGTGTATTTCGTCTACTGGTGATTTTTTTTGTCTTGTTGGTCATTGGTGTTTCAGTGATCTTGTATCTGTTGCTTGGCTTCTACTATGCATAATAGATCATCTTTATTATATTTACATTTAAAATTAAACCTGCTGCAATTGCGCATAAATTTTGAATGTATTTTGTGTTTAATAAAACTTATTGCTTTATGTCATTTAAATTATCTAATATATGAATTTCATATATTTAGATTTGTCTTAAATTGGCATTAACACTATTTTTTGTATTATACACTTTGTATAAAGCTGCTTTTGCGCTCTTACAATTTGTATTATTTCTGTAATTTCTCTAATTTTTTCAATATGTTATTTTTTGATTTAAAATTTATATTATATTATGATTCTTGTAGTGTTGTGAAGTTTTGCGACAGTATTATGTCACTGGCCCTGGATCCTTTATAATTAACTGTATAGTTGGCAACTTACTTTAATAATTTATTCTTTAATTAGATAAATATCTTTAAAAAAATATGTTGTGTATGTATAGTCGAATATTTAATTCTAATTATTATTTAGCATTTTGTGCCTGACATTTTGTGAATTGTGATGGTTAGTTTCTTACTTTACTTTCAAAAATGGGCGGAATTTAATTTGTAATTTGAACCAAATCAAAAATGGGCGGAATTTAATTTGTAATTGGAACCAAATCAATAGATTAGGTCAAAGGAGGTTTAGTGTAAATATGTACATATTATTTAATTATTATTATTATTATTATTATTATTATTTTTTTTTTTTTAGTTCTCTCTTCACTTTTCATTAATCCAGATACTTATTAATCAAGAATCAATTTAATTAAGTAATTGAATTTGGTATAGCCCACTTTCGATAAAACTAATGTAAATACTTACTTGCCTTGTGATTTTTAATATACAAAAACATTTTTTCTCTATGACTCTGTTTAGTAAATTTTTAGATCCTGGCAAGAAATACTTTGCTTCACAGCAGTATTGTGCCCGGTACAAGGATATTTATAGGGATGTCCTTGGATCGACATCCAGTTACCTATCATCTCCTCCTCCTTTACTTCAATATAGAACATGCGGTTCTAATAGATGTAAAACTTGCCCTATGGCCTCTCACACACAATTGAATAATAATCAATCTTTGGTTCCATTTTGTCAGGCATACAATGTTATTTATAAAATCAGTTGTGGTCATTGTAAACTTAGTTATATTGGTGAAACTCCAGCTCCTCTACATTTACGCATTAATCAGCATCGATCAGATTCTAAACACCTTTCAGCTGCACCTTCTAAATCAACTATAGAATTACAACACTTTAAATCACATAATTTTAATTCATGTACCATAGAGATTGTAAAAATTCAGAAAAATAAAAGTGAGCGTCTATTTCTTGAATCAAAATTTATGCAATATTATAATACAATTTATCCATATGGCCTAAATTCCGAATACTTTAGTAAAACTATTAAAGCATATTCTAACATCAACCCTCTACATGATTATTCGACTATTTATGCACAACTCAATCACAAAATTAACAATAAAACTTCTAGAACTAAACGAGGTAGTAAAAAAACAGATTTAATCTTTTCTAAAAGTGCCATTATTAAACTCATTTCAGATCTACAGACTAATTACCTATCTAACTATAACTGGTTCATTATTCGAAAATTTATTTTTGCAATTAAAAAGAAATACTTAGTAAACTTTCTGAATGTCTTTCAAAGCCAATCCTATAATAAACATTTTTCAGACATTTTTTATGATATTATAATGTACAAAATCAAACAATTTAATTTAAAAATTAATAAAAAGCCCAACAAATTTAAAACAAATACTCAATTAATTGTGAATTTTACAAATCAAATATTGAACAGTATTAACATTACGTCTATCATTAATGACAAAGAATGTATGTTTCCGATTAAAAAATTTAAATCTATCTCGTACCTTCAAATATCCTCTTCCTCTTGGAAGAAAGATATTCAATTATAATTCTGTATCTAAGTCTACCTCTTTTACTAACACTGTAACCTGTAAATGCAATGATCCTTCTTTCTCAAAATTTATTGACAAAGACCATGGACACATTATCACAGGTAATCTCAATATTATTGACAATTATCAATTAAAAAAATTCATGAAATTTGGCACCAAATTTAGACTTCCAGTTAAAACTAGCATTCCACAAATCTTACAACAGTTTTCTTATGACCTAGATTTATTTATTTATAAAATATCTATTACTCATAATAAACCTATTGCCTACTTCACTCAATGGAAAGTTTTAGTGTTACAAAAAATCAAAAATGCATTATTTATCAATTCTTCAAATCTGGTGTTATTTAAAAAATCTGTACTTCTTAACTCAATCAAATCACTACAGGATGACTTTGTGATCACTTATGTTGACAAATCACCTAATAATTATGCCATTATTTGTAAATCCTACTATCTCTCTATTTTAAACTCTTCAGTCAATAATAGTAACATCTTCAGTTTAACTAATAATAACCTTATTATTAATAACCGAAAAATACATAATTACTATAAACTACTTCAACTTCCCTTCAATAACTTTAATTATCCTTATATCGTTCTCATCCCTAAGTTTCACAAATCTCCAATTAAATTTCGCACTGTCACTGTTGGGTGTAACACTTATAACAACAATGCTAATAAAGCTCTACTGGATATTCTAAAGCAAATTTACAAATGTACTTGCAAAGTTGATAATTTACACTGTCTTAAAAATAGCTTTCAATTAATTCAATACATCAAATCGCTCGATTCAATAGACAATATTATGACTTTTGACTTTCAAGATCTTTTCAATAATATTGAGTTATCAGATCTTAGTAATATCATTTACAGTCTTTTTCAAGAATATAAAGCTCAAATTAATCTTCCTTACAATTTTAAAGAAGAAAAATTTAAAACACTTCTTAACTTTGTTATCTATAATAATTATATATTCCACAACAACGATATCTATTTGCAACAATTAGGCATTCCACAAGGAGGTTGTAGCTCCAGTATTTTGGCAGATCTCTATCTTTATTATTATGAAAAGCAAATTTGCAATGATGATGTTCGATTTTATCGTTACATCGATGATATTATTGTATTTTATCTCAACAAGAACTCACAAAATGGTTTTTCCTTCAATTATCCACCTAATTTAAAGCTAACTCAAAATACTCTGACTAATCAATCTATTAACTTTTTAGATCTCAAAATAATCATCGATGGTATTAAACTTTACACAGATATCTATGACAAACGGCAAGATTTTTGTTTTAATGTAAACTTATTTACACATTTTAATTCATGTCTGCATCTTTCGGTATTTAGAAACATCATCATTAACCATTTATTTCGAATTAATAATTTATGCTCTGCAAAGTTTAAAAACAAGAATATTAATAAACTGATCACAGCCACTGCTAAAATGGGTTTTCCTAAAAACTTTGTATTTTCTATTTTATATCCTTAACCATGTCTCTGTCAGTACAAAAAAAAAAAAAAAAAAAAAAAAAAAAAAAGCTGTGTACACTCTTGTGTATATCAACAAAAAATTATAAAATAATAAAAGACAATAAAAAAGGTGGCGGTTGGGTGGGCAGATGTTTGATTACGGAGGTGGGGTGGTGTTGTAAGGCTGGATGGTTGGGTGGGTTTGTGAAATTAAATTAAAAAAAAAAAGTAGAAGGCTTGTTGCATTTGTTTTGTATTACTATGCACACTTTCATTTTCCATTAAAATTTCAGTTTTTTCCTTTTTGAGTTGTCAACTATATTTAATGTTCTAATTATACTGTTAAACACAATGTGATCAATCGGTGAATTTCATTGTGGCTTCGTGGTTTCATTGTTGTTCATCTGCTTTGAAATTTGCAATTTTAAATCCATATGGTTCCTGTTCTGGTTGTGGCAGGCTGGGGGAGTGTTGCCGGCATAAAACTAGTGTAACCCCACAGGCAAGTCACAAGCCTGTCGCCTGCCTCCTTCTTCCTATCTTGTGTTTCTTGGGTTGTTTTTTCATTAATTTTGATAAGTTTATGGTTTTAAGTTAAGATTTGTTGTTTTACTTTATTGATTCGTTTGTTTTGCAGGCTGTTAATTGGTGAATCTGGTTTCTTTGCATTGGTGTATTTCGTCCACTGGTGATTTTTTTTGTCTTGTTGGTCATTGGTGTTTCAGTGATCTTTTATCTGTTGCTTGGCTTCGACTATGCTTAATAGATCATCTTTATTATATATATATATATATATATATATATATATATTATAATTTTTGAAAAGCAAAATATCTCCCTGTTTGAAAAAAAAAAAAAAATACTATTTAATAGATGAATTTTCACAGTATTAAAATATATAGCACAAGCTTTGACTTACCTTAGAAGGATAATGCAGTGATGATGCATAACACAGAAAACTGTAAAAAGATGAATGTTAGTTACGAAAAGGAAAAGCAAAAAAAAAAAAAAAAAAAAAAAAAAAGCTATCAGGGACTTATATGTCTTTAATATTAGGTGTAAGAGTAAACTGTAACAGATCAATTAATGGTAGAATAATAAATGGAATACAGCCGATATATGTTGATTTTCCAAAAACGCTAAACAATACAGAAAACATGTAGCAATGTAAAATAAAATAAAAAAAATAATATTTTAAATTAATATTAATTAGATCATAAATTTTCACAAGAAAAATTAGTAGATTGAATTTTTTATTTTTATTTTTATTTTTATTTTTTTTTCTGATTACGATGCGAATGTAAATAAGTATTTTGAGTATTACAAGTGTATAAAAAACATTGAATGTAAATTTAATAAATGATGTAGGTCCCAACATTAATTCTATAATCGTGGTCATATATTTAAAATTTAATTAAAAAATAAAAGCAAATATGATTAAATTAAGAATGTGTACTATTTTGATTTGTATAATATTTGCAGTATATTTTTAAAAACTTTCTAAAGTGTATATATGAATAATTACAAAGTTAATGTATTGAATTAACTTCAATTAATTTACGTATAATTTGTGGCTCCAGTTAAAGTATTTTTTCGACGGCATTTGGCTTAAATTTTATATTGATTCATACTTTAGATTTTAATTAGTTACAGCTGAAGATGTGAATTTTTTATCGATAAATTTATTTTATATTCTTTTCAAAATAAAGGCAACTTAAAAGCATGCACTGGCTTTCACTTTCTGAGAGAACGACTTTTAATAATATGAGTTAAAATAATTTTTAATGAGTACATTGAATATTGAATCCGTTAAACTTTACTTAAATGGATTGGATAAATTTTATTTTGGAAAATAGAGAAATTTTTTTCTTCAATTAAAAGGTAGAGGGAAAATAAACAGCACTTAAAAGATTATATAACTAACTATGTAAAACTGACAATATTACATAAACAAAAGAAAAATTAATTATTAAAATAAATAATCATTCAGCTGTGATTAACTCAAACATTTTTCCTATGAAATAAAATCAGTCATTCATGATAATTTTCAAACAAAAAGGCCTATTCTTTTCTAATAATACTTAGTTAATATTAAATAAACTTTTCATGTAATAAAATTATATTTTTATTGTACTTTTAATGTTCTTAATGCATATTTTACTTTTTTATGTAATTAAATTCCCCTATGAAAATGGAATACACTTTTTTTATTATAAAAGATAAATTTCAATTCTTTTTAAAGAGAAAAAATATAATTTTTTAAACGATTATTCAAAGTTACAAAATTGTGTACATAAGTATAAATCAGTATTTCCGAAGAAACAACATTTAAATAGATTATATTTATATATATATATTCGTATATATTGCATTAAAATGTCTTTAAAAAATCTTCTTTATAAAATTATTCTAACTAAAACCTTCTCAGATATTTTCCCATGAAACTTGTTCCAACAAGTACTTTAAGAATTTTCAGAAATTTCGAAATCCTTAAAATACACCTTTAAAGTATTTTTAAAGTATTTTTAAGGAATTCGAAAACTTGTCACCCCTGCCAAAGATGCTTTTGTGAGTTGTGACTAATGCTTCAGATACTGACATTTATTTAAAATACTTACTTAAGAGAAGATTTTTAAATATAAGTATCACACTGTAAATAGAAATATCGAAAAACATTCTTTTTTTGTTTTTAAAAATATTATATTCCCTATTATCTAAATATAAACAAAATAAGAAACCTTTTTGATTTTTTTTTTAATTTGTTAAAACTTTCAGCAAAGGTTTTAGATAAATTTATATATTAGTATATATTGAAAAATAAATGCTATAAAAGTAAATCTATACTCTAGGAAACGACAGTAATAAATGATTTAACAAATTTAGTTATATAAAAATATTTTATATCATTATGTTACACCACTATCAAAGTCCAATTTATAAAATACATGAATAGAGGTATTATATGGGTCGTTAGTAGTAAAAGTAGACTATAAATGGATTTTGAAATATCGAGGTTTTTTTTAAATTTATGTGTAGGAAATAAATCAAGATACAATAAGTGTTTTTTCCATTTTTAGTTTTTAATACGGATCAGAATTGTAAGAATTTATGAATTATAAGTAAAAAATTTGAAGTAGCTTAGAAATTTCATTTTTATAATAAATATTTAGAAGTTTTAGTTTTCTCAAAAAAAAAAAAAAAAACAAGTAATGCCGTTTATGGGATTTTAATGCAGTTATTGGAGTTTCTTCACTTTTATAATGAAAGATTTTACTAAATGTGATACAATCAAGCAAAATTATACATGTTTAAAAAATATGGATTTACACCACTTTTACAATGAACCATCCACATTTTAATGCATAATGGTTATAGTGTTTAAAAAGTTTTTTAACGCTATTTTGAAGAAAGAAAAAAACGAAAGCTATGAAAGCTTAATAAGATATTGTAATAGTTTTCAAAGTTAAATGAAATTTGTAAAACAATTACAGCAGTTAAAGAAAGATTTGAATTTTAATACGTAGCTCATTCAGAAATATACAGAAAAAAAAAAAAAACTGGAGTGACTCTTCTCAAATTTTTGAACATCTATTAATTAGCGGTCTTTCAATAAAATTTAAACGGCAGAAGTCGTTAAATATATAAAAAGAAAAATGATAAAAGGCAAGGGAATATTTTTTGCTAAGTAGTATAATGTTTAATGGTTCGTAATTAAATCCGATTTCTTTTGTGAGTTCCTGTAGAACTATAAATTACAATCTCACAAAATCAAATATTTATCTGTTTTAAACAACTTAACATTACTAAGGAGAACGTTAAATAGTTTTAGAACATAGACCGTACTCTATGAAAATTCTACTTTGTATCCTGATATATATATACATATATGCCCTATACTCATGTAAATCTGTACTGTTCTTATGATGATAATCTGTAAAATGCCTACAAATTTATATCTTAATCGAATGTAGCGTTTAGTTGCTGGCGCACGTCATGAAATTCGAATCATAGTCCGTTACCATGAATCTAATATATTTTTTTTCTATGCGAAGCTGTAAAAGATCATATAGGTTCTGCACTCATCAAAATCTGCACAGTTTGTGCAAAGGAGACCTATAACATACCTACTAACTTTTAGCTCAAGGGAATAAAACGTTTAGATACTATTGCCTTCTGGATAATTTCTGTACATAGGACCTAAAGATGAAGACTTTTCTTTTGTTGTTTGTGTGTCCCTGTAAAAGAACCATTATTAGTACATTCAGGAAAATGTATGAAATTCGTGCAGCGATGACCTATAATCTGGGCTCGAAGTCTTTGCCCTTTTTTCAGGACACTTTCAAGATTGAGAAATTTTTGCTTTTTTTGTAATTTTTATACAATAATCTCTATCCGATTGAATCCCGGCACATTACTATTGATATAAGTTAAAGATTTCTTTGTATAAATAGTGGTAGCAAATAAGGCAGACATTTTTAATTCCCGAAAGTGTGTTAAAGAAAGCATATAGAAAGGATGAAGAAAGGATACTTCGAGCTTTGCCTATAACATACCTACCAACTTTTAGATCAGTTAAAGTGGTACTATCGCATATTAAAAAATTTGAATCCAAAATCTTATAGTAAAAGTTTTTCCTGATTACAATAATTTCTGTACGTAATGTATGTCTGGAAAATAATAAAAAGCAAGTTTCTTTGTGAATAAGTTATTTTGGTAAATATTTCTAATTTTACTCATGAATTACTGAAGTACCATAAATTATACAATGCATTTTTGCAATAATAAAATGTTTTTATTATTATTATTATTATTGAAGATTTGCTTTTTTTAAATCATGTAAAAAGCAGTGAGTCATATTTTTCTAAGACAGAGAATACATTGTATTAATCTGTTTCGCGGCAAAATGACATCGTGTGCTAGATTTTGTTTAGGGACATTTTTTTTTGTTTAATTAAAGTTTAAAACAATAATTGTGTATTACATCTAAAATTAACTATTCATATCCTGCAAATCATTGCCTGAACTCTTCGGTATACCATGCAAAACAATATTATTGCCTTTTTATGAAGTGTTAATAATTTAACTAATTATAATTTCAGTGCATGAATTACAGAAAAAAAAAATGTTAATAAAGCTGAAATAAACTAAACAGTGTTATTTTATCAAAAAGAAAGGAAAAAAATGTTTTAAGAACAAAAAATGTATATAGTAGATATAGATTCATCAAATCATTTTAAAAGCAAGATCAGTCATAAAGTTATATTTTGGCAGGTTCATTCAATTATCTCGTAAAAATTAACCCTATCCAAAAGTCCACTATTTGTTTGTACCAACGGAATGCAGGCGATTGTGTCAGGTTATACCTTTTCCTGGTCATTTATACTTTAATATACGTGCTCGCTACAGTAAACGCTTCTTTCAAAGGGATATGTTAATAGTTTTTTGCTGTAATACCCTATCTACGATAATTTTTGATTCACATCACTTGTTTCTTATTATTGAATATTTATAATATATATATATATGTATATATATATATCTTCCCCTCGTAGAGCAGATGCTTTACTCAATATATAATCAACATTGTTACTTATAAAATATAAATTTAGTATTTTTCTAAAATGTTAATTAAATTTCAACTAATTAATCTCTTTAAGATGCTGCAGTCATATATGAAAAAAAAAAATAATTTGGTAATAATTTATTGAAGTTGAAATTTTAATTTATATTGCTCTTAACAAAGTATAAGAGATGTTAAAATTTACTGCATGACTAGCACTTTTTAAAACACGAGTTTCCGATTAATTAATTAAAATTATTTTAAAAATGCCTGTTGACATAAAGTACAAATTTATGCATTAGTGTATAAGAAGTGACTAAGAAGAAAATTTTCGTTGCAAAACAAATATATGAGTTTTGCAATAAACAAACTACTAATAATACATAAAGCTAGAAAACTAATTAGTGCCAAAAGCTTTCTGAGTTAGAAATATCAAAAGAAATTTTGCATTTCTATCATAATCATGAAAGCGGTAGAAAATTTGGTGAAAGTAATATAACGTTTTAACTAAACGAGTGTTTCTATTGTAACACTTTTAATAAACAATTACAACTGAAATGTAATATATATAGGAACCTACAATGTGAAAGATACCTTTTTAAAAATATTTTGCGAAAAAGTACATTTTAAATAAAAACAGAGAGTTTTATATGCCTAAGCTGAACGAAAAAGTATATTTAGAGCAACTTTTATAAAGCTACAAAATCATTTTATTGTGGAAATATAAAAAAAAAAAAAAAATAAATAAAGTATTCATGCCCATGCAGAATAGTAATAATAATAATAAATAAATAAAAAGTAATAAAAATTAATTAAAAGAAAGGGTGAGTTTATAAATGTTATCAAAGTACATATTAAAATCTTGTTCGGAATTGTTTCATCACTCGTATAAAATGGAATTATTCAATTACTAAATAGAATTTTTTTTTCAAAATAACAAAATTTACAATAAAAATTCGTTAATTTTATTATATTGAACGAAACATATCCATTATCATAATCCAATAAATAATTTTTTTCGTGATATATTTAACATACTGAGATTATTGCTTCTTGTTTTAGATGCCCTTCAGAACATGCTTATTTTTCACAGTTTTCAATGCTTCATTCCTACCACTTTCTACTTTGTTTTACTTTTTAGGATTTATGTTATAAATATTTTAAATCAAGAAATTAATTATTGATAATGGTTTTTATGATCAACAAAAGAATACCATATTGTATGCAGTTACGCAAAATTAAATTGAAAATACGAATTTTGCGGGGAAAAAATGAGGGGATGCATATTTTTTATTATTGTTTACAGTTTCAGTGAGTAAAAATACATAAAAAACAAACAAACAAACAAAAAAATCCTATGGAGATTTTTTATTGACGCGTCTGTGTTTTTTATAAATTTACAGCAGAATTCACAATAGAATTTTGCACCTATGAGAACACTATTGCTGCTATAATGTCATCGATACTAAGATGTTTTTAGCAATAATTTTAGAAAAAATAATTATGTAAATATAATTTTCTTAATATAATTTTCTTAATTAATTAAATTTACTTATTTATTTATATCTGTGAAGTTGTAGTTTTTTATAATATTTTTTAAATGATATTTTATATTCAGTAAAACGACAATTATTTTACAGCAGTTTTGACGCCTGCTATTTGATATTTGCCTTTTCAAGATCACTTTTTTTACTTGAAAATAAATAAATAAATAAATAAAAAATTCGTTTAGCTAAAGTAAAACTGTACATATCTGACATTTCTCCAGCGTATTTAATGAATTTCAAATCTCTTGGATATCCCTGTACGCGAAGTATTTGTAGGATTTTAAAAAAAGTTTCAAATATCATTTGCATATGATGCAGATTTAGAATACAGAGTTTAGACTTACTGCTGTATTTGTCTTTAATTATATTAATAACAGCAACACACACACAGAGACATATAGATAAATAAACACATACACAGACCAACTACCAAACTTCTTTTATTTATTCTTTTCTTTTGGATTCATAGAACCCCTCAACATGTAAATATATAAAAAATCCAGTTTCAAAAATTTAACCCAAAGCAACATTTTCTCTACCATCTACGGGTAATCGAAAGTAAAAAAGAAAAAAAAAATGATACTTTTAATATCATGTTAGAAACTTAATACCATTCGAAAATTATTATTAAAATATATTTCAAGACAATATTTGATTTTCTTTTTCAGTGAATTATTTTAAAAAAGTGCATTGCAGTAAAGATTTATAGGAATAAAGATACTTTTATATTATCTTTTCGAAAACATTTAAAAGTGACAAATTAAGAACTATATTATTATTATTATTATTATTATTATTATTATTATTTTTTTTTTTTTTTTTGCAAAAGTCTAAAAAGCCTTTGCTTCTTTTTCTTATGCTTGCAAATTTTTTAAAAATAACGATTTACCTCAAGTCAGCTATTTAAAGTAAATAGAGAAAAAAATTTCACGTTTAAAAATAGGTTTTATATCAAAGAATTTCTGTTCTCTATTCCGAGATTATCAAACATGTAAACTGAAGGAACAAAGGTAAATGAATCAAAAACAATGGAATTAAAATTACGAAAAGTGATAAAACAAAAATATGTATATATTTTTAAAACTTGATTTAGTTGTGTTTTAAATTACACTATGTTAAAAAATTTTAAGCTATAGATGCATTGTTTCGAAGCATTTCTCAGAAAAGTAAGGGCATAGTAAAATGTTAACTATTGCAGAGAAATAACGGATATACGAGGTTTATTTTTTGTCCGCAAACTAATTGATTTTTATATAAACAGTTTTGGAAATCTATATATATAAAGCCGATTGTTTGTTTATCCAGAATTTTAGTTTGCTATACAAATCTATATCGTTCAACCGACATTTACGAAAAGTGGCACACTTATTAATCAGGAAAAAAAATATCTAACTGTTAGCTAGTTTTTTCCTAGTACGACTGATATAGCGCAGTATTTTTTTTAATTCAGTCGGATTATTGGATCAAAAACTATTAAATAAAAACCACATTTTAACTATAAAATTATTAAAAATAACAAAATATTTGATAAAAAAAAGGTCAAAAATTTGCGTGTAAGTAAATATTTTATAGAGATATTTGGCATTAGCTTAAACTTTTTAAGTAGTACTTTTCTTTTCAGCAGTAAAACAATGTTTTTCGTTTTCATCGTGAATTTATGTGTAACTTAATATGAAGTTCTTTTATGTTCCATTTTAAATAGCTATAATTTAGATCTTATTAAGATATATTTTTATTTTTATTTTGTAAATATCATAAAACTGTAAGAGTTTTTCTTTCTTCTCTTTTCTTTTTTTTCCTCCTGTATTGAACAGCTTTAGTATCGGACCCTTCTGGTAAAATTTGAAATTTGGCACCGAAGTAGCTCGGATATTTCTCGCAAAGATCTTTAATTATGCAATTATGATAGCCATTTCAATTCATCGCATAAATGGCCAAAAATATTTAAAGTCATCAAGGGGATCCCATACTAAAGCTGTGCCTTTTTTCTTTAATTATTTGTAATCTTTTCAATTAAAGACTTCGGATATGGGTATAGCTTTGATATCTGTCATCTTTGACGGTTTTTTGCGTTTGGCGATTTAGAAACATAATACGAAATACTGTTTCATATTCTTGATCGCTCTTATTAAAAGAACCATCAGTATTAAAAGGAATTAAATATATTCGCCAGATAATTTTGCGATAAGTATTTTTTTATTTCGCCAAGGACGAAAAATACCAAATCAGCTCCGAATTTTTTTTTTTCTTTTTTTCCAGAGATATTTGGTTTTACATCATTGGCCCCCATGTATCATAGATATCAGAGAATGGAACATAAAAAAATGATAGTACAAAAGAAGAAAAAAAAAATAAAAACAAAAAAAAAACAGTATGAACGTCATAAAAATAACAATAACTCCAGGAAATGTTTCATGCATTTTCCTTTCCATTTCACACCTTCATTCAGTTGTTTCATTGATTTCTACTTATTCAGAGCGCCTGCAAAGTTTCATGAACAAAACCAGCTAATACAAACGAAAGGACATCTAATAGAGCGTTTATACAGCAACTTTGAAGAAAATCCTTAGAAACGTTTTTGAGATATCCAAATTGGGACACATATATTTGGGATATTTGGGACTTACGGTCCCAATTCTGGTTTCCTAATTTTTCCAAAAGTTAGAAAAATCATATGTACTCCACACCTGTCTCAATTCTAAAGTTTTGTTGTGTTATCTTTATTAGTTTAGGAGATATGATAGCCAGAAGATTCTCCGGACAAATACACACACAATGACATATTAGTTTCAAATATAAATACGACGCAAGTTGATAAAAAAAAAAACAAAAAAAAAAAAAAAAAAAAAAAAAACAGTTTTATTTCAAAATGTACGCAAAATTAAAATTCAACGGATGTGGATAATATACATACATGCAAAACATCAGCTTAATCTTATGACAGGAATTGGGTTAAAAATCGAAAACAAGCTTTGAACTGGAATTTAAGGACCAGTCTCTCAGTCCCCAAAGTCCATTTTACTGAACGATAATGTATTATTGTCAGAATTATACAAGTATGCAAAATTTCAGCTGAATCGTACGATAGAAAAAGGATTAAAATGTATAAACAAATTTTAAACTAAAGTTGGTGGCCCAGATCCCCTAGACACCCATCCCTAAGTACGTTCGTTACCACGTGAGCATTCATTGTCATCGGTGTTATAGATACATGCAAAATTTCAGCTAAATTAGATGATAGGAAATGGATGATATTTCAATAAACAGATTTTATCCACATGCACAAATAACATAACTAGTTAAAATAAAATAAAATAAAATAATATTATCTCTTCCTTTTAATATTGCCATTAAAAATATTACAAAGTAAATAACATTAAATGTCAATGCATATTTATTATTTGAAATTCTTTATGATTTTGTACAACTATAATCTGAAATATAACTAATAAAATATATTTTTTTAGCTTTTAAGCTAGATAATATTTACGAAAAATTAGTGTGCTTTTATTCCCTTTAGCTTTAATTTGTTTAAGTTTGAGAGATAAAATTAAAAATGAAAATTAAATTAGTTCTTAAATCTACAAGTACTTTCTAGTAAATATAATTTAATAATTTAATATCTTTTATGCAATTTCTGTAAAGTAGAAATAAATTCAGTTGGAAATAAAATAAATTTCCTTTTTTTTAAAAATTATTCTCGATGCTTAAGCAATCAAAGTGATACAATCTTTCTCTGAAATTTAAATGAAATTTAAAATAATATTCAAGAATATTTTAAACAATCTAATAAATGATCACATTTAATGCAATCAACTCATAGAATTTTTCTAATGAAAAATATTTTACTCTTTGTTGTCGTATATATATGAAATATTTTTAGTTGTATTTCAACTTATTTATTTAAGTGTGTTATCAGAGGCAATTTTCTTTAAAAATCTGGAACGTATTGCATTTAAACTAATTTTCTTCAATTTATTTAATATATGATAGCATAACAATTACTTTTCCTTACTTTCATTAAAAGTTGAATTCATAAATATATAATTTACTGGGAATTTTTATGTTCTTAAAGAAATTTTATTGCAGTGAGTTTTTTAATATGATAATTTTAATTTTCCTCTTAATATACTCTTTTAATATTTAAGTAAATGCATATGAATATAATATGGGCTGTACATTTTCACCTAAAATATTTATTTTTAAATTTAAACATAAACTGTGTTTCTTATTATTTCTATTATATTAATATACTAAATTTATTTTTGATGTTTTAACTTTGACTGTAAAAGAATATAGAAGAATTTCTGAGACGTTTTAGAAAAATATAGTTTAAATTATAAACTTTCTTGTTTTGCAGTAATATGTTTCTTTCATTTAATTATTACTTCAAATAGCATTTCTAAATCAATATTAAGATTGATTATTTTAAAAAAGATTATTTCTTGACGCATATACTACTACAGCTGTATATATATATATATATATATGTGTGTGTGTGTAAATATATATATGTTACCGTTAAAGCTCGAAATCCGTTAATGTGCAGATTACCTAGCTAATCTACAGATTAACTAAAATGACCCGTTACAGTGCAGAATTCAGAATTTTCCGCATTTTAAATAGGTAATCTGCACATTAGAGGCTTCTGTACCGTTAAAGTTCAAATGTTTGTTTCGAGCCTTAGTTTTTTTACATTCACTATGACGTCAAACAGTCATGTGATACAGATACGCGAATGATCTTCAAACATAAACTAAAACTTTTACCCCTTCCGCTCGAGCTATGATAATCAATGCAAAACTTGGAGTAAACGATGCCCGATGCATGAGTAGGTTTCTTATTACGACCAACACAGAATTTAAAGTAACAAGTATGTTATAATTGTTATAATTTTGATTTTATTTCTTCTCTTTTTTAATTCTGTTAATAAAAGTTTGATAAGTGTGTGCATTTTATTAATGAAATCTAATATTAATTAAAAGCTTTCTCTCTCGTGAAATTCCATTTTGAATTATGGATATTAAATGTACAACACAGTAATTATTTTCTCTGGAAATAAAACTATTCAATCACAACCTTTTAAAACGAATTTATTTTAAAATCGATTTAAATTACTATTACTTACTGAAAAAGAAAAGATGTATTAATTTTTAACTCCGAAAAATATTATGGCATTATTTAATAAATACTTAATATGAAATTTTTGTGCATTTTTTAGCATTTCTCATTAGAATATTTATTTATTTATTTATTTTTTTTTTTTTGGTTGTTGTTTCTTTCAATTTCAAATTTCCTTTATACATTTTACACATCATGATTATATTATTATTATTATTAAATTTTGTTCGCTTTTTCAGATAATTTCGTTGTAGTTTATCACGCAAAATGGTTTTTTTTTTTTTTTTTTTTTTTTTTTTTTCCTTTGCAAAATTAATATATTTGCTAAACTTGTACAGGTATATGTATGCTGCAAAATATAATTTAATAAAACATTGGAAAACTGTTATTTTAATTTACACGCGTTCTAAAAAATATTAAAGCAGATTTAATTATTTGAAGTACTTCTTAAATAATGCTTCTGATTTGTCTAATTTAATATTACTATAGCAAATTAAAAATTGGTGCATTAAAAAAAAAAAAAAAAAAAAAAAAAAAAAAAAAATAGTTATAGTTATAAAAACATTTTTTTTTTTAAATGGTTAAATATTTTTATTTTGAAAAGAAATCGTTAGTGTATTACAATTCTAACATTCATTTATAAAATAAAATTTATTGAAAACTATTAAAGCTATTAAAGCTATTATATTTTATATTAAAAATGCATAACATCTTCAAACTTATATTCACAGAATAAAAAAGATGAAATAAATAAAAAAATTAAGACAAACCTATCTTTAAAAGACATAAAAATTAAAACACATACAGATTAAAATAAGTAAAGAAAGAAGGAACTGAAAAAAAAAAACTAATTTTCTTTTTTCCCAATGGAAAAAACAAATACAACACAGCGTGCTCTAAAATTACAACACCAAAGATCTTATTTACACTTTAACGGGTGCCTAGTAGGTAATGTGCAGATTATCTAGGTAATTGCAGATTACCTAGGTAATTTGAGAAATGAAACAATTTTCCTCACTTTAACGGATCACCCTAGTTAATGTGCAGATTACTTAGCTAATCTGCAGATTAACTGATTTTTACACTTTAGCGGTAACACACACACACACACACACACACACACACACATATATATATATATATATATATATATATATGTAAATTATCTTTACGTTCATAGTTTGATGGAATGATCTGTAAAAAAATTGTGATCCAAAAAATGAAATTTTACGTGCTACATATAAAAAGCAAAAGCAAGTTTTTGAACACAAACAACTTAAAAAAAAAAAAAAAAAAAGAAGAATTTTTTCAGGTCTTTTTATATCATTATATTCTAATTTTCTTAAAAGAAAAATAATAGATTACATGCATTTTAAAAGCTGGGTTTTAAAAGCGACTATATATATAGTCGCTTTTAAAACATTTTATTATATACCGGGTGATTCAAAATAGATGTTACAGCAATTATCTCGTAAACTAAGAAAGATAGAAACATACTTCCAATTACAAAATTAGAGCAAATTAAGAGTAGATTTCAGATATGGCATTTTTTTGTCAAAGGGGCTGTATACATATTAAATACGAAATTTAATTTTTATACGGTCCCTCCTATCATGTGACTTATATTCAGTAAAATATTCTCCTCGCTCTAACAAGCAAAATAAAAAAGAAAATCATCTCTCTAAGTCAAAATCTCGCTGAGTTATTGCAATTTGAAAATGATGACTTACACCACTTTTTTTTCAATTTTGGCATCTATTTTTCGACGCCAACGGGACAACTTTAGGGGGTTATCTATGAGTTGAGAAAAATTAAAAAAAGATCCTTTATTTTAAAATAGCAACTAAAATCGTTCAAACACGTGAAATCAACAATTTTAAGAATTTAATGCAAATTTACATAATTTCGTATTGTTAAAAAATTTAAACACGTTAAGAGAGGAAAAAAACTAAAAGACTAGCAAAACCGTGTGAAATTTTCGCGCTTTATTTTTACCACTTTCCATCATGGTTGATAAATTTAATGACTTCGGCTCTAACAATTCCAGCAAGATTGAAAAGTGTTAATGACTTCAATTTGTCTGTCTGTCCATCCGTCTTTCTGTGTGTCTGCGCTCTAACTCCCGTGAATATTCATAGAATTTTCTGAAACTGATATATGTTATTTGAGTTCACTATCGGATGTTCCTTATTGAAAATGGAGTTAATACCTCTGCTAGGTTGTGCACAGGGACACCCGAAAGTATTCCAAAGCATTGTGTTCTATGAGAGGTATTTTTATAAACCATACTTTAATACCTTTAATTTATGCATATATTAATAAAATTGAAATACGTGATTATAGTTTTCTATCGAATATTTTCTATAGAAAATGGAGTAAACACCATCACTGGTTTGTATACAGGGACACCCGAAATAATTCCAAAGCATTGCGTGCTATGTGAAGTTATTTATATAAACCAAAGTTTAATTACTTTGCATA
The DNA here is from genome assembly GCA_963930645.1 of Salticus scenicus. NCBI lineage: Eukaryota > Metazoa > Arthropoda > Arachnida > Araneae > Salticidae > Salticus > Salticus scenicus. The sequence goes on from OZ005650.1 coordinate 250,866,534, forward strand.
AATCTTAATGAAATTGAAATATGTTATTCATATGCACAAAAGAATGCTTTCTATACTGTACAGTACGATTAACATTAGATTTACAGGGCACGCAAAAATATTCAGTTACGTTAAGGGTTATTATTGGACATTTGCTGGAATTGTATTTTCGTTTACATTAAACATTTTCTAACAATTTTTAACTGTGAATAAGATTTCAATTTGCATTTTTTTTTTTTTTTGTCTGACTGTCCATCTGTCCGTCTGCCCGCCCCCAGCGTCTGTAAATATTTTCAAAAATTTTCAGAAATGATATATGTTATTCAGGTTTACTATATGATATTCCCTGTTTAAAATGGAATTAATTAATTCTTTACAATTGGTTTATGTACAGGAACACACAAAAAATGCCAATGTATTGCGTTTTGGGACAGATATTCTTATGGAATTACATTTAAATAACTTTATACTGTAAAAATCATAAGGAATTCATATTTATTGTTAATATTCTAAAATAATGTTTTATATAGAATATGATATGGTATAGATGTATAATTCTATGCCAGGGGGTTACCGCCCTTATCAACCCCCGTTTAATTATAGTGCCTATACTTATCAAAACAAAAATCAAGTCTGTTATCAATTTCCTTGAAACTTGCAAACCTTCATCAACTTTTCAAGTGGCAACTAGATATGGAATCCAAAGTACCAAATTCGCATTTCCTGTACTTATTACTTTCTCATACCCATAAGGTAGAGAAAGTATTGTTTTTGGGTCAAATTTTCGAAAATGAGTTTTTGTTATATTCAGACGTTTTGAGGTGTCCTGAATATGAAAATCGTGTTTTTAGCGGTTGGTCTGTGTGTGTGTCTGTCTGTTATCAGTTTATCTCAAGAACAAATAGCAGCAGACATTCCAAACTTGGTATTTTAAATATGTATCATATAGGGATGCTACGCTAAGCTTTTCATTGAGATGAAGCAAATGGTTCGTGTACAGAGACACTCAAGAATATTCAAATACATTACGTCTATGGGGGAAAATTGCAGGTAAGTAGAGTTTAACACCTATAGACTGCACTAAACCAAATGAAATGAATATATATATTATATGCATAAAAACATGCCTCATGTAGAATATGGCAGGGAAATCATTCACTGTTCATTTACAGGGCTACACAAAATAACTAGATTATAATGCGACAATAGCTGAAAATTGATGGAAGTGCATTTTAGGTTGTGCCGTATATTATTACTATAGGTTTATATTTAGGTGCACTTTGTGGTTTGTACATATTCTTCAAACGATATACAGGGTTGCAAATATTTAAGCTATAATATTCTTTTTTATTGTTAGTGAAAGTGCTTTACTATAATACTTTACCATGTCCAGGAAGCCACTCAGGAATGGAAATGAATTCCTCATAGACATATGATAAATAATGTATGTTTTTTAAGTTAAATATGCATCGCTTGTGTTTTGTGTATTTACACGTTTTAAGGCTTCCTTATTACCAAAGCCATATTTTTTTAATGTTTGATTATTGCCTGCGTCGAATAATTTCAGGAAACGAATAAATTCTAGAGATCCCCCCTCACACAGAACTAATTATCATTAAAACTCTTCCGAAGCCTAATTTGAATTATTTTAACGTAGGTTTACATAACAGTACTCTTTATGTTACCTCTTAATTTCCAACCTGTATTTATGGTATTAAATTTCAGGGTAATAGAAAGTCGTGTGAGTGGCACACCAGATTATTTGTTATTAAATTATGCTGATAATTCATATATATACAGATCAACGAATAAAAATTTACCTTTCGTATTCAGGAGGCCTCAAAATGTGATATTACACAGAAAAAAAATCCAAAAGCTACTTTGTTTACAGTATGGGTATGAGAAATTAATTTTGCGTTCTGTGTCAGCAGTGTTCTTCGAAAAAAAAAATTGCAGCAAACACTTACACCACTTACATTTAATAATAATATAAAAAAAAATGTTTACCTTAATTTTGGGTAGCCCTGTATATTGTCTGTAAATTATATAAACATGACTTTGTGTACGTAGTGTTATATGTAAAACAAATAACACAAAACACTTCCAGCAATTCCCAAGTCTTCCCATATATCGAAATACTCTGGGTAACCCTGTAAATGAATGATGAATGGTTGCTATACCAGAATCTACATAAAACATGCTTTTATGCGTATAAAAAATTTGTTCTTTTCATTTTGTTTAAGGCAGTCTGTACATGTCACACTGTACATATGAGAAGTTTCACTTACAGACGTAATGTATTTGAATTCTTTTGGATGACCCTGTAAACAAACAATTGTCTGATCGTAACGAATACTTTAGTGTAGCACCGCAATATGATACGGATTTAGAATGTCGAATTGGATTTTCTGCTACTATTTGTTCTTGAGATATTCTAATAACACACACACAGAGAGAGAGAGAGAGAGAGAGAGAGAGAGAGAGAGAGAGAAACAGAGACCAACCACTAAAAACATGATTTTTGAATTCAGAGGATCTGAAAACGTGCAAATATAACACAAGGTAATTTTCGTAAATTTGACGCAAAAACAATTCTTTCTCTACACCGTGTATATGAGTAAGAGAATGTATAAAGAAAGAAAAATGAATTTGAAAATTCCATTTGAAAATTATTCATAAATTTTATTTGTTAAATTATAAATGAGTATTCTCTTGTGTATTCACTAGGGAAAAGCAGGTTAAAATAGCCGTCTTTCCCTGAATGATTTCTTTTTCTTTTTTTCCCCCCAAACGCTGATCAACGTGTGTCTTATTACAAAAGCAATAGTAATTACAATTTCTCACTTTTGATACAACCCCTTAAGACTTGGCGAAAAATGCTAGAATTTTCAAACTGCAATAACTCAGCGAGATTTTGACTTAGAGAGATGATTTTTTTTTTATATTTTGATTGTTAGAGTGAGGAGAATCTTTTTCTAACTATAAGTCATATGATAGGAGGGGCCGTATAAAAATTATCGTCGCGTTAAATATATCGTCGAGGATTAATACGCATTAACTAGATAATGGTCTAGTCATATAAATCTAAGCTTCTAAGTTCAAAATGATTTATTTTTTCGTTTACAAAATATCATATATGATCTATCAGGTGCTATTTCAAACATAAATAATATAGTCGAAAATTGATTTTTGAATTTTAATTTAATAAACCATTTACCGCCATTAGATTTTTATTATTTAAATGCCATTTAAGCATCGTTTATGTATTATTTAATATCGAAATAGAATTAGTAATTTAAATTTTTGGAAGGAAATTCATCTTTTTCAGTTTATAAATATCATTATTTACATGATTTCTGCTTCGATACATGGAAATCTTCATGCAGCATATTTATTTTTATTTTATTTTATTAAATTTAAATTATTCATAATCGTTTTTGGACTACTTTTGAATTTAATAAACTCTACTGCTGTAAATTATAGTATGACGAAACAAAATTTTGCCCCAGTGCAATTCAATATGTTATTTCTAAATATATTCACGTACGGATACTTCATGTATCAAAAATATTCATGTGCGGACATATATGTCTGGTATATTAATAAAATGTATTTAAAAATTAATATTAAAATGCTATTATTATAAGATAATATTTTCTGTACGATAATAAAATATCATCAGATAATTTTAAATTTGAATACTTTAACAAAATATTTAAATTAGATATAATGGTAAATATTAATGGTAAAGTTATATTATTAAAATTCATAAAAAAAAATTCTGCTGAAAGAAATGTTTTAAAATTGATTTAAAAAATGCATTAAAAAACGTCATTTTACAAAAGTGTCAATTAGTATTCTGACGATAAAGTTCCACTTTTTTAAAAAACCCAAATGTTTTGTATTTCAATCTTTGTTCTTTACATTAATGTCTATTTACGAATGGATGCTCAAAGTACTGTTATTAAAAAATTATGAGTTTAATGTAAATTTGAACGCAGCACGCAATATAAACAAGAAATTTAAACTTTTAAATGTGTCTTATTAACTATATCAAATGTTTTACCATCTTATGTTATTTATTAAAAATATAAAGAATGAGCATTACCATTATATCTAATCGCTTATTAAAAGACAGATAATTTAAATGGAAAGAGAGTATACTCCTCCACTTCTTTTAAATGCGAAAAGAGTCAAAAGTTTTAAGATTTTACAACCCACTTACTTTTACAGCAATTTATCCAAAACCTTCCATTAGCTTTTAGTAGGTTGAATATATTGTGAAATGGTAGTATTTATGCTTCATGAACTGAATACCAAAATATGGAAATTGGAAGGCATTTAAACATCGTTATGCATTTAGTAAGTAAAAATAATCTAATCATTATTCATAATTCTGTGCGAAGGACGTAATAAGAATTTTAATGAAACAGACTTCATTTATTTAAGGTTTATAAAAATTAGATAGTACTCTTAAATAGAGAGTTCATTTTGAAATAAAATTATTAATGTTTGTAAAGTTATGCAACCAGCATTCCACATAATTTATCATACATTTAAATCTCTTCCTTTTTCTTCATCTTCATCTTCGGAATTTGCATTTTTATAATTTATAAATATATCTAATTTGTTGATTAAAACAACAAGGAAAAAAAAAAAACTAGGCGTATAAGCCCTTTGTATAAAGCAAATGTTAGGACTAAATAAATGTTTAGATAAAATTAAGACAATTTATAGGACTGTTAAATAAAACTCTATGACTTTAACGATTTATCTATTGTATATTTTTATTTTCTTGCATTTTTTTTTAGGTAGATTCCTTATAGGAGATCTACCTATTGCAATGGTCCTCATGACACGACTTCTGGAAAATTTCTTCATATCTTCACCTAACATGACCCCTAGAACCCAAAACCACCCTCCGTTCAAAAGTTTATATATATATATATATATATATATATATATATATATATGTATGCATATATATATGTATATCGCTTTTTCCCATGTTAAGTTGTGAACACGATAACTGGAGTAATTTTTATTTAAATTTAACCAGCTCAGGATATGTTGTCAGGACAGTAAAAATCTCGGTCGAGTTCGTAGATGGGGTACCTAGCTCAAAGGGGGTGGAAATGCTGGGGGTGGAAATTTTCATTTGCCCATAATTTCATTAATATTGAAAATAGGAAAAAAATTCAAATCAGACGAATTACCGCCTTACCCTAAAGAACAATTTTTGTATTTAAACATTTTCGATAGCTTCAATTGTTTAGAAGTTACAATCTAAAAAGTGATTTTTCATCGTGTTGAAGCCGACATTTTCTATATTTTTCATTCATTGCAAATATTTTTAATCTGATGCTTATGTCACGTGCAAATGATAATAAAAAAGATTACTGAAAATATAATGAAATTTTAATCATGTTTTTAAACAATATAATAATCTGATTTAAAAAAAAAAAAAATGTTTAATTTAACAGAAAATATGACGTCACAATTCCAACAATGTACTGAGAAAAATGAAATAAAATTTTATCCGTGATTTTAAGCAAATAAAATAAAAGTCAATAAATAATTAAATCTTTATATATACTAGCAGGCTTTGCCCGCTTCGCTGGCCACTAAATTTAAAGGAAACTCTTTTCTATATAGCTTTATAAAAATAAAATAAAATAAATTACTGAAATTGTTCAAAAGTTCGCTCCAGGTCCCTGCTGCATTCGGCAGCGATTTGGTCATCCACTGCAATTCGGTCGCTTGTCCCTATTACCTGCGACAATAGTTTGCCAATGAGCTTCCATTTAGGTGCTTATTATATAACAGTTTCGAAATAGATAGTATCGAAAAAATTGGAGTTTCCCTTTTATATTTGAATCCGAGTTACATGTGAACAACACTATGCGTGTTGTTCACATGTAACTCGGACTGGACTCAAATGTAACTGGGTTTAGACAACATAATATTTGCTTTTACGTTATTCATATGTTTATTTTGTTTATCCAATCAATCATTAAATGACAGCAATTTCACGCCAAATATTACAATATGCTGTGACCGGCTACGTCTGTCGCATGAGACAATTAATTTTTTGCGTTTATATATAATTCATGGGTTGTAAACCTGATAGTACAGCCTTAATATAGTTCTATTTGGCGGCTTTTGAATTTTTGTCACCATTTTAGACTTAATCCATTGTAATAATAAGACTTAATCCCTTGTAACAATATGCTATGAGCGCTATTTCTGCCATATTTTAGACAACTAAACTTTTTATGGTTATATATATTTTCCATTAAACATATTTTTATTTATTTATTTAAATATTAATTTGAATTTTTCAAATATTTCTGTTCGACAGCGTGCAAGTGCAGTAACACACAGAGGCTCATTTATTTGTATGATAAATTAGCATAATGATTATTATATAAAAAAATAAATAAATAGGTAAACATTATCGTGTTGCACAACTTTATTATGTTGCTCCACTGGCGGCTTTTGAATTTTTGTCGCCATATTAGCGATGGAATTTTTTTTTTTTTTTTTTTTTTTGTATGAAAAGGGGAAGACTATTTTGCTAATAATTTACCAGACTCTTTTTTGTTTATACATAAGAATCCTTTATATTCTGCTTATATTTTTAATGGTTTTTAGGTTTAAAATAGTGCTTGTTGAAATAAATTTCCTATCTTTAAAACTGCATTTGTTCTGTAAATTTTGTGTAAAAATAAATCATTTATGTTTTTATATATTCGATGCGCTACTTAGATTAAAATGGCTGTTGCTATATTAAATTTCTTGTCTAAAAACGTTCGGTATACTTCAACACCAAAATTTAAATAATCGCCCAGCAGGATCTGTTAATGAAGCTGATAAAATAAAAATATGGTTCATAGAGTTTAAATAATCTATTTAAAAAAACTTTTAAAACCCAAATTATTAATGTATCATATCACATACATAGATATAGTAATAATATATAGATTGATCATTGGGGAGAAAAAAGTGATTCCTTTTCACTCGGGAAAAGACGGCGATTCTACCAAAATATGGCAGTCTTTCCCCGAGTGAATACACACGGGAATACACACGAATGTTTTAGTAAATAAAATTCATGAATAATTTATTTACTAAAGGTGAATGAAAAGCTCCAGATATAGTTTCAAATTCATTCTTCTTTTTTTCCTTTTTTCCTTCAATACCACTTAATGGCTGATTCCAAAGCTTTTTTTTCGGCATCAAAAATCTTTGCACGATAATATGGGGATGATAGATCTATGTATATTATTATATCTATGATCACATAATTCTTTTCGAAGATAGAATAAAACTTAATTTGAAAAAAATAATAATAATAATAACTTTTGTTTATTAACCAAAATAATTGATGAAATTTGAAATGCAAGTTGGTCTTGTGGGGTACAGGCTGTATATTATATTTTTGTGTTCGTGAGAGAAAATTTAAAAGAATTTGAAAACTGCAATTTTTAATCCCACTTAAAAATCATGTGACTTAATGTGAAGCAGATTTTTCATTTTTTTTCTCCTAACGGTTTCCATACAATCTTCTGCTGTTGCCACCTAAAATTCATACTTTAGTTAATTTTAAAAAATCTAATTGTCCGATTGATAAGCTGTTTAATGCATCGGATTTACAAAAATTTTCCCTTTCATTTGCTATCTTATTTGTAACGATGCGACTGATATTTCTAATTTATTTTCTTATCTTTCTGATTTATTTTCCTCATTTCAAATAAATGTACGTTATTTTTATTTATTTATTTATTTATTTATTTTTTAATTATTATTATTTTGTCGAAAAAAAATTGGCAACAATTAAATTATGGATAAAATTAAAAAATTTAAATGACTTATTTATTTTCACATTTTAATTAATTAAGAAAAAACTAATCATCCGATTGATAAGCTGTTTAATGCATCGGATTTACAAAAATTTTCCCTTTCATTTGCTATCTTATTTGTAACGATGCGACTAATATTTCTAATTTATTTTCTAATCTTTCTTATTTATTTTCCTCATTTTAAATAAATGTACGTTTTTTTTTTTTTTTTTTTTTTTTTTTTTATTATTATTATTTTGTCGAAAAAAAATATTGGCAACAATTAAATTATGGATAAAATGTTAAAATCTAAATGGCTTTTTTATCAGAAATTAGAAGGTTATTATTTTTACATTTTAATTAATTAAGAAAAAACTAATCAAAAATTCGAAAATCTGACTTCGATGTGCACAATGACCCTTCGGGGGGCACCTTTGTGTTAAATCTCGTGACTGTCCGAGCTACCGTTTTCGAGATCAGTGAAATATACACATATTGCTCACTTAATTTAATTAAGAAAAAACTAATCAAAAATTCGAAAATCTGACTTCGATGTGCACAATGACCCTTCGGGGGGCACCTTTGTGTTAAATCTCGTGACTGTCCGAGCTACCGTTTTCGAGATCAGTGAAATATACACATATTGCTCACTTAATAGTATAAGATATATTTCTTTTGTGCGTGTGTATGTCACTGAACTCCTCCTAAACGGCTGGACCGAGCTTAATGAAATTTTTTTGTGGCTTCAGGTGGATTCGAGAATGATTTAGATTTACAATTCAGTTCAATCGAATAATTGGATCAAAAGATATTAAATAAAAACTCCATTTTAACTTTAAAATGATTCTAAAGAGAAATATATTTGATGCCAAAATAAACAAAATTCATGTTTATTTATTTTTTTCCGGAAATAAAATATTTTTAATTTCGCGTGATAAACAATAAAAATTAGAAAAAAATTAATATACTATGAAAATATTTGCGTGTAAATAAATATTTTCATAGAGATACTTGGTATTAGTTTAAAATTTTTATTTAATTTAGTAGTACTTTTCTTTTCTATTGTAAAACAAAATTTTTAGTTTTAATTGATACTTTATATGTAACTTATAAAGGTTCTTTTATGTTTTCACCTTAACTGTAACTAGTAATAATTTCGAATTTTTTCGAATTTTTTATTTTTATTTTGTATATATCATAAAACAGTTTTTTTTTTTTTTTGTATGGAACAGCTTTAGTTTGCAAAAATTTGAAATTTGGCACCGAAGTAGTACGGACGTTTCTCACCAATATCGTCAGTTACGCAATTGAGATAGCCATGTAAATTCATCGCAAAAATGGCCAAAAATATTTAAAGTCGACAAGGGGGGGGGGGGGGGAGGTCTATACTAAAGCTGTGCTTTTGTATTTATCTTTATATATATATTTCTTTTGTGCGTGTGTATGTCACTGAACTCTTCCTAAACGGCTGAACCGAATTTAATGAAATTTTTTGTGTCTCTTCAGGTGGGTTCGAGAATGGTTTAGATTTACAATTAAGTCCAATTTAAATTGTTTATTTAATTAATTTATCATTTATAACTTGTTGTTGATTTTGGAATGTTTCACACTGGATCCGGCAGACTGCGCTACGATCGTAGTATCGAATATTCAATAATACGCAAGCGAAGTGATGACGTCACTGGCCGTCCTTGGATGCAAGAAAAATATTTCCTATGTTAATCGCCCATTGGATTTTTTGTAAAAAATTACTAAATATCGAGGGAAATTATTTCCCGATTTTAATCCCCATATTTGGGTTTAGATATGTATTAGTTATCATGTGCATGCGTTAGATTGAGTTGTTTTTGCTGTAAAATTGATAAAATTTGAATTTTTAATCTCAAAACTCTGTCATCCTTGGCGGAAAAAAAAATATCGCCATATCATCTGGCGAACATATTTAATTTCTTTCAAAAATAATGGTTATTTCAACAACTTATATTAAGAGAGTAATGAATAATGTGAAACAATTTCGTACAATACATATTACGAAAATATACATCTGGCATGTATATTTTCGTATTACGTTTTTGATCGCCAAATACAAAAAACGCCAAGGAAGACAGAGTTTTGAAATTTAAAATTAAAATTAAAATTTTGTCAATTTGAGAGCAAAATAACTCAATCTAACACATGCATACGATAACTAATACATATCTATACCCAAATACGGGGATTAAAATCGAGAAATAATTTTCCTCGATTTTTAATAATTTTTTATAAAAAATCCAAAGGGAGATTAACATAGGAAATATTTTTCTTGCATCCACTGACGGTCAGTGACGTCACACTTCGCTTGCTTATATTCTATTGTAATTCCAGTTTGTCCCAACCGTTGGTGCTGCGATCAAATCCAGGAAAATATTTTGTAACTTCGTGTTATTATTGTTATACAAAAAATTGTGTTCTAATTGAAATATTACATCAAGATGTAATTAGTGTTTGAAGAGTTTTGAAGTGTGCATAAAAAACTATACATTTTGCAAATTTGGTGCGGAATTGGAGTGAGTATTTTATATAATTTTCTATCAAATTTACACGCGCGTTGATTAACAACCACCCTAACCTACAAATTTATTTGTGTAGCTAATTTATTATATTATATTTATTTATTTTTTGTATGGAACACTTTTAGTATCGGATCCCTTTGGCAAAATTTGAAATTTGACACCGAAGTAGCTCGAACGCTTCTCGCCAAGATCTTTAGTTCCACAATTGAGATAGCCATTTCAATTCATCGCAAAAATTGCTTAAAATATTTAAAGTCACCAATGGGGTCCCATACTTTTGTGCGTGTGTATGTCACTGATATTTTATTTATTAATGTTTTGTATGGAAAACCTTTAGTATCGGATCCTTATGGCAAAATTTGAAATTTGACACCGAAGTAGCTCGAACGCTTCTCGCCAAGATCTTTAGTTCCACAATTGAGATAGCCATTTCAATTCATCACAAAAATGGCTTAAAATATTTAAAGTCACCAATGGGGTCCCATACTTTTGTGCGTGTGTATGTCACTGAACTCCTCCTAAACGGCTGGACCGATTTTAATGCAATTTCTTGTGTGTCTTCAGGTGAATTCGAGAATGTTTAGATTTACAATTCAGTCCAATTTAAATTGTTTATTTAATTGTTTATTTAATTGTTAATTATGTCTTTTACGTTATAATCGGAATTCACAGCGCTCCATACCTGTTTCACTTATATACCACATCCTTACACACTTACAATAAGTTAGTTATTTTTTTCTAGCAAAATATTCTCTAAAAATAATTTATATGACAAAACAACGTTTGTCGGGTCAGCTAGTAAATATATAAATAAAATCGACATATCTTAGGGCTAAGCAGATTTAGACTTACAAGGAGACGGCAAGGGTGTGGGGTCCTCAAATCGAGCTGAGGTTTCGCGTGTAATTAGCACTCAGTGAGTGTATTCATATACTCAAACCCTACAGCGCACTACTTAGCCCATCGCCGAGAAAAAAATTCCTGAAGTTTGAAAAAAAAATTTTTTTTTTAATTTGTATTAAAATTTAATGAATCGTTATAAACAATTTCTTTTCAACTTTTATACATTGTTAAATCGCGAATTTAATGATTTCTAACTTTTTAACGATTAGAACTTAGAACTGTAGATAGAATAAATACAAAAGCCACAGTTCTTTTAAACATTACCATTTATTTAACAAAACTATTTAAGATATATAACCTTTTACTTATCTTCACGTTACATCTTTGGTAGACTAGTTTCATCTGGGGCGCCCCAGCTTGGTCACTACCTTGCTTTGGTGTTCGAAACTGGGTCTTCCTGTTTTCTTGTTCTTTTAAAGACTTTACGCCATTGGCGGTTAAGGATAGCACCCTCGTTGCCATTACAACTGTCAGAATTAGCTAAAATCTCAACAGACTCCCTGATCGCTGCGAGTTGAGTCTGTTGAGATTTTAGCTAATTCTGACAGTTGTAATGGCAACGAGGGTGCTATCCTTAACCGCCAATGGCGTAAAGTCTTTAAAAGAACAAGAAAACAGGAAGACCACAGTTTCGAACACCAAAGCAAGGTAGTGACCAAGCTGGGGCGCCCCAGATGAAACTAGTCTACCAAAGATGTAACGTGAAGATAAGTAAAAGGTTATATATCTTAAATAGTTTTGTTAATTAAATTGCTTCATGGATAAAATGTTTCAAGTATTACCATTTATTTTTTATAAAATAACATATTATTAAATACAATGAATATTTATGATTATACGTTTATAGCGTTAGCAATTCTTTCAATCATTCATCTTTACGAATACACAAACCTGGATGATATTTATCATAAAAACAAGAATTTGTCGACAACTATTTTGTCGACAACTTTCACAACAAATAAATGCAGCTTTTTTACAGGAGCACGTAAATTCTTCATATTATTTTTGATATATTAAATTTTATTTAATTCCAACCACCTGCGAATAATAAATTTCCGTATGTTAAATGTTAAAAAGTTAGAAATCATTAAATTCGCGATTTAACAATGTATAAAAGTTGAAAAGAAATTGTTTATAACGATTTATTAAATTTTAATACAAATTAATTTTTTTTTTTTCAAACTTCAGGAATTTTTAGTTCCCCATCATACTATAGGTATGGGAAACTTAGGTAATCGTGAAAATTTTCGACCTCGGTTTTTTGACTTTTCTACACGTTTTCAGGTGTGAGGAATACGAAAATGACAAAATTTCTATGGTGTCTGCCTGTAGGGTGTCTGTTAGTGTGTCAGTGTGTCAGTCCGTTAGTATGTCAGTCCGTTAGTGTGTTAGTCCGTTAGTTTGTTAGTCTGTTAACACGATATCTCACGAACAAATGATCGCAGAGAGGTCAGATCAGTTTTAAAATATTACTTTCGACACTGGCAAGAACCCTATTCATTTGCAACATTCTAACTTAAAAACTTCGTAAGTTATTAGAAATTTACGATTTTCTTAACATGGGAGAATAGGACAAAAATTCACTTAAACGTGCATTCCCAGCTAAAAAAAATCTCTAACATGTCTCCAAAAAAAAAAAAAAAATGTGCAGATATTTTTAAAAATTCTGCATATTTTTTAAAGACATAAAAAAATTGCATTTAAACTTCAATTGATTCTACAAATTTTTTGCAGATTTTCATAACATCATCAAACTTCACCAACATAATGCAGATATTTTGAAGACAAAAAAAAAAAAAAAAAAAAAAAAAAAAAAAAATCTGCAATCAATCTGCAATTTAATTTACAGATATTTAAGACCTTCAAAACACCATTAAATTTCACCAACAAAATGCAGACATTTTGAAGACAAAAGAAAATCTTCATTCTATCTTCACTTTCATGTACGAATTTTTTGCAGATTTTTAAATCGTCACTAAATTTTACCAACAAAATGCAGACATTTTGAAGAAAAAAAAAATCAGCATTTTCTATCTTTATTCAACCTTTACAGTTTTTGGAAATTTTTTATAATTAATACATATATATAAGCTGAGTGGGTCTTATCTCACTTATGCACTATGCGCTTTGGGCAATTGATGACGGATTGGGACAAAAACAGTTAAGAATAAAAGACGTATATATATCTTTAATTTTCTATGATTTTTTTTTTTTTTAAATTATAGTATATTACTGTCAATAAAAAAAAAATAATAATAAAAATAAAAAAAAACTGTATGTTGTGGCCACCACAAGACTTTCTTCTATATTTTCCTATACAAATTCACTCAGTAGTAACAATATAAAAAAAAAAAAAAAAAAAAAAAAAAAAAATACGATTTTTTTTTTTTTTTTTTTTTTTTTTGTGAAAATAAAAAAAACCATAACTTTGTTTTAAATTATCACAGATTTATAGTACAACCATTCATTTTAAAGGTATTGCCGAGACCTTCCGAAAGATACCAATCTTGAAAATTCACCCCCCCCCGGGGGGGGGGGGAACCGATGCTCCCACTAGCACAATTTTTTTTTCTAGTTAACTACTACTATTATCACTAATTCATATTAATTTTACAATCACAAGTTTAAAATAACTCTCATTATGTACATTTATACAAAATTTTGTCCTATACTGCCATGTTAAAAATTTAGAAAAAATTTTTTTTCGTGAAAATTTTAAAAAATCTAAAACTTTGTTTTAAATTATTACAGATTTATAGTTCAACCATTCGTTTTAAAGGTATTGACGAGACCTTTCGAAATATACCCATCTGGAAAAATTACCCCCCTTCTGTGGGTACTTCCCCCCCATGGGGGGGCGAGTCTCCTACAAATACAAAATTTTTTCCTAGTTGACTATCTCTATTACAAATAATTCTTTTACATTTCATAATGATTATTAAAAAATATTTCTCTTTATGCACATTTATACAAAATTTTGTCCTATACCACCATGTTAAAAATTTAATAAAAGCGGGATGGCAACGCAACCAGTAAGACAATATTTACCAAAAGTTGATGAGCACTAATTTATGTCAAGGTGCAACTACATACAATTTGTATGCAATTCTGTGCAGTAGTTCCTGAGATACAGTTGCTACAAAATTTGGTCACACGCACACACAGACTGAAAGACTGACATTTTCTAAAAATGGTCAAATCGTGTTCTACAGCGCTCAAAACATGTAAATCCATCAAAAACCCGAGATCGTAAATTTTTACGAATCTAAGACTTTCTTCTATTGAATATAGAAGAAAGTAAAAAAAATATTCATTTTACTTTTCTCATGAGTAAATGCAAAAAATTTTCTGTAAGGAAAACTTTCTGTGAATTTGTTCGTATAATACTATATTATGCATATATATCTAGTACATTTTTAAAATCCTACACATTTAAAGCTTGTTTTCTTTTTGTTTTTTAAGGTTCCACAAAAATATGTACTATTGCAATAAGTATATGAAAATAAAATTTAGTAATCTTCATGAAATTTTAACATAAATATTAATGTTTGTAAAAATTTCTTAATTTCACAATAAATAACACTTTTTGGATAGAAATTAATATTTACTGTTGAAGCTCGAAATTCGTTAATGAGCAGATTAACTAAAATGAACGATTAAATTGCAGAATCAAGAGTTTTCCGCATTTAAACTAGATAACTTATTCTTCAATTTTCTGTTTCGACCTTTACTGTGACGTCTAACTGTCATGTGATTCAGATGCGCGAATGAGCTTCAAACTTCAAACCATAACCGAAACTTTTAAACGTTTGCTATGAGGGTTATTCACCGTTGGCAACGTTTGTGCGGAAGTCACGTGTCGGTGGTATTCCATGATTTGTTTACGCTGCAATGCGAAGTTAAAGAAAGCAACATATAAAAAAACTGTGCATATTTTAGATCCACAAATAATTCAAGCAAAGAAACATGCAAGCAGAAACATGTAAGTTTTCATGCATTTCCTTTAAATTCGTCTGGTTTATTAAAAGAATGGCTTATCAAACTGAAAAGAGAAAATTTTACACCATCTGAACATAGCGTATTATGCTCAGAGCATTTTACCGAAAATGACTTTACTTACCAAAATTTTAGAGAGAGAATATTTCTGAAAAGTGACGCTGTATCGTCTATATTTAGTTTTAAGTTAGTTACACCACACTTTTTAAAAAACATAATTCAATTTTCATTTGATGAAAGAAAATAAAAAAGTTTCACGACATAGAATTCATGTCGAAAGAGCTATTGGGCGCATTAAATTACTTGAACTTTTAGACTGCACCATACCATATACTATGTTACCCTCCATTAGTCAATTAATTTATATATCAGCATTTTTAATTAATTTTGGAACCCGTATTTTATAATTTAAATTTTAATGAAAAAATAAGAAAATAGGGAATTTTCTACTTAATTTCTTACAATAAATCTCCTATATGCTTCAATGTTACTGCAAAATGAATGTTATACTTTTCTTTTTTTTTCCCCCATTTTGTGCATACCATACCAGATACAGTAAGGTTATTCCACCTTATACTTAAGGTTAAATTTTTATAATTTTGCTTATCCTAAAGATTTGTTGTTGTACACACATATATATTTTTTAATTCTTTCAGTTTTATTCAAATTTATTGTAGACTCCTAGAAATCTGAGAGTAACACAACCAATCTAAACAATGAAGTTTATTGTAAAGTTTAACAGGAAAAAATCAGAGTAGCACTTATTTTTTTTATGGTGGTTTTTTAAAAACTGAATGTAATGAGATAAAGAAAGGTACTTTTAATTGAGGTCCAAGTCTTGGAGATAAACTGAAATAATTTATGTTGTTCCTGACTGTTAAATTATCCGAATTGTTCATGTTTAATATGACACAATTTTAAATTTAATTTTTATCACCCAGTATATGTAGTATCATACGGAATGCATAGAAAAATCATTAATCAATTTAAACCATTGTTCTTTGCTAAAACCAGTTGAAGTTTTTTTTTTTTTTTAATGCTTATTTAAATCATTTATATACACACATGTGTACACTTTGTTTAAAACATTTGTTTTTAATTTTTTTCTTCATTCCAGTTTGTTCACATTTTATGTACTATGCATTGCATACTCATGTAATTTATGTCGACTAAGATTTTTAAATTTTCATATTTGTTCACATTTTTGTAGAACAAAGACAATAAAATCATTTCATCTTGTGTAACTATGCATTAGGGTTTCATTTTTTCTCAATTTACATTTGCTCATATTCCTATATTATTTATACTCAAATAACTTTTTCTTGTACATATATTATTTTCTAAACTGATAGCAGTGTAATTATCAGACACAGCAAAATTACTTTGTGTGTTAATCATCACTTTTCAGAAACCTTTTTATTTTTAAGTAAAAACTTTTTTTTACTTTAAGACTTCATGGATAAATCTTTTTTTATTTTGTAAAATTATGGTGAGCAAAGTCATATTCTGTGAAATAATCTGAATATAATATGCTGCATTTTGTTAAAATTATCTCTTTCCTGTTTTATTTGTCATTCTTTTAATAAAGCAGTTGTATTTGAAGGAAATTCATGAAAATTTATCCGCTTCTGCTTGCATGTCTCTTTACTTGATGCATTTATCCATATAAGCATTGTACTGTTATATTGTAGTACTCAAATAAGATTATATACCATAGTGCTATTATAGTACCCTTATAAACGATTTAAGGAGCAGGGGATTCATCAGTATCATTAGGGATTATCTATTTTTTTTTTTGGGTGTGTGTGTGTGTATAGTGTTTGAGTGGTATGTCTTGTGTATAGTGCTTGTAGGTACACCAAAGAATTTGGTGCCATTACAGTCTACAAACTAGGAATGCACCGAATATTCAGTTTGGCCGAATCTAAAACTATTCGGCTAGGCCGAATATCAAATTATTCGGCTAGTTGAACATATAAAGACTGAATTTAAAAAGAAATATTTAATCATTTGGAAAAAATTCTGTTATTTTTAATTATCATTAAATTAAGATTTTTCAGAGTAATTAGGAAGTAGATTTTATTTAAATCAAAACAATTGTGTTATTTAGTTTCAAGTAACATTAAAGAAAATTAACTATTAGTAGTGCTGCACCGAGTAGCACTTTGGCCGAATAACGAGTACTTGACCTTTTACTACTCGGCTGAGTACCGAGTAGTTGTAAGAAAGAATAATTGATGCATGTATGAAGAAATTTGCACATCTTAAAATTAAAGAAAAAGTTTTTTGAACATAAAATTTATTTAAATGGTAAACAGCATGCTTTCATGAAAAACTTTTGTAGTGCATATACATAATTAGGTTCATTGCTATATTTTGATACTTTCAGCATAGTGGATTACTAAAACCATAACTGATAACTTTATTCTTAACATCTTTTTTAGATGCGAAGTTATCATCCTCAGATAATTCTTAGATAATATAAAAGTTACTAGCACTAAGGCTTAATTTAAGATACATGAAATTCACATATAAAAGGGGAACAGTAAAATATTTTATAATTTCAAACATGATAGGCTTCATTAATCTTCAGATCATAGAAATGTAAAATAACAGGTGGTTTTGGGCCATAATTTGCAAAACAAGATTTGATTATGAAAATAAGTTTTAAATAACGTTTTAGTGTATTTACATTTTTTTTTATACAGGGTGGCTACAAAATTTCAGAAAAAAAGTTCTCTGATTTCCCTGATTAATTTTGACAGACTTCCATGATTTCCGTTACCTATATACATTCCATAATTTTGTGTATATCGCATTCTTGTGTAACATGTTTTCTAAACCACTTCAATTAAAAAAACTATACTGATTAAGAAAACTATATCGATCCTTTTATTTTTTTATGTGTTCACTTACAAAAAGAAAATAAAAAATTTGAGAGAAATTAACAAAATTATAAAAATCTGAATTATTTTAATTGCACAGCATATTCGCATCAGAACATAAAATTATTCCACAAATTGCACTAAAATTATTATTATTATTATTACTTTAATAACTTGATGAGATTTAGCTAGAAAGTGTTGTTTTTCTTAAAATATTAAATAAACGCACCTTTTACTCAACGGTAAACTGTATCCGAATTGGTGATAGTTTTTTACATTATTTTATAGTATAAAATTCAAAATCAATCTTTTCTTACCGATTTGAAAGTGTCTTACTTTTATTTGCACAAATGAATAACGAAAATTTTGTGTTAATATTACATAGAGGTTCTTTTTTTTTTTCTAAAATATGTTATTTTTGTCTGATTTATAAATACAATTTCATGTACTAAATTTTTATAAAATAATGCATATTACATTCATACAAGATAGTTATAATTAAAAGCTCATATCATGAATCATCTCTATACTAAGTTTGATAACAGCCCGTTTTAACTGCAGACAGCTGTTATAGCAAAAATTTTAATTATAATGACTCTGTATTTATATTTCCATATTTTAAGTTTAGTTATAAATAAATATCTTTCAATAATGCATAAAAATAGTGAAATTCCCACAACTACTCGGTATTGGCCGAATACATAGCCTACATTTGGCCGAGTACCAAGTACTCGGCAAATAGGTCGAGTGCCGAGTATATACTGAGTACTCGCTACAGCTCTAATTATTAGTTACATTAATCGGTACTTTTCCTTTATCCGGGCATATGGGAAAACTTGCCAAATACTATTAAGGGCTTGGCGACTTGACTCGCATGGAAAAATTGCCAAATAATGTAGAATTCCACCAAAATTTCTTACAACCCTAATGTGAATGTTTGTGTAGGGTCAGGGCTTGGTTTAGCGAAAAATGATTTGGGCTTGGCGACTTGGCAACTAGTGAATGTTTGTATGGGGCCATGACTTGGCTCACTTCGAAAAATCACCAAATAATGTAGAATTTCACCAAAATTTCTTACAACCATAATGTGATTGTTTGTATGGGGCCATGGCTTGGTTTCTTATAACCCTAAATTTCTTACAACCCTAATGTAACATTTCGACTTTTATTCCGTAAACTATTCTTACATTTGCTTCGCTTGGCAACTTGGCTCGCATTTGGTGATTTCCATGAGCCTGGATAAAGGAAAAGGACCCATTAATCATAACAATATCTAAAAAAAAGTTTTCTTCATCAATAACAGTATAACGATATCTATACTAATATATAAATACGAAAGTTTGGATGGATGGATGGATGTTTGTTACTCAATCATGCCAAAACGGCTAAACGTATCTGGATGAAATTTGGTACAGAGATAGAGAATAGTCTGGAATACTTACATATTAATCAATTTATTTATTTTTCTATATACCAACTACTATTAACTAAGCATGAAGTATATATAACCACAAAATAATAATAATAATAAAAATAATTTTCTCATGCGATAGAAGTAGCCGATCATAGCATATTGTAATATTATAGGGGGCTTGAAATTGCTGTCATTCTATGATTGATCGGTTAGATCAAATAAATATAGGAAGTAACTTGAGAGCAAATATTATGTACATCACGTATCATGTTGTTCATATGTAACTGGGATTCAGATATAAAAGAGCAACTTCAAATTTTTCTATACTGTCCGTTAGAGGTCTGCACGGGCCGGGTTCGGGCCGAATTTTTGAATTTGCTCTCGGGCCGGGCTGGGCTCGGGCTTAAAATTTTTTTTCAGGCTCGGACCGGGCCGGGCTCGGGCTCAGGTTTTTTGTGTATATTCGGGCCGGGCCGGGCCTGAAGGAAATTTTCTCCGGGCCAGACCGGGCCTGAATGGAATTTTCTCCGGGCCATGTCGGCCCGAATCTTTTTCTGGTTTCCTCGTTAATCAACGGAAAAGGAAAATGATAAAATATTTCTTCAGTCATTTATTTTACGTAATTTTACAGGCTTGTATGTCACATAAAGTTCTATTTTGTTAAAAAAGTGTCTGTAACGTCAATTTAATTGTCTATAAGTCTGTCTGTCCGAAATCTGATTTTTCGCAAATATTTTTAGCATGCCTCGAAATTAATATATTTTATTTAAAGTAATATTCGATGGTTTCCTATTCAAAATAGTATGCATGCCACTACCAGTTGCGTACATGTACATAACAAAAGAAATTAGATACATTACTTTGTATAAGGGTTTGTTTCTTATGATCTGTTGAGTTTAGGTGGTATAAAGGCTATAAAAATCTTTCCGCTGTAACTTCTTCTCTAAGGCTCCTTTTCCTTTTCTCCAGTGAACGAAGTAGCATTATTTTTATCATGGGCAAAAGCAACTTTTCTATTTAATATGGTTGCATTAACATTAAAGTTTTGTTTACCGGAGCACATGAAAGATTCGGATACATTATGGTATATAAGAGAAAATGGTTGAAAGTGCTTTTTCAGTAGTATTAACCATTTAAAATATCTTCCTATATTGTTTGATGACTAATATTTTCGATTTGACTTTCTGTTTGTCTTTGTGCCTTGTCTATAATAACGAATTTCTGTTCATATATTATTGTCTTGTAAAATTTCAGCAGTTTTGTTAAAGAACATACTATTGTTTGGTTATATAAAACCTCTGCAAAGCACATACCAAAAATCTTTTTTATAAAAAGGCGTTCTTTTTTTTTGTTGTTATTTTACATATTTTTTAATCGGGCCGGGCCGGGTCGGGCCTGATTTTATCGTTTTTTGTCCGGGCCGCATTTTTGGACTTCATACCGGGCCGGGCCGGGTAAGTAAAGTTTTCGTACGGGCTGGGCCGGGCCCGGGCCTCGAAATTCCGGCCCGTGCAGACCTCTACTGTCCGTATCAAAACTGTCATATATGATAAGCACCCAAATGGAAGCCCATGGGTAAGCTATTGTCGCAGGCAATAGGGACAGGCACCGGAGAATGCAAGGACGAACAAGTCGCTGCCAAAGGCAGTGGGAACCCAAAGCGAGCTATTGACCGATTTCAGTTTTTTTTTTTTAATTATTATAAAGCTATGTAGAAAAGAATTTGCCAACGAAGCGGGCAAAGCCGTCCAAAATTGTTTAAGAACTAAAATATTATTCAACAATTAGCTGGGAGATGAAAAAAAAAATCATTTCTTTGTAAAAAAAAAAAAAAAAAAAAAAAAAACTTAAAAATTTGAAACTCATAAATATTATATGAAATTCACCACATAATTAAAATTTTAATTCACCAGTCACCAAATTATTATTAGAACCAGATTAATATTGTGCAATAGTGAACTAAAATCATACAAAGAAAGGTTTCGAAATAAAATTCATAATTGACGACCCAGTTTTTATACTTCCGCAACGCAGTACTGTTTTAGTACAGGATCCCTATGAACGAATATTTAATTTTTATCGCCATGTTGGTGATAACTTTTTATTTATTTATTTTGGCATTAAAAATAAATAAATAAAAACTAATTCCTATTTTGATTATACTTTTTATGATGTTTTTTAGTCAATTTATGATAATAAATCATATTCTGTATATACATTTAAAGTATTGCTAGATTTCAAAAAACGCTTGCAAAGATTCTTAAGATTCAACTTTTAAAAATATATTATTTCCAAATATTGCAATTTCCATCTAAATTGGCTTTTACAATGACGATCAACAAATCCCACGGCCAAACCTTAAAAATGACAGGCATTCATTTAGGAACTCCATGCTTCTCACACGGTCAATTACATGTTGGTTGTTTCCGTCTTGCAAGTGCCCAGAACTTGCATGTGCTGACGGAAAATAAGTCATTTAATGTTGCATACAGATCGGTGTTAGAATAAAAATAAATTGTATTTTTTTCCCATAGATCTTTCAATGAGTTACAAATTTTTTTTAGTATACATTATCAGACTGTTTTGCACAGCACCACAATGAAAAGGCTTCATTACATTACATATTATGATCAAACCGTCAGTTCCCACACATACACATCAAAATTTCCACGTGAACGAAGTCGCGGGTAACAGCTAATATAATTATAAAGTTGAGTTAAGAAAGAGTGCATATAATTCACATGATGTTGCCATCTAGGAAACTTCAAGAGATCAAACAAAAATCATACTCAAATCTGGCAAGAAAAATGACACAAGAATATAATAGCAATTTTGAATTAGTCATTGAAAAATGCATATGAAATAAAGTCTGAACTCACATGCGGCTCAACAGGCAGTAAATCACAATAAACTTGATTCCTGGAAATTCCCAAGAAAATTAATTCCTGGGTCATGCCTTTGTTTTATAAAAATAATGAAATTACGGTACAGTTAAGTATGTACAATTTCAGATTATGTACTGATGATGACGGCATCAGTATATTGTGTCTGAAATGAATGTTGTACATAGGTAGGCATTTTTACTCTAAAGGTACTGGCAATAACTTTGAAAATTTTGGCTTTCGACTTTTTTTTCGATTAAGGAAAATGAGTGCAAACTCAGAGCAAATACTTAAAAAGATACTAGACAAAACAATGGGTCATCCAGTTGAACCGTACAAACCGCACTATGGGGATACCGGCGATTCAATAAATTTTAAAGATGAAGCGCTTCCTAATATTTCAGATAATTCTTTATTGAGAGATGATGATTTAAATGAAAGAAAATTGGATTGCGACCATCATTGCAACAAAAAACACAAACATGAAGAAGGCGATCAGAAATCTGGATAATTTCCCTTGATTTTTAATAATTTTTTTACAAAAAAATACAATGGGCGATTAACATAGGAAATATTTTTCTTGCATCCACGGATGGTCAGTGACGTCACACTTCACTTGCGTATACACACGTTCCGGAAAATGCACAGGGTCCTGATCATTCATATAATAACAATCATTATTTTAAATATAAGTGTTTAAATAAATAAGTATTGTCATAAAATTCTGTTTTTTTATTTACATGAAATTAAATTAAAAAATAAATTAACTAATAATTTAATTTAAAAAAAAAATTAAATTATTACCTCCATATCCTTTGATGAAGCGATGTGCATTAACTTTGTGTTGCCAGGGAGAGTTATCTTAGTCGTGCAGTGATTTTAATAAACACCACACAACTTAGACACTCACCAGGATCTGTGTCGGCTGTTGTGGGGTGCCTCAGGTTGATGGCTTTCACCAGTGGGATGGTGGGGTGTCTCAGGTTGTGGACTTGCTGGCTTTAGATATTGAATAATCTTCATCTGATGAAACTTCTTTAAGATGGCACGTTTCTTTGCGGTTGCTAGTCAAAGTCGCCTATCCTTTTTTCACTTTATGGTCTGGGTCTGCTGTATCTCGTGTTTCAGAAGTAGTCGGAGGTTCAGGCTCACCTTGGTTACCCATCTCTATTTGTTAAAAAAAGAATAACAAACAAAAATAACTAACAAATAAAATTGTTTTATAAAAAATGAAAAGTCTGAACTTGCACACAATACAAATTTATCACAATAAAATGCAAAAATATGTATTTTTGGAATTAAGACACAAAAGTTTACAATTGTTAACTTACAGTAAACAAATCAATTAGTAAATTCATTGAAGTTGGCAGAAAAAAGAAAAAAAAAGAATCAGCAAATTTTACATATTTGCTAATCATACATTTAAACAAAAAAGCAGAAATTTTAATGAAATAATTACATATTTCAGACACACACATATTGAAAAAAAAAAAAAAAGTTTTATTCCTGGTAGTGCCAAAATATTCATTATTTTGGAAATTGGCAGCAGAAATTACCCCTAACTTAAGCATTTAATTTAGCTGTAAATAAATGTAATTTCTTTTTAACAGTAGTGAAATAAACCCACAATTCCCTAATCAACTGTGAAAATATTGCACGTTTCAGAAATTTGCTACCAAAAAAGCAAATATATAATACTAGCTGACCCGTCCTACTTCGCACGGATGAACAAATTTTAGTTAAAGATGGATTGATATGTAAAAAATCAAGAAATATATCAGTTTATATGTTAGAGTCAGGCAATATTATTAACTGGAAAGTCAAAATATAATTTTACAATTTTTTTTTTTTAATTAGTTGTTAAATGTTGGCAATTTTTACTTAATGCTATTTATTTATTTATTTCATAAAAAGAAACATTTCTTTACTCATGAATAAAAAATATTGAAAAATAAACCTATGACATGAAAATGTTTTTGATAAAATTGACGTCATAATAGCTTTAATTATTATTTATTTTTTCATTTCGCAAATATATTTAATTTTTTCCATAATTGATTATTATTTTAATAATGTATATTAAAGGAGAAATCAATAATATGAAACAATATTCGTACAATATATACTATTACAGAATCTGGTGTGAAACAACCACACGACTTCCATTACCCACTATTACACGTAATATATACAATTTTTTGGAGATATTACTTGCATTTTTTGAGATTTTCGAGTAAGAGAAACTTGATACACGTATAAAGACACAAACAACAGAGTTTGCATAGCAAGTTAAAAAATAAGGGGGAAAAAAATAGATAGTTATTTTTTTAAACACGAATTTCCGAGATCTAAAACTGAACTACCTAATCAGGATGACCGTTAATATTCCTGTAATAAGCACGTAATACTTGAGAAAGGTTATCTAAATTGGATTAAAGAAAAAATTTTCAAGAATACGTTAGAGCCGTTTTTGAGATACCAACTTTTACCAAAACTTAACATACTCAATTATTGACCTAAAAACAATAATTACATACAAAAGGATATTTAATAGGAAGTTAACATGGCGAGTTTGAAAAAAATCCGTACAGTCGTTTTTAAAGAAACTCACTTGCGAAGTCTGAAATTGAGCTGTTTATAGAGGACGCCTATCAATTTTCCTGAACTAAGCAACTTTTCAATCGAAAGGGCATCTAATATATTATTTATATAGCAACTTTGAAGAAAATCATTAGAGGTGTTTTTGAATATGGGCTTGGTCCCATTTCTGGTTTTCGATGACCCAATTCCGGCTTTTCAATTTTCACGAAAATTTGGAAAATTTATCTGTACACCAGACCTGAATCACTTGTGAAGTTTAATAGTTCTATTTTTATTAGTTTTGGAGAAATGACAGCCAGAAGATTACACACACACGTGCACATATACACACACACTGACCAATTGCCAAAACCTATACAATACTTCCACTACCTACGGTAGTAGGGTAATTGAAGTAAACACATACATCTCGTATTTACTACGATAATATATACAGATTTTTGTATTACGTTTTCGATCGCCAAATACAAAAATCGCCAATGACGATAGATATCAAATCTATGCTTTGTTTTCAATTAAAATATTGAACATTTTAATTAAAAATTTATTTTACCAAAATTTATTATAGCTTCTAGCACTTAGAGAGAGACAGTGTAACTTTTGATTACTGAAAGAAAAAAAAAAAAAAAAAAAAAAAAAAAAAGCAATCGGCTTTTCAGTTCTAGCGATCGTTCTCTACATATGCATATAAACCTTTCTTTTTTTTTATATTAGTATAGCTATAGAGCATAGGTATATTAAATAGGTTCCAGTCAACATAATGTAACTCAAATAATTAAATGCTATTTACATTTCAGTAATGGCTGTATGCGCTATGTATATTGAGCTACTTGCCATAACTGTTAGTTGCTAAAAGTAGTCGCCAAATAAATTTAAACATCTCAATACGCAAGCGAAGTATGACATCACTGACCACCCGTGGATGCAAGAAAAAATATTTTCCATGTTAATCGCTCATTGGATTTTTTTTTTTTTTTTTTTTTTTTTTATTAAAATTCTAGAAGAATTATTTCCCGATTTTAATCCTCATATTTGGGTATAGATATGTATTGGTTATTGTATGCATGCGTTAGATTGAGTTATTTTGCTGTCAAATTGACAAAATTTTAATTTTAAATTTCAAAACTGTCACCCTTGGCGTTTTTTGTATTTGGCGATCAAAAACGTAATACGAAAATATACATGCCAGATGTATATTTTCGTAATATGTATTGTACGAAATATTGTTTCATATTATTCGTTACACTCTTAATGTAAGTTTTTAAAATAACCATGATTTTTGAAAGGAATTAAATTATATTCGCCAGATAATTTGGCGATATTTTTTTTTCTGCCAAGGATGACGTATATCAAATCTATTCCGCTGCAACATATTAGTATATTATATCAGATACTTTATTTAGACATTTGAAAACAAATTTGACTTCAAATTATGATAGAATATTTATCCTTTCCCTTTTAATTAGTTTATTAGTTGGATGTTTATTGAGTAAATATCATCCTTTGAAATGAAATGTTTATGTTTTCAATCGAATATGGAAATTTGCCATTTTTTTTTCTAGAGTTTTGAAATTTAAAATTCCAATTTTATCAATTTTACAACAAAAACAATTTAATCTAACGGATGCACATGATAACTAATACATATCTATATCCAAATATGGGGATTAAAATGGGGAAATAATTTTCCTCGATCTTTATTATTTTTTTACAAAAAATCCAGTTCACTTTTTATATTATTGTTCGCGTGAAAATATATTTTATTATATGTCTAAAAATAAATTAATTCGTAAATCTTTTTGGCAACAATTATAAATTAAAATAAATAATATTATAAAATAGAATTTCTTATTTTATTTTATTTTATTTATTTATTTATTTTTAAATTCCAATTTCGTTTACACACATCAGTTTAAACCACGGAGTAATAAAGACTCCGTGGTTTAAACATTGATGCTTAGATATTATATCATATCATATCAAATTAAATTATTAGAAAAATAAACACTTTTAATTCTATAATGACGTCAGATTTAACGTGTAAGTTTAACAATTAAAAAAGCTTTATATGAATTTCAATTTAATGCACGTGCAAATATATTTCTTTTCTTTTCACGTCAAGATATTTTAAAAACGAAATGAATATGTAAATGTTTCTTTTATGTTGGCAGCAGCTAATTTTTTTAATATTTCATTATTTCCATTTCTATTACGGCTTCTATGGGGATTTTAATTAAAATGCTCAGATTTTAAACTAAAATTTATTTTATCAAAATTAAATATAGCCTATAACAATATGGCATACTGTAGCTTTCGGTCAGTGAAAGAAGTTTTTAAATCGGTTCAGTAGTTTCAGAGATTACCCTCCACAAACAAACAATTTTTTGCGCTTTATATAATGATATAGATAGATATATAATGATATAGATTAAATATAGCCTATAACAATATGGCATACTGTAGCTTTCGGTCAGTGAAAGAAGTTTTTAAATCGGTTCAGTAGTTTCAGAGATTACCCTCCACAAACAAACAATTTTTTGCGCTTTATATAATGATATAGATTACACATTTCTGGAATTAACTTTGAAAATAGTACAAAATTTTATCATATTTAACAGCAAAATAATCATGTTATTTCAAAAATTTGCAGCAAAATAAAAATTAAAAACAGTGAAGCAGTAATTTTGTTGATTTTTCAGCAAAATAGTTACATAATTTGGGAAGTTAAAATGATTTTCTCCCCCCCCCCACCCCAACATAAATTTTGGTTATGGTTTCTCTTTGGATTTACACAGATCTCAGAAACAGCCAACACGACCTTCAAAGGGAAGGATTTCAGACTAAAGTCTGAAAACTTTCATGCCTGATTAAATTAAATAACAATTTAACAGTAGACAAACTTTTCTCACAATCTTGTGGAATTATAAAATTACCCAAATAATGAATTAATATCTTCAAATAAAATAACAGATTTTTTTTTTTTTTTTACTAATTACTTTGTTATACTTCCAGGTTTAGCACAGAGAAAAAATGAAATTTTATTCATTTGATATTTTCTGTAAATTTGAAGATGCTTCTAGTGTGCAGTATTTCTTTATTTGTGTAATTTGTTAGCTTTGATTAAATTCATGTATAATGTATTTAAAAAAGACAATGCAGTCACTTTAAAATTCGACTGGCTTGTATTGAAGACCAAAAAATTTTAAACCTAACTGTCAAAACTGATAATTGGATGTAATTTTACAGTTATCAAACTAAAATTTTTAGGTAGAAATAGCCTGTAAAATTTGAAAAATGAATAAATTAATTTTTCTAATTTAAGAAAATAAAATAATAGTAGCAATAATAAATCTTTAGAAAGCAAGAACAAATTTAATGATTGTGCTTTTTCTGAATGTGAACATGAAATTTAAAAACCTACATTAGGTAGTGAGTAACTTTTGTAATAAAATTCCTCACAGAATATATGATGGTCTTAGGCTTCAGCAGGCAATAAGTAGAAAGTCTCCTTGTACACGCTTAAAATTATACATGCAGCATGCAACATAGTTAAAGCATGTTATAAGAATGTTTAAAGGCATGGTTTCCATAAAAAGTGGTAGACACAGAATTAGTAATTATTTTTATAATGCTAAAACAAATTCTGATACTTTACATAATCCTTCAATTGACTGGAAATTTAGTACAACAAATATTTGATTTACATGCAGCTATATGATTTTCGGATTAACTTAGTTATTCTGGCTTATTCACACATAGCTGGCACACATAAGAATTCTTATGCATTTTACACAACATTTTTTTTTTTTTTTTTTTTAATGCATTTGGTCAATTTCTTATTTAAATCAACAAAGTGGAATTAACATATATAAAAAATATTCAGGTAAAAAAAGGGGTGGGAATATATATACATACATTTTATATCCTATAATATTTAATTTGGATGAGGGGTGTAATTTATATGAATAATGTGATTCAAGGCTGCCATATGATATAAAGGTATTGAAAAAGTGTAAACATAGCCATTCATTGAAATCATGTCCATGACTCTGGCTCAAAACACAGATATCTATAAAATTTCTTACAAACAGATTTCTCTGAGACGAATAAAATAACAGTTTCTCTAACATTAATCGTTTATAAAAAATGAACTTTATATTTCGTGGCACAATAACTTACTAAAGTTGCAATTTTTGAAGAATAAAAGTTATTGCATGAACTTTCATCACTGAAAAAAAAACAAAATTATCTGGAATACGTAAATTATAAACAATAAATATCTTTAAATATATGACATTAGAACTGCGCAACTACCTCTATAATTTATCAAGCTGGGTATCTTTGTAGAATTCGAAGTTTTAAATATGCTTTATTGCACAATATGTAATTACACTAAGCTTATTCATTAATTTTAATAGGCACTTCCAAAAATACGGCGGGAAGGGGATTAAATTGGGTCATAAATTAAAAATAAACTACTTAATTTTAATACATTTCACCATACATGCTTCGCTCGAATAGCCTAAAAAGTTTCTCATTCTAGCTACACAACAAACACAGCATAATGAAAAAAAAAAAAAAATCATTTAAACAAGGAATGGAAGAGATACAATAATGAACTATAGTATTACAAATATATTTACAACTAATTTTAATCACATTCAACACTATGGAATATGAAAACATTCATACCTCATTGTCACTTGCGATGGTCATGTTTAAATTGCATTTCTGTTTTTTATATTCAGCTTTGACATCTGCTGATACAATGGTAGCAGTATTTCTCTCATTCTGAACTTCTTGAATTGTGAACTTTATTACAAAATCTGCTTTAAAAAGCTTACACCCATTAATACTTTCTTGTAAGCAGCAGAACTTCCGTGTTCTTCATTCTGTGAATGAGAATGTATTCTTGGATAGTTTCATGGGAAAAATATTCGGCCGATCAAGGATAGAATAAACTATGATCTTAAAAATTCACTGCTGAGAAAAAGGGGAGAAATTTTAACAAAAAGTAATGAAAAAATTTAATAAAAATAATGGCGCTCACTACTTAGTTCAAGAAGAAACAATCCACGAGGTTAGAGGTAAATACCACCGACACGTGATCATTACGTCACCGGGATAAACCTCATTGCTTCCGGTGAATGGTAAAGCCAACACAAAACTTTTAGACGGTTTGGAAGATCAAATAAGAATTGTTTGAAGTAATAAATCAGCAATTTTGTATAATGATGTAGACCAATTTTAAATATTTCTTTTTGACAGTAGAATGAATGTAAAGTGGTATGTGGATTTACTACTTTTAATTTTTATTTATTTATTTTGAGATTGAAGATATTTTGTTTAATTACGCGATAAATAAGTTTGCAGGTGTGAATTTACACATTATTATTATTATTATTATTATTATTATTATTATTTTCTGAAGCAGTTACACAATGTTTATATAAAGAAAAAAAATGTTAAATAAATATTTAAATCGACGATATGCGATTTCCGTACTTTAAAAAAGTATATGTTTCACTTGTTTTAAATCTGAAATATATATAAATTTCTTTTTTGCTATTATCATTAATATTTTGTTAAACAAACTGATGGTTAGGCATTAAAAAAAAGTTTCACGTTTATTAGGAATAATTAAGGGAGAAAAAATATAATTTTCATTATTTTTGAAAAAAAAAGAAAAAAAAGTGATATTTTTTACGATTAAATGTTTATTTATAATAAGATTCGATAAATAAATTTTGAAAAATTCTCGTCTTTTTTCTTTTTTTTTTTTTTTTTTTTTTATAATATTATTTTAATTTACTTATTTTTTGAATTCAATGTATTCTTTCTGACATTCAGTGTGTTTGTTGATATTTTTAATATGATATAACTTATACCAAATTGTCTTTGAAAATAAGAAATAATATATATATACAAACATATTTTTTTTTTTTTTTCGTATTACAGTATTATTTAATGTGACTTATATTTAACATGACTTCCTTTATTTTTTTATTTTCAAAGATTAATTTAATATATCTAAATCTTCTAACCCTTTCATGGTCATGAACGTGTATACACGGTCAGAGTTTTTTACTACTGAATAATTTATTCATTGCTACGAATTTGCGAAATAGAAAACAATCAGTTTCTCAGAATTCCTGATAAATTTGTAATATTATTAGTACTTAATGACTTAAAAATATATAAAACACATCCCACTAAAATGGCTTCGAAACGAAAAAATTAAAAATGGCGTGACCATGAATGAGTACGTTTATATTTTAGAGGAATAAAAACTCGTGTGAAAAAGTCAAATTCAAGTTATTATATTTCGGGATGCATCTGTGTTTCCTATACAATGTTTTTACTTTCTCTTACCCATAAGGTAGAGAGAGAAAGTATTGTTTTTGGATCAAATTTTCGAACGTGAGATTTTGTTATATTTACACGTTTTGACGTCTCCTGAATACGAAAATCATGTTTTTAGCGGTTGGTCTGTGTGTGTGTCTGACTGTTATCAGCATATATCAAGAACAAATAGTAGCAGACATTCCAAACTTGGTATTCTAAATGTGTATCATATAGGGGTACTACAGTAACCTTTTTGTCAAGGTCAAGCAAATGGTTCGTGTACAGGGACAATCAAGAGAATTCTAATACATTACGTCTGTGGGGGAAATTGCAGGTAAGTAGAGTTTAACGTTTATAGACTGCACTAAACCAAATGAAACGAATACATATTTTTTGTAATAGAGATAGTCAACTGTAACTTTTTTTTTTTTTTTTTTTTTTTTTGTGTATGTAGGAGCCTCGCCTCCCCCCTCGAGGGGAGTAAATTTTCATGATGGGTGTCTTTCAAAAGAGCTCGCCAATACCTTTAAAACGAATGGTTGAACCATCGATCTGCGATAATTTGAAACAAAGTTATCGATTTTTTTTTTTTTTTTTTTACTTTTAACAATCATATTTTATTTATTTATTTATTTATTTTTTTTTTTATTGAGAATAAAATGGACTTTTTTTGGATATTTGGTGTTATACTACTTCTCTAATATGGAAATCGTCTGCATTATCATAAAAGATAATTTTTTTAAATAATAATTTTAATAAATTATTTTTTAAAAACAGAATTATTTTTTAATAACCGAATTAAGTTCTATATAAATGTAGGTGCATTAATGAAACGGGGGGTTGAGGGGGGCTGCCGCCCCCCTCACACAGAACTAATTATCATATAAAACTCTTCCGAAGCCTAATTTGAATTGTTTAACATAGGTTTACATGACAGTACTCGTTGTCTTATCTCTTAATCTCCAACCTGTGTTTATAGTATTGAATTTCAGGGTAAGAGAAAGTCGTGTGAGTGACACGCCAGGTTATTTAGCTAATAATTATGCAAAAATTATTAAATAATTTTTTCTAGTATAAAATAATATTTTAGAAACACAGAAACAAGAAATTGTTGCAAAATATTTATCTAAATGTTTACTGAAAGTTTCTTATTCTTCAAAAATTGTTATAAAATGCATCCTCATATAATTGCATTTTTCTGATAATAATATATTTATAATTAAATTTAAATTTCAGTTGCTGCAAACTAAACTTCTATCCTAATTAACTAAAAACTAATTTATATTACTAGTAGTATTTCTGTAACTATAAGGGCTGTAAGGATTTTTTTTTTCCAAACTCGTCGTATTAATTCCCTTTTAAATATCATTTTGTATGTAATTATTGTTTTCCGGTGAATAATTGGGTAAGCCAAGTTTTGGTAAAAGTTGGTATCTCAAAAACGTCTCTAACGATTTTCTTGAAAATAAGTTAAATAAATCTATTTTAGATATCCTTTCTCGTGTATTACGTGGTTATTACAGAAAAATTAACACTAACCCTGCTTAGGTACGGGTAAATAGGGCAAAAAAATGTGAATTCGTCCCTTCGCACAAAGTGTTTCTAATTTTGTTCCTGATGGGTTGGCAGCTATGGCAGTTTATCTCCTCTACTGGACCAATTTATGCAACTTTTTCGGAAAATGATCCTTATTATCCACAGAGGGATTCTACTTTCATAACTGAAAAACGAGATTTGGGAAGGGAGAGGGGGGGGGGCTAAAGTTTTTCAAAATACCTTCTGATTTATATGAACTGATAAATAAAGCCTTTCAATTACTAAAACACGTTTTAAACAACCCTACTTTTATGCTTAATTCTCTGAAAATTTTTCGCTTGTGGGGGGGAGGGAGGGGGGACATCCTCAAAGGAAGACATGGTCGACGCTTGTTCGTGGAGTGTTGTTTCTGTCAGTGCTTTTGTCGCTTTTTCTTGTGGTGCCACTTTCTGTATGTTGGCCTTGGGCTCATTGCCATTCACATAATTAGTATTTTTAATGATTTCAAGAGATGATTCTCAATAAAAATACAAATTAGGGTTTTCATAGTCGGTGATTTTCTTTCCTTTTTTTTTTTTTTTAAATTATTAAATTTGATGTTAATATTTCGATCTAGGCAGTTTTTAGGCAATGCTGTGGTATTTTTGTTAAACTATATGGCTGATGAAAAATTCTTGTACTATCTACTGTAGATATTTTGCTTTGTTACACCTATGTAGCAGCCATCATCGGAATTTTCGAGTGTAAAAGGGATTTGATAAACTCCAAGAGGTATCTAAGGGAAATCTAATCTAAGGTATTTAAAAAAAAATAACCCCTTAGATACCCCCATTTATAATATCACTTTGACACGCAAAAATTCTGATGATGACTGCTACACAGGTGAAGATGATAGTCTGAAGGTACTAAAACTTTTTAACCAACGTTACTTTTAGGCTTTTAATCCTGTGAATCTTTCGCTCAGGAGCCCCCGCATCCTCAGATAGGGAAGACCTACACAGTCGACGTAGGTTCTTGGAGTGTTTGTTCTCTCAGTGTTTGTCGCTTCTTCGATGGGGGTAAACGCCTATGTTGTCAACGTTTGCTTTATTGGGCTCGTTTGCCAGCATTCACAGAAATAGTATTTTTAATGATTTCAAATTTTTATGATAAAAACCATAAGTTGGGTTTCTACAGTCGAATTTTTTTTAAGTAATTGAATATTATATTAATATTTTCGGTCTGGGAGTTTTTAGCTAATGCTGTGGGTAGTATATTTTTCTTAAACTTAATATTTGAGAAAGTGCTTTATTTATTATACTACTAAATTTTCGCTTGTTACATAACAAGCGAAAAATTAGTAGCAGAATAAAGCACTTTCTCAAATATTAAGTTTAAGAAAAATATACTACCCACAGCATTAGCTAAAAATAACGCTCAGACCGAAAATATTAACATAATATTCAATTACTTAAAAAAAAAAATTCGACTGTAGAAACCCAACTTATGGTTTTTATCATAAAAATTTGAAATCATTAAAAATACTATTTCTGTGAATGCTGGCAAACGAGCCCAATAAAGCAAACGTTGACAACATAGGCGTTTACCCCCATCGAAGAAGCGACAAACACTGAGAGAAAAAACACTCCAAGAACCAGCGTCGACTGTGTAGGTCTTACCTATGTGAGGATGTGGGGGCTCCTGAGAGAAAGATTCACAGGATTAAAAGCCTAAATGTACCGGTTAAAAAGTTTTAGTACCTTCAGATTATCTGCACCTTTTTATATGCAGATTTTCTGCAGACAACTGTTCCAAATATCTTCAAATTGTCTGCAATGTTTCTTTTGCAGATTTTCTGCAGATAAGTTGTTCCAAATACCTGCAAATTCTCTTCAACTTTCTTTTGCAGATTTTCTGCAGATTTATTTTGTAGATTTTCTGCAAATAACTATGTTCCAAATACCTTCAAATGGTCTGCATTTTTTTTTAAAGATTTTCTGCAGACATTTTCTAGCTGGGTTAAACGGAAACTTTTTACTGTAAAAATGTCAGACAAATTTACGAATTTCTTAACATGGCAGTATAGGGCAAAATTTCACATAAACGTCAATTTTGAGAGATATTTTCATCGTAATGATGTCAGACTACTTTTGAAATATTATTTAGGACACTGGTATGAATATTAATGACTATGAATTTTCCAATATAAAAATTTCGTAAGCTGTTGGAAATTTACGAATTTCTTAACATGGCAGCATAGAGCAAATTTTCACATAAACGTCAATCTTGAGGGATATTTTCCTCGTAAAGATGTCAAACCACTTTCGAAATATTATTTAGGATACTGGCATGAATATCATAGACTATGATTTTTCCAATTTAAAAAAATTCGTAAGTTATTTGGAATTTACGATTTACTTAACATGCCAGAATAAGGTAAAATTGAGCATAAACTTTCATTTTGAGGCTCGTAAATGCATTAGACAACTTCAAAATTACATTTATGATATTTGTTTGAACATGATTGAATACAAATATTCTAATAGGAAAATTTCGTAAATTATTCGTAATTTACGATTTTACCAACATAGCGAAATTGTAAATTTTTCATATAAATATGAATTTTGAGGATTAT
Organism: Salticus scenicus; assembly: GCA_963930645.1. Classification (NCBI taxonomy): domain Eukaryota; kingdom Metazoa; phylum Arthropoda; class Arachnida; order Araneae; family Salticidae; genus Salticus; species Salticus scenicus. Next base: position 250,902,082 of record OZ005650.1, read on the forward strand.
TGCATTGGAAATAGTAGCATGAAAACTAAACAACGGAATTGACCCTGATAAAATAAATTAATAGATTAGAATAAGATAAATATATCGAAGTGAACGGTGGATAGCCTCTTAGGCGGGGTTTTCATTCTGTCACTGCATCAAGCTTTGGTCAAATTCATTTCTTTTAACATGATTATAATATGTCTCGCACTAGAAATTTATGAGAACATAAATAGGATGTGGAACTGAGCAGAGTCCACCTGTACCAACTAGTTTTCTCGGCGATGGCTAAGTAGTGCGCTCTAGGGTTTGAGTATATGAATACACTCACTGAGTGCTAACTACACGCGGAACCTCCGTTAGATTTGAGGACCCCACACTCTTACCGTCTCCTTGTTAGTTTTATGACATAGATGCTATAATGTAAAAGATAAATGTCATCCTTAAAAAAAAAAAAATCGTGTAAATCGATGCTAAACGAATTAAACTGGCATGATAGAAAAAGTAATAAATTTGGGGACAGTTAGGTATCATTCCTTTGACAAATGAACTAGGGACGATATTAATGAATGGACAATATTCCTGTGACGTCACAGTAGGTAAAATCGCCGAACACATGGCCGATATTTTGTAAACAAATTAGATTCAAGATGCCATTTTATTGTTACGCATAACATTTTCCTGAATATTATTGGGCTTAGAAAGCAGAGCACGCAAATAATAATGCATATTGATTAGTCCATATTAAACGAAACACTTTTTAATTAGACGAACACTCACATCACATAGTTACATATAGAGAAACAAATATTCAACAAGTACAGGTAAAAGATGTGCCGTACGAAACAGACCAAGTGGTGGCGCGCCAGTCGTTATTGGAATGATCTATTATACAGTGAAGGAGGGTAAATACAAGAGGCATTGGTAATAGAAAATATATGTAACCTAACACCCCCCCCCCCCCCCCACAATGTCGACGTATTTACCCAAATAACAATGTTACATCTTCCAATCCCATAATTTTACAACAGTTGTAATGTTTTGATGATGTTAATGCTTTTGTAAGAACGTCAGCCCCCATATTTTCAGTAGACACAAAATTTAATCAATAATTCCGTTTTTCAGTGCATCCCTTATGAAATGATGCCTAATATCTATATGTTTAGTGCGCTTATGAAAGATCGGATTTTCAGCTAATTTAATAGATCCTAAGTTATCTGTAAATATACTCACTTTTTCAATTTTGCCATCAGATAACTCATTTAGTAATTTACATAAATATATCCCTTCCTTAGTGGCATCGGATAAAGCCATATATTCGGCTTCCGTTGATGAGAGAGCTACGGTACACTGTTTACGCTTTCCCATGTAATTGCACTCCCGCAAAATATGAAACAGTAACCTGTATATGACCTACGGTCATCGAGGCAATTCCCCCAATCCGCATCAGTGTAGCCGATTAACGGCTCATTACTTTTTCTAAATACAAGTCCAAAATTTATTGTTTTCTTTAAGTATCGTAAAACTCGTTTAGCGGCAGTCCAATGAGTTTTATCAAAACAAGTTAGAAATTGACTTAAATGACTGACAGAATTTGCAATGTCCGGCCTGGTGGAAGTTGCAAGATACATCAAACTTCCAACTAATTCACGATAGGGATATTCGTTTTCACAACATTTTTCGGCTTTTTTTAATCGAATGTTTGTATCCATAGGACAAGCTACGGGCTTGGCTTCTGTCATGCCAAAACGCTCTAAGAGCTCTCTAATATAACTATGTTGACTCATTGTTATAAGGCCATTTTCTAACTGAAAATTTATCCCTAGACAATATTTAACTATGCCTGAATATTTAACATCTAGTTTTTCATTAAGATGAATTTTGAAGTTTTCTAAGATATCAGGTTCCTGTGACATAAACAATATGTCATCAACGTAAATCATTATAAGAGTCAACCCTTTATCACTTTTAATATAATATAAACATGGATCTGCATTTGTTTGTTTTGCTCCGAAATCATTCAAAATTTTATTTAACTTAGTGTTCCAACATCTCCCGGCCTTCTTGAGACCATACAGCGATTTTTTTTTAACAAAAGAACTTTATTCCCTACATTTAGATATTTAAGAATCTTGGCTGCTTTATCAGATATGTCCCTATCGCAATTTTCATTCACAATTATTTGGAGTATTTCTCTAAAGTAATCGGGGCACTCCATAAAAATTTCCTCATCTAATTTTCCATTCAAATATGCTGACGTTATGTCAAATTGATGTATTTTTATTCCTAATTTAGCAGCATAACCTGCCAAGACTCTAATAGATCCTATTCTTGCTACCGGAGAAAAAGTCTCACGAAAATCTATACCTAACTTTTGACTAAAACCGCGAGCTACTAATCTCGCTTTATATTTTAAAAGAGATCCATTTTGATCATATTTATTGGTAAGGACAAATCTACCTTTAATGCATTGTTTCTCGGGCCTGTCTGTCACTTCGAATGTATCATTTTTTAATATTACTTTTACTTCGTCAGTCATAGCTTTATACCAGTTCGAAGCTTCGCATCCCTTTAAAGCATTATTTATTTCTATTTCCGAATTAAAACTATAAACAGCATTTGCCTTTGACTCCGGCTGGCGAATTATTTCGCGATTACGCAATGACAATATATCTCCCTCTTCGAGCGCCGATACTGGGTCACGTGACAGTTCATCACTCTCATTTTTTATTTCAAGAGGAGAAATTTTCTCTTCTGGCTGTGACTCATTTTGCGATTCGCTTAATTGTATTTCTCTTTGAGAAACATCTGGATACAATTGACCTATTTTTGAAAAATCATTAGATTTCGCTTCAAATAATTTAACGCTACGGGATATAACTACTTTGTTTGATTCAGGAAGGTAAATACGAAATGCTTTAGAATTTTCTGAATAACCTACAAATAGTCCTTTTTTAGATCTTGCGGAAAATTTATGTTTAGGCTGATTATTGAAAAAATAAGAAATACAGCCAAAAGTCTTAAAATAACTAGCATTTGGTACTACATTATTCCATAATTCATATGGGGCTTTTCCATTTAAAGCTTTTGTTGGGCATCTATTTCTTATATAATTAGAAGTGTTAATAGCTTATGCCCATAAATTTAAGGGTAATTTTGATTGTGATAATAGACAACGGGCCATTTCGACAAGGGTTCGATTCTTCCTTTCAGCAACGCCCGATTGTTCCGGGCAATAAGGGGTTGTTAATCTATGCTGAATACCATTTTCTTTCAAGAAATTTTCAAATTCAGTCCCAATAAATTCGCCCCCATTATCACTCATGAATTTTTTTATTTTTATAGATTTTTCATTTTTCCAAAGAACTTTGATTTCTTTAAAAGCATTCAATGCCTCATCTTTAGTTTTTAAGAATTTTACTGCACAATAACGAGAATAATCATCAATAAATGTAATAAAATAAATAGACTTACCTATGGAGGGTATCCTAATAGGGCCACAAATATCCGAATGAACTATTTCTAACATTTTTGAAACACGATCTGAATGCTTAGGGAAAGGCGCACGGGTCATTTTATTTAACGCGCACACTTCACAATTGAAGTCGGATACTTTTTTAATATTTAACACCCTAATATGACCCTTTAAATTTGAATCAATCAAATCTTTTACATTTAGATGACCCATTCTACAATGCCACTTTTCCACATCGGCAAAAATATTTTTAGAACTATCGATTGATTCACTAGAAAAATTAGCTGCATTATTTATATCATTATTATCCCGCAAATAATAAAGTTCATTTTTTCTGTCCGCAATGAGAGTCACATTTTTCTTTCTGTTATTTATAATAGCACATTTGTCTTTAAAAGTTACGGTGAAACCTTTGCCGCACATTTGTGATACAGATAATAAGTTAGTTTTCAATTCTGGAACTAATAGAGCGTCATTGATTTCAACATTTTGAAGTTTTGAGTTTACTTCTGCTTTTATTAACACTTTCCCAAGACCGGACACATCAGTAGTTTGATTGTTCGCTAAATTTACAGATTTTATATCCGTATCCTTTAAATCGTGAAATTTGGAGTCATTTTTCCCCATATGTCGAGTACAGCCGCTGTCAACACACCAAAGATTCTCGGATTGTTCTTTGGATAATATGTACGTATTCGTTGAATTTGTGCTGGCCAGTAGTCCTAGACTATTTTGTCTATATTTAAATGATTTGTCTTTCTCACACTGATTAGCACGGTGACCGAGACGTTTGCATTTAAAGCAAGTAATTTTTGAATTATCTCTTTCGTTCTGAGTTGACTGTTCTGTAATCTTAGGATTCCTTTTATTTTTATTCCACGGAGCAGGTTTCTTTCGAAAATTCCCAGTCATGAACGCTCCATCGCTGTGTCTGTCATCATGGCGTCTGGCATCGTTTTCTTCTACTATTTTTATTCGGAGTACTTCTGGTTTAGGTAGCTCATCCCTGGATTCTATTGCGCACCGGAAATTTTCATAACTGGATGGTAGGCTGTATAACAACATCACAGTTAACAAGTCATCATCTATTTTAATATCCATTTCAGAGAGTTTATCGACTATGTCAAAAAACTTTCGAAGATGATCTCGAATGCTCACAGAAGAAGAATCTGCCATTTTATGTTGAATAAGCGATTTTAACAGTGACGCTTTTCTAGCGGGGCCTTTAGATTGATATATCTCTTCTAATTTTTTCCATATATCCAGTGATGTTTCACAGTTTTTTATTTGTTTCAGTTCAGAAGGCGATATACACAAAATTATGTCGGCTTTGGCCTTTTCATCCATATCAGTCCATTTATCGAACGCTTCTTTTGATTTCGCATCACTTGCCACGAGCTCTGGCTTTAGTTTCGAGCCAGATACATAAATCCAGGATTCATTTTTTATCAAGAGTGCCTTCATTTGTATTTTCCATGTTTCGTAATTGTCTTTGTTTAGCTTTTCTATACGTAATGTTCCATAAGACGCCATTTTCAAACGTGGTCGTCTATCTAACAGATAAAAGTCTATTTATCGTAAATAAAAGTTAATTTGCTCTGGGCCCATAACCTATTGGGCTTAGAAAGCAGAGCACGCAAATAATAATGCATATTGATTAGTCCATATTAAACGAAACACTTTTTAATTAGACGAACACTCACATCACATAGTTACATATAGAGAAACAAATATTCAACAAGTACAGGTAAAAGATGCGCCGTACGAAACAGTCCAAGTGGTGGCGCGCCAGTCGTTATTGGAATGATCTATTATACAGTGAAGGAGGGTAAATACAAGAGGCATTGGTAATAGAAAATAAATGTAACCTAACAAATATTTCTCCAGTGAAACGTAATAATCAGATATCTGTTCAAACAAGAACAAAAGAGAAATGTAAACAACTGAATCGAATGGTAAAGTTAAGACTATTCCATATCGTAAAATTGCAGAACATTCTATGTATACACACACACACATATATATAATGAATTAAAGATTAATAAGAACATTTTATACACAGACATATATATATATATATATATATATATATATAGACATCAAAGCTTAAATAATTAGAATTTCAATCACTTTAATAAAGGAATTTATTAAATGGAACATCCATTTAAATTTATTAACATCGCCACAGTTCACATGGCAACTTTTAATATTACATACAGTCGGTAACAAAAGTGTCCGAACACTAGCGAAAATTCCTATGTAAAAAAAGTACACTTCATACAATTTTGTTAAATAAATTCTTATCGAATCATGTTCTTACACTGACTAAGAACAGAATTTGACAAGGATTTATTTAACAAAACCGTATGAAGTATACTTTTTCTACATGGGAATTTTTGCTAGTGTTCGGACACTTTTGTTACCAACTGTATGTGCACAATATGATGAATCGATATATGGATATTGTACGCATTCTAAGAACAGGATTCGACAAGGATTTATTTAACAAAACCGTATGAAGTGTACTTTTTTTACACTGGAATTTTTGCTAGTGTTCGGACACTTTTGTTACCGACTGTATGTTGATTAATATTAAAGTATATTAGTAAAACTGGATTAAAAACAAAGCAAAGATATCACTATATCACTACTACTTCAATTTCATATAATCTGTAACTCTTATAAATAATATTGCAAGATAAAAATTTGCACGCCACAATGCTTTGCTAGAATTGAGGATTGTTTTCCGAAAACAGCTGATTTTTTATAGTCTCGAACCCAAAGGAGGAATATTGTCCATTTACCTTTGAAGTTTATTTTCATAAAAACTTAAATTTAAATTAAAGTATTTCATTATTCGAATTCCCTGATTTTAATAAATAAAATTATACCATTTCAGAAAACTAAAAAACACTCTTTTATTGAAAAGTGAACTAATAAAGGTTTTAGAAAACTATTACATACTTTTAAATCTTTATTAAAAAAAAATAATTGTTGACGTTATGCAAATACATCCAAATCCTGTGTCACATACCATAGTTTTGTATAAGTATAAATTTTTGTTTGCCCCTGTCACCTGCCCCTGTTGCGAAAAGTGCCTGAAAACACTTGTATATAGTATTGTCACAGATTATGAAGTCGTAAGCAAAATTGCAGGTCCTTCGGACGACAAGAAGTTGCCGAAAATTGAATTGTAAAATTCCGTTACATACATTAATAGTTACATCATTTCAAGTTAATAAAAGTGTGTTAATTAAAAACCATGTTAAACGCTTTAATTAATCATTTAAATATATAAAATTAAAATAATACGTCAATCTTAATACAAATATCGTTTGTGGTGAATAGTTTAGAATGCCAGTTTAGGCAAGAATTTAAAATTTAAGGTTGAGAATAATACGTTACAGCTTTCTTTGACTTTTTATCTTGTGGAAACAAGATATTGGTGTGTGAAAAGGTATGAGGTTTTCACGTGGAAAGAAAATATAATGACGCCAAAGCTGCCCTTCTCCATCGCCCAGCTCGCCAAGTTTTGTCGTCATATAACGAATTTTGTCGCCAAGTCAAAATTTCGTCGTCAACTATCAAATTTTGCCGCCAAATCTCAAATTTCATTGTTAAGTTGCAAGTTTTGCCACCAAAATCTCTCCAAATCATACAATTTACTAAATTATTTAAACTATAAATAAAATTATAGATGAGCGTTCTCATTGGCTTTAAAGGAAATGCCTATATATTCATGAAATTGTATACAATTTTTGAAAATGTTAACTAATATAGAAGATTTTTTCTATGAAAACTCAATTAAATCTTGTACACTTTAAGCCGTGATTTTTGAAAGCACAAACTGATCTACATAAATAAGTGAAAAACACCCAACCATCAGGAAGTTTCCAAAATATTTGGATACATTTATGAAATAATAACACGAATATTGTCTATATATTTTTCGAGAACTATGAATCATTTTTAAATGTGCACGAGAAATTAATTTAAATTTTAGTTGAAATAAAATGACCTTTTTTTAATTTTTTTATTTTTATTTTAAACAATATTAACAAAGTTGAAAAGCAGTCATGACCTCGGTTTGTTTATCTGTTCGCACTCAAACTTCCGTAAATATTTTCAGAATTTCTCCAAACTTTTATATTTATTTAAAGTTTATTAAATAATGTCAGTTATTGAAAATGGCATGAATAACATGACTGTTTTGTGTACAGAAGATACCAAAAGAATTTCAATATATTACGTTCTATGAGAGACATTTGCTTAAATTCTGTTTAAATACTATTATACTGCATATTACTAAGCAAAATTGACATTTTTTATTTATACCAAAAGTAATATTTTTCAATAGTACTAAGGGCGTTCCAGAAGAAAGTTACACTCGAACAATAAAGGTCAAAAAACACTTTATTCAGAAGAATGCTACAATACTATATGACACACATACAACATGCTATCTACACAATATCTGAGTCGCTGCAGTCATTAATCAAAATATTGCACTAATAGTTTGATACTCTGAGAATGTAAATTCGCCCCCCCCCCCGTAGATAAGTATATCTACAGGAAGTGGTGAGTGAACTGGTCAACTTAGAACTGGTGACAGGCGACAGATTGAGCATTTCCAACAGATATCCCCCAAATCTTGTTCAATGCGATCGATAGTCACTCTTCAGTTGCTTAGAACATAATACTTTACACCTGCTGCACGGGTCTGATGTGCTCAATGCTGATGGCTTTCCTTGCTTTTTTGCATCGGTTAAACCTACAACCATCTTCGAACTTCTGGTACCATTTAAAAATGCCTAAATGTGACATTGCATGAGGCGTATACGTTACAGATTTGAGGCCTATAAACTACTGAGAGTTGAAAACTGTGTCATATATATTATTAAATTACAAAAAATTATTTTTTTTTTCAAATGAGGCTTGATTAGCGTAGTTCATTCGATTACAATGCCCCCCGAAATTGTTTTGATTTATTATGAAATATAAGAGAAAACTGACTAATATAATTGTTCATTGTTATGGTGTTTTCAGTACGTTATAAATTATCTATATTTAAAAATGAAATGATTCACATTGAGAAATTAAATGAGTGGTAGTTATGATACTTTTTTACTGCGTGCTATATACTATATATGTATACCATATACAGGGTGGTCATAATTAAACTGACAGTGTTTACGGTGTTCTGTAAAGTGATCTAATTGCGTGAATGCCGCCAAATTTTGTAGGAGGGTTTAGGACAAAACAGGGGACGAAGGACTGCACTAAAATATATATATATATATATTAGCTCCAAAAATTACCTCTAGGGAAATATGTGCTGTGTAAAAGAAATGAGAGTTCTAAAAAACGCAGAATCAGTACTGAAATAAATTTTCCTTTTATTTCGTACATTTAACAATTTAATTCAAGTTGAATGTGGTAACAATTTTTAAAAAAGCGAAAAAATTACATAAACAGTGATAAAGTTTCTTTATCTGTAATTTTATTTACTGAGGACTTGTTCAGTCGTCGTCTCAAATGAATAGGTAACTTCAAGTGTTGGGAAGTTTGATCTATTGACCGGTTAAGCGACTTAGAAAGTCTCTCAGGGCCCTCCGCTTAAGCGAAGGGCCCGGGTTCGAATCCCGACTCTGGTTTCTTTCACATAGTTGGTATAAAAAAAATATCAACCTTTACACTCCATTTTATTTAAAATGAATATTCACAGTTGATGAATTCATAAATAAAAAATGTCTAAATTGAAAATTCGTGGTCTATGGAGTTGTGCTACGATTATTATTGTCTCACCTGTTATATCTGCGCTTGCAAACTCGGTGACTTTGCCAGCGAATGTTATGTGAGAAGTGCCGAGCTGGTTATCAGCCAGGGTAGCTCAGCGGTAGAGCTTCCGTGCGCTAAGCGGAGGGCCCGGGTTCGATTCCCGGCTCTGGTATTTTTCACATAGTTGGTATAAAATATATATATATATATCAACCTTTACACTCCAATTTACTTAAAATGAATATTCACGGTTGATGATTTCATAAATAAAAATTTTTAAATAGTTACAAGATTTTTGCTTAAGTAATATGAAATAAAGTTATAATAAATTGAAAAATAAACAGTGTCGTAACCGATGCTAAGGAACAGAGATGATTAAAATGAGAAAACAGACAGTTTTATAAATTTTAAGAAAATAAAACATTGAAAGAAATGAAAGAAATCGAGAAAAAAAATGAATTCTATATTCAATTCGAAAAGTCCCGATGGGACGCACCCTACATATTCTAAGCTACCTCTCTGTCAAGTTTTGTAGCCCTGCAATCAATGGGGCAATCAATCTGCCTGGGCTCCAGAATGCAAACACACTTTTGAGACACCTTTCGTTTTTATATAAATGTTTTAAAAATTATCCCGGAGAGGTATTGAATATTAAATACATATATTTTACCGTTAATTGAAAAGTTTAGGGTGGCACCAGTGTTTGGTCCTCTGATTGTTTTTTAGATAGTTGAAAAAGGCTGATATTTTGAAGCAGTTGTCGCATGATATCCCAAAATATAAATTTATATAAGGAAAAAAAGAATACATTCATTATCTTGGTGTTCATTTTCATTTATTAAATTCTAAACTATATCTTCTTACACACTAAGTACAAATAATTTTTCTATATAAAATGACCATTAGGTGAGGCAACATCGTTCATTTTGATTTTGATTTTAATATTAATTTAGTAACTTGAATGGTAATACAATTTAGATTCAATTATTGCTTTTACATAAAATTATTTCTCTATTATATCATAGCCTGAATAATTCTTTCTGGGTGTATTTAACCAATTCAAATATAGTATTAAAGTAAATTTATTTTTCAGGTTATTATCAACAAAGTTTTCAGTTATTATTTATTTACTAGTATATAACCCCGTCAAAAATGATGGAATGGGAACGATAAATCTTGAAAACAATGTTTAGATCATGATGGTTACCACGTGATCATTTAAATGTATTTTCAATTTTTGTTTATAAATCAAATGTGTTTCGATATTTTATAATTTTCGTTCTGAAATTTAAAAAATTCTACCCGATCAATACATATGAATGACAATAAAAAAACTGCTGGTTGACAAAAAATATAAGCCCGACAACACAACAGCAACAACACATCCCAGTGTTCCATTAAATGCTCTATACGCAAGCGAAGTGTGACGCCACTGACCGTCCGTGGATGCAAGAAAACGATTTCCTATGTTATTCGCCCATTGGAGTTTTTGTAAAAAATTATTAAAAATCGAGGAAAATTATTTCCCGACTTTAATCCCCATATCTGGGTATATATATGTATTAGTTATCATGTGCATGTGTTAGATTGAGTTATTTTGCTATTTAGACATTTGAAATTATTTAGACATTTGAAAACAAATTTCACTTCAAATTATGATAGAATATTTATCATTTTCCTTTTATTAGTTGGATAATTATTGTGTAAATATCATCCTTTGAAATGAAATGTTTATGTTTTCAATGGAATATGGAAGTTTTTTTTTTTTTTTTTTTTATCTAGAGTTTTGAAATTTAAAATTCAAATTTTATCAATTTTAGAACAAAAACAACTTAATCTAACGCATGCACATGATAACTTATATATATATAAACCTAAATATGGGGATTAAAATCGGGAAATAATTTCCCTCGATTTTTAATAATTTTTTTACGAAAAATCCATTGGGCGTTTAACATAGGAAATATTTTTCTTTTATCCACGAACGGCAAGTGACGTCATCACTTCGCTTGCGTATTTAAAGTCCTCACAATAAGAAAAAACGAATCACTTCATTTTACCAAAATACTCTTTTTTAAGACTATCGTAGATCCTGTTTTCAAATTTTCTAACTAACTATCCAATAACTACAAACACTCCATGCTAACCCGAATTCAGCTCTACTCGATACCTCCAACCAGCTATCTCACCCACAACATCGCCAAAATATCCAGGATCCAGCTAGGAACTTTCTCATTCTCAACCGAACAGTTTACCTTGACTCGACATTATCACCTTAGACTACTCTACTTTCAATACTCATTTCAACTGGTGACTTTTACTTGCCCAACCAAACATTCTATCCCTACTATCATTTTACACTAATTTCAAAACTAAAATCAACTGGTGGCATTTACGTACTAAACTCGACGCCAATCATACCTTACAATGTAAACAAACAATGAAGTTCGATAAAATTATTTAAAGGCTTTAATGCGTTTTTACAAATATTTTACGATTTTTAAGGCTTTAATATGTTTTAGAAATATTTTAAGCGTTTTTTTAATGAAACAGTCAAAGAGTCGTTCATTCGGAATTAAAAAGTTGTCCATTTGGAATTTGTATTTTCTGAATGGCAACAGTTTTGGTTTGATTTTATTTGGTATTGCATTGTTTATAATTATGAAGTTACATAATTCTATTTATAGGTTCATGTTTATAATAGCCAGTGATCCGTTATATTTAATTTAGACATTTAAACATTACAATTGAATAGTTTTTCAAGGTTTTATAGGAAATAAATAAGAATATGTGCGATACAAAACATGTATGAAAATGATATGTATGTTTCCTAAGTTGAATTAAACAAACGGAAAAAAAATGGCTGCCAAAAGTTTCTGTTTTGAAGCGGTACTAACCGGATTCGTTCATGACAGATGAGGGTCATTATATATATTAATTATCTATCATTTATTTATTATATTATTATCTATTATTCTGTTTTAGTTATCTATATTAATCTACTTGTTTCTACAATACATTTATTATTTCTATCAATTTTTATAATAATTTTTCCTATCTATATACATTTGTCTTTAAAGTGGTTAAAACTCAGCTTTATCAATATATATGTACATATGAATACATTTATTTCTTTTAATAGAGATTATTTTATATAAAATTATACAATAAATTATACAATAAATTATGAATAATATTTATTAGTATTTTAAGAGTTATAAATATTATTTAAATAATCTTGGATACACTTTACTTATGTAATATAAATTACATACACTTTATTTATGTAATTATGAGTTATGTAATAACTATACCTTTAGTTTAAAAAAAAAAAAAAAAAAAAAAAAAAACTATTTTTAAAATATTTATATGACACAATTAAAATATGAAAATTTTATTAAAAATTCTTAATGTTGAGAGTGTTTTAAATAAATTTTTAATATAAATACAATAAATAAATAAATAATAAAATTACAATTTGACGTTTCAGGACCATAGTACTGTCGCATTAATCACGCAGGAAATGTGTTGAATTTATGCTATGTTGAATTTATTATATATATTGAATTTATTCTGCATATCTATTTAAATTGTGTGGAATTTATTAGAAGAATCACATCATTCATAAAACTATCCAACATATATTTTATAAATAGTAAATATCTTTATAGATAGTAAAAAAAAAAAAAAAAAAAAAAAAAAAAAAAAATACATACATATATATATATATAGCAATTATTATTAGCTTTACATTAACAATTATTAAAGCCATAAAGTAAATCATAATTATGCATTTTTCAATTTAACGGTAAAATTTAATTAACTTAATTTGTCATATAATAAACGGACAATTCAAGTATAAAATCGTATATTAAGTTACATGTTTTAAAAACACATGTATTAGGGGGAAGTAGAGAAGTGACGCACAGTGGGCAATCCCGCTCACTCATATATCTCTAAACAGAATAGAATTAGAAACACACAATCGGTACCGCCATTTAGAGAACACCATCGTAAGTTCCTAGTAAGAATATACTCATTGTTGGAAGAAAAGTTTTTTTGTGTCCTCACATTATTAGTTTGCATTTGTTTTATTATAAAACTCTACGACTTCTAACTTTAAGGTAAGTGTACACTCTTATTTTCAAATGTTAATTTATTCATTACGTCTATAAAATATGTACATTTATCTTATGTTCAAGCTTTTGTTTATTTTTGTATTTCTTTGTTGCATCAATTATAATACATTAAATACAACATGGTGATGAAAGATAATGGTGATCACGTGAGCGGAATGAAATGTCAAACTTACAACGAAACGCAAGGTTTCAAAAAGGAAGTTAGTATCTGACATAAGCTCAGAGGAAGACATTCATGAGTCGTTGCTGTATGCTGAGGATGAGGATGATCCTGGTGATTTGATTCTAATCAGACAGTATATGGAGACAGAAACCTTCTGTTTTGCAGAGAATTCGGAAGAGAGAACGAAACTTGGTTTCGCTGCACAATATATGGAAGGTAAGGCCTGCCGTGGTGTGAACAGCCTACGCAACTACATATGTAACTTTTATCGTACTTTAATGTCGTATACAAATTTTGAGCGTAATTACCCTACCATGTCGGGAATTCCCGCTCAATCCATGGTATAGAACACGATAAAAAATCTTAAAACGTTTATTGAAATTAGTCGATTACAAACTGCTGCTTACACTTTGTAGTTATTCTTCGTCAAAAAAACATTAATTTTTTTGTGTAAATTTGACTAGCTCTTCATGTTTCCATTTAATTAAGCGTCATTACCCAACTTTTCCCTATAATAAAATAATTTTAAAAACAGCGAACTAAAAACAAATTAATTTAACGGAGATAAATAACAGCTGCTTATGCACCCTTGGCGGCATCTGAGAAGCCATGCATCTCGATAACTGTCTGCTAACATACAACGAGGTATTAATCAATATCTTTTATTTCTGGCAATGCTTTTTGAAAGCTTCCTACTTCTTCCTTTCAGTTTCTGGAAGTTCTTGATTCCATTTGAGTTTTAATTTCTAGACATTTTGCATCATTATAACTTACCGTAATAATCCTAATGGATCGTACAATAGAGTAGTTTCTGATAACACTTCTCGGCATGAAAATTGATCACAACACCATTTTTGTAAATTCTTATGTAAAATGACTTCCTGATTCTGAATATGACGCCCATTTTGCCCTATCATCAGCGTTTTTTAGGGACGTTCTTCTATATTTATCACTTTTCGGTAATTTTATGGCTATAAATTTGATTTGCAGGGAGGGAAAGGATTATTTTAACTGTTAAATACCTTCTGAGGGGCTACAGAGTTGGGAAATTCTAAAACATGAACAGCAAGGGAAAAACTTAGGGGGGGGGGGTGGATTTGCCACTCAAATTATGTATTACATTTCTTATATTTTTTAATCTGTTATAAATGTTATTTATTAAACATAATATTTTTTTGATTTTAGGTGTCAAATTATTTCTTTTTCATTCTCCAAATCAAATTCATGATCATAAAATTACCGAACAGTGATAAAAATTGTGTGGGAGAGGGTGGTGTCCGTAGAAAACGGTGGGTGACTGGACAAAATGGGAGTCTTATTCGGATTCAGGAGGTCATTTTACATAAGAATCATCAATAATCGTATCAAAGCTCGATTTTTTTTTCAGCGCAATGTAATACAAAGCGTTTTAATGGAGGTTCTGAACATAGTAAATTTACACTGAAGTAGAAATTTTATTTCTTAGGATCCCATGTTAAACCAAACGTTTTTACCGAATTATTTTTAGTTTCATCATAAATTATATTCTTTAGAATTTAGAATAATATTTTCTAACAACTTTTTATCATTAGCGCACAATTTGTGCTGTTCAATTCCAGCACCCTGTGACACATCGGTTAATTGAGTCTGAAGTATTTTTGCAGATTCTAAATCATTGGCCCTAGTAACTATGTCGTCCATATAAACACCAGAGTTTAACGCTTCAGCTGCTAATGGGAACCTTTTACCGTCGTCAGTGTTTAGTTACTTTAAGCATCTAGTTGCAGAAAACGGAACACTGGTTATGCCGTATGCGACAGTGGTTAATTTATAAATTTTGATAGGATCATTAATTGTATCTTCTAAACAATGCACAGTAAATTTCTTTGCCTTTCATTCATTTTAATCATTCTGAACATTTTACGGATATATGTAGTAAAAGCATATTTATGGATTCTAAATCTAAGTAAAATTGAAAATAAATAGTTTTCAGTAACACATTCACGTGCAATGAATTAAAAGAATCTCCAGTCATGGTCGATGCATTAAATACGACACGAAAAAGAAGTAGTACTATGATGGTGAATACCATGATTAGGAAGGTAATATGTCACAAGTGGTTGACTTTCTTCAAAAACGTGTTCCATATGACCCATATCTAAATATTCTTTAATGAAATTTCTATATAAATTTAACATTTCTGAATATGTACTTAATCTTTTCCATAAGAAATTGAGTCTACGTAACGCGGTTTCCTTTGAGTTTCCCAAAAAATTTAGGTTGGTTCGTTGTAGGATTTAAGGCCGATTGACTCCTGATGTGTCCTAGGCCTAGAGGGGGAATGCCCTCCGTGGGGGTCTTTCTAAGGGGTCCTAGCCCGTATTTACGCAAGTTTCTAAAAGTTTCTAAGATTTTTTTCCAAAAAATTTAGGATCCTTAGATAAAGGCATTTGAACTATAAATCGACCACAGTCATTCTTTTTATGAGTGTTTGCAAAATGCTGTTTAGAAAAATTCTTTTTTTATTTTTTCTGATTTAAACTTGGATTCAGCGCCAGTTGAATTTTTTATTTCCCAGAAACACCTGATATCTTTCTTCAATGCGTTTAAATCTATTAAACCACAAAAGGAGTAAGAAACAGTGTTTTCATACTTCAATATGCCGCTAACTGTGTATCCAAATGCAAAATTAAATTATTCTCATTTAACGTAATTTTTTTCGATTTCAATATTTTTAAGAATTAACCATTTCCGATTAAGACATTAATTTTACTTGAAATGTGGAAACTTTTGTCTGAAAAAATGATAATTTCAGGAATTAGTTTTCCATTTAAGTTTAATTTATTAACTGGCGTGGAATTGGTAATGCTTTTAACTACAAAACATTGAGTATTTGCCTAAATTGATTTTTTAAATTTGAAATAGAAACATTAACCTTTGTTTTTTAAATGTTATTAAATAAAGTAGAAAATCTGACCTATAATTCGACTACATTGTTGCGACTCTATAATTTAAGGTCGTATTAAATCTCATAAAATATATTCTGTGGTGTCAGCGAAGTGAAGGAGCTATCTCTTTCCAAGAGGATAAAAATTTTGATTGCATGTCTCCAGACCACTCATTGGGGAAGGTCTACATTCCCTTAATATATGTGTTTTTAAAACATGTCACTTAATTGCTATTGCGTATTAAAACCTATTCGACCAACCATCTTACACATTAAATACATGATTTTAATATTTTAAATAATTTTTAAACATTATCTTACTTATAGGAACAATCTTTTCCAGTTTTTCTTTTCTTTAAACACAACTATTTGAAAATAATTATACTTTTCTTACTTAATTGTAAATTTTAAGTATTTAAAACTAACAAATTTACTTCTATGGAAATAATGGTATTAAAAAATCGGAACTGTAAGCAACTATCGTTACTATTTGTCATTTTATCTATAATAATAAAAAAAAAATGTGGATAATTTTGTGATATAAAGATTAAGAGGAATAAATCTGGTACCACTATATTACATGGCAATATTTTCGTTGTATTATATCTGAAATAATTTTTTTTGCAATTTATTTAAGGGAAATTAGTATTTTGAAAGGAGTGGTGCCAACATTTTCAGTAAACCATGCATTCTACAGCGCACAAAATGTAAGCTTATGTTTTTCAACATGAATGCAATAAATTAAGGTGACCTAGAGAAGATGTGGTAATAATTTAATGTTGGTTTTTTATTTATATATTATTCTACAAGATCGGTAAACTAGCACAAACTTGAACAGATAGTCAGCTTACTATAATTTTCATCGTCCATTTTTAAATTCGTAAAGAATTAATATTTATTCATAATGATTTTTTCCCTTAATAGAGGCGACTTAATTGCTTTAAACTGAGTTTTATAAATGGAAAAGCTTTACCATAATATAATTACCATAAAGTAATTATATTACCATAATATAGAATATTTAGTAGAAAATATTTAACAGAAAATATTTACCATATGAAAAATTTTACCAAAATGCGGGGATCCTTTTAAATTAATATTAGTATATTTATTCTAAAGTACTAATTCATTAAAGTTACTGATAAACAAAATTTTCAAAATACAATATTCAGTATTAAGTTATGAAATAATAATTTAATCTACTAATGAGTAACTTGACGACGAAACTTTTATGAATTTTTAAGCATTATTTTAGATAAAATGGCAACACACACACGCATATATATATACATATACTAGCAGACAACGCCCGCTTCGCTGGTCCCTATTTTTAAATGAATCACTATAATGAATTCTCAAAATTGCATTAATTTTTATCACATGAAAAAAAAGAGAAACAAAATCTGAGTAGGAAAAATGTCGCACCGGGTTCTCACTGCCTTCGGAAAAAATTCCCAAAATGCTCTAACTTTATTTCTATTATTTTCCCACTTCGCCCCCCCCCTCCTGTCTATCCTAATAATTTTACAAATTTGAAAATATCCGCAATCGATTTGTAAGTATCAAAAACCTCTATGCACCAGTTTTAAACGATATATCTCTATTTTTATTTTTTTACCGCTCTACTCCCCCCCCCTCCCAATAATTTTAAAAATTCGAAAATATCCGCAATCGATTTGCAGGTATTGGAAACCTCTATGTACCAATTTTGAATGATCTAACTCTATTTTCTTTTTTTTGCCCCTCTGCCCCCCCTTCCCGGCCCTCCTAATCACTTTACACTTTCGAAAAAATCCCCATTCGACTTGCAGGCCTCTAAAATCTATCTGTACCGATTTTGAACGGCCTAACTGTATTTCTATTTGTTTTTGACCATAGCCCCCCCTTCCCGACCCACCTAATAATTTTAAAAATTCGAAAGTATCCGCAATCGATTTGTAAGTATCGAAAACATCTATATACCAATTTTGAACGATCTAACTCTATTTTTATTTTTTTGCCCCCCCCTCTCCCCTCCCCCTTTCCCGGCCCTCCCAATAACTTTACACTTTCGAAAATATCCCCATTCGACTTGCAGGCCTCTAAAACCTAACTGTACCAATTTTGAACGGCCTAACTGTATTTCTATTTGTTTTTGCCCCATAGCCCCCCCTTGCCGCCCCCCCTTCCCGCCCCTCCTAATAATTTTACAAATTCGAAAATATCCGAAATTGATTTGTAGGTATCGAAAACCTCTATATACCAATTTTGAACGATGTAACTCTCTTTTTATTTTTTGCCCCCCCTCTCCCCCCCCCTGCTGCCCCACCTGGGGGCTGAATTTCTAAAATTCCAGAAATTGGTTTTTAGATATTTGCATCAGCTATATTTTAGAGCAAAAACTTCACGCATATCTATTTTTTTGTTTGAGATATATAGGATTATGCGAAATCACGTTTTTACGCATGTGAAATCACGTTTTGCCCCCCCCCCGCCCCCCTTGGGGACCGAATTTTGAAAATTCCAGAAATTGGTTTTTTGACATTTGTATTAGCTATATTTTAAAGCAAAAATTTTACGGATATCTGTTTTTTTGTTTGAGATATGAAGGATTTTGTGAAATCACGTTTTGCCCCCCCCTCCCCGCCTTGGGGGGCGAATTTTGTAAAATCGCTTCTTAGTGGATGCCTACGTCATAGAAAGAACATTGTCACAAAATTTCATGCTTCTAGGTCCAGGGATTTGGTCTGGGCGTTGATAGATCACCCCCTCACTCACTAACTCACCCAGGAAGTGTTCTTTTATATATATAGATATATAGCATGTTTCTTCAAAATAAAGGATAATATCCATATATTTCATTTTTTTTGTCTCAGATAATTAAAGTAATTTATACTTATGCTTAATTGAAAGTAATAAATATCAATTTAACCCTGGATTATAATGCGATTTGAATATAAAGAAAATAATTTTTTAAGAGAAAGTTAATTCTAAATCATGCATTTATAATAAGATTAGGCTAATTACGTACTATTCACTGTAACACTGAAGCTGATTTAATACAGAAATAAATATTTTGCATTGGGTAATTTAACAGGAAGTTATATACACAAAAGAGGAAAACAGATTATTAACTGCAATAAGAAAAAATACTATTTGGTGCATAGAACTATTTATTTATTTATTTATTATTATTAATATGTTGCTGAAGATTTTGAAGCAAATTATTGAAATATTTTACAGATTTGTTTTTTAAGTAATTAAATTAATTTAAAAGCTAAAATAAAACATTATAAATGTAACATGGCTACTTGAATGAATTCAAGATCTTCTTAAAATGTAATTAAGTCATTTAATTTGCAACCTAAAGTAATCATTAAGGCAAAATATCATACAATAGAAATTACTGAATGAATAAACGCATCAAACCAAAATTTAGTTTAAAGTTTATATAATAGTAATATTATTGCTATCACTGTTATCTTTGCTATATGATATATAATATATTTGCTTGAAGTAAAACCATTTTGATATTACAAATGGATTGTTAAAATGGGAAAAAATGATCGGTGAAAAATAAATGAAACTTAAATGCTTGAAGAGGAAAAAGTAAAATTTTTAGCCTTACGATATTATGCAATAGTTAGGAAAATACAAGTGTTTTACTGAAGAATGGAATTAAAAAATGGAAGATAATGTAGTAAGAATGGAACTATATTATAGAATATACATGATAGTCTTATAATCCTTGGACAAAAAAAAAAAAAAAAAATCAGGGATTCCACAAATTATAAAAACATACACTTTTTGTATGAGAGTATATGGTCGAAAGCGAGGCGTTAAAGACGCAGACAGATGAAATGAGAGATGAAAAGTAATGCATTGTTTATTTCAATATTATTTCAAAGGGCTTCTTTGCAGCAATGTTTTCAATAAATGCTCAAAACTGCAATTACTAAAAATTACGCAAAGTTGACAACTTTGACTGGCTGCGGGTACAGCACACAAGTAATTATGGATATGTTGCCATAAGCGGGAAAGCATCATTTGCAACTGTATTTAGGAATATTTTACGAATAGTGAAAGGGGAGAAATGCCTTTAATGTACCATTCTGCAAACGAAAAAATAGAGCAGTGTCATAGCTATATTAATAACGTTTTCCGAACATTGGAACCTTTGTAAAAATGGTTTATATTTCCCCAATTCTGACTGAAGGTTTGTTATAAGAATTATACGACATCCAAATATATATTAACAAAAATCCAAATATTTATAAACAATTTTGATGATGTGGATAAAATAACTTACACAGTGAATGGTGTTATTGTACATCGTGTACATATAAGTGAACTCATGAATTAAAGAGTCTTAAATGAAGAGCTTTTATAAAGATGTCTATTTAGAAAATCCAAACTTTTCAAGCGACGAACTAACCTGTTTTCGTAGAACTTTACCAAAGTTTCTAGCAGTAGCTTGCATTGTAGCCAGATTACTCGGATTAAGTATTATTCATATATGAGGCGAGATTTTCAAAGAAAGGTGCTTTGAATGCGTACAATATCCATATATCGATTCATCATATTGTGCACATACAGTTGGTAACAAAAGTGTCCGAACACTAGCAAAAATTCCCATGTAGAAAAAGTATACTTCATACGGTTTTGTTAAATAAATCCTTGTCAAATTCTGTTCTTAGTCAGTGTAAGAACATGATTCGATAAGGATTTATTTAACAAAACCGTATGAAGTGTACTTTTTTTACATAGGGATTTTTGCTAGTGTTGTGGCGTTTGCGTTCCTGCAAACTCCATCTTAACTTAAATACTTAGATTACTAAGAAAACCAGAGACTTTAATTGAACAACAAATAAAAGTTTATTTGAAATAGATTAATGGGAGGGCGGCCTGGAAAATAGATCTTAGCTCAGTCAGCGTATTACTAAATCAAAAGTATATAAATCAACAATTTAATTATCTTAAATATCTCACCACAGCAGATAGTCGAAGGTGTAGAGACGGTCGCACTCGTACTCCAATACTACGGCTTCACTATGGGACAGAGGATTCCCTTCTGACCCAGCTTGAACTTTCCGAAAACTAGTAGACACTCACCAACACTCAACACTACAAACTAACTTCACGCCAGTAAATCTCCACTACTCTACTTTTCAATATCTGTCAAACTAAGATTCATAACATCCACTATACGATCCTCCAACATCCACACTATCTACTAAAACATCTCTATTTTTATACTTCTTCCTACACCCTCCTTTCACTACATTTCAATCCGTACTTTTAAAAATAACTTCTAATTTAACTAATATTCAAAACCTAAGTCTTTTAATGCAGCACCCTGCCGACACAAAACTAGCTCGACCTCAACCTTCACCGAGTCACTGGCGACGGAGTGATTTTAACCGTCCCCACTTCCTACTTTGCTGGATCCAGCTTAATTAAAATAACTGTGGTG
The DNA here is from genome assembly GCA_963930645.1 of Salticus scenicus. NCBI lineage: Eukaryota > Metazoa > Arthropoda > Arachnida > Araneae > Salticidae > Salticus > Salticus scenicus. The sequence goes on from OZ005650.1 coordinate 250,923,994, forward strand.
ACGTTCTGACGTCTCAACCTCACAGTCCCCCTCCAAGAAAAAAATTTAGTCGGGAAAATCCCCAACGGGTTTGATCGAGTAAATTTAAATAGCTTCATTCCATATCTAACTATCTCAAATCTCTGAAGTGCGAGTGCAGCCGTCACTTAAATTTTAACCGGGTGAGAAAAACTTAAAAATTTGTTAAGTCCCTGAGCGAAAACTCGGGGACGCAAAAAAAATTTAATTTAAAATTTTAAATAAAAGGCGTACTTTTACCCCGAGAACTCCGGGACTGACTGAGCTAAAACCAGGCTTACAGTAGGATTTACACACGTCTCCCTGTTAGGCCAGGAAGGCAATTGTATGACTTTAATGATATATTGTAGAATTATATAGAGACTCGCATGTACAAATGCGATAATTTCTTGCTGTAGAATAGTCTGTTGCACAGATTGTTCATATCCCACAATTAATCTTTTTAACATATCTAAGTGAAGAAAAAAGTCTTTAATCAAATTTAATGGTATTAAATAGGATGGGGAACTTGAAAATCTATCCTGACGATGAAGTGGCTAGCAGTTTAATTGTCTTCAGGAAAAAGTATACGTCGGAATATGCAGGCTGTCCACATCCAGGAAAAAGAACTTTTTGACATCAGATTAAGAGATCTTTCATTTCAGATAAAAATACTTTTAACATCAGATTAAGAGAAATAGTCCATCAGAGTGTGTCTGAAATGGGAAAAACTTTTACAGTATGCATAGTAAAAAAATAGTTAGAATTCATCTCTAGAAGAAACTGAGACATGTTCGTCTCTATTAACATAATAGATAGGTTACATACAGAAATATTTCTCCCTCCTTAGCTAAAGCATAAGCGAAAAAACTGAACAGTTAGTCTTTTTAATGTTATATGGTTAAACACGCTTTTTATGCTTATAGCTAAAAAAAACATTTTTTTTTCCTCTAAAAGTACATACAGATAAACTTTTAGACAAATATTCAAAAGTTTTACAAATACAAATATGCAGTTTATAAATACATCATTTATAGAAATACAAAAGAAAAAGGGGGAGAAATTTACAAAGGGTCCAAAAAAACAGTTTATATTACCAGCTTTCTGCAGGTGATGGCTAAAAGGTAAAATAACTTAACACATACATAAAATAGATATTTAAGAGAGAACAAAAATGTTGACATTGAAGCAGAACATTAATTTTGATTTGAAAGTTCATGGCTAAATTAAATTTTGTATTTTTAGTTTGGAAAAGTCCATAACTTTCGTAAGAGTTCTTAAAAGATAAAGTCCCAAAAAGGCTTCAAAGTATGTCGAACATTTTGTACAGCTCTGACAGAAATGCACTTGTAATAGAAAAAAAATATAGAACGGTATCACCTGATGTGAATTTGCAACTGTAACTTCAGGAAGGTTAGAGGTCTTGGTGAATGTGCTCGATGTACTCGTCAGCTAGGCCACAGGGTTGCAGGCTTTCAGACCGGGGTCTAGGGCTATCCCAAAAGGCTTGTATAAAGGCTTGCTCGGCAGGTGATTCATATGGCTGAGCCTGTTGTCGGAGTCTGGCTTGACGCCGGGTATTGAATCGGTGGTGTAAAGAGAACTCGTCTGTGCCGACCGAGTCAGGGGCTGCTAGGAATTTCTCCATGTGCCGTCCGCTAGCTGATGAAGAGGGTGGAGGTCTTTTTCGAACCCTTGCCTTTCTCTTAGGTCGGAAAGAGTCGGTGTGCACTGAATCTGGAACTGCTAGTACCTTCTGTGGGCGATGTGTTCCAGAGGACTTTGAGGAGGGGGCTTGTGGCCTTTTTAAATATTTATTCCAAGCTTTTTTCTTTTTAATCTGCGGTATAAAAGAGCTATTAGTAAAAGAATAGTCGCGTTTGCGACCAGTTTGCCTAGGAAATTTCACATTAGAATGGTTTGATGACCCACTACGAGCTCGCTTTTGTGCGACGGGTCTGCTACCACTAGATCGATCAGTGGAAGTGCCCTGAACAGATTGTTCGGGTGTTGTAGGAGTAGGTAGTTTATCAGCTGTACAAGAATCAGGAGCACTAGGCTGGGAAGTGAGGTTAGGCGTAAAAACAGACTGTTCGTCAGGTGGGTTTGAACCCTGCACGCTATCACTATCAAGAGTTTCAGCATATGATTGAGTGCGCTCTTTAAAAATGCGTATCTGATCAATGTTTATGGTTGTTGGGGTGCCGTTAAAATCAATTGTCAAATTATTATTTTCTATCTTTAAAACAGAGAAAGGCCCAATGAATTTTGGCCCAAATTTAGCTACTTTAGAATCTTTTTTAGAGCTAAGAAAATGTGATTCTAGGAGTATTTTATCTCCCACTTTTACTTCTAAAATTCTACGTTTAAGGTTATAATATACAGCTTGTTGCTCTTGAGCTTTTCTCAAATTTCTCTGAACTTCTGGTAGCAATTCTTCAATATTTCGCGTAATAAATTGAGATGCGGTTTGCTGTACTAATACCAGGTTTTGAAAGGGGGTCAGAATCTTTCTGCCCAAAAACAATTCAGCGGGAGTTTTTCCGGTTGCATCACTTACCGCTGTACGAATCGCATAGCCAAAATGATAGAGAAACTGATCCCAATTTTCATGATTTTGACCAATGAACGTCGCAATCATATTAATTAAAGTTCTATTAACACGTTCGGCCTGATTAGCTTGCGGCCGATATGGAACCGTGAAGACATGTTTAATTTCGAGTGTATCGCAAAGTGCCTTAAAAACATTACTTATAAATTGAGGACCATGGTCCGTTACAATTTGAAGGGGGGAGCCGTAACGAGAAATATAATTATTAAAGAAGGCAGTGGCCACTGCTTGTGCCGAAGTTTTGCGTAAAGGCACAAATTCAACCCATTTACTAAAATAATCGACCATAACTAACACATAACGAAATATATTTGGTTTAGAGAGGGGTAAGGACCGATTAAGTCGAGTCCAAGAATTTGATTTGGAAAATCAACTTTAATAGGAATTAATTTACCGGCCGGCTTTACATTTTTATAATTATATTGCTGGCACAAGCGACAACTCGAAACATATTCATTAACAAACTTCCTCATTTTAGGAAAGTAACAGGCATCTTTGAGCTTTTTATAAGTTTTCCTAATGCCAAAGTGCCCCGAAATTGGAGAGTCATGAAACTCAAATAGGATGGCTTGACGAAGAGATTGGGGAATTACAACTCGTAATTCGCCATAAGATGATAATAATTTTGAATAAAAAAGCAAGCCATCGATTAAAGAAAAAGATTGGGACCAGTTTAAGGCAATGGCTGATTCAATTAATGAAACTGACTCAGGATCGTCTAAATACTTATAGATTAATCCATATTCGGGATAATTTTTTTGTTCTTGGATTAATTGATCTCGCGAATTTAACACAGATGCTGGAATAAGCGCTAAAGCTACTTTTTCCTGAGCAGATACGAATTTATCGTTTAAGGTAGTGACTAGATTTGTAGACGCACCTTGGTTTACTTGTTCACTTTCAATTTCCTTTACACGAATTTCAGTCACGTCTGCTAATATTTCGGATTGAACCGGTTCAGCCTTTAAATGAGAATGATGAATATATGAGGCTTTAGCAGTAGAATTTAACTGATCATTCTTTTCATTTAAAGCAAGGGATTGATCTAACCCATTAGATTCAATCGTATTTTCTTGAGTTTGAGTAGTACGTGAAAGAACGTCAGCTACGATATTGTCAGAACCAGGTCGGTGTTCGATGTTTATATTAAAGTTAGATAACTTAAGAGTCCATCGAATCATGCGAGGGGAGAGGTTCTTTCAAGTTGTTAACCGAGTTAATGCCGCATGATCCGTAACAACTGATACTGGAATGTGCGTAAATTATAAACGAAATTTTTGCAGTCCCCAAAGCACTGCTAAACATTCACGTTCAGTTACTGGATAATTTCTTTCTGCAGCGTTAAGCGTACGGGACGCATATGCTATTGGGCGGCCTTCTTGGCTTAAAACGGCACCAATGCCGTACGAAGAAGCATCAGTAGCTACTTGAAATTTAATATTATAATTAGGATGAGCTAGTACAGGAGGAACGCTAAGTATAGTTTTTAACTTATCAAATGCTTCTTGTGCTTCATTTGACCAGTGAAATTTAACTCTTTTCCTTTTGAGTTTAAAGAGGGGCTCGCATATGTGAGCAAAATTAGGTATAAATTTCCCATACCAAGCACACATGCCTAGAAATCTCGAAACTTGTTTGGAAGTTGTAGGAGGGGGCATGTTTAAAACTGGCTGAACTTTTTCATTATCTACAGAAATACCAGCAGGCGTTATTTTGACGCCTAGGTACTTAATTTCCTGTCGTGCAAAATGGCACTTAGAGGAATTTAAAGTTAATCCTGCATTTTGCAGTAGAGTAAAAACAGTTTTTAAATGATCTAAATGCTCATTGTAAGATGAGGACGTGATTATTATATCATCGAGATAAACATGTACAAATTTATTCAAAACAGGTTTAAGAATAGTTTCCATGGCTTTTTGGAATGTTGCCACAGCCCCTGAACATCTGAAAGGCATTCGTTTAAAACCAAACGTGCCATTTTTAGTTATAAACGCTGTTTTTGATATATCAGCGGGTTTCATTGCAATTTGAAAATAACCTGATGTCAGATCGAGAGTAGACATAAAATTTGTCGTTGTTATATGTGCTAACAAATCATCAATTATATGCAAGGGATACTGAGGATATTGCGTAATAGAATTTAGCCTACGATAATCGATTGCAAATCTCCATGCCTCAGGATCAGTAATAGGTTTACCATTTTTCTTACGACATAAAACAACAGGAGATGCGTAAGGAGAAGTTACAGGCATAATAATATCATTTTTTAACATTTTGTCAATATGCCAATTTATAATATCTTGTTTGGCTTGATCATAACGATAAGGCTTACTAAAGACTGGTTTATTAGTTCCAGTGTCAATTTCATGGCAAACAACATGGGTTAAGCCAGGTGTCTCAGAGAATAACTGTTTAAACTGATTAAGAAAATTAACAAAATCAATTTTTTCAATATGAGTGAGGGCACTTTCCTCTAAATTAACAATTAACTCTGTCGGCTCGACAGGTTTAGAATTTGACTTAGAATCATCAATATGTAAAGATTTATTGGCAAAATTTATTTCAACATTATTTGCTTTCATAAAATCTAACCCTATAATGCAGGGATGCTGAAGATTGTCGATGACGTAAAAAGGCCAATTAACACTTAAATTATGAATTTTAACATTCAGGCTGACTTCGCCTCTATTAATACAGGACTTGCCTTGAGCCGTTGTAATATTTAAATTTGTCCGCTTTAAAGGTTTAAAGTCAAAATACTTTTTATAAGTTTCATATGCTAGAAAGGAGCGTTCAGCACCAGTGTCCCAATAAGTAGGTATGAAAATATCATGAATTATTGCATTCAAATTAGGAAGGTCCACCGGACTGATACAAATTCTGTCTAAACATATGGAGGTGGTTGAGATATTCAGTGGCTGTTGACCCTCCTCACAAGAGCCACTTACTCGTTTAACTGACGACTCTGGTTATTACGAGAGTTACGAAAATTTCTGTTATTTCTATCAGCTCGAGAAAAGTTTTGAGACTGATTTTGATTAGAACGATCGTTCCGAGAATTTTGAAAGTTATTACGCCTTGTCTGCGGCGATTGACGTTCTTGTTGATAGCGATTGAAATTTTGAGGGGGGTGAAATTTTCACGCCTAGAATTTTGCATATTTCCATTACCCCGTTGGCGATTAAAGGTGTTTTCCGCCCTTGGAGAGTGTCGTTCTTGATATTTAGCTAAGGTTTGAAACAGACTGTCGTAAGAGGTGACAGGTTTCAGATCAAGGTAATCTTGAATAGGAATAGTCAAAAGCGGGGTTATGATTTCCATTGCAGCGGCAAAAGATAAAACTAAATCCAGCTGCTTTATAATGTCGAATTTACGTAATAAAAATGTGGTAGGTTTGTCATAAAACCACATCTTTGTCGTATAAAGTTCTTGACGGAGTTTGGTTTTATCCACAATAGAAGAGAATGAATTTTTAATTTTGAGCTTCAAATCCTCATACGTAGGATTTTGGCCTATAGCTCTAGAGGCAATGGTGTCATACCAGATTTTAGCATCTCCTTTTAAGGAGTATTTTAATAAATTAAATTTATCAGCCTCGTCAATTTTACATGTATCAAAATACTGTTCAAGATCTTCAAAAAATGTAAGTACATTGTTTGAGCCAGTAAAATAAACCCGAGTGGGGGGGATGTCGAACTGAGTTGGGCGCCACTGTGGCGTTTGCGTTCCTGCAAACTCCATCTTAACTTAAATACTTAGATTACTAAGAAAACCAGAGACTTTAATTGAACAACAAATAAATGTTTATTTGAAACAGATTAATGGGAGGGCGACCTAGAAAATAGATCTTAGCTCAGTCAGCGTATTACTAAATCAAAAGTATATAAATCAACAATTTAATTATCTTAAATATCTCACCACAGCAGATAGTCGAAGGTGTAGAGACGGTCGCACTCGTACTCCAATACTACGGCTTCAATATGGGACAGAGGATTCCCTTCTGACCCAGCTTGAACTTTCCGAAAACTAGTAGACACTCACCAACACTCAACACTACTTAACCTTACGCCACTAAATCTCCACTACTCTACTTTTCAATATCTGTCAAACTAAGATTCATAACATCCACTATACGATCCTCCAACATCCACACTATCTATTAAAACCATCTCTATTTTTATACTTCTTCCTACACCCTCCTTTCACTACATTTCAATCCGTACTTTTAAAAATCACTTCTAATTTAACTAATATTCAAAATCTAAGTCTTTTAATGCAGCACCCTGCCGACACAAAACTAGCTCGACCTCAACCTTCACCGAGTCACTGGCGACAGAGTGATTTTAACCGTCCCCACTTCCTACTTTACTGGATCCAGCTTAATTAAAACAACTGTGGTGACGTTCTGACGTCTCAACCTCACAGTGTTCGGACACTTTTGCTACCGACTGAACCTCACACCAGAAAATCCACACCCTACATATACACGTGCATTTCATAAACGTTCTCTGTGAATGTTAGGGCTGGTATTAGGAAACTACAAAATCTATTTCTTTCTTTCAAAGCTTTCGATTACACTTATTGAATAGACCGAATGCATTTTATTAAAAATAATCTGGTGGATCGGATCACTCACACGACATTCTTTTACCCTGAAATTTATTACTATTAAAAAAAAAAAAAACAGATTGGAGATGAAGGGGTGAGATTACGACTACTGTTATATAAACCTATGTTAAAACAATTCAAACTGGGCTTCGGAACAGCTTTATTTTACAAATAATTCTGTGTAATCCCTAGTTTCATTATTGAACCTACATTTATATAAAATTGAAATCTGTTATTAAATTTAAAATTTATTTAAAATTATTTAGACAACTTTCACTCGCGACATTGCTAGAAACTTATCAATCTTCATTAAACTTTTCTTGTAACAAACTTATATTGACTTCAAAATACAAAAATTTGGATCGTCTGAAATTCTTTGTCATCTGAAATTCGTCTGAAAGTTTTTCGATCAAACGTTACCAAATTAATTTTGGTGTTCAAGAAGATTCAAAACGTGTAAATATACAAAATACCAAGCGTTGAATATTTACCTAAAAAAAAACCTTCCAACAGTTTTCAAGTATTGTCGCACTATAATTATATATGGTTCTTTTGTGTAGCCCTGTAAATAAACAGTGAATGATTTCTGTACCATATTCAAAATGAAACACCTAAAACTATTCCAAAGCATTATGTTCTAAGGCAGGTATTTCTATATACCATATTTTAATACCTTTACATTGCACAAATCTTAACGATATTGAAATATGTTATTAAAGTTCACTATCGGATATTTCGCATTTAAAATTTTTAAATATAACTACTGGTTTGTGTACAGGGACACTCGAAAGTATTCGAAAGCATTGCGTTCTGTAAATTTTTCTAACTTTACTTTCACAAAGCTTAATGAAATTGAAATATGTTATTCATATGCACAAAAGAATGCTTTTTTGAATGTACAGTAAAGTCTTGTACAACGTGGGTAAAATTTTATTTTTTTAACACCACTAATTTTTTACCAAAGCAATTGTTTTATACAAAAACTAAATTGAGTGTATGAACCAATTGATTGATACACTAAAAGTTTAATGGTGTTAAAATTCTTTTATTTATTTGTCATCTCGGCATGGTGTTGTACTAGACTTTACTGTAGTAGCATTAGGTTTATAGGGCCACACAAAAATATTCAGTTACATTAAAAACTATTAATAAAAATTTGCTGGAATTGCACTTTTGCTTACATTAAGCGTTTTTAACACTTTTTAATAACTTTTAAGTGTGAATATGATTTCAACTTGTGTATCTGCCTGCCCAATTGTCTATCTTTCTATCTGTCGCCTCCCGTCTTCCAATGCTCGTAAATATTTTCAGAATTTAGAAAATTTTTTATATATTAATCAAGTTCACTATGGCATTTTTTAAATTAAAATGACATTAATAGCTCCTATACAACTAGTTTGTGTGCAGCGACAACCACACAAATGCCAATGCATTGCGTTTTAAGACAGACACATTTAAAAATCACATTTAAATAACTTTCTATGCACAAATCCTGAAGAAGTTGACATGTATTGTTAATATTTAACCATAATGTTTAGTATAGAATATGATACGATTAACCTTCAGATGTACAGGACTACACTAAAGTATTCAGATACATTAAAGTCTGCAATTATAACCTAATGGCTGCATTTCCTTTTGCGTTAAGCCTTTTTTACGCCTCCAATAATGTCTAAGAGCGATTTTAAAATCAGTTAGTCTACTTTACAGTCCTTCTGTCTATTTGATGTGGGATAACGCAGACACAAAATATTGAAAGTTAAACGATACAACAATACGTACAGTTGGAAAGTGTTAATAACCAATGTATACTGCATGATTTTTCGTTCTTGTTAGTAATACTTTCACTACCTTCTACTCTCTTAATATTGGTAAGAGAAAGTAACAAATATTATTGTTCTATCTACAATAATGCTTATATAAAATTTTAAAATGAAACAAATTAACTTAAAATTTTATTACATGAAATAGTCTTTAATTCTTTTTGCAATGATATAAAAAATCTGCTTAATTTAACTAACCTAATCTTAATTTTTTTTTTAATTATTGGGAAAATCAGTCTATGAAATAAAAGCAAATTAGAGAAGGCCGATTATTGTTCTTAAATGCATAAATGTAGGTATATCTTCTTCAGTTTTTTTTAAAAAAGTAATTGGGTTTTTGTTATATTTACACGTTTTGAGGTCTCCTCAATCAAAAAATCTTGTTTTTAGCGGTTGGTCTCTGTGAGTGGCTGTCTGCGTGTGTGTGTCTCTCTGTCTGTTATCAGCATATCTCAAAAACAAATTATACAATCCATTAAACAGAAAGTTCAAACTTGGTATTCCATATATGTATCTTGTAGGGATGCTACCCTAAATCTTCCGTCAAGATCAATCAAATAGTGTGTGGACAGGAACACAAAAAAGAATTCAAATACATTGCATCTATGGGAGAAATTGCAGGTAAGTATAGTTTAAACATCTATAGCTTGCATTAAACCAAATAAAACGAATATATATATATTTATATTCATCAAAATATGTTTCATATAGAATATGATATAGAAATCATTCACTGGGCTACACAAAAGAACTAGATTATAGTGCGACAATACTTGAAAACTGATGGAAGTGTACTTCAAGTAGTACCGCGTGTTATTAATATAGAATTATAATTATGTGCATCATGTGATGTGTACGTATATACGTAAGTTTCAGAATATGTACAAGGCTGACAATATTTAAACCATAACAGACTTTTTTATTGTTAGTGGAAGTGTTTCACTATAATATTTTACCATGTCCAGGAAAGCTGTTTAGGAATTGAAATTAATTCCTTATAGAAGTATGGTAAATAATGTAATTTTTTAAGCTAAATATTCATCGTTTGTTATTTTGTATATTTACACGTTTTGAGGTTTCCTAACTACCAAAGTTAATCTTTTAACGTTTGATCTTTGTCTGTGTCTGTTAGAGTAAATTAAAGACAAATAATTCTATTCGATCTAAATGTTGTATTTTGAAGTTAATACGTTTGTTACTAGAAAAGTTTCTTCAAGAATATCAGTTTCAAGGAATGCTGCTTGTGAAAGTTGTCTGAACAAGTATAAATGACTTTTTTAATTTAATAACAGATTTGAATTCTATATATATGCAGGTACAATAACGAAATGGGGATTGGGGGGGGGGGGTAGAACCCTCACATAGATATGTTTGTCAAATAAAGCTGTTTCGAAGCCTAATTTGAATTGTTTTAACACAGGTTTACATAAGATGATAGTTATCTTACCCCTTAATCTATAATCTGTATTTATAATATTAAATTTCAGCGTAAGAAAATGACATGAGAATGTCACACCAGATTATTTTTTTTTATATTAACAGATTTCTAAAATCTTCATTTTATTTAGTTTAAAACATTACCATAATAATAAAAAAACATCTTCCATTCATGTGATCTTTTTTTTCCAATGTTCTAAAAACGTCTTTATTAATAATTCCATGCTTCCTTTATAATTAACTGGCTTCAGATTTTGCAATAAAATGGAAATTACACCGTCACATTCTATAGTGTCATGTAAGACTATTTTTTTCATTATTGTACTCTACTTAATATTAAATTATTGCTCGCATTATATTATTCACGTGAAACGGTTAGATTAGGACTTATTCGCGAATTACAATTCAAATCACGAACTTTATAATGACATTTCATCTGAATACACAATGGGATTAATTATATGTGCTGAGATTATTACAACCAATCTATAACGGTATCTGTAATTGGAGATGTTTTTTGTACTTCATTCGAAAATCAAATTAGCACGCTATACATTTTTCATAAATAGCTGTTAAAAAAAGATATGTCATATACAAAAATACCTTATCGTAATATGAATTATCTTTTTAAATTTTAAATTAAAAAAAGTACTAGGAATATTGAAAATGTATGTATTTTTGATTTGTATTATAACTGATAAATTGAATTTGCACAGTTAAAAGTAAATAATTATAAGATTAAAAAAAAAAAATTATATACCATGTTTTTAAATAGCTTAAACTTCTCTTTAAAACGCATTAAAAAGCTCCAATAGGCAGGTAGTGGATTTGGCGCCAAATTTGACAACTTTTTGCCCTTGGCGACTTTTTTGGCGACTTTTGGCGAGAAAATTCTTATTATCGATATTCCAAAGATGGACGTTCCAATGTGATTGGTTAAAGAGTTACCGGAAATTTGAATTAAAAAAAAAAGTTGGTTTTAAAAATAAAATATTAATCCTTTCCGAACAACATATATTTGCATCATGAACTACATTAGCACTTTATCATTGTGTAGAAAATCTTTAAAATGATAACGACGTCAATTTTTGCCAAATGCATAATTTAACTTTTAACAATTTTTTAACGCTCACGTTTAATTAAATGTATTTATTTTTAGGTCGAAAGGAAATGAACTCGTAAATTTTTTTTGGCAACAATTAAATTATAGTTAATATTTTAATGGCTATTTTTATTGCTATTAGGAGCTTATCATTTTCACATTTTAATTAATTAAAAGAAAACTATTCGAAAATTCGAAAATCTGACTTCGAAGTATTGTGTTGTCACCGGGCTCTGAGCTACTGTGAAAGTTTCAAATGTCTAGCTAGTCGGGAATTCAGTTAAAAATCGATTGCAAGATTTGTCCCTGACAAACACACAAGAATCGAAGTTAATAAAAACATGGTAAAATACTTAAACATATTTTTTTCTTGAATTTTTTTTTTTTAAATATATTAAATGGAATTTTATGCTGCGATTTAGAAAATTACCTTATTTATTAATTATTAAAAGATGTACATAAAAGTTTTTTTTTTACTAGATGTTTTTTTTATCATGTTATTTACCTGCAGTATACCTTAATAATTGCGAGAGGACTATATACGCAATTTTTTTGTTTGTTTTATAAATTTTAAACGAAATTACATACATTTCTTTTGTATGATAGATCATGTGACAGTTATCGTAAGATAAAACTTTTACTTTAAAATACGTTATATCATCAAAGTATATCTGGACTATGTGTTATAAGCAGATGAAATATTGACGTTTGAATAAATAAATAAATATATATATATATATATAAGTAACTCCTTAAAAAAGACATAATCATTAATTGAAAATCGTATAAATGTACTTACTAGGAGATATACATATATGCTTGTTAATGATTCATCATACTAGAAATAAAATAAGAAAATAATCTGGTGGGTCATTCGCATAACATTCTCTTACCCAACACTTCAATACCATGCAGTTAGGTTGAAGATTAAGCCGTAAGATCAATAGGGTGAGATAATAAAGTTAAGCCTACTTTTAAAATAATCCGAAAAAGGTTTTATTTGATATATAATTCTGTGTGAGAGGAGAAGCTCAACCACCATTCAATTGTAATACCTACATTTATTTTTTTAAGGTCTATACCAAATATACGTACAGATCAACCGCTAAAAATTGGACTGTCTTATTCAGGATAACTCAAAATGTCATATTATACAAAAAACCAGAGATGAGAATTAAAAAAAAAAAAAATTTTGTTTTACTTTGTTTACGGCACGTGTATGAAAAATTAATTTTGCTTCCTGAGCAGTGTTCGTCGACATAGTAAAATGTAACAAGCACTTTCGTTTATTTCTTTCAACAGAAAAAGACTTTTAGATTAATTTTGGGTAGCCTATTATTGGTAGCATATTATCTGTATAAAATATGCACTATAAACAATATTGTAGACTTAAATTTCACCTTACTTGAAAAACATCTAACACAAACGGAAGTACAATTTCAGCAATTTCCAAGTATGGCCGAAATATATCCTAATGTTTTGGATAGCCCTGTAAGTGAATGGTGAGCGATTTCCATACAAAAATCTACACAAAACATGTTTTATGCATAAAATAATTTTGTTCATTCCGTTATGTTTAAGTTAGATTACAAATGTTACGTTATACTTACGAGAAATTTCATAATACACATAATGTATTTTAATTCTCTTTGATGTCCTTGTACATGAACTATTTGCTTGATCACAAAGAAAAGTTTAGTGTAGCATCCCTACATGATACAGATTTAGAAGACCAAGTTTGGATTTTCTGCTATTATTTTATCTTGAGATATCTGACACGCATACACACACACACACACAGAGAGAGAGAGAGAGAGAGAGAGAGAGAACGAACGCTAAATACATGCTTTTACGATTCAGTGGACCTGAAAACATGTAAATATAACAAAAACTCAATTTAGAAAATTTGACCCACGAAACAATACTTGCTTTACCATATATATGTGCTAGAAAACGTAAAAAGTTTATTTTTTTTAATTCTAGAATAAGTTAGCAAAAAGTATCAATTTTTATATTTTGTCTTCTATTATGACATCTGAAGTTAAAAGTGTTGAAAATTAGTTTTAATACTTTTTTTTCGATTTGTTGAATTAAATATTGAATAAAAAAGTGCAAATTTCTGTTTATAAACTTTCTGTAATTAACGTATTAACAAATAAGTAATATTTTATAAAGAGTTTGTCGAAATATTATTCTCGCATTACGACAGGGCTTTACTATAATAAAAAAATGTACACACACGCAAAAGTAAACATGATCAAAGAGATAAATTACTCATAGAGGTATGACTGAAAAGATCGACTGTATAATATTGACTACTATTATCATACATGTGGTTTCGAGTTAAACCCGGATGATTCACAATAATTAAAAAATACTTATACTCATAACAGAGAATATTAAAGTCGTTTTCAAAATTTCCATACAGGGTACTTTTTTTGTTCTTTGATTTATCCTATGAAACCCTGCTTTTCATAGCGCACTTTCCACTAATTTAGTATTTTACCTAACAGTAGTATCAACAAATTCTTGCAAATATCTGAGTATATCAGCAGTAGTCATAAATTACCATTTAAGTATTTATTTAAGTACTTTTTTTTACTTCCTACATTTTATAAAAAATATTATTATTATTATTATTATTATTATTATTATCATCATTATTATTATTATTTGGCATTTCAGAACTCTTCTATACTGGGACTATGCATGTGCACATCTTACTCGTCTAAACAAACATTTATATTGATTTTATGTAAATATAATAAATATATGAAGAAATACGATCCCCTGTATGAAGACTACTTTGACTGCGAACGGTTAAAAAAAAAAAAAAAAAAAAAAAAACACTTAACGTTTTTTAGAAAATATATGCCTGCTTGCATTTCTGTGTGTTGTACATAAAAATTTAGTATCAACTGTATCTCAGGAACTAATACATATAATTTCATATAAATTTATATAGTTATAAATTTGACATAATTAGTAGTATAAATTAGAATAGTATATAGTATAAATTTACATAGTTGTACCTTGACATAAATTAGTACCAATACAATTTTTATGCAAGCCGACCAACAGATAGCTCTGATCTCATATAAGGGAAGAGTATATCTCAGCTTCTTTTTTATTTATGCGAAAAAAACTTTTAATATGTAATAGGGATATTATGGAATATTATGAATATTCAGTTTGGACGCATATCGGGTTGTAGATGGTATTGCTAAGCTGCAATTCTCCTCCCGAAAGGGAATGCTATATTTCAGAATCTATTATGTATGTTTGTACAAAACGTAGAAATGTACTAGAGAGCCATTGTGAAAAATTATGCTGAATAAATTTAGGCATATATATATAGACCAACAAATGGAACTGCTCTGTTGTAATTTGCCTCGTGAATCGGAATGTTTTACATCGACTTTTATGTCATAGATATGCATGAAACTTTTATGCGAAATAACCATAAAGAAACTGAATGGTGACTTACTTGGATATACATAGGTTGCTAGATGTCACTGGTGACTTTCTGCTATTTTCCATGTGGCTACATCTAAACATCTATTGATTAAAAAAGCCTCAAACACCACATATACAATGTTTGTTTTAAGAAAATATTATTAAATTTTAGTGCATGCTATCCCAATATCTCCCAATATCTACCCACATACTATCTCTGTGATGTAAATTGATTCAGAAGAAAGTTTTGTGATGGCACTAGCATTGAAGTATTTAATTTTTTTAATGTTATTTGCTAGTAAAATATGAAGATTATTCCATGCGAATGTTTTGTTAAATTTCGTGAAATTTGAGAAAATACACCATATA
The DNA here is from genome assembly GCA_963930645.1 of Salticus scenicus. Classification (NCBI taxonomy): domain Eukaryota; kingdom Metazoa; phylum Arthropoda; class Arachnida; order Araneae; family Salticidae; genus Salticus; species Salticus scenicus. The sequence continues at coordinate 250,939,397 of OZ005650.1, forward strand.
CATTGTAATAAATTTTATTTTATACATTACAACACAAAAGAATTGTCTGCATTTTTACTTTCTTCTATATGTAATATAGAGAAAGTATTGGATTCGTGAAAATTTTCGACCTCCATTTTTTGATGGATTTACATGTTTTAGGATGTCCTGAACACGAATTGATAGTTTTTAAAAAATGTATGTCTGTCTGTGCGTATCACGATTTTTGTGGACACTTTATCTCACGAACCAATGAATGAAATTTAACCAATCTTGGTATTTAGTTCGACCCTGACATAAACTGGTGCTGATTAGATTTGAGGATCAATCGCTCAACAGGTGGCGCTGTGATCGTATTTTTTCTAAATTATTAGCATGGCAGTTTTGGACAAAATTTCGTATAAATGTACATAATGAGAGTTATTTTAAACTTGTGATTGTAAAACTAATATGAATTATTGATAATAGTAGTGGTAACTAGGAAAAAAATTTTGTGCATGTGGGGGCATCGCTTCCTCCTCGGCGGGGGGGGGGGAAGTACGCCCCCGTGGGGAGTAAATTTTCAAGATGGGTATCTTTTGGAAAGTCTCGTCAATACCTTTAAAACGAATGGTTGAACTATAGATCTGTGATAATTTAAAACAAAGTTATCGATTTTTTTTTTTTTTTTTTTTTTTTTAAATATTGAGAATAAAATGGAGTTTTTTTGGATATTTAGTGTTATATTACTTCTCTAATATGGAAATCGTCTGCATTATCATGGAAGATAATTTTTTTCTAAAATAATAATTTTAATGAATTATTTTTACTGAGTGAATTTGTATAGGAAAATATAGAAGAAAGTCATGTGGTGGCCACAACATACTAGTTTAAAGTGCATAAAAGAAACCTGATAATAAATTTACATTAGTTTTTTAAAAATTTATTGATTTTAAACAAAAAAATTATTTTTTTAATTTTAAACAAATTAAAATTTCTAGTACATACAGTTTTAGAAAAAAGTGTATTTTCAAAATAGCAAAGGTAGTCGGAAATCGTGAAAATAATAATAATAATAATAATAACTTTAATATAAGATTAAAATTTTATGCAGAAATAACTAGGAAGAAAAAATATTTTTTTCTTATTTCTACAAAGAAAAAAAAAAATGTTTTTAAACAAGATCTTTTTTCTAGGACATGCCCTCTATAGAAATACTAATATACGGACGTACTACATTTTTAAAAATTAAAAGAAAATCACCACGTTTGTTTAAAGACCTCTATTTTTCTAAGCGTGTTTTTAGTTAAAACAACAGGAAATTTGCGCTCATCATGTTATTAGTATAGAAACTATCGACTATTTGACTTTCGAAAATAAATTATTTATTAGATGGGAAATAACATTAGTTTCTTGTATATCTTTTTTGCACAAAGACTGCTCATACTGCAATAAATTAATAGATAAATATTACATAAATGTTTCAGTTAATGCATTTGTTTTATGATATTCAGAAAAAGTATGTTTTAGCGTCCGCTATTTAACACAGTTGTTTTTTCCAGTTGACTCTCTCTATTACAAATACTTCTTTTAAATTATATAATGATTATTAAATTTTTTTCCTCTTTATGCCCATTTATACAAAATTTTGACCTGTACCACTATGTTAAAAATTTAGAAAAAGCTGGAGGGCAACGACAATTTTTGTTGGACAATTTTTATCAAAAGATGATAGGCACTAATTTATGTCAATGTCTAACTACATACCAATTTGTATGAAATTCTGTGCAGTAGTACCTGAGATACAAACGCCACAAAATTTTGTCACACGGACAGGACAGACAAGCAGACATTTTCTAAAAAGAGTCAGATCATGTTCTACAGCTTTCAAAACGTGTAAACACATCAAAAACCCCCTTTCGAAAATTTTTACAAATCCAATACTTTTTTTCTATTGAATATAGAAGAAAGTAAAAATGAAAAAGTTTGCTTATTAGATATGTACTTTTACTCATAAATTTTGGAATTATTTCGCTTTGTTACAATCTGATTTTAAAATATCATGAATTTCTAAAATTTCATTTATACAGCTCGATCTATTCAAGGTTTTAATTTTATTTGCATTTATGTTAATATTGGTGCATAATTTGCATAATTTAAGAGAAGCAGGCTCGTAATAGTCGTACACACATTAACACATCTCGGCATGACAGATCAAAAACTGTCTAACCTAATTTACATTTATTGTCTGAACAATTAAAATAAAACAAAAAACAATCTTTTTAAATAGAATAATTTTTCTTATTATTACTTTCTTCTATATTCAATAGAAGTATTGCATTCGTAAAAATTTTCGACCTCAGGTTTTTAATGGATTTATATGTTTTGATAGCTGTACAACACGATTTGACCATTTTTAGAAAATGTGTTTCTGTCTGTCTCTGTGTGTATGTGACACAATTTTGTGGCAACTGTATCTCAGTTACTACTGCACAAAATTTCATGCAAATTAGTATGTAGTTACACATTGACTTAAATTAGTGCCTATGAACTTTTCATAAAAATTGTCCAACAGTTTGCATTGTCATCCCGCTTTTTCTAAATTTTTAACATGGTGGTATAGGACAAAATTTTGTATAAACGTGCATAAAGAGAATTATTTTTTTAATAATCATTGTGAAATTTACTTTGTGAGTCCATTTCTCTTGATTAAATCCTCCAAATATTTTGAAACTGTAATCATCTGTTTTTCTCTACATGTGATCACATCTATCAATTTTCGTCCTATTCGAATAACTCCTTCTTGATGCGTTTTTAGTTCCCCATCATACTATAGGTATGGGGAACTTAGGTAATCGTGAAAATTTTCGACCTCAGTTTTTTGACTTTTCTACACGTTTTCAGGTGTGAGGAATCCGAAAATGACAAAATTTCTATGGTGTCTGTCTGTAGGGTGCCTGTTAGTCTGTTAGTCTGTTAGTGGGTCAGTCCGTTAGTTTGTTAGTCTGTGTACACGATATCTCAAGAACAAATTGTCGCAGAGAGGTCAGATCAGTTTTAAAATATTACTTTCGACACTGGAAAGAACCCTATTCATTTGCAACATTCGAATTTAAAAACTTCGTAAGTTATTAGAAATTTACGATTTTCTTAACACGGGAGAATAGAACAAAAATTCACTTAAACGTGTATTAAATGAAAACTTTTTACTGTAAAAATGTCAGACCAGTTTTAAAATATCAGTTTTGATGCCGGAATGAACATCAGTAACTATAAATATGCTACTTTAAAAATTTCGCAAGTTACTGGAAATTTACGAATTTCTTAACATTGCAGTATAGGGCAAAATTTCACATAAACGTCAATTTTGAGAGATATTTTCATCGTAAAGATGTCAGACTACTTTTGAAATATTATTTAGGACACTGACATGAATATTAATGACTATGAATTTTCCAATATAAAGATTTCGTAAGTTATTGGAAATTTACGAATTTCTTAACATGTCAGAATAGAGCAAAATTTCACATAAACGTCAATCTTGAGGGATATTTTCAGCGTAAAGATGTCAAACCACTTTCGAAATATTATTTAGGATACTGGCATGAATATCATAGACTATGATTTTTCCAATTAAAAAAAATTCGTAAGTTATTTGGAATTTACGATTTACTTAACATGTCAGAATAAGGCAAAATTGATCATAAACTTCCATTTTGAGGATCCTAAATACATTAGACAACTTCAAAATTAAGTTTATGATATTTGTTTGAACATGATTGAATATAAATATTCTACTAGGAAATTTTCGTAAATTATTCGTAATTTACGATTTTATCAACATAGCGAAATTGTAAATTTTTCATATAAATATGAATTTTGAGGTTTATTGCATTGGAAATAGTAGCATGAAAACTAAACAACAGAATTGACCCTGATAAAATAAATTAATAAATTAGAATGAGATAATTATATCCAAGTGAACGGTGGATAGCCTATTAGGCGGGGATTTCATTCTGTCACTGTATCAAGCTTTGGTCAAATTCATTTCTTTTAACATGATTATAATATGTCTCGCACTAGAAATTTCTGAGAATATAATTATGATGGGGAACTGAGCAGAGTCCACCTATGCCAACTAGTTTTTTTTGGTCTTAGAGTGTATATATATATATATATTAAGTTAATTTATTTCCACAAATTAAAATTGAATTTAGTATTAATTAATTAATATTAATAAAATGTTAATTTTTAAAATAACATTAATTTTAATTTAATTAAAAAATGAATAGGTTTTTCAAATGTAAAAAATATGTAAAAAAAATATGAAAAAGAGTATAAAAATAAAGGCGTGCTTGTAATCTTTTTTTGACATCATATGAAAACATTGTTTTCTAGAACTCATATTATCCAAACCTTTCGAACGATATTACTTTATATTCCTTCTATTTATTATAAAAAGGTCTTGAAACTTATTGAAATAAAAGGAATTTTAAGTACAAAGTTTACGTGCCTGAAGTGAAAGATGTATAAAATAAATGTATTTCCGAATGCTTTGAATTGTAAAAAAAATATATTTTTTTCTCAGACTTACATTAATGGTACCTTTTCAACGATACAACTTAGTTTTGATAATTAATATGTAAAAAAATAAAAATAAATAAATAAATAAAGACAAAAAATTTTTATTTGGTTATTAAACCTTTGCCAGTCCTATTTAATTTCTCTCCTCTTCTCCTTATTGCCAAATATAGGGTCGTTTTATTGAATATCCATCAATAAATTTTAATTGTAACAGTTGCCTAATCACTTCGAAGGTTATTCGTCTATTTATTAATTATCACTTCTCAAAATTATTAGAGGTAAATGAATAAAAGAGTCTTTCAATTTGGCAACATTACTTAGAATGCTTTGGAGCATTAGGGATGGTAAAGGGTTAACATATACATATATTAAGTTATGTATATTATGTACAAATAAAATATTTATTCATATTTCTAAAACTTATACATTACATAAAGTATCCTTTACTGCAGAAATATATTTCGTATGCTCCGACTGTTTCATCGCTGTTGTTTTCTCCTCGCCTTCGTCCCGCCTTTCACTTCATTTCGTTTTTCTTATTGCGTGTTGCCAGATTGCTGGAATGATGTTATGCTCCTGGTCATTTACAGATTGAGTATTAGTAATTATCTGAATGGCTTCTCGTTTTAGTGCGTAATTATGGTTGTTAAAAGGGACTATTTTTTGGGTATTAAAAGAATTTAGGTTTATGGGGTTAGTATCATGAGCAGTAGATAAAGTAGTTTAGATTATATCCGCATTTTAGATTATTTAATGCATAAAAATATTTATTGTTTTTACATTTTAAGTCATATTTATAATATAATACATTTCTTGAACGAGTTACAGATTAATAAATGATTACCCGAGTGAAATAATGAATGCTGATATAAAATTTTAATACCATTATAATGAATATCTATATAAATAAAGATAAGTGTCTGTGTGTGTGTGTCTGTGTGTCTGTCTGCGCTCTGGTGCTCACACTATTGAGCGCATAGCTTCCAAATTTGGCATATAGGTGCCTGGGAATCTGCAGATGTGCACCTCATCGAGATTTTTTCGAATTTCGAATTTGTATTTTTTAAATTAATGTTTTTTCGATTTTAAATATTGGCTTTAATGCTTCATTTTTCATGAATTTATTCTTCGATTGTAATCGTCTGCGTATCTTAGCAACGGCTATTATGAAATTCATTTTTTATTTAATACATTCATTTGAAGGCGATTTTCTTTTTTTTTTTTTAATTTCTTTTTTTATTATTATTATATTTATTGAAAATCAAATGGTAATGCAATAGAAATAAATTGTTACGTTTATGTATAAAATTTATACTATAGCAACTTTTTATTTTTCATTTTTTTAATTAATTCCTTTAAGAGAAAAATCTTTTTTTTTTTTTTTTTTTTTTTTTTTTTTAATATTATTATTTATATTGATATTATTATTTATTGGGGGGAAAAATGGTAGTTTATAGTAGAAAGGATAAACTGATTAAAATTGGTTATTCATGTATTTAATTCCTTTTAAAAGAAAATCTACATTTTTATTTTATTTTATTGCACTGGTCGGAATCAAATCGTAATATAGTGTAAATAACTGGGGCTATAAAACACATGGTTCAAAAACTAAAATATATAATAGATGCTGAGATACAGTCATATTTAAAATCGTAGTTCTTAAATAACAGAAAATCCACAAGTCGTCGATAAATACCCAGATTGAAGTGCCCGGGAAAGACCTTTCTGTAGACAGTGCGAAACTGGACTCGATGCAGTACGGGTAGAAAAAAGAGCTGCCTTAGGCAACGGGTACCCAAAGAAGCGAAATCTAAAGCGATTTCAGTGTTTTTTTTTTTTTTTTTAAGTTTTTATTTGTAATGTGACGTAAAAAATAAATACTGATCCAATTCTTTTGAAAATTCATTTAAATATAGTGACCAGCGAAGCAGGCGTAGCCTGCTAGTATAATAATAAAAAGATCAGTGTTTAAAGTTCAAATGCTGTTTTTCTAATACATTATTTCTATTTAAAAAATAATTGCCGAATCCTTTGTAAAAATCGTTTACAACAAAACTGAAAAACAAAAAGTTTTTCTAATTATTTCTTTCTGTATGTCAACGTTAGTATATTCTTTTTCCGATTAAAAAGATAATCATTAGAACTTATTCACCGTTATATAGATGACTTCCTTTTCCAAAGTATTAAGGTTTTTTTCGATTTTTACTGTTTTTTTTTTTAAACTTGAATAACTGAAAGGTTTCTTTTAGCTTTGCAAACAACCTAAACGAGACACTCGTGTTGAGTCTCTAGGTTATTTTATTCATAATATATCAGGCATTAAAAATGTAGAAAGGAAAATGGAAAATATTTTTCTTTTGAAAAAATCCACTGCCTAAGAGGCTATTATTTCTAAGGAAAAGTTAAGAACTGCTATTAAAATCTCTTGTAAGTAAAAGTTTTCTTTTTCATGTATTTATACGTTGTTTGAAAACATCTTTAAAAACAAGAGAGTTTCCTTTAAAAGTAGTCTTTTCTTTTCTTTTGCAACAAAGGGCTTAACATTTAAGATTTATATTCAAATACCTAAAACGATCAAAACATTGTGTATTTAATGTTATAAACAATAATAAATAACAATAATAACATATTATTTATGAATAATTTAATAAAAAAGCTATCTAAATATTAAAAAAGAAAGGCAACATTTTATGTTATACCGTAAATTATATTATTTATAAATATGAATGTTAAGAGAATTATGTTACGATAAAAATAAATAAATAAAAATGAAATGAAATAAAATATCTTATCTAAAAAATAAATAAATAGATATTGAATATAAATCATTAAAAAAAAAAAAAAAAAAAATACGGAGACTTACCAAAGATATTAATGATTTAAGGATACCTACACCGGATCAGGCTCTACCACAATTGTCGTCAACTTTTGCCACGTATTACACTTAAACTACTTTATATTTTTCGTTTCTTCTTCTATTTTACTAAACTGGTTGATAAGGGTATCAGATTAATATATACATATATATAGGGGAACGTCTCCGGTTAAGGGCAAAGTTTTGATTTTCGCTTATAACTTTTGATAGAATAGATATTATACAAACATATAAATACCAGTGGAAAGCTAGAATACTTAGCTAACGTTTGATGGAGTAACTGTATTGATTCCGTCAACCAGAAAAAAAAATTACCAATTTTGTGAAGAAGTCATTTTTAGCTTTAAAAAAATGTGTACCCGGTTGTGTAAACACTTGAAAAATCAGCTAAAAATGGGGAAAATAAAAATGGCATTTTCCCAATTTTATTCGTCATCTTCTTCGTGCTCCAAATCAAAAGTGCACTGCTTGCAAGTAAAATAATTTGCATGCATATTAACACACTTCAAATGCTTCAGACGATCACACGCGTTTCATTTAGTTGAGATTGCTCTTGTTAGGCATAGTGGCAGGTGCTTCAAACAGATGACACAGAAGTCGACATCATGAGATTGTTGAGACTCCAATTTTTAGCGCGTTTGGCTGGCACTTTGAAAGGTGGAGTTGCCTTACTTTCTCCAGGCTTTTTCTGGAGGGACTCAGATGTTGCAAGGAAGACCATATTCTCGGGCAGTTGGTTTTAAGGATTTCTTATCCACTAAGTAATCCTAAATGGCTTTAACCAGCGCATTCAAAACCATTTCTTTTGGATCGGTTGACTTTTTCGGGATTGACATTGCTAAAAAAGCCTAAAAATACATATAAACACTAATAAAATATGTTATTTTGATACAAACAACCATATTTGACAGTTTGTAAGTCAAACACACACGTTTTAAATGCAAAAAATAAATAAGTGTGCCCACAACAGGATACATGAAGGTGCCCACAACCGGGAATGGCAGCCATTTTTATAATGACAGAAAAGCAATTTTCGGTCCACATTTTGGCTGAATTAGATATTGCATCACAGAATATAAGGTATATACTGCATAAATATACCTTGAATTTACATTTTTTAATTAATTCACTTCGCTTGATTGCCTTCTGAAAATACTCAGAAAATACTTTTGTTTCGCTTTTTCTCAGATTTTTTTTTTTTTTTTTTTTTTTTTTTTTAGATGCTTGCACTTACTAAGAAATTACATCTGTTCACTTCGGTGTTAGCACAAAAATTGCGTACTATCACAATACATGTTTGACAGTACTCAAATCTACCATATTTGCTTTTTGTTAAAGGGTGCCCATAATCGGAGAATGCCTATAACAGGAGGCATTCCCTTATATATATATAGAAATATACAGTCGGCAGCAGAAGTATCCGAACACTAGCATTCCCTGTCTAAAAAAAGTACACTTAATACTGCTTTGTTAAATAAATCCTCGTCGAGTCATGTTCTTAGTCAGTCTCTAAGAACATGGTTCGAGAAGGATTTTGTGATATCCCAATAAGATACAAGATGGCGCTACAAGTCCGTAGTAAGTAGGGACCCTCGATAGAGGGTCCCTATATAGGGTCCCTAGTAGTAAGCAGAACTGTTGCTTAGGTAACGATGTCACGTGACCAGTGAGAGGGCTTTTTTTTTCACCACGCTGTTCTCAGAATGTATCAGTTTTTGTAATGTCCTCGAGCTCGCGGCTACGCCGCTATGTAATTATGTGTAATAAATGTTTCGTGTTTGTTAGAGCATCTCAATTCTTTAAATTATGATTATGAACGTACACTCATCATTTCTATAACTACTAAAGTTACCATAGATTTATTTAACAAAACAGTTTTAAGTGTACTTTTTTGATATCGGAATTATTAGCTAGTGCTCGAATACTTTTCTGCCGACTGCATATATATATATAATTTATTTATTTGCTCAAATATTTTTTACAAAGTAATGATTTTTACAGAGTATAACATCCGGACATATTTCTCGGAGAGATTTTCCTTGGAGATTTTATTAATCTGGTAGTTTTATTTTATTTGTAAACGTTCCATTGAATTTACAGCTGAGGATTTCCTCATCTGTGAATTTAATAAACATGTGTAAAATAAAATAAAATAAAATGAACAGATTATTAAAATCTTATAGGGAATCTATGAAATACGTTCAGAAATTTATATAATTTTTAGAACAGTTTTTTAGATAGTTATCTTTCAACCATAAAAGTAGTTCTTCAAAAATCAAAATTTAACAATTTTGGTGATTTCAGTTCGCCTATCTCCGTATTTATTTCAAAATATTTTTAGAATTCCATAAAAACATATTTCTGCTATTCAGGATTTTTAGACGACTTATAGAATGTGTCATACAATATATTTTACATATAGCAGCATTAGTTTGTGTATAAGGAAAACATATCTACATAATAAAATAAATTTTTTGTACACCTTACGGTCTAATAAGCATATTTAGAGTTACCAGTACACCAGATAAACAGAAATGGATTACTTTAATAAAGAAGTTTTAAGATTAAATATGTCGAAGATAGTTTTAAGTGAATAGTCGTATGAAAAAATTTTGAAGTATTGACAGCTCTGCGTATTAGTGATAAGCGCAGTTAAAAATATTTGTACTGAGATAAACATACGAAATCAACATACAAGTTTTATCCGCAAAAAATGTTGTTTAACCTATAGAAAAGGAAGTGTTCATAGCTCATTGATTTATAAACATAGACAGAAGTTTAGAATTTTTTTTTTTTTTGTGAGGGGGGGGGGGAGGGGGAGGGGGAAATTGCTGGAGGTGTATTTTCAGTTGTGTTATGAGTTTTATACAATTTCCAATAGTCCTAAAAAGTATTTTATTACTTAGTATATATGATATGACGGGAAAATACAGTTAAAAAATGTTTTATGCAATTCTAAATATATTAATCTAAATGTAAATGCGGACAGCGAAACAGACGAACTAAAGTCATGAAGACTTAAAACGATAAAAAATGAAAAAAAAAAAAAAATCCTCGAAAATTTTCTTAAAGGATAAAAACTAACTTATAGCATCAAGTGAAATCGTATTTTTAAAACTATCAAACTTGATGAAAAAGGAAAAAAAATATCCTCGAAACTATTCTTAAAGAATAAAAACTAACTTATAGCATTAAGTGAAATTTTCTTTTTATAACTATAACATGCATCAAAAGTAACAAAGAAAAAGCAATAATAATACATAAAAAAAAAAAAAAAAAAAAAAAAAAAAAAAAACCTCTATTATTCTAGCAATTTTCGTATGTTTAAGCATACTGACAACAGGCATGATCTTTAATTGAAATCAAATGTTAAACCTAAATACGAGAAATATATTTTTTTGAATATGATTAAAGATATATTTTCAAAATTGAAACAGTTATTTGAAAGTTTTCGCAACTAGAAGAAGAAATTATTTATATGTATAAATGAACCTGCAATTAAGGAAATTTCAGCATTCTTAAATGCAATTAAACAGCCTAGAATCAAATTCTGTAATTTGTTAAAGCATCATAAATTTTCATTTTAAATGTAAAATTATAAATGACGAAATGCGTCTAACTTCATTATAAATTAATAATGTAACGATTTTCATTGCAAAATCCAGCGATCAAAATTCTTATTTACTATTAAGTAATAATAATAATAATAATAATAATAAACTTACATTTAAAAGCATTTGTAGAAGAGTGTCTGATTAAGAAATAGTCTAGAATATATTAAAAGCTAATGATTAGTTCTATAATAAATTAAACAATTGCTTTAAAGTATCTATAGCAATGACTAAATTTGTGCAATAACATTACACAATCACTAATATTTATATTTACCGATTTACAATTTTCCTATCGAAAATATATTACCATAATAAATTATGTATGACAGGACGCAGTTTTAGAAAGTGCATTTGTACATAGTGATTATCTTTGTATAAGCAATAAGCAGATGTTTTTTTTAAAATTACTTGAGCTAATTAGCTAAATATATTGTGACCATTAATATTAGCATGCGCATAATTCAAGTTTAAGAAATAACCAAAAGCTTCAGTTAATGTTTTATAAACGAAAAATACTCAAGTTATTTTTTCTTATATGTTTTTATTTAATGAAGTCTTTAATGTATGAGTTTAAAATTATTTATCATCAAAATTATTAAAAGATATTTTTAATTATCTGACTGCATAAGTATATTTATTAATCTTTAGTTATTAACTGATATAAAATTATACAAAAAAAAAAAAAAAAAAAAAAAAAAAAAGAAAAGAAAAAAAGAAGCCTATTTTGATATTCTGAGTAATAAATATAAAATTCTGTACATAACATAATTTAATTTAGTACGCCAGCAATTTTTTAGTCTGTGCTTTCATATAAAGGCGTAGGGTAACTGCATTGAAATTCCTTAGCAACGGTTAGTATGCTCATTTCTTAAAATCTCTTTTTTACAGTTTGAAAATAGGACCACCCTGGCGACTTTGAAATTTTTGAGATGACTTAAAAGGCCTATCGCAATTGCATAAGTAAAGACTTTGGTGAGAAACTTCTGAACCACTTCGGTTCAAAATTTCAAATTTCGTCAAAGGGGTCTTATACTAAATATTATTTAGCACGATTTTTATAAATTTTATTTTACATGTTTTTTAACTTAATGCTAGAGGGGGGAAAAGTAAAAAAGTAAAAATTAAAAAGTTATATAAAATAAAATAATAATAATAATAATAATTGGGATACTAATGATAGATACTAAATATTCAAAATTAATCGTAATAATAATACTAGTGATGATATTTGTATTTTCTCTGAATTTAAATAAAAGAAAATTGGTTCACGTTCGTTTGTTTTCGGCGCACAGTAACGTATGTGTCTCATTCATGTGTACACAAAATTCCTTTTATGTCGAAAAAAAAAAAAAAAGAACACTCATTTTTCTTTTTTTCTTTGTTATAAACTTGTTTTTCCTTTTTAATAATTTTAAAGTTAAAATGGAGTTTTTATATAATACCTTTTGAATCAGTTATCCGACTGAGCTAAAAAAGTATAGAGTAGTTAGATTTTGGCCTGAATAATAGACGTGTTAATTTTCGTAGAAATCAGATGAACTGTGTAGTTTGGCATAGCGAATTGAATTTTAAATATTGAAGGTAAAATGCAGTGAATGATAACGATGCTAACTTAAAGCAATAGTTCTGGCGAACTAAAAATTGATACTTCAGTATATAATCTATATACTCTATTTCTGTACAAACACACACACACACACACACACACACACACACACACAAATATATATATATATAAAGTAATTATAAATAGTAATTCCGAAATACATGGACGTCCTTCATTTAATTTTCATTTTATTTTCATATTAACTAAATTTAAGTTTACCTTTTGCTGCATTTTGCGCATTGGTTTATAATTTTTTTTGTTTTAGCTTATTTTTGAATTCAGATTTTTATGAATCGGTTTTACCGATTTATATATATATATATAAGAATATATGAATTGATTTAAATTTTATTATAATAATTTTTAATTTTATATCATATATTCGTTTTAAAAGTTTCTTATATATATACATACATATACATATATAAATTTTTTTAAGATGCACAAATACATAACAATCTTCTCTGGAATGTTACTTTTGCAGATACTTTAAATATCATTTAAATCATTACTTCAGTTATAAAATCCATCGAAAAAATTTTTAATACGCATATAATATATTCTTTAATTTCCTGTAATCCAACAATGGGCAAACTTAAATATATTTAAAAACAGACAAAAAAATAAAATAAATAAAAATAAAATAAAATAAAAAATAAATAAATAAATAAATAAATATAGAATAAATAAAGAATAAATAAAGAATAAGAAATAATAATAAAAATAAAAATATATAAATAAAATAAATAAATACATAAAATCTGAAAGTTAAATAAATTGCAAATTTATTTATCTTATTTTAAATAAAGAATTTGAAATGCAAGAATACTTAAAACTTATCTCTTGCTTCATGAAAAATGTCAACAAATATAAGATCCTTAGAATGCACAGTGCTAACACAGCTTTAAAATAATTAACAGATTTTTTCTATATATTTATAACATAAATAATAGTTTTGATAATATTATCACCATTCTAAAACTATTTAAGTATAATAGTGTCTTACAATTTTTTTAACTGAAGTTTTTTTTTTTTTTTTTTTTCTTTTTTTCTTTTTTTTTAAATTAGTATTATATTTAAATTTATTTCAAGTAAACTGGTACGACATTCTCTTATCATGCATTTAATATTATAAAAAGGAAACTGCAAATTAAGAGGAAAAGTAACAAGTATTGTATGTGAACCTATATTGAAAATAATTCAAACTAGATTTAAGACCAGTTCTATTTAATAAACATTTCTCTATCAGGGAAACTACCAACCACCCCAATTTCCCGTTTGAACATGGTTTCCACGTTTACATAGATTTTAAAGATTTTATTAAATTTAAAAGATTTTTCGAAACTATACAGACAAATTTCACCCGCACCCCTTCTGACAACTTATCCATCTTGATCAAAATTGTAGCAAACAGTAGCAACGTATGTTCATATTTTTATGTAAACTTAAAATACAATATTTGAATTACTTACAATTATTTGTTTTTAAGTTACACTGATAACAACTATACACAAAAACAACCCTATAGAAACTTGACTTTAGCATTCAGAGAACATTTAAACAAGCTGTTACACAAAAGACAAGGGCCTAAAATATATATAAACTTTAGCTATTAAGTGGGTACGATAAACTAATTTTTATACCTGAGCAGTTTTTTCTGGACGTGGAAAAATACTTTAAAGAAGTTCTATCAGTTTTATTCAATGAAAAAGAATGTTTTCGATTAATTATTGGTAGCTACGTATATCTTCTATAAATTATTTACACACCACATGGTGTACTTAAATATAGTCCTACGTCAATAAGGCACAGTACAACCAGAAATGCTCTCCCAGAAATTTAGAAGTAGAGACCCACTAATTTCTAGTTCCCTTGGGTAACCCTGTAAAAGAAAGGTGAATGATTTTCATATCATATTATACACGAAACATGCTTTATGCATATAAAAAATATATGTTAATTTCATTTTGTATATTGGAGGGTATAGATGTTGAACTGTATTTATCAAGAATTTCACCCATAGACGTAATGCATTTCATACTAAATTAAAGAACTGGCGTACAATCAATATTTATACTTTAAAACTTCTTCACACACCATAAAACTAATGAAAGTTTACCGGTTTCATTTACTACAAAAGCACGACTTGTTTTGCTGTTGTCTACAAGGCAGTAACACGTGTTTTGCACCTGAAGAAGAGAGGCCACGTTCTCTCGAAACCGAAAGTACTTTCATTATATTTATGGTGTGTGGAGAAGCTTTTAAACTTTTTAAGTTTAAATAATAATTAATTTCAATTTTCTTGAATGCTCCTGTGCACGAACCATTTGCTAGATCTCAATAAAACATTTAGTGTTGCATTCCTATACCATACAGATTTATAATACCGAGTTTGAACTCTTGGCTACTTATTGTTATTGAGATATTCTGATAACAGACACACAGACCAACCACGAAAAGCCGAATTGTAGTTTCAGGGGACCTGAAAACGTGTAAATATAACAAAAGCTCAATGTCGAAAATTTTATTCCAAGAACAATACTTTATCTACCAAAAATAGCTGGTTTAAAGTAACTACGAATAATTACACAAACTAAACTTAAGAGTCACTCTGGTGTGTCACTTACACGATTTTTTCTCATCTGCACTTCCATACAATAAAGACAGTATGCAGATTAAGTTGTAACATTATTAAGGTAAGATAATAAGTTCAATGGACTTTTGAAATAATCTAAAAAACAGGTTTTGGAACAGTTTTATTCGACACGTACTCATGTGTCGGGGGGCTCAGACAAACTTCCGTTGAAATATAGTGTTTATACTTACTTATTAAAAAAAATCACGGTAAACATGATTGCTATTAATTTGCTTTCAAACTTGCCAGTCATGATCAATATTTCCAAGTGGAATTTTAATTCAAATTCCAAACTCCAAAGTACAAAAATTGAATTTCCTGCAGATAATTTTTTTTAAGTTATGTCGATAATAGACATACAAAACATGATATATATATATATATATATATATATATATATATACATATATACACACATATATATTTAAAGTTTAAAATAAAACTTAAAAAAATTCTTTGTTTACATCATAGATGTAAAATTAATTTTTCTGACGGTATAGTAAGATATAGCAAAGCACATAAACTACATTCAATGGAAAATAACATTTAGTCCAATTTTTGGATGACCTTATATATTATCCATAAACTATATGCATTAATTTAGTATGATATGAAAAACACCCAACACAAAATTAAAGACACTTCCAGCAACTTCCAAGTAAAGCCACAATAAGTATAAATACTTGGGTAGCCCTCTAAATGATTAATTAATGATTTGCATACTACAATCTACACAAAATATGCTTTAATGCATATATAACACAAACATGTTAATTCAGTTTCGTTTAGGGCAGCCTACACATGTTACAGTGTACTTATCAGGAATTTTCCCCTAGTCATTA
This sequence comes from Salticus scenicus, assembly GCA_963930645.1. Taxonomy (NCBI): domain Eukaryota; kingdom Metazoa; phylum Arthropoda; class Arachnida; order Araneae; family Salticidae; genus Salticus; species Salticus scenicus. Next base: position 250,955,511 of record OZ005650.1, read on the forward strand.
TGTATTTGAGTTTTCTTGAATGTCCCTGTACACAAACCATTTGCTTGATCTCAACGAAATGTTTAGTTTAGCACCCCTATATGATTCAGATTTAGAATACCCAGTTGGACTTCTTGCTACTTTTTTCTTGAGACGTGCCGATAAAACACACACACAGACCAACAAATAAAAACATGATTTTCAGATTCAGGTGCCTCAAAACGTGTAAATATAACAAAAACTCAACTTCGAAAATTTAAGCACAAACAATGCTTTTTCTTCCGTACATATAAGTAAGAGAATGTAAAAAGTGCTAAGATTTCAAACTGATATTTCTATATTTGTACTAAACTCTGTTAATATTACATAATGTATTATATAGAAATATCAGTTAGTTTTTATATTATTCATTGTACAATCCTCACATCAAACTATATTAATACATATTCGGTATAATATGAAAGATAGGTAATATATATATATTATAGAATATAATAAAAAATTGGGTTGATTAAACAAAATGAGTTTACTTATAATTTTCTGTTTTTCTTTTCAAGTATTTTTGGATACAGTATTTGTTTGAAATATTTACTTTCGTTTCATTTTGTTTACCTTTTTCGAAATGAGGAGTAGTAGTTCTGATCAAAAGTAAATAAAATATTATTATTTTTTTTTTCTTTAAACACATCCAGAATGAAAAATGTTAAGTAAATGAGGCAGAAAAAAATTTAAGTTAAAAGTAAGTAAAATAAATTTTTTTTGCCGTTTAAAAGTATTCCTTGCATTTGGACCATGTCCAACAGCTCACACAAGATTAGAAAAAAAAATATCTTATATGACTATTCAAGATTTTTTGAACTAAAGTTAATTTAGATTTTATCAAACTTTCTTAGGAAGTAAACAAAATTTATTCATTGAAAGTAATATTATAAAATAAAGTAGTTTATTAGACTTTACCTACGCATAGCGATTTGAGAGATTTGAAATAATACACACAGGCACACATACAGGGTAATTATAAAGTTAGTAGTTAGTTTTAAAATTATAGCGTTTTGAAATCGTAACTTTAATTATAATTTCCCTGTATATATGTTTTTTTAAAGAGATGTATAAGTGAGAAAAAAATATACAAAATGATACTAAATGTAAAATATGCAAAATAATAATAATAATAATATAAATAATCTCTAAAAAATAAAGAGTTAAATTGAACACGTGTCATTTGTATTAAATATATTTAAAACACTTTAAACACAAGTAAATATAAATTTATTTAAAAGATGTTAAAATTTGTTTTTATCCAAAGCTTTTCGCTTTAATATTAAAGCATCATAAGGGATTTATGATTCGTTTCCATTGCGCAGTTTTAAATATGTTTTCTTTTTACAGTCAACAGTTAAGTCTTTTAATAACGTGATATATTTTAAATATCAGCCAAAAAACTATATGAATTCCGGTAGAGGTTGGACCAAGGAGTTAAGAAAATTGAGAGAAGCTGGAACTATTGAATATCATACGAGGTTATTGTAGGAGAAAAACATCATGAATTAGCAGAAATAAACTATTAACTATTTGATAATATTGTGCCAAATTATTGGTAAAATTGCAGCATCATTGGAATTTATTGCATTTTTGCATTTAATTATATGAATAGCTTCGGAAATGTAAAGTTCTTGGATAGTAGATGGACTGTTGACTGTAAAAAGAAAACATATTTAAAACTGCGCAATGGAAACGAATCATAAATCCCTGATGATGCTTTAATATTAAAGCGAAAAGCTTTGGATAAAAATGTTTTAACATCTTTTAAATAAATTTATATTTACGTGTGTTTAAAGTATTTAATAATAATAATAAATAAATAAATAAAAGTAATTAATTAATTAATTAAAAATTAAAAATTCGAGTTACAACACCTTCATTTTGGAGAGAAATTTAGCAAATGCATAAAAACCGAAAACTCTTTCAATAAGAATGCTTTTACTGTATTTTGAAATTATAAAAGCAGTGTATTTATTGAGATATGTTACTAGAAAATTAAATTATTACAGCTTTTAAAAGATAACTTTTCTTTAATTTTTTGTAATGAAATTCTGGACACTTCGGAGTTTTATTTGCAGAAATTTTTAGCTAACATAAATTAATTTTCAAATTCAAAGCAAAGTTTTTTTAAAATAAAGACAGAAATATATAACAAACATTTTGAAATAAAAATAAAGTGGAAAAAAAATGTTGAAAATGCCAAAAATAAAATCTACAATTACCATACTGCTGTTTTTGTAACTTCTTAAGCACATCTTCATCAGCGCAAAATAACAAATAGTATTATCGTTCTTAAATATACCAAGGACACAGAATTATAGACAGATTAATCCATGTTGTTGTATTTAGTGAAGAGTTGCCACTGCTTAAGTTCTCAAACAATATTCCTTCAAAACTTTTTCTCAGTTCTATTTTTAACCACAACTGCCCCGGGCGTATATAGACGTCTTTCTGATATTATGTTCTGTTGAGTACTGCTACCAGTGAAGCTACTGACAAGGTTTGACAATGCAATAAAACAATCCTGAAAGCGATCTTGGCAGTGTGTTTGAAATATTTACTCATTTCAGATTTGAAAGTGAACGTTGACACTTTAAAGCAAATCTCGTGAATTTTCGTCGGCAGGTAAGGGGTTAAAGATATTATTTATTACGACTCTCATCGCCGTTATATTATCTCTTTTCAGCTTAGGTTATCATATGTTTGTCATACGAAGTGCCGATTTAACTTCCGTCTAAAATAGAATATGTGTTGTATTCAGAAACAAGTAATCGGAAATTGGTCATTAGTAATTTTTACTAATAGACCAATTATAAATTTAACTTTAAGTCAGTAAATATATATTGCAATCATAGGTAAATGCATGAACTGGATTTTCTTGAAGCTTTCTATATTTTTAAAAACCATAAAAATATCGTTACGATTTTGTGATAACCTCTCTATCCGATTGTTGGAAATCTTATGTAATGTCCACATTTGCTTAACCTACTATTTTTGTTCCACAGTTTTCCAATTTTTCTATTATTAATCCTTCTTAGTCTTTCTAATTCCATTGGCTGGACTGTCTTTAGAATCCCTTTACCTCTTACATTTAGGGACATTTGAATAAAGTGCTCTGATTTTGTCCCTTTTTCTAATTTCGCCCTCCGTTTACGTCTCTGCTTTTTTTTTTTTGAGTGGCGCCTCCTGTCACGCAAGACAGCAGAAGATGGAGGTATAACGAGTCAGTAGTGAAAGTTTCGCTTGCCAAGACAAATATATATTATATATGTTGGATTTCCTGCTTTTAGAAGTGGTGAGTTCTTACTATTTTTTTTTAGAATGTTATTTTTACCAGTACTGTACGCCATTCTTTCTTGTACATTGCATGTATTCTATGTTGGTAAGATGCTGTTAGTAGCATATAGTTAATCTTCAGATGTTCAGTTCATTTTACTAAAACTGAAGCTCTGCTATGTGTGGAAGTAGCATGGTCCCAATTTCATCCCTCTGGAAGTTCTTAATTTCCCCCTTTTTCCCGTCCCCCATACGGCAAAAATTTCATGGTAACTGATAAAACATCATCAATGGCCATGTTTAGCAAATTGCTGCGCTATCAACATCAGTAAAGGGCCAGTGATTGCATCATCGACTTCTAAAAGAGAAGACTCAGCTACACTTGTCTGTTCCTAAGTTTAAAATGCCTAATATTTCTTTGAGGTTATTCTTTAATGGATTACTACAGTTCTTTGTATCATTATTCACTTTAAAATAAACTTTGATTCATAAGAAAAGTCTCGATTTATTGGAATTTTTGAGGGGGACGAAATTGGGACAACTTTTTTAATTTTGCCAGATATATGTAACTTTTTAAACATAGTTTTATCACTTGGTAAAAATATTTTTGTAGTCAATTTGGCTATGTTTAGATGTGTGTGAATAGTTAGTGAATGTAATATCCAAATCTAGTAGGTTTTTCAGGGAAAATTATAGCTTACAAGAGCTTAAAGGTGATTGGAGGACGAAATTAGGGCACTTTAAAGTAATCTTTTCTCTCAGAGATGACAGCATGCTTAAAACTACCGAATCTGTTATTTGCTATTTGCATATTTTAATATTTCACATTAATGTCAGTTTACTTTTCTTTATGTATTTAGTATGAAATATTTGATTACAATTTTATAAGTATAGACATTCTTCTCTAAAAATGATGATACGCAACATACACGTTCTTGATATGTATATATTTCAGCTGCCTTATTTTGTGACGATAGACTATGTTGAATTTTTACATTACTTTATACTAAGTAATATATTTAGTAATTAAATAATACCATTGGTCACATTTTGTTTAAAGTTTTAAAAATGTCAAATGAAGAACTTTTGTTTAAACACGATATCGCCTCCGCGATATCAAATCGTTCACTGTTAAAAATTTCAATAGAAAACTACTGATAATAATTTGTCTTAAGCCTTATACAGAATAACAGAGAAAATTAAACGAAGACATTCAAAAATATTTATTTTAAATATTCATTCCAATAACTAATATTAATTTAATTAATTATTGGCAAGAGTACCTTTGCGACTTAAAATGTTTTTTTTTTTTTTTTTTTTTTTTTTTTAAATAAAAACATTTATTTTACATTTTTATTGACAAATGATATTATTGAAATAATATCATTATATATTCAGGAAAAAGTAAATAAGAATTTAATTTGTTTAATTTGAAAGAATGGGTATTAAATTTTATTTAATTTGAATACATATACATATTTATATTAGGGTGTCCCTTAAATGTAGGAAAAATCCTTTTTTTCTCTTTCTCTTTTTCTTTTTTCATTTTTTGAAATCCGATACACATACACTCTATTTATTTTCTACTTGACCATAAACACTTTTTAGCAAAATATCAGCACTCTGGTAAATCTCCCAATCTCCTAACATCTATACAAGGATTTTCCAGTCAATTCTAAACGTGTTAACATTATCCCAGAGTGCTAATATGTTTCTAAAATGTGTTTGGTGTCTCAAAAAAAAAAAAAAAAAAAAAAAAAAAAAAAGGTGCTATGCGTTTTGGACTTTAAAAAATGAAGAAAGAGAGAAAAGAATTCCTGGCGCATTATCCTAATATATGTATATTATAATTAATATTTCAAAGGAACGAGATATCATTTAAGGAATAATCAGATCATATATAGAGACAATATGAATAGGGTATTAACTAGCTACTTTACATACTAGTGGAAGCCGATTACAGGTATTTTGTGTTAATTAGAAAATCAAACTTTACGTACAATTTCTTACGTACACTCTCTTTCTCCCTTGTTTAATATTTTTGATAATTTAGACTTTAAGAAGTCTTTTCATGTCTGTTTATTCTAATTAAAATCATATAAAAAATGCAACATTTACATTAACACGGCAAATGAACATACTTAGAGATTTAGAATAAAAACGTCTTTCATCTTTAGTATCATATCTATTGAATATAGGTCTAAAAATGTCTAATAATAGGTTGTATTTGTTAGGTTTAATTACATGAAGAACTGCTGAAGTAGTTGTGCTTTTATAAATATTTATTATTATTATTTATTTTTTTTTCAAAACTCAGGGAATTTCCAAATTATACACTAAAAGTAGATACGTATTATCCAATCCTCAACTTTCCTGATTTAACTTAATATGTGTATATATATTGCGTTTTTCTAGGCAAGGTAACTGTAAGTAATTTTAGCATGCACACATCACGACAATTATTGGGAATATAATGTGTTAATAGTAATTACAGTTCTTTTAAAAATTGAAATAAATAATACCTAATTCTAAAAAAAGCTACAACGAACTAGAGTTCATTTAAAATTTCAGTGACATTAATTATTAAAAATTGATTAATTATTTTAATTATTTTTTTATTTTCATTCTTTAACTACACTGTATACAATTTAAAAATTAAAAAAAATTGTTATAATATTAAAAAAAAACGCATAATAAATTTTCATTATGTTGTGAATTTTTAATATCTTTATTTAATATTTTTTATTTAAATTTTTGATTACAGATATATTTATATAAGGATATAATTTGATTTATGTAATTAGATATATCTATCTACATGTATAATTAATCGTAACTTCATATATTATAAAATACCATACAATTAGTACAAGGAAAATAATTTTAATAAAATACAATAAAATAAGGTGTCTATGCGTTTGTGCATGCGTGCGTTGGTCACTTTGTAGGCAAATGGCTGATCTAAGAGTTACAAAATTCAACATGGAGGCGCTTTTTGATCTCTCTTAGATGCACATAGAAGCCCGATTTTCTAATTTTTGATAAATTGTTTAATTGAGTAAAATATGAAAAAAGAACTTATATTAACATTAAAATTAGCTTTAAATTATATTGTTCTGATGCTGAAAAAGTTTGAGTGTTAAGTTTTTAGACATCAAAAGAAGTGTATTTGTTCACATATGAATAATAAATTTTTCTGAAAATAAATATGCTAATGAATCTGAAAATTTGATGCAACATTAAAATTTTATGCATATTGAAAAAATTGTATTTCAATTTCACACATTTAGTGAAGACTTTAACCGCTTGTTGTTTATTCAATAATGTTCTTTTACTTAATTTCAAAGTTTAAATGATTTCGATGCTAAGACTTAATAATAATAATAATAATAATAAAAGATTTTAAAACCTATGTTTAATATTTATATTTAAATAAATAAATTGAAATAAAATGTTTAAAATGAGATGCAACATACAACCACTACAAAGGATTCTGTAAAGGGGATTGATATACCGCTCACATACTGTAATACTATATTCGACACGAAACTGATATCATTTTAGGGTTGATCGAACAATGCATAACTTGAATAAAAAACCTTACATTTAGTCGCAACTAATAGTAGAAATGCTATTTCGCTGTAATAATAAATTGTTTCACCTTTAATTTAACGAAATATCACATTTTCTAAAATTGATTATCTATACAGGTGATACTAGGTTTCACTAAAACATGGTGTATCAAAACTTAAACGTTTAGTAGGTACTGAGATATAGACATTTTTAAAATCGTAGTTCTTTAATTATAGCAGTACTACCTGTCATCTTATAAACACGTAAATGTAAATGTTCGGTTAAGATGCAAATGAAAGCAGCGGAGACCCGAAACGAGTTTTTGAGCGATTTCAATAGAATTCTTTTTAGTTTTTATTTATAAAATTTTATAAATTTAGTAATTATCAATTGTTTTCTACATTCTTTTAAATATTATGACGAAAAAGGTGGGCAAAGCCAACTAGTCCTTGAATAGATTAATAAAGTGCGTATTTTTGTCAAAAATTACACTTATTAATAAGGCATATGTTGGATATTGATAAGGATAATATGTTTTATAGTTTAATTTTCTTTCTACCAGGGATATGATTTCCGCCAATTTTTTATACCACTATTTTCATTTCATTTTTTTTTTTTTGCATTTTTACAGTAATTTTTTAATGATTGAATGGAGTTGTGGTAATTATTAGAAAATACTAATAGGAATAAGAACTGAAATCACATCTCTATCTATCGATTAAAATCGATATTCCACATGCTTGTAAAATTAACTAAAAATTAATATTATAGTTACAATATGGTCTGCTATTATAGAAAAATATTAAATTGTGCATAGTTAAGCAGTTAATTACTTGTGCATTTGAATGAAACAAATTTGTATTAATTTACAAGCCTGCAAATTGATGTAATTGTTTTCTGGAGCCTTTCAATATAAAAACCAAATGGTTCGATATCAAATACATATAAGAAAATAAGCACACACTGTTTTTTCATAAATTAAAATTTAGAATATTAAAATTGTAAATATAAGTTTTGTGTACAATTATATACATAAAATTTGTAAAAAAAAAAATAATAATAATGTGTTAATAAAGAACTTTATTGAGAGTTACATAAAATTAGCACGTATTTACTGTTCACAGTTAAGTGTTATACAGATATTTCTATAATATATTTTCCTTTTTTATTAAAATATACAATTTTGGTTCAGATATCTACACTGAAAAGTTTTTAATAAGCCTTTATTTAAAAGTAAATAATGGTTTCAAGCTGAAACGTGCAATGAAGCAATTTGATCGAAAAGCTTCTTCAATGTCGGAAAAATTAATGCAAATAAAGTGGTGGTGTAATCTTTAGCTTCCTTTCAATATGTTTCTTTACGATTACACAGAAATAGAATATTTATCTTTGATCTTTTCGAAGATTCCGGTAGTTTATTAAAACACAGTAATTAAGGTACATATTCCCTTAGATTATTGCGTGCAAAGTAAAAGTTTTGTAAATGTAGCCGTAATTTGTGTTATTTTGGTTTTCTCTTGATTAACTGGGGATTTTTAAACTTTTTGTTTTGGAAAATATTCAAATTGCATCTTGAAAGAAAGTTAGAATGTAATATATATACATAAAAAAAATGTATTTTTATCAATGTTAATGGAATAAAATAAAGAGGAAGCGTGCAATATATTCAATGAATAATGATTTCTGAACACTGATTATACTACACAACATAATACATTTCGTCTCTAGTTTGAAATAAATATTTTTTTTTTTTTTTTTTTTTTTTTTTTACGTTATTTTGTCAAATAGAATCTATATTACCATTTAGAAACATCGCACGTATCATTTTTTATGATTTTTTCAGAAATCAAATTAATAATAAGGATTTTTCAAATATTGTTATATTTTTATTCACAGCAAAATATGTAATGATGAAATGAATGGCTGTGGAAGATATAATTCTTATTTAGTTATATTGAACAAGTGAGAAAATGCCTATTATTGCTTGCCAAATTCAAGGGAAAAAGTTCTACTTATTACTCTATTCTTATTACCCGATAACCTTAGGTAATGAAAGTATTGTTTTAGATTAAAAATAAAAAGTTATAACCCTTTAAAAGTTCGATCGGGATATAGTCTTCATGAAAATTCACGTTAAAAAATTAAAAGATTCATGCGAAATTGATATTAATGCTTAACAAATTCAGCTTTTTGCATTTTATTATTTTGTTATCACTATTTTTAAATACTTTTTTTTTTAAGATTTAAATACTATAATAATATTTTAAAATTACCGTTTTATAAAATAGTGGTAAAAAATAAAAATAAAATAAAAAATAAAAATAAAACATGCGTAAAAAAAATTTACGCTTCTTTCCCTAACATATTACAGCATAATATAATGTGTGGGAAAATAAATAGATAACATAGCATTTGTTGTAGGTGTTTGAAGTTAGACGTTTTGATTACATTTTCTGAGTGAAATTTAAAGTATTTCTTTGTCGTAGTCAGTATAAATAATGAAATAAGTTCATTGCATCTATGCAACATCATAGTTGCCTAAGCAACTGTGATAAATTATTCTATGTGTATTACACGTTTGTTCTAAAAACACACACACAATAAAATAATCACAAAATGAGCTGAAATGTCCAGGGAGTACTTTGATTGTGATTTTACTAATATATATACATATATAAAATTTTACGGTCCAGTTTTTGAGTATAACCTTTATAACCACACTTACTAAATTGATAGAAGGAAATAGTAATAGTATGTCATTTTTTTTTTTTTTTTTTTTTTTTTTTTTGTTCTAATGGTTTGAAGGAGCAAAAAATTTACATAACTATTTCCTGTTTTTTTTTTTTTTTTTTTTTTTTTTTTTTTTGCCTTGTACCTTAGTTCAATTAATTTAAAAGAAAATATAAGATAAAATTTCCTGATATTCCCTATAACAGGCAAACCATTTTAATTTATCCTGGAGCTATGTTAGCACCTGCTCTTCTTTCACATCATTTTATTTATAGATTATTTTTTTCTTCCGATATCTAAGTACGATCAAATGAGAAGGAAAACACTCTTCGTTAAAAGTGGTGGGAAAAAATAAATTTAAATGTTGGAATTTCTGCACGTATATCGTAAAGTTTTAAATGGTATGAAAAATCCATTTTTTGACTAAAAATAAATATACTTTTATTAATTCATATGTAATCACAATAGAAAGATTATGTGAAACTAAGAATGCAGTACGAACTTGTAAAAAATGTTTTAAACCAATTTACATTGTCGAAATATGACGAATTAAATTCATAGGATTTACTACAAAACTGAATGACAAAAATGACGTAGATTTTTTCTGAAATATAAATATTTATTAATAATTAATTACGCTTCCTGTGTGTTTTAATTTCTATATAGCGCTGTGGTGTAGAGTTCACAAGGCTTTAAACTTATGGAGAGGGAAAAAAATCGCCATGAATCCTGAGTAAAAGATATCAATTCTGCTTTCAATGAGCATTGGATCATTTGACCATTTGTTTCGGTGAATATTGCGCATGATGATATCCCAGTTCTGCATAGGAATTAGTTCCAGACCATTAACCTAGTATCTTAAATTTTTAAACCTCAATTTTGTATCATTTGCAGAGTTGATGCATTGTCTTCTTGAAAATTGCAATAAAAATCTCACAATTATTTCACCCTTGTACAATAAATAAATGGCTTTCTAGCAAGTTTATATATATATATATATATATATATATATTTCTATTTCTATGTGTATGTTGTCATTCTTCTATTAAAGGTATTTTTCTTACCTCAAGAAGAAAAAGAAACTCTCAAACCTTAAGAGAGCTCTCACTTTTTTGAGTATGGAACTACATAATTTTTCCTTTCTAAAGTTATACCATTATGAATGTATGCTGAGAGGATTGTTCAAATGAAGTTTGTTTCATCACTGAAAATTATTTTAACCAAATTGTTTGTTTTTTCAAATGCTTCTCTGCAAACCGAATGCGGGATTTTTTTTTCTTTTTCTCTCTCTCTCTTTTTTTTTTTTTTTTTTTTTTTTTTTAGGCAGGTGTTTAACGCAGACATTCCCGTGCCTTATATATATATATATATATATAAATATAAAGATGCCATTTTTAGAAGCTTTTTATTGAACTTGGATTTTATCATCGCGTCTTCGTGTCATGAAAAAAAAAAAAAAAAAAAAAAAAAAAAAAAAACTCACGGTAAATGTAAGCAAAGCTTTTCGTCTCTCGTTTTCATAGTTGGTTTGAACATCATTTTGATAAAGAGATGGTCGTGAGTTCGGTCCTCGAAGGGTCGATGTGTTTACTTTTACAGATAATTAATTGAAAAGGTGTTTATCGATTAACAAAATTTTTCATTGTCTACATACTATCATAAGAATTTTTAAAGATTTTTTAAGAAGTTTTTTTTTGGTTACCGTAAAGCAGAAAATAAAAATTTAAGTAATTAGATCTTTTTATTGAAACTAGATTTTTGTCATTGTGTCTGGTATTACTCGGAAAAGTAAGGCACTTCCCCTTTAATGTAAAGGCATTGTTTTCGTCACTCGTTCGCTTAGTTGGTTAGAGTGTTATGCTGATAACGTGATGGTCGTGGGCACGATCGTCGAAGAACGATGAGTTGTGTTTTTTTTATAGATAATTACTAGAAAAGATACCAATTGATAAAAGAAAATCATTCATTATCTACACCAATTTAATCAATCATTAGCTCCGACAATATTTCAGGTACGTAATAAATTTGCACCACATAATTCCAATAAAATTAGTTTATTTATAAAAAATATTTATTTATTTAAAACAAATATTAATGACCTACGTGGTCAAATAAATATTCTTTTGGAATCAAATTCAGCTTAATGATGTAAGATTGATTTAAATATCTCATTAAACCTGACTCTTACTAACAACTACTTACATTAAGATTTGAGGACAACATTATAATTGTTCCCTATTAACAGTAATTCAAAAAGTCAGTTGCTATTGTAAATTGAAACAAATCATTTTACAAAATGTTAGTTATGTATTCTAGCGATAATATTAAGAACTTTCATATATTAACTATTATATATATATATATATATATATATATATTTGTGGTTATATGTCCAATTATTGGCCTGTGATCAATTACTGACGTATCACCTTAGTGTTTGTTTGAAATATATCAAGCATTGTTTTGATACTTGTTAAGTTTAATTGTGAAATATGTTGAATTTCTGCTCATAGTTTCTTTGAAAAGGCTATAAATGGATTGTCCATAAGACAGTTTTATTAAATCTGGACTTTTAAAACCGAATGTTATAAGAAAACTCAGCAATAAAAAAAAGCACGTTTTTTAAATAATTTCTGTTACCTCTATTTTTTACTATAAACTTCTAATATAAATTTTATGTGATTTTACACCTTCATGTGCATTTATAAAATATTGTTATAAAATTTCCAGGGAAAACTGCGAGAATCGGCCTTCTTGTAACAGGAATAGCATAGAAATTATTTGTGATTATTGGATTAACAATTGTGAAGATTTATAACTAATCTTGATTTTTATTATAACATGTACAGGGTGGTCAGAAAAACATGATAGAAAGTATTTTAAGTTTCTGATTTCAAATGCATTGATGCAAATATAATTCTTCCATATTATAATAGCACATATAGTGACATTTCAGTTGAATGCTTAATTACCGGAAATAAAGAATAAGCAATATAGAATCACAAACCTTTTAAGATCGGTTATATATCGTAGGAAAATTTTATGAGAATAACCAATGTAATGTCCCCGTTCGATGGGCATGTCGTTCAGAGTTCGAAATGAAAAGGACGCTTAGTGAAGAGATAATCGCGCAGTAAGTTATAACGCTCTAAAGTCGCAGTGATTTTTAACTATCAGATGACTGATGTAATGGTCCTAATCTCCCACTGATTTTCATTGTTTACAGGTTGATGGACAGATATGAATCTACAGGGAGTGTTTAGGATGCAAAAAGAAAGGCGTCGGGACGAAAATCAGCAGTTGTTACTGACGACATCAGGGAGCCTGCGCGCGCATACTTTGAGGATCAGCCAACCACTTCCACTCGACAGGTGGCTTAACAATTAAGCATATCCAAAACATCATTACAAACGCTAATGAAAGCAGTAGGATTATGTCCATACAAGATCCAAATGTGACAGCCGCTAAAGGGGGGGGGGGATACTGTGAAGTGGAGAGATTTCGCAAACCACATAATCGAGGAACTTAAAAATAGTTCCATCAGTGAGTACAAGATCTGGTTCAGTGATGAGACCCATTTTCAGTTGAATGGTTTCGTGAACAAACAAAACTGGCGCCACACAGTGGATCGAAGTGTAGGCAGTGGCGAACATAGGAAGGTTATGGTATTATTATTATCTGTGTATGATGTTTTTTGTCACGTTTCGATTTAAATATGTATATATGTATGGTACTAAGAGTGATTCTATGTTTTTTTTTAACCCTTTAAGGCCACAGGGATAAATTTCCCCACAAAATTCGTTATCATTTTATTCAACTGGCACCATTTTTTTTTTAAATAATGAATCCTGTGTATCATTTCTCTAGAAAAATATCAGCAGTATAAATAACATTTTTATAATGTTGCTGCGAAAAAAAAAAAAAAAAAAAAAAAACAGCCATTTGTAGTAATTCTGCTTATGCTAATACAATGGGTTCTGAGAAGTTTGCGGTTAACTAAGAGAATAAATAATGTGTCAAAATTAAAATTAATTATTTCTAATAAGCTAAATGAATTTTCTTCTTTACATCAATTTTTATTCGTGAAATTAGTTTAATGTGCCATTTGAGGAAAAATTGGCATTGTAAAGGGGTTAAACGGTATCATATTTTTCTGCTGCAAGCAGGTATTTAGAAACAAACGTGATAAAAAAAACAAATGTTGCAAAAAATAAGAGAAGAAAATAAAATAAATAAAAATTTCATGAAGAAAATCTATATTTATAACACAATTAATTTATCACACAATGTTAAATATATCATCACATTACTGCTTCTCTTTTCTTTAATTTTCCCAAATTCTTATGTACTTACTGTCATTCACTACGGTATGTTTGTCAATCTCAACCAAATAAAAAATATGCGCCTCTATTTTAAAGTAAATACAAGCTTTTTCATTTGTCTCTTCGTGGTTCAGGTGGTTAGAGCGCCATGCTAGTAATCCGGTGGTCCCGCGTTCGATAACCTGAAGGTCCGGAGTGTTAATTTTTGCAGACAATTAGTAGAAAAGATGTCAATTGATAAAAGAAAATTTATCTTTGACTACACAGTATCCTAAGAATTTTTCAAGAGCTTTTTTAAGAAGCCTTTTTCTTGCATCTCTTTTTAGAAGCAAAAAAGAGTTTTTTGTGGACTACAAGCGTCCTCTATTGGGCGGAATAAAATGTTAAAGAAACAATTAACAATACAAAATAAAAATAAAAATGATTAGGGAAAATACATAAACATTAACCAAATCAGTAAAATGTTAAGTTATAATATAAAAAATAATAATAATAAACTACAACAATAATAAAAAGGTAATAACAGGAAACTTGGCGTTGGTACATTAAAACCCGAATAATATTCTTTTTATTCGGGTTTTAATAATAAAAAAGTGCCTCAAACGAATATTAAATTGCAGATATTGGCCCTTAATCAAAAAATGAAATCACAAAACTTATAGGCAATCGTGTGGTGCTGCCATCTGTTGTGAATTTTAAGAAATAATTTCTATTTTCTTAACACAGTTCAAATTTTCCCAATTTTGGTTAATAAACAAAAAAGTTACTTTTTTTTTTTTTTTTTTGCAAACCAAATTTTATTCTAACTTCGAAAAGATTTATATGATACGCTATAATAAGAATTTGGGTTTTAAAAGTTTTTTTAAATAGATTATTTTATGTAGTATTTCAATAAAAAAACTCATGCAAGCATATACTGACAAACTCTATGAAAAATTCACATTTGTCTTTATTTTTATTGCACAGAAACTTTTACTTTAAATCGTAATATGGTATTATAAAATTTAATTTTAACATTTAGTAATTTAACATGAAACATTTATTTAATTTTAACATCTTATGACATATCATAGCAACCATTTACATTTCCCCCCTTTTTTTGGGTCCAAGGTACTTTTCAGTATCTTTAAAGTAAAATTAATTTTTTTATTAAATATTTAAAAAAAAAAAAAAAAAAAAAAAAGAAATAATTTCTAATTTATTAAATCTATTTCAATAATATTTTCACTATAAAAATTTTAATATATTTTCTGTCATTATTGAATACAGTTATTCAGATAAATTTTTTGATTGGTAATTTGGGGGGTAAACAGAATAAAAATTTATTTTTCTCTAAAAGTGGCGATTTGTGGCGAAAATCCACTTTTGGGAGTGGTAAAATGTGTTTTAAATTTTGGACAATTTTGGACAAAAAAAGTTGCACAACTTATAATTTTAATTTTGTTGTTAATTTTATTTTCACATTTCATGCGTGAATCACAACATAAAAAACCAACAAAATCTTGGCAGAAGTACCTTAAAATTTTATTAGGACATTATTAAAAGTATTTTTATTTCGTATTTTTTCATAGTTATCTTAAGTGCCACTTGATGGCTATTCAAATAAAGTCACTGAAATTTATCGAAAAATCTTATTTCTGAAAGTTTTCGTTTTGAACTTATTTATATATAATAAAACTTCGTGTAATTGAAGAAATAGCCATATATTTGTATTTTTTAGACACTCTTTTAAATTATTTCACTGCAAAATATCAGTTATTTAGAGATTGATTTTTGGGCCTATGTTCGTATTTTAACATTGTTCGATCCACTGTGCGCCACTCAGGTACGGAAAATCCTCATCTCAGCGCCATCTCTTCACTGCATCCACAAAGGGTTATGGTGTGGTGTGCTATATTGTCGAAGCAGATAATTGGTCCGATATTTATTGATGGTGTGGTCACAGGAGTGAAGTGTCGAGAGACGCTAGAGCGTCACTTTGGCGCTGATGCGGGCCATCTCAACAGGACACGCCGGTACTGGTTCAAGCCAGAAGGGGCTCGTCCCCAAAAAAACTTTTGACGCCTTCACGTGGTTTGAAACGATGTTTGGCGAGCATTTGATTGCATTGGATGCAGAGATATTCACGGGGCACGGGATAGTGTGGACCCCATACAGTCCGGACCCAAATCCGTGCGACTTATTCTTATGGGGTTACATCAAGGTTAGAATCTATAGGAATAGCCCTGATTCACTAAAGGACCGAAAATTGGCTATCAGAAGTGAGATTGATGCACTTGATTACGACACACTCCAGCGCATTTTGACAGAGTTTTGGAACCGGCTTTATAACACTATAGTCGGGGACGGTAGACATTTTAAGCCTCTTGTATATTAAATGTCATTCATATCTTTATTCTATAAAATATGTTTCATGTTCTTGCATGTTGTCTTTTTTCCACAATGATCGCTTACTTTCTATCATGTTTTTCTGACCACCCTGTATATATGTGTTTATTACAAAATCCATAATTTTCAGTTCAAAGAACGTTAGCTTACAAATAATAAGGATAACGCTGGTGTTGAATTTAATGAAGTATTACTTGTGAATTCATAACCGCTATTTATACCCAATTTTTAACTTTTATGAAAATACGTTAAAATCTTCGCCAGGAAAATTAAATACATCTAAAAACTAAATCTTTCCATAGTTTGATAAGAAACAAAAAAATTACAGCTCGTAATTTAAAAAAAAGTAAAGAAAAAAGTGGTCTAGGAAATACAAACCTCTAAAATATTTAAAATTAGTTTATCTATTTTCAGCAATTAATTTAACAGAAATTAGGGAAACATTTTCACATATATATATAGTTACACTTTCATGAACAGCTTTTGTTGTGTTCTACGGAATACGAAGTTGAACATAAAAAAATCAGTTAATTTACTATTTATTAGATGGAATAAAGTGGAAAGAAAGCGAAAATTAAATAAATCGTGCGCAAAAAGTATTTCGTAAAAAAGCAAATAAATGCAATGGCATTACTTTTTAATAAATATTACTTAGATTTAAGTCATTTTGAAAAGCTTCCAAAAATTTTAGTTTTACTTTTCCTAATATGTGTCATTTTTTTTTTTCACTTTTAAAATGACTTTAAATGAACATTCAAATGGAAAAGAAAATGTGTTAAATTTAATTGAGCAAAGCAAAAAGCATAAAATGCAGAAAAGTGCTATAAAATGTTTTAGTTGAAGACAGTCATTTAATAAGCGGTATTTCAACCGAAGTTAATTTAAATGTTTAAATATAAGGTAATTTATCAAAGAAAGGGATTGTTAGTAAAAATAAAATATATTATTTGTTTTGAAAGAATGACAATCATACTGAATTCCCATACAGCGGGTGATCCAAAAGTCATAACAGAAATTAACAATAAACAATATATTAATATAACAATGAATGTTATGAATATAACAATAGATTATTTAAACTATATTGACTGTAAAAGTTTGTGGTTTTCACTGAAATGCGCAGAAAAGTATGAGATTTTTTTTTTATATATATATAAGTAAACTGAAATATCAGTTACATTTTTCATTAACAAATGGTGCTATATTCCCAGTAACCTCTCACATTTTAAAAGAAAAATCATGAGTGTTAAGAGATCATATATATTGTTAAGAGATAAAGTATTGTTCGTTAATTTTCATTATGAGAATTCTCAATGCATAACATTTGATGACCATTCTCAAGAACCATGGTTGTTACATTGACCATTCCTAGTCATCTGTGCGTAGTTGAATCTACTGCACTACGATAAAAGTTTTATTTTACAACTAAACCACCACCTCATTGAGGAAAATGAAATTAATTTGGCAATAAATCTTTTGTTACTTAAAAAATGGTATGTCATTCCGTGCATTTCAGTGAAAGCCGCACTTCTGAAATTAACTTTTTGAGTAATATAGTTGTTATTTTTTCTGTGACTTTAGGATCCCCCGGTATATATATATATATATATTTACTTTCATGTTAAAAAATACATCAAAAGTTAAAAAAAAGCCTGCATTTTATGCATTGAAATTTTTAAAATATAGTGTTTGCAGAAGGAGCAGGAAAAACTTAAATAATGAATAATTGCAATTTTAATGAACAACAGAAACATACTTAGACATGGCATGGATAAAGAAACTTAACAAAATATAGAATTGATTTAACTTATTTATTTTCACCACAATGTAAAAAAATGGCATCATACATTTATATTACATACCAATGAAAGTCGATTAGTGGCAATTTCTACTAACCTCTTCGGAAACCACCATCCACTGTAAATACTGTTATCAGCGCAGAAAAATTATACTATTTGCATTTTTCGTGTTGATAGATAAGTGAATAAGTATTAAAGTTTTGTTCTTTTCATTTATGATATAGTTGTATTTATATGTACACTACCGCTCAAAAGTATTTGCCCACCTTGTTTTTTTTTTAATATTTTTACCATATTATTTTTTAGACATATAATTTTTATTAATTAATAAAATACACATCTAATCATTACTAAATATTATAAATTAATTAAGATATAATTATTTTTCAAGAAGTAAATTGATTTTATTAAAAACACCAATGAAAATGAAAATTTCATAGACGTTGTTTTTGGCTTATATTTTTAATTTGGAGATCTTAATTAACTATTTTATTATTTAATAATGATAATAATATACTATGTGTCTGACATATATATTTTGTTTTATAGGTTATCGCCATATTTGTGCTTTAATCCATTAATAATTGAGTAAATTGACAGTGTTCAATTAATACAAGTAGAAATTGAAATTATGCCAAAAAGAAAGGAACTTTCTACTCAGAAACGAGCTATGATTATTGGTCTACATCAGAGTGGTAAATCTAATCACCAAATTGCGAAAGATTTACGAATTCCACGCCGAACTGTAGATTATAATGTAAAAAAATTTCAAGTATCAAATAGTTTTGCTAATAAAAAACGCAGTGGAAGGCCCCGCAATACAACTTCTACTGATGATAGATATTTAGTTACAACATCTAAACGTAACCGTAGACTCACGGCACCTGAAATCACTGCCCACGTAAATTTAAATAGAGATGTACCCATTAGCGTTTCTACAGTTAAACGAAGACTTCAAGCTGCTGGTCTTCATGGTCGTATTGCTGTAAGGAAACCTTTGTTACGAGCTGTAAATAAGAAAAAGAGACTCCAATGGGCCAAAATACATAAAGACTGGACAACCAAAGAATGGGAAAAAGTATTATGGAGTGATGAATCTAAATTCGAGATTTTCGGATCTAAGAGAAGAATATTTGTTCGCAGATCAGCTGGAGAAAAAATATTAGATCAATGCGTAGTACCTTCAGTAAAGTTCGGCGGTGGTTCCGTAATGGTATGGGGATGTTTTGGAGGTGGTTCTGTTGGAGATCTGGTTAAAATAGATGGAATATTGAAGAAAGAGGGGTACAAGAGAATTCTTCAAAAGAATGCTATTCCATCAGGGAAAAAATTAATTGGAAAGGAATTCATTTTTATGCATGACAATGACCCAAAACATTCTTCAAAGCTATGCAAAGCGTATTTGGAAACACAAGAACGAAAGAATGTCTTAAAAGTAATGCAGTGGCCTCCACAGTCTCCCGATCTAAATCCGATCGAATTGATGTGGGATGAATTAGACAGAAAAGTCAGAAAATCATGCCCGACATCAATTACCCATTTGTGGAGCCTTTTGCAAACAGAATGGAAGAAAATCGGCAAGGAATGCTTGGAAAAACTAATCAAGAGAATGCCAAGAATATGTGCTGCATTAATAAGAAATAAAGGAAACCATATTGATGAATCAAAAATATGATTTAAATATTTATTTTGTTTATCTTTCAGTTTACTTACATCTGTATTTTTGAATAAAATATAAATTATTATGAATTGTCACAATAAATTATTATTAAATCGTCTTACAGCATTATTTGGATGGTGGGCAAATACTTTTGAGCGGTAGTGTATATATATAAAACAACTGTATACATATGTGACCAAAAGCGTTAAGAGGTTAAACAAACAAATAATTTTTATTTAAAATTCCTGATTGTTTCTTCCTAAATATCTTCATTATTTTAGTCTTAGGAGGTCTTTTCACTAGTGGTTGATCTTACTACAATTGGATTAAGGAATTCCGCACTTGCAGTCGGCAGCAAAATTATTGAAGCACTAGCAACAATTTTTACTTAAAAGGTGTTCACCTAATACTGTTTTGTTAAGTTAATATTTGTCGAGTCATGATATTAGTCTTATATTGAGTATAAAAAAGTAAGTAGAAGATAAAAATTAGCGCTCAAACTAAAAAAAAAAAAAAAACATGAAAAGTGTGGATGTGTACTTTAATAATTTTGCTACCGATTGTAAATTAGTGTGCTAAGATAATGTAGTTAGTTATTTATCTGAATCAAAACTTTCTTTAAATTGAACATCAGATCTAATCAAGCCTGAAAATACTAAATCTCAATGTATAACGAAAGAATGAAAAGTAAAAATGAACATCTGTCAGTATTTATAATTTTAGAATTTAAGAGAAGCAATATTGAGAAATGTTCAAATTTTAAATGGATACGTGTTTTTTTATTTTGAGAGAGTACATGATTACAGAACGTTTAAAGTCAGGTTGTATTGGTAAGGTTTAATTTCATGACAATTATGTCTTTGTATATATTTATTTTTTCTTGTTTGAAAATCTTGGAATCTCCAAAATACACTTAGATATGTATATAATCCAATCCTAGTTTTTCCTAATATAATTTAATATGACGTTCGCATTTTTCTGTGTAAAGTAACTCTAAATAAAATATAATAATAATAATAATAATAATAATAAACTCTAAATAATTTAATAAAACGCATCAATTATTATGAATATCATACTTATTTCAAACAGAAAAAATAAAATGATATATACTTATGTAATTTTAAAGCAATGTATTAAAAACGGATTAAAAATAATAAATTGCTGTAAGCTTCCATTCTTTCATCACATTGTACATAAACAATCTACGCAAAAAATAAACTAATAAAATGCTTATTGGAAATTTTTTCATAATATTGTAGAACACACAATATAAAGTTAAATAACTGTATTACATTTAAGATTATATTTAAAAATTTCTAATTTCTGGTTAACTTCAGGAATTATAGAATATTACTCAAATGAATGAAAAAGTAATGTTTAATAAGTAATGAATAGTGATAATGTAGTGAAAAAATAATAAAATGTTTATCTTTTTTAACCGACTTCAAAAAAGAAGGAAGGTTCTCAATTTAAACCGTATATTTTTTAATGTTTGTTAGCTCATAACTTCTGAACGGATGCTCCGATTTTGATACTTTTTGTTTTGTTGAAAAGGTCTTGGTCTGAAATAGGTCCCATTGTAATATCTTTACGATCTAAAGAAAATACAGGGTGCCCAAAAAAATCAGTCTCAACTCTTTTAACTGCTAAACGGCTGCAGCTATAGTGATAAAAATGGTATGTAAGTATAGCAAAGTGGCCATGCAGTACAAGGTGTAACCGCTTGCAGCGCCATCTGGTGGAAAATAGCGGGGTTAGTTTTCATATCTCGAAAACGGTTCAAAAGAAAAAAGTGAATTACAAAGTTCCTATCTCGGAAACGGTTCAAGACAAGAGGGAAAACTGAATTATAAAATTGCAGAGCATCATCGATTTAGTACGAAAAGATAGTTTAGACATTAATGGTAAAAACAGAACGCTTAAAACGTGCATTTGTTTGTTCACAATTTCCTATTTTGTGCACACTTGAATGACACTGCATATGTTGTAGCGTAGCGGGTGACATTTATGCTATGTAAAATTCAAAGTATGGTTATTGTAAGCTGTCACATCGATTAACGCATAGTCGTTTTAAACCGACTTCATAAAGGAAGAGGTTCTTAATACAAACCATGTTTCTCGTTGTTGTTGTTGAAATTTCTTAACTTTTAACTTCGTAAGAGATGATTTAATTTTAACACTTTTTTTGTTGTAAATGATCTTAGCATGAAATAGGTTTCATTATGATTTCTTTAAGATATAAACAAATTACAGGATACTCACAAAAGTCTGTTCTCACTCTAATTGCTGAACGCATGCAGCTACACTGGTTTAAGCAGTATGTAAGTATCGATGTTGAAACTTCTGTCCGTCAGCTGCAATGCACATTTTGCTCTTTGTTTGAACTTTACGCTGCGCAATTTCCAGCGCAGCGGGTGACACGTATTCACTGTAAAGTTCAATATATATGCCTAACGGATACAGCGTATCCGTTCTTTACATTTCTAAAGACTTTTTAACTTAACGTATGTTCATTCAACAGATAGTTTTTTACTCATATCCGACAAACGCAAGAAAAGTGACACAACTTAAAAATGCAGCATTTGAGAAAAATCAACTTAAAAATAACTTGACTAGAATAAAACTGGCACAACTTTTTCTCGAGTGGATAACTTTGTAGATGGAGATGAAACTTTTTTGTTCACATTGGTTGCATTTCATGTATTTTTCAGTGACATAAACCATTTTTTGAGTTACGTCACTTTTCTTAGAAGTTGTGATTTGTGAAGCTGCCTTCGAACGTCTTTTGATGTTCTGCTTTATGAATAAGTTTTCACTGAAAAGAGAAAAATAAAATCTTTTTTTAAAAAAATAGAACCGACTCCAAAAAGCAACTACTATTCAAACAACTGAAAAAAAAAAAAAAAAAAAGGGTATGAAATGAAACTGTAAATTGCGCCTAAAAGTATAAAATAACTTCCTTCGCCAAACAACCTATAACACTACAATTAATCATAACTTTTGAAGTCGGCGCAAAATTAAATAAAAATTGATAACTTTATTCAATACAAAAATCAAATCCTATTCAATATACACATCTCACATTGTCACCTGCAAAACGCAGCCGAAAACTACTTTGATTCAAGAAAACAAAATAAGATTTCGTAAGCAGCAAAAGTTGGCGAAGATGCTGGTATCTGACGTCCTTGGTGAAAGAAAAATCGCAAAGTTATCTGGCAAACATATTTAATTTCTTTGGGATATCATGATTATTTTGATAAGGTATATTAAGAGAGTAATAAAGAATGTGAAACAATACATCGTACAATATATATTATGAAAATATACATCTTGCTTGTATGTCCAAAAGCCACCAAGGATGATAGTTATCAAAGTTATACCAAATTTGCAAAGGAAACTCTACCTTTGTAGAAACATAAATGCCGCATTGTAAAGAATGTTCACTGTTCCATGTAGATGCTACTAATGGACCAATTGTATACAGTGATAAAATAATAAAGGAAACATGAAAATGGATCATTCGAGACAACAGTATTTGTTGCTACCGATCTAAAAACAAGCCTTTAAAAACTAATTAAATTTTATTTAATTTTGCGCCGACTTCAAAAGTTATGATTAATTGTAGTGTTATAGGTTGTTTGGCGAAGGAAGTTATTTTATACTTTTAGGCGCAATTTACAGTTTCATTTCATACCCCTTTTTTTTTTTTTTTTTTTTTTTTTTTTTTTCAGTTGTTTGAATAGTAGTTGCTTTTTGGAGTCGGTTCTATTTTTTTTAAAAAGATTTTATTCTTTAAAAAGTCAAAGACGGATATTTTTTTTCAAAAGTTTTACTTATATTAATAAGTAAAACTTTTGAAAAAAAAATATCCGGAAACTTTTTTCATATTAATAACCATTAGAAGTTTCATTGCTTTATTTTCTTTCTATAAATTAACTAAATATTCCACCTACACATAAAAAACCTTTTAAAAAGAAATTGTATAGTTGCAATATATACCGTTAATAATAATAATAATAGTAATAATAATAAATGTTCATTATATTTTGTTAAGCATTTTATTACTTATGCATTACACTGAAATATATTAGCGCCATTTCACGTGACCGATAAATATGATGCAAGTTTTTTTCAAATCTATCAGTGTGAAAACTAAATGAATCGACGTTAAGAACACAACAAAAAATTAGTATACACGAATTTTTCCATACTTAAAACGATAGACTGTAAAAAATTTAAATACAAATTTTGTATAGAATTATATATATAAATTTAATATAATATTAATATATATTGAAAAACGTCATCGATATTTATATGAAATTCACACTTATGTATCATCGAAAATTACAGATGTTTAGAAAAATATTTATATTATGTTTAAACCATGCAATTTTAATATGGACATATAAAGATAGATAACAGTATTTTTTTAGCTTCCTTTCAAGAAGTTTCTTTGTGATTATAAAGAATTAAAATATTGAACATTGATCATTTCCGGGATTCTGGTAGTTCATTAATTAACACTAATTAAGATTCAGTCATTCTCTTTGATCATCGCGTTTGGAATAGAAGTATTAAGAACGTAATAGTAATCTGTGTCACCTTTGTTATTAGCTTAAATTAATGGAGTTTTTAAAAGTTTTTGTTTTGGAAAATATTAAAATCGCATATTGAAAAAAGAAATAGGATGTGAAACATTATTGAAATGTGTATTTTTGTGTTAATTTTAATGAAATAAAGGAAAAACGAACCATTCAGTGTACTTAAAGCGATAAATATTAGGTATGGCAGATCACTCTACTCAATATACATTTTAATTCTGGTTTGAAATAAATAATTTCCTATGTATTTTGTCAAGTATAATTCTTATTAGCCTACAGAACTGTCATATCACGTAAAAGTAATTTTTAAAACATTGGGAAAAAAAGAAAGAAAGAAAAAGAGAGAGAGAAAGAAAAAAAAGGTGTACAGGGACGTTATGTCGTTTTCATTTAGTAACATGACACCGGAAAGTTTTGTTAAATATTATTTATATTATACCTTACGAAATACAATATTAATAAAATGTATAACTGCTGTCTAGGATAAATTTCTGGTGTTAATGGTTTAATTTGAAACGACAGAATTTTTCGGTACACCTAATATACATATAAATATATATATACATATATATATATATATATATATATATATATATATATATATATATATATTTATTAATATCAAGATAATGATGAAATGAATGATTAGACATGTTTTAATACTTATTTTGATCTATTTAACAGATGATAAAACATTTAGTGTTCTAATCCCTCTTTATTGTTAAATATTCTTAAATAGTCTAAAAGAATAAATAGGGATTTGAACAATTTAATGTTATGAATTATTTAACAATAAAGAAATAATACCAACTAAGAGTTTATAACAATAAAACTATTTATTATTATAAATTCTTTATTGATGTGTCTTTAAAAAATCGATCTTGATTTAGTCTTGATATGTGATTTTAATATTTTAAGCTATAGTGAATGTGACACACAAACATAAAAAAAAAGAAAAAGAAAACCTTCTATTTTTAAAAAATAAAAATCGAATGTGACACGCAACGACGCACACACACACACATAAAAATACTTCTATTTTTTAGGATTAAAAAATTAGTTTTTAAAATTTTACATGAGTTTAATGTAAATAAATGATATAAAAAAAAAATTATGGGAATGAAATGATATATGATAGGTAAATAAGATACAAAATATTATTAGCAGTGTGTGTCGCAGCAATAAATAAATTATTAATATTATTATTGCATATATATTGTAATGAGTAGGGACTCATTACAACTTTTTTAAAATTTAGAATTTGTTTGCTTTTAACATGCAACGTTTGATTTACGTTTTATTTAACAAATATAACGCACATTTCAACATACTGATTTTGTTTCTAGTACATATATATATTTTTTCAAATCAATGATTCTATAGAAAGAAGAAGAAATATATTCTGTTGTTCAGACGAGCATGAACAATTTCTTTTCATTTTATACATTTTTACCGGGATGCACACGTAATATCTCTTTGTAACTGGATTTTTGTCAGATACATAACTTTGTTATGTTACTATCAATGCAACTAGATATTTTTGCCAAATGAAAAACACAAAAATAAACAAATATTTTCTCTATTTTATCTCACAATTTAAGACATATAAAAAATAAATAAAATTTGAAATCCATCTTTCATCTCAAAAATTTTATTTTTTTCTTATTTGAGATTCTGTTTAAATAGAACATGGAATAATTCTTATATTGTCGATTTTCTCAATAAAACCAAGATTTTTTTTTTTTTTTTAACATTTTATATGGAAGTATTTAAAGATAAATGTATAATAGGAAATGCAAATTCACGCACACACGCGTATATATATGCATTTTTATATTTTATATATACAGTGAGATTCTAATATATATATAAATAAAGGGTGAGAACTAAAGTGAAAATATTGCATGGAGGTCAAGAACACGATGACGAGCAAGAATATTGCAGGAACATATGGGCGCATGCGGAACTCAGATGCGCAAGAGGCCGCTAGATGGCTCTAGGAAAGCTGGAAATCATAAAGCGAGGAAAAGAGTGATTTTGGTGTATGAGTGTAAAGATCGATGAATCCCTACATGAACAGAGAAATGACAGATAGGCACTTCATTAATGTAGCATTTAGTTACAGTGGAAAATCTACTAGGTAACTAAAATTATCGGCCCCTATTTACTTTCATCGTCATTAGAGGGAGATACTTATGTCTCAAAGTATATGTCTCAAAGGGAGTGTCTTTATGGCTCAAATTTTGTCAGATTTGCTGAGCGGCATACCGCTATGAATGCAGCAACATTTCCGATTTTAAACATGACGGAGTTCTAGTGCCTTTTTCCTGCACCGTCTTCCAATATCTCGACTTTAAATATTATTGCAGTTGAATTGGCTGCGCTGGATGTATCCCGTGTCCTTCTCTTTCACCAGATCTGCCCGCTCTTGTTTTTTTGTGTTTGGACTTATATGATAATCCTAATATGTAAAATCCCTGTCAATTCAGAAATAAATTTGTTGGCACGAGTCATTGCTCAAATAGAGTTATTGCCGATACAGCATTCTTGTGAGCGTTTTTGCGAACGTGCATTCTTGCGAAATTCGTCAATGGATACTTCGCTGTTGCGAAGCGTGTATTAGAGCTGTAAGTCGCAACTTCGATCTTCTGCTATAAAGTTTCATTTTAAACAAAAATCTTGTGTACAATCGTATTTGTTTAATGAATTTAATATTATTTGTGACCTGTCTCGCATCTTTCAGTCTCTGGGTCTCTGGGCACCTAGCACATCTGAATTGCGTTTGCGAAAATACATTCCTGTATGATTCTTGGTTGTTATCGTGTTCCTTATCTACATAATTATACATAAATATAAAATAGAAATTTTTTTTCTCTCATCGGTGGAATAATCGGTCCGCCCCCCTCCCCACTGCTGGCGGCAGCATATACCTGCGCGCACAGCCTGCGTGTTCCTTCGCTTACCGTCCCCGCCCCTCTTAACAATTCTATACTTTCGAAAATATCCTAAATCGATTTATCGGGCCTTAAAACTTAATAATACTAATTTTTAACGCTCTAACTGTTATTTCAATTATTTTGACACTTCGCCCCCCCCTCCCTTTTACCCTAGTAATTTTGCAAATTCGAAGATATCCGCAATCGTTTTTTAGGTATCAAAAACCTCTATGCATCAGTTTTGAACGATCTAACCCTATTTTTTTTACCCCTCTGCCTCCCCCCTTCCCGCCCCTCCTAATGTTTTTACAAATTCGAAAATATCCGCAATCGATTTGTAGGTATCGAAAACCACTATGTACCAATTTTGAACGGTGTAACTCTATTTTTATTTTTATTTTTTGCCCCTCCACCCCTCCTCCCCTCCTACCCCTTCCCGCCCTCCTAATAACTTTACACTTTCAAAAATATCTTCATTCGACTTGCAGGCGTCTAAAACCTGTCTGTACTAATTTTGAACGGTCTAACTGTATTTCTATTTCTTTTTGCCACATAGCCCTCCCCCGTCCTTACCGCCTCCACCTAACGGGCTGAATTTCTAAAATTTCAGATATTGGTTTTTAGATATTTGTATTAGCTATATTTTAGAGCAAAAATTTCACGTATATCTGTTTTTTTTTTTTTTTAAGATATGTAGGATTATGCTTAATCACGTTTTGCGCATGTGAAATCACGTTTTGCCCTCTTCCCTCCCCCCTTGGTGACCGAATTTCTAAAATTCCAGAAATTTGTTTTTAGACATTTGTGTTAGCCTATATTTTAAAGCAAAAAAAATTATGGATATCTGTTTTTTTGTTTGAGATATGAAGAATTTTGTAAAATCACGTTTGGCCCCCTCCCCCCTTGGGGGGTGCAAAGTTTGTAAAAACACTTCTTAGTGGATGCCTACATCACAGAAAAAACATTTTCACAAAATTTCATGCTTCTAGGTCCAGGCGTTTGAGTTGGGCGATGATGATCCGCACTCACGACAAACGATTTTATATAT
Organism: Salticus scenicus; assembly: GCA_963930645.1. Classification (NCBI taxonomy): domain Eukaryota; kingdom Metazoa; phylum Arthropoda; class Arachnida; order Araneae; family Salticidae; genus Salticus; species Salticus scenicus. The sequence goes on from OZ005650.1 coordinate 250,983,871, forward strand.
AGAGATTATTTCTTTATATTTCGGGCATTCTACCCTATTTCGAGTAACCATTTTAAATATATTTAGCATTTAGAGAAACCTAGTTTTGCCGATAACGGAGGAAAATTATGATGAAAACAAAGCAAGTAATAAGCGGCAAGGAACTGTCGAAGAGGTCTTCCTGTTGGCACCGGTATTTGAAATATTGCAGTTCGATTTTGATCCGAGTACACACTGCTGAAGCTAGTAATATCGATAGCTCGCTGTTGAAGTTCGTAGCCAGTAAATACGGATACTTTGAAATATACCAATGTCAATGAATGAATGGCAGGAAGAGCTTAAACGCCAGCCAGATATCGTTTTCACCTGCAAGACATGCAGAATCAATTGATGGATATCATTCAACGTCAGACATTTTAAAGCAGTGAGGATTTTAGATTTGAGGTTTCGCAGGAATGAAGGAAGGGGAATTACGTGTATTGCAAGAGAGATCATTTGGGGTTGGGATTATATTTTTCTACTTTAGTGAGTGAGAATTGGAAAGGGATTAGTAGTGAATAGGATGAAAAGACGAGAAGTATTAGTATAAGATAATCAGCGCTCTTTTTGTTCGGAGTTCGTTCGGCGGCTTGTTGACGCGCGTGCTAGCGGAGAAGCAGAATTTGAAGAAGATATTGTAGGATTGGTGTTCAACGTTATTTATAGGCATATCCATCGATGGCGCAGTGCGCACTAGGTAATATCGTTAGAGGGATATATCGGCAGAGCAAGATCTTAAATATTGTTATCGCGACATTAAAAAAATATCGATACTTGGAAATATATTGCTAAATAATCCAGTCCTCCTAGCTACCACAAATATTCATGGCGATATAAAAGTTTTTTTTTTTCAAATGAAAATCCCCCCCCCCCCACTTTTTTAATTATGACACGTAGGGTGTTAGACCCATTGCAAAGCCCTTTTTAGGAAATCTGGTATTCTACATTACACACAGCATACTGCAATCAGAAGACAAAAATTAGATATCTTACGAAATATGAGAATTTTTACTAAATAACTTTTAACTACGCAAGCGGTAGCTTTTAAAAAAAATATTTGCATAATTTAATAGCCAATAGTAACTTATATGAAAACCCAAATAAATATAGTGTAAATTGAAAATATTATAGAACAGAAATTGATGAACAGAATTTCAGTTCTTTTAAGAAAGAAAAAAGGAAAATGATAGGGGATTTTATTAATATTTATTTATAATCAGAGATTGCTCTATCAACATTGGGCATCGATTGAATTAAAATAAAAATGTGAGTAAAACCCCTCATAGTTTAGCTTTTATTTTGAGGGAGTCGAAATTCTGTACATTTTATCTTTCATAGCTTTTTTAATTTACCTGGTATTTGTTTGTGGTTTACATATAAGTTGCTCAATACTTTTGGCTATTAAATTATGCAAATAATTTTTTTAAGAGCGTAGTTAAAATCTATTTAGTAAAAATGCTCATATTTCGTAAGACATTAAACAATTTTCTAATTCCGATTGCAGTATTCTGCGTCTTATCTAGTACGTCAAGTTTCCTAAAAATGGCTTTGTACTGGGTCTAATACCTTACGTGTTACAAATTAAAAAAGTGGATTTTTTTTTTCACCTTTTCAAAAAAAAAAAAAAAGTTATATCTTCATAAATACATATGTTACCCTCAAAAACATTTATACAGATAATCAGAAAAATCCTCTTATTAACATAGTACTGCCAAAACCTTTTAAAGCATTACTTTTTACAGGGTGATCCAAAACACTTTTGTTTTTTGTTTGGTTTTTTACTGGTTTCGTTTTCCTCTTCAGGAAACAGCTTTTGCTGAAATATATGAGGTATAACATGTTTTTTGCACTACCAATGTTTCAAGATGATTCCAAAAGAACTTTTCTAGATATTTGACAAAACGTCTAAATTCGAACAGGCCCAAATATTTATTGGTAGATAGTGTATAAAATAAACAAAGAATCTTTAAAAATAAATAAATAAATAAATAGAATAAGTAAATAAATAAATAATAAATAATAATTTATGTTTTGTAAAATTTTTGTAGATCTAATCGAAACTGTCATTTTTTGCATTGTGTTTAAATTTAAATAAAATTTAATTTTAATATTTAATTAATTAATTTATTTTTTGTAAAATTAATGCAATTTTTCAGTTAGTCTTAAGTCTTTTTTCAAACATTGTATACGTATTATTTTAAGTTGTTTTCTTTAGAAGTCCACTTAGAAAAATCCTTATGTTTAGGTTTCTCTATCTATCTTCCTATATCTATATCTATATCTATCTACCTATCTATCTATGTAATGGAAAATTCTGTATCATGATAACTTCCAAAGTACGGTTTTAAATGGTAGCAAAGTTGAATATCGGGCTTACAAATGTATTAAATAATTTCAATGGTCATCCAAAACCTCTACATTGTTTTTAAAGGATGGTTTCTGGAAAATTCCGAACTAACATAAATAAGGTATTTATGAACTTATTTGCATGAAACATTACATGTATATAGCTCATATAAAGGTCTCAACCAAGACTATTAATTAATAACTGCCGCCAGCTTGTTTAAAAATGGCGGATATTTGAAATATTCAAACTGACATGAAACCAATCTATAAACTGATTTGCTTGAAATTCGCTATGTGCCTAGACCATAATAAAGTCTCGGCCAAATTTTTTAACAAACTTGTTCCAAAAGAACAACGATGTGGAAATTTTAAACTTAAACAAAATATATATTTGTGAACTTATATTCTTGAAACTCAGTATATAGACAGTCCATAACTATCTCTCAATCAATCAATCAGCATGAAACAAATATGTACAGTAAGATAAAAATAAATCAAATCAACCTATTTTTCCGAACAGAGATCATGTTTAAAAAGGCCATATTAGAAAACAATATACTCAAATTTACACACAATTATATTTAAATTAATAATAATAACAAATTAATCAGGAAATATATAAATAAAGGTTTTTTATATAGTTAATAGAAATTATAATCATTTATTAAAAAAAATTATCAACTTAAGTACATGGAATTTTAAAATTATTTAAACATCACTAAAATTATTTAATGAATCAATTATCTAAAATGTTGTAACCTGTCTGCGGAATTTACTAATAAGGATAAATAAATCCGTAATTAATGAAATATCTGCTTTATCAAATGTAATTAAAATACTTAAATTCCCTCGTTTGTTAAAGCATCACAAATTTTCATTTTAAATTGGAAATTATGGATGATGAAATGCGTCTACTTTAATTGTTTATTAATAATTCAAGGATTATCGTTGCATAAACATATGATTAAATTCCGAATTTTCATTTAATTTAAGAAAGTTCATTTTAAACGTATTTGTATAGAGAATTTCGATTATTAAGGACGCGTAGTCTAGAAATTTTAAAAGTTATTCATTATTTATATATTAAGGTGAATGAATGGTTATACATATAAAAGTACGTGAACAAAATTGTAAAAGCAGGGAGAAACGTATGCTGTGTTCGAATCCATATCCCACTTTTGTAGTTTTATGTGGTTATCTCTAACATTTGTGTAAATATTGGCTAGGGCGACTCAAAAAGACTTCCCCGCGGAGATCATTTCACCCATGTGTAGGATTCTAACGTTACCAATTGGCTTTAATACAAAAAACATGAGTAATTTTGTTCAGTAACCTAACACAGTCATAAAAGTTTGCATTTCTGTGATGTGCTCTTTTTAATAGCGAAAATATATTAACCCTTTGCTGGTCCAATTTAATTTCGTTCTTTTATTCAGTGTTGTCAAATTTAGAGGCTTATTTATTCAATATCCATCATTAAATTTTAACTGGTACGATTGCGCAAGCACTTCGAAGGTTATTTGTTCACTATGTATATCCAACATCATTTGTTTACTATATATATCCAACGCTCAAAATTATTAGTGATAGTTAAGTAAAAGAGTTCTTAAATTTGTGAAAATTGTTTCGAGTGCTTTAGAGTGTTAGGGTTGACAACGAGTTAAATATGGAGAGACGTAGTTTTATAAAATATATTTTAAGATCACGATGGTTATTTTTGTATAAATTATAACTGTGTAAGCATTTAAAAATTACTTGAACCAATTAACTTTCTATATTGTTGGTATCAATTTAATTGTGCACAGAATATGAAATTTTAGAAATCATTGAAAATTTCGGTTACAGTTTTAATTTTTATTAAAGATTTAGAATCTTATGACATTTTTTTTTTTTTTTTTTAAACTGGACAAAGTTTTGTATTAAACTCGTTTTAATATCAGTCTTATACAAAATCTTTTAAATATCTGGGTACACCAGGGAGACATTTTCGTACAATGAATCTTGCATATTATTCATTCAAGTAAAAATTATATTTTATCAGATATATGACAGTACCATTTTTAGGCATTGTTATTTGTGTTGCATTTCACTTTTGTTATTGTATTTCGGTCTGTTTCTTGAATCGTTGCTCACTTTAGAAACAACATTATAAAACTTGATAGATATCTAGAATTACATTATATAAATATTCCTTTTCAGAAAGACAACAACAGAATTTTTTTAAAGTTTGGTAAAATTGGCATTTAACAGTTTAATACTGTTCTATAGAACGCTGTTTGTACCACAAGCATTTTAAAATTCATATCATCAATATAATGGATTATTTAGTAGAATTTACTTTAAAAAAGGTTTTTTTTTTTTTTTTTTTTTTTTTTTTTGAATTGGACCATCGATAAATATTATTTGATGTGGAAAAGTACCGATTAAAAATGAACAAGGTCTTTACAATTAAGTATTTTTACAGCTTGAAACATTCGTTTATATTTCACATATTGGTGAGAGTTATGGGGTTATGGCCACAGTCACTAGTTTTGGGCACAGTTGCGTTCTCCATTGCACAAAAAATTTAACATATATTTTATATTTTGTATTTTAAATTATTTCAACAACGGAAAACTTAAATATATTTATAAACATACTATCCTATCAGACAATTTTATTAAGTACGTATTTCATGCATATTAAATTGCTTTAAATGTAAAAAGAAACTCATTTTAAATACATTAAATACAACATTAAATACATTAAATGCAATTTTAAATACATTAAATACAAGATTATTTATAAACTCATTTTTTCCAAATTTTCATATAACTCATAAACATTTGTGCAATTTTTTAATACCAATTCAGAAATATTTAAGTATCACAGTATCTGACTAATTTTTGTGGAAGGATTTCTCTTCAGATTTAGAAAATTAAATTATAGAAAAGTAATGGCGAATATATTACTCGATGGAAACTTCATGCTACATTTGTTAAAAAATGTTTGTATGTTTACATAATATTATATTTGTTGATGTTTACACTGAAAAAAATTACACCGCCTTTCAAATTATGTGTGTAATATTTAAAATAAACTCCACACACAAAATGATCAACAGTTTCTAGTATATACTTTTCAAGATGTCGAAAAAGTAATGTGAATATTTGAATATTTCGAAGTCGATTTATTGCAAGATTTTTGATTTATTGCGAGAAACTTTCTCTTGATTCCCTATAATTAGGCGTTAAACCAAAATTATGTTTACTAAATCTCGCCTATTGAGTTCGCATTTTTTTGGAGAGATTTTTAATAAGTTGATCATGATAATATAGAAAAACGTTCTAAAATTGTAGTAGGGGTTTATAGAATTTGCCAACAAACGTAACTAGATTTTAAAGGATGATATGGAACCGTTTTCATTAGAGCAATGATTTATTTTCTAGATGTTAGGCACCAAATTGTCTTTCATAGTGTAAATTATAAAAAATGGACAATATTTCTGTATAAAATTGATTTCATTTTAGGAAAAAGAAGTGAATTAAATAAATATGAAAATGTTAAATTTGAATTTATTTAAATTAATGCTTTTCCTTTCAGTATTTTTCAGTCTTCCATTTCTTTAAAATACTGCCTTGTATTTCGTTGCATTCTATTTTTCCTCTTCATTAAATAAATCTGAAGTCTGGTGAAAGTAGTTTTAAAAAGTAAATAATAAAAGTATTTTCATTTTCCTTAACAAATTTAGAATGGAAAGTATGTATTAGGTAAATGATGCTGAAGAACATTAAGTTAAAAAGTAAGTATAAATAATTTTTTTTTTTTAACCGTTTAAAAGTATTACTTACATTTGGATTACGTCCAATAAGTTTTAAAATTAAACAAAACAGAAAAAAAGCCTTTTTATAGTGTATAACTTCGTAAGTTTTTAAACTTAAAAGATAATTTGTGTTTGTTTGATCAAACTATTGAGAAACAAATGGAAGAGAAATGAGAAAACAGATATTTTGAAATATTTTAAAACAAAATTTAAAAAGTTATAATAATAATTATCAGACAGAACAAAATTAAATTATTATTTTTAAATTAAAATATGTGGCAACAGAAAAGTAAACAAGGATATAATAATAAAAGAAAAATGAGAAATCCTTTTATTGAGAAATTACATCTAGAATGAAACTTATTTAAAATTATCAATGAATTAAAATTAATGTATAAAAAACAACTCATATTTTAAATAAGATTTTTTTTTTACTATATTCGCTAAATTTGTCAAAAACAGAAATGATGGAAGGGCTTTTTATTAAAGTGTGTCTCTAGAAAACAAAGAATTTTGAAAATTTATGAAAAAGTAGTTTTTCTGATCCGTTCTTTAGATTTCCTATAAAGATTAGCATGTTAGAATACACATTTCAGCCAGAGTTATTTTCAGAATTTTAAAGTAATTTTAAAAGTAGATATTCCCCTCTAAAAATTAAGATACACTGTATAATAAGATAGCGTTGATTTCCAAGTTTTTTTTTCTTATGTCTAGTCATGTGAGTATAGGTTAAGTTCTGTGATTGTATAGCTAAAGAGTAAATATTGAATTTAGAAATATATTTCCTAATTCTTTTACAGTTTGATTAATATTTAAAAAAATATCAAAAACTTAACCATTTTGAGATAAAAGTCTAAACTATCCATTTGTGTACAGGTGAAGAAAAAATCTGGTGTGTAAAAACCACACAACTTTCCATTACCTACACTCAAAAATATTACGCTAATTTTTACTGAAAAAAGTAATGGCCAAAAATAGTGAGAAGCACATTCTGTAGTTAAATAGAGTCTTTTACAGCTGTAACATCTGTAAATGAGACTCTTTTTACGGATGTTCATGCTGTAAAATATTCTACTTAACAATATAAATATTCTTTTAAAATTAGCGTGATATTTTACAGTACACTATTTCGCGTATTATAAGCACATTTTTGAGATAAACTGGTCATAAGATATAAAATAAACTTAACAAATTAAATACAATGTTACTGTAAGAGAAAACTGATACATGTGCAAGGACAGATAAAACAGTGTTTAAACAGCGAGTTATAAATAAATTGGTACGGCCGTTTTTTTTCAACATGTATTTCTAAAATCTAACTCTGACATATCTAATCAGAATGATTGTAAGAAGATTCTCCACACACATGCCAGCATACACATACACACACACTGACCAACTGGTGAAAATTCCTATTTCGACTCAGGAGACCTTAAAATATGCAAATCAGGTGAACACTCGATATCGAAAATTTCTCGAACAATACTCCCATTAACTACGGTACTCGGTTAATGGAAGTAACTTACGGAAGTTAAAAATGTACCAATATTTAACGTCAGTATAAATAGCAATGTAGCATTATTTTTCTTATTTATTTATAAAAGAAAGTAATAACTGAAATGCAAAATATAATATACGAAAAGAAAAATTTAACGATTCCAATCTGTATTAGTAAAATGGACTTTTACTGCAAATTTCTTAGAATAAAAAAAATTGTTTAAATATATGCCACTTAATATAGGGCTGAGGAGATGGATAAACAGTTTATCCATTTCTTTAGCCCAATATTATATAATATATGCATGCACAACACTGAACTAAAACTTTTCAGATTTTTTAATTTCCTATTTTATGTTCGCCATGTTTACGATTTCTTCCCGTTATTAAACCAAAATAAAACAAATTTATCTAATATTCCTTTTTATTAGGAATTCCCCGGATAAACATATCAATTTCGCTTGTGAAAAACAATTAATGGCCAACTTCTTCCCTTGATGACCTTGTTTTTCGTAAAAATGATACCCTTCTTACCACTATTTATTGTAAACCTTTTGCAGTCTATGTACCTCCTCAGCGTTATTTTTTTCTCTCCCTACTCGAAAGTTATCTGCTTTCAATACCTATATCCCTCCTGGAGTCCTGTAATGAACATATCAAGATGTATCCGTGATGGAAATTCTCCGATATCGAATTTTCAAAATCTCAGTACTCGAGACTCAGTAATGCCCTACAATGAACATATCGGAAGAATAATGTCAACACTGAAATTCTGTAAGCATCGCATTGTAACTCACCAATCAAAGTGAGTGAATGATCAAAAGTGAATGTACGCTAATATTGACAGGCATTTTAAAAAAAAAAAAGAAATGTAAATAAATTGCACTTTTTGGAAAGAACTTTCAAAACTATTAATTTTTCGTTTCAACGCCATATATATTTAATTATTAGTTTTAAAAATGTTCGATTGGAAAGTTCACAAGCGGTGTATTGCTTTTGTCAAGTCTTTAAAGCTATAAATTCTAAACTAAACCATGGGTATTTATTGTTCATAATGAAAACATTCTAAAAATGCTATTCAAGAAGAGTAAATCATAATAGCTTAGGGATATTCTCGTCAGTCGGGCAGTAAGTCAGTGGCAGATTATTTGTCTTTTTTTTTTTTTTGTTGTTTAATACCCGTTCCCTTTTTAACCCTTTCCAACAAGGTCGAAAAGTGTTAATGAGCTTGGTTTGTCTGTCTGTCCGCGCTCTAACTACCGTAAATATTTATGGAATTTTTTGAAACTGCTATATGTTATTTAAGTTCGATATCGGATGATCCCTATTAAAAAGGGAGTGCGTACCCCTACTGGTTTTTGTACAGGGACACCCGAAAGTGTTCAAAAGCATTGCGTTCTACGGGAGGTATTTCTATAACCATATTTTAATACCTTTGCTGTGCACAAATCTTAATGAAATTGAAATATGTTATTCAAATTCACTATCAGATGTTTTTATGTAAAATGGAGTAAATATCAGCACTGGTTTGTGTAAAGGGACACTCGAAAGTATTCCAAAGCATTGCGCTGTATGAGAGGTATTTCAGTAAACCAAATTTCAATAACTTTACTTCGCCCAAAGCTTAATGAAATTCAAATATGTTATTCATATGCACAAAAAAATGCTTTCTATATAATATAGTATGATTAGCATAGATTTACAGGACCACAAAAAATATTCAGTCACTTTAAAACATATTAATAAAAATTTGCTGGAATTGTACTTTCGCTTACATTAAGTATTTTTAACATTTTCTAGCTATTTTTAAGTGCGAATATGATTTCAATTTGTGTATCTATCTGTCTGTTCGTTTGTCTGTCCATCTGTCAGTCTGTCTGTGCGCGCTCTAACTCCCGTAAATATTTATGGAATTTATTGAAACTGATATATGTTATTCAAGTTCACTACTGGATGTTTCCTATTGAAAATAGAGTGAATACCTCTTCTGGTTTGTGTACAGGGAACACCCGAAAAATTTCCAGAGCATTGTGTTCTACGGGAAGTATAACCACAATTGCTCTGGTAAAATATCAAATCGCTCTCATGGGTAGATTTAAAATCGTAACTTAAATTTTAATAACCTGTACATATTATATTCATTTGAAATATGCAGTTTTAATGTTTATTCAATTTTTTCCTTAATATATATAATGAATCGGACATTGCTATAATAATCTATATATTTTTATAATGTATATATCTATATTCAGTTGCATAAATATATTAAAATATGTGTGCGCGCAATTTCATTTTAAAGCTTTCCGTTTTGTACATAGAAAATCTCCCCAAAATGTTAATAAATTAAATATTTGTGTAAAACTACAATAAAACTTTTATTATTTTATTATTTCGCTATGTTTCTTTATTATGATTATTTTACTACTGATTGACCATTTAACTGTAAATTATAAATTCATTTTATATAAGTAAATATACTTGTTTTTAATTAATGGAGAGGTTCTTCACTATTTCGTAGACTGTATCACTCATCTTAGATCATGTATGTAATTCGCACATTTATAATACAATGAAAGTAAATTTCATTGGCTATCCATTTACTTTAAATTAATTTAATAAGGAGTACATCTTTCAAAAGTTTACTTTTTTGTAGTTCAGTTTTCTTTTTGCTGATAATCACTGTATGTTTCACAGTTTAATTTTTTTTACTAGTCATTCAACTATATCTTTCGCAGAATAGAAATTTAAGCTTTAAATACAAAATGTCTAAATAAATAGCATCTGCTATCATAGAAAGGATTTAAACTGCCCATTGTACTACACTGCATAGTATTAAACATGAAAAATTTAGCAATATTTAACAAGTCTGTGAAATATTATGCAAAAGTTTCCTTAATCAATAGAGATGAAATCACAAATACAGTCGAACCTCGTTAACGTGAAACTCAAGGGGGATAAAAAATGCGTTCCTGTAATCAGTAGTTCATGCTATCAGTTGCTAATCTTCATATAACTAAACTAATCTTCATTTTAACGGGGAATGGGAAAACAGTTCATATTAAAAGTAATTCACGTTAACAAGGTTCGACTGTATTCGATATTATGTATATAGCAGAAAACAAGTTCACATTACCTTCACCATAGTAAAATTGCGTAATTATAAAAATTACATATAAATTTTATGTACAATCATAAACTTAAACTGTAAAATTAAAAAATGTTACATTAAGAATGTTATGTAAAACATTCATAAAAATACCATATATTACATTTAATTTTATAAAGTTAGCATAGACTACATTATTATATTGCTATTTAAAAAATCATAAAAAAATTTATAATTATTTTAAGTTTTAAAATTATCGGCAATATTAACAAATATTAATATAACAGACATATATAATACATACATAATGTTTGCATATATTAATTAATTATATTAACTTATTATTATGGAAATAATTATGCATATTTTTTATATCGTTATTAAAATACACAATTTAAATTTAAATTGAGATATTAACACTAAAATATTTTTAAAGTTTTTAAAACCCGAATTAACTCAAAGTTTAATGTTCCAACGCCTTATCCAATGAAAGTACATTGGAAACCTCTAAAAACTAATGCAAATGAAGAACCGTCGAAGATTGTAGATTCATTTTCAACATACTCTATGATTATGCACAGAATTAAATATTTACTTTGATCTTTTATCAGATTCCTTGAGTGAATTAACCCGCAGTAATTAAGATAAATGTAATCCCCTTTACGATCTAATGGCAGTTCCGTTGCCTTGTAACATAAGTTTTAGTAGTTTTAGTAGTCTATGCCTATGTTCCATTAAATTTTTTAGACTTAAAATTTTTTTTCTGTACTTGAAACTGTTAACAAGTATAATGATTAATTTCTTATTATATGAAGAAATTATTTGTGAGTGTCTTTTTCTTCGTTTTATTTTTCATAACTATTTAATATTTACCAAATTGTAAACATAGAGGAAGTTGATGATACAAATTAAATTACCAGTTTTTAAATTGGCACTTGTAGATCAGTTAAAAGCAATTAACTTTTGTTGTTGTACAGATATTATTATTATTATTATTATTATTATTATTATACCTCCCCCCCCCAAAAAAAAAAAAAAAAAAAAAAGTAGTTAATTAACTATTCTTCAACATTACAATATTTCAAATGTATCCAGAAATTATTTATGATAGATAAAAATTTAAATTTGAAAAGTGCCACAATTTAGGGAGCTCTGCTGCATACTATTTAGTTATCTAACAAAGCAAGGTAATTAAACTTTGTATGCAAAGTACCTTTCGTATCATTAATATCACACTTCTATGTCTCTTAATAAGTATATTCAAATAGATAAGACCTTGCTCTCGGATTATAGTTTTAATTACTAAATGTATAACGATTCTACCTCTTAGTTCACGAACTCGTAATTACATGTGATTAGAGCTAAATAACTGCTTTCAAACTATAATGATGCTCATAGCTCAGATAATTCTTGTCTTTTGCACTTGATAACCTCATTATTGTTTTATAAATATCTTAAAAACATACATTAAACGTTTCAAAGTAAAATATGTCTTAAGCAGCTAGAATTAAATACGAATTAGAGACAAATTAAAAGTAATTTATTTGATTTAAAACAGAAGTAATAAAATTACTTGTTCTTATTGCATTTTAAGAATAAGGAATTTTAATTATTTTAGCAGTAATTTTAGCAATAAAATTTCTTGTTCTTATTGTTATTAATTTCCCATCATACTATAAGTATGAGGAATTCAGAAGTTCGTCAAAACATTCAACCACGATTTATTTTTTTTACACGTTTTAAAGTGTTAAAAAATCTCAAAATCGTAAAGTGGGTGTGATGACTTTTTGTATGTTACTAAGTTTGTTAGTTTGTTTGCTAACTAGAAATTCTGTGAGTGAGACGCTAGATTGTCAATCTGTGTAAATATTATCTCAAAAACAAACTGTTTTAAAGATTTCTGACCAATTTGAAAATATTTCATATACAGATTGGCTCAAAAGAAAATGCCCGAAGGGCTACTGTGGGTGTTTAAGGTCACAAGGAGTAAGCTTTATATAGGAACGGATGGTCAGGAACACAATCACAACAGTACAACTGCATCGTGACCGTCACGTAAAAAGTATAACAAAAGGTGTAAAGAGTCCTTTATTTACAAAAAACATAACCAAAGTACATAATACAAATTACAGAAGGTTACTACTCATAAGATGTGTTCAATATATGCCCCATTAGCCGCTATGCATCCTTCCGAGCGTCACCTTTTTGCCTGCGTACGAACTGGCCAGATCTTAACGCTCTCTAGCGGGTGACAATCGCATTTCCAACCACTAGTTCCTATGTAATTCTCACTCCTCATGACCTGACACACCCACAAATGCCATTTGGACATGATTTTTTGAGCCACCCTGTACAACTAGCAAGAACTGCATTAATTTTCGACATTGTAATTTAAAACATTCTAATTTGTTTGACTTTTATTGACATGGAAAAATACAGAAAAATTTTACGTAAACGTATATCAATTGAATGATTTTCATCGTAAAGATGTCTACCAGCTTTTACATATCGTTTATAATACTGACATGAACATAATTAACTATGAACATTCTGTTTAAATAATTTCATGAGTTATTCGATATTTACGTTTCTCTTAATATGAAAAGAATAGGTAAACTTACTTATTTACGTTCATTATGAGGTTCATTTTCACTTTAAAAATGTCATTCAAGATTTAACAACGAGTATTCTATTTAAAACATTTCTTAATTTATTCGCAAAATAGGTATTATATGCAAAGGGGGTGTTGAGGTGTGTAGTATTCTCTTCACATAGATTATACGTCAAATAAAACTTTTCCTAAATCTACTTTGAATTGTTTTTAATGTAGTTTCATATGCAGTAATTGTTATTAAAAAAAAAAAAAAAAAAAAAAAAAAAACTTAAAAGTTCATTCTTTTTTCTCTTCATCATTTTACCGACTACACTTAAATAAGTAAGCTAACAATTAAAAAAAAGAAAAAGAAAAGAAAAGATAAAAGATAAAATAGAATTTTATTCTAACTTAAGATTTCATATCATTTTGCGTTAATTAAAAATAACTTTTAATAAACAATTTTTTGTAAGAAAAAGAAAAAAACTACACTCATGTTTGTGAAAATCGCAACACCGTGAAAGAATTGTCAGAAATTAATGAAATTTCTTCCACATATTACTGATAGTGGTACAAATAAACGACCAAATATACAAGACCACAAAAAAAAAAAAAAAAAAAAAAAGAAAAAAAAAAGAAAAGAAAAAAAAAAGAACGTCTGAAATTAGTGCTTTGTGTGTCAGCCACGCTGAGCAATGAGAGCCTGTACAAGTCGTGGTATTAAACCATACGGGTTCTGAATGTAATCATGGGGAATGACATTACAGATGGCTTCGACTTGACGCCAAATTTGCGCCCCACCAGTTATACGAGCGGGTCGCCGAGCAATGAAATCCCAGATGTGCTCGATGGGCGACATATCCGACGAATAAGCAAACCATGGAAGAAGCGAAACCTGTTATGCACTGAAGAAAGCATGTGCAGTCTGAGAAACATGTGCACGGACATTACCTTACTGAAATACAGCAACCAGAATGCGTTGAAGAATGGGAAGGACCTCTGGCTCCAAAATTTCCATTCTGTAGCGTTGAGGTTACCCACAGTATGCACTAGATGGGATTGACAATTATACCGAAAAGCTCCCCACACCATGATGATAGGCGTTTGTGCAGTATCACGCTGGATAACACACTGTGGGAGCAAACACCCCCCCCCCCCGTAACGCCTGACGCATACTCTTCATTCATTGTACTCCAGATTGTAGCTGGATTCATCGGAGAAAACAATTCGTTACCACTGGGCACGCCACGTGCTGTGTTGCTGAGCCCATTGAAGTCGGAGACGTCTGCGATTCAGGGAGAGAGGAATCCTGCGTAGAGGGCCCCTTGCACGCAGTTCATGCTGCAGAAAACGGCGACAAACCGTCGAGCTAGACAACAAAGCACTTGCAGCCGTGCTCCAACGTTTTTCTAACTCACGAGAGGATGCTGTACGATCCGTCACAGCCATACGGATGAGGTGTCTGTCGTCTCCTACTGTTGTCTTATTGCATGTCCCACTGCCAGGTTTTCCGCTTGTTTGAGTCTCCTCTGTCCATTTCTTCCAAACACGCATCACTGTTGTGGCATTACACTGCGTGCGGACTGCGATTTTTCAATACGAAAATCCACCCTCTCGCATACCAACGATGCGGCCTCGTACGAACTAAGTTAGTTGTTGGTACGGCACCGTCCGCTTTTGAAGAGACATATTGACCACCAATGAAACGTTTACCACAGACAGAGGACGATAAACAGATTTCAACGCGCCTTTACAGTCCTTTATATACATAGAACAAGCGACTGATAAGGAGTCGAATCTCGTTCCACGCATGCGCAATCGCTTTGTAATTCTATACATTTGCATACCTTACCTCACTTTACACTTTCTGTAATTTTGATTCAATTTGCATAATCCATTGCAATTTTCAAAAACATGAGTGTATAAAATCATACTTTATGAGGATTATAAAATACCTATAAAAAAACTTAAAGTTATTTTTAAATGATATATATTTAATAACAAATATTTTCAGAAGCATAGATAAATTAAAGATTTTTTTTTTTTTTTTTTACATTTATAAAATTTATAAATGGTAGATAAAGCATTGTTTTTGTCTCATATTTTAGAAATTTAGCCTTTGTTATAATTACATGTTTTGAAATTCTCTGAATCTGAAAATAAGGCTTTTAATGTTTGGCCTCTGTGTGTGTGTGTTTCGTTTATCAATATATCTCAGAAGCAAATAGCTACAGGAAGTCTAAATTTAGTATTCTAAATTTGAATCATATAGGGTTGCTACCCAAAATTTTCGTTGAGATAAAGTTAACTGTTTGTGTGCAGGGACATCCAAGATAATTCAAATACATTACGTATATTGTTAAAATGTTTGGTAGATAAAATTTAACATCTAGACTGCACTGAACAAAATGAAATGAAAATAATTTTTTTATATGAATAAAAGCGCGTTTCATGTACAATATGGTATGAAAATTATTCACTATTTTTTTACAGGGCTACCCGAAATAGCTAAAATGCAGTGGGATCATATTTGAAAAATGCTGGAAGTGCATTTAAGTTGTTCTATGTGTTATTAATATGTTACTGTATGTGGGTGCACAATATGGTGTGTACATAATTTATGGAAGACAAACTAATAATTAAGAAAAAGTGTTATTCCTGTTGAATGCATTTGGTGAAAGTTCTTTACTATATTTTACTATGTCCAGAAAAATTGCTCAGGAAAAAAGATAATTCCTCATACCGATGTGGTAAAGAATTATTATTTTTTAATTAAATAATCAGCGCTTGCTTTTTGTATCATTTTGAATTTTGAGGTTTCCTAAATACTAAATTGAAAGTTTTAAAAGTTGATCTTTTTGTATATCTCTTATTAACGAAACTTAAAATTAAATAATTCTAGGCAATTAAAATGTTGTATTTTGTCATTTATATGAGATTGCAAATTGAAAATTTTAATGAAGCTTGACATTTTTCAAGAATTTTTGCGGGTGAATGTTGTCTAATTCATTTGGAATAAACTTTTAAACTTATCAATAATCTAGAATTATGCATAAATGTAAGTACTATATTGAAACGGGAAGTTAAAGGAGGCGGTAACATCCCATTATTGAGTGTTTTATTTTTTTAATAATAAAAAATCCCTTTCCTTAACCTAGTTTGAAGTTTTTTTTTTTTTTTTTTTTTTTTTTTTTTTTTTTTTTTTTAACATAACCTTATTTATATATAGTACTTGTTATCTTATCCCTTAATATTTAATCTGTTTTAATAGCCTTGATATTCAGGATAAGAGAAAATTGTGTAAAAGCTACACCAGATTACGTATTTTAGTTTCTTAGTGTGTTTATTTTCTTAACCCTCCGAGTGCTGATCGTTTCACTCTTAAGTGCTAAACAATTTTAAGGCACCGTGCAGATATATTTTTCGTGCAGATATATAAAATTGATTGATATCTCGATTTTACGAGTTGTTATATAGATTTTACGAATCGTCTCACTGCGAGACGATAACACTAGCGGGGATCCGAATCGTCTCGCAGCGAGACGATAGCACTTGTAGGGTCACCTTGTAGGGCACCTTGTACGGTTAACCGTACAAGGCTCAATTTTTTTTTTTTTTAGTGCGCGACAAAAATATATAGGTTGTAATTAGTGATCAGAAGATAGGGAAAACTTATAAAAATAAAACCATATTTTACGTAAAAATCCACTTTTAGCTCAACGTACAAGTATGTGGAGCATACATAAAAATATGATTTACTAATTCGTTTACTATTGTAATATAAAAAAACAACAACTTACCTCTGCAAAATATACACTTCTTTATAACACACAGTATCTTTTTTTTTCGAGTCAAAAATGTTCAATAACTATTTTTTTTTTTTTTTTTAATTCAGGCAAACGACTAATATATCACTTTCATTCAAATTTCACACTGAGTGCACTATAACAAAAACGCGAACGACATCTTTAGGTAAAGATTCGTATTAATACATTGCTAAATGTCAGTAGCTTCTATCAAGATGTTAACAGATGTCGCTACTAATAGTTTTATAGCTATAGGAACGATTAAAGTCGGTGTTCCACATATGGAACTGGGTGCCTTGTAGGGTTAAAGAACATTGTAAAACTATACTAATATGAAACATGTGTAATTTTAAGAAGAAAATGTAATTAAACATAAGCTAAGATAAATAAATGTTATTTATGCTGATATCTTTTGAACATAATTTAAATTTTTATCGTAAAGAAAATATTAAAAATAAAGTCAAAAATCTTGTGGCAAAACCTTTAGTATACGGAAATTCAAAGTGTATTGTCTGAAAGTTATTAATTCAATTAAAAAATTTTTTGAAAACTGAAGTGAATATTTAAATATTTTGTCTAATTGCTTATAAACACTTAAATGTTTCTATTTGCTTTTCAAAGAATTAATCTGCTTTACTAAAATTTTGTTTTATTAGAAACATACCTCAAAACATCATCCCGTAGAAACATAAATTAAAATTTCTGAGAAAGCTTTTTAAGATAGTTTTAACTTTTTAAATACATTAGTGAAGAAAAGACTTGTTGAAATAATGCCCGGGAGCAGTTTTTATTTCCTTTTGAGAGTAATATTTTACCAGTATGTACTTGTTTTTCTTTAGATATTTAATGCTAAACTTCAAAGAGAAATCTGCTTTAGAAATAAAAGAATATGTTATATTTTGAGAGAGCTCATTACAGAATATTTTTTTATAAGCTTCCATATTATCATTTCGATTTATTTTTCGCAAAATATGTTGATTCTTTTATTTAAATGTTTAACATCATATATAAATGGATTCATACAGAAGTTTTAATTCATTACTGAAGAAATCTGCAAATAAATTTGCGGATAGTTGTTTAGAAAAAAGTATGCTTTTTAGATAAATTGCACGGTATTTAAAAAAATAAATTATCGAACTTTTGTATTAGTAAACTTTGAGTAGATGCTCACCATTTTGTTTACTTATAGAGCAATATTTTCACCCTGTAAAAGCTGATTATCAATCCTGTTTGTTCCAGTAACCACAATTATTAGAAAATGTCTATATGATGCAAATGAAGACAAGATAGAGCACAGAAAACTCAAATAAATTTAAGTTATTCATTTTAACTGAATAGGAGAGTTCGGGAAATTGTTTTTTAAATGAGTTTATCGAGAGAGAGCCGCTTTAAATAATTGCAGTGATAAATTTGATATGATAAAGAGAAACAATCAAAATAAATAAGAGGGGTGAATCCCAGATCGTCAGCAACTGCGTAAATATAGTATGACATTAAACTCACTAACTCACTAAGTTACCAAAAATCTATATTACTTTAATGACATTCTAATAGGTCTTAACATCTAAAAATTGACTACATATATCTAACATTCTAATAACGTTCTTAACAATTGTCCTTCCAAAACGTCTGTCCCTTCTATACTGAAGAATCAATTTATCATTTTACAACTTTGTCTAAACCTTCACAAAGTATCCTAAAATAATCACAAATCTGGTATTTCAGGAAAACTTTGCCTAAAATCATGTGCGTACATAAAACTGGTAAAAAATCTTACAAATCTATTTAGCTTAGCTAAAAAGGTTTGTACTTTTTTTTACAGTAAACCCTCAGAAATTTCACCCAAACAAATTTTTTCTTTATTCCAGCTTCATAATCTAGAACATTCAGATATACACTTCCAATTTAAAACTAAATACCTTTGCAATCTTCCCAATTTTACACTACAACAACCTCGAAATAATTTACAACTAGTAGTGGATTCAAGGGGGTGGGGGCTGAAGACCCCCCTTAAAAAAATAGACATTTACAAGACTTAAACGTAAAGGAAAATAAGCTAAATTCATATTGAATTGATTGAATAACATTTTCAGTAAAAACATTTAAAGTAATTATCTGCCATAGTTCAATAACCCTTTCCAAGCCAGACCGTACTATCGTGCGGGTTAGACATTCACGACATCCACTTAATTTTTTGCATCTGGAACAGTCATATGTAATAAAATCAGAAAATGAACGATCGAGCCAATTAGCAGAAAGTGTAAAATACAATTTTCAATCAACAAATGTCGGTTATAGTCCATATTTTTCTATCAGCTTGCAAAAATAGAAGAATGTAATGTTTTAAGGGAAAAATGTTTCGGTTCGGAAAGGGATGTGCATCAGCAATCATAAACCTCTCTAACGGTCCACCTCTATTTAATGTCCACCTCCTATAAGAGTCAGTTTTTCTGGCTCCCCAAAGTTCTTTTTTAATACTGATTTACCTCGATTCAATGCTCATGTACAAAGGCATGCCTCTTGGGTAACATTTTGTGAGAGCAGGTAACATTGTTTTAACTCCTTATGTGACCTGATGTATTTCGTATGTAACGTCTTTCGAAGAACCATCTTACTCAAGGCCGTAGACAGAAAAAAAAAATCGGTGGTTGTTCAAACTTTTAATACATAATTTTGAACGCTAAAAGTGAAGTTTAATTCAAAAGTTTTTAACAAATTTAGAAAATGTGAGGAGTTTTTGAACCCCAGCCCCTTCCCTGACTACGACCTTGATCGTATTACTGTCCATTTGTGAAATTGTAGCAAATATTTCCTTAAAAATATGACGGTAGAGGAAATAAATGTTTAATAAGACTTTATACTTGTTATGTGCATATTATAGGGGAAATTCTGGCTTGGAAAAGGGAATTTTGTGTTGTACGTTGAAGTAATAATTTTAAAAGCTTTTGAGTGTAGTGTTAACTTAAATAGCAAGATTAAAATGTTAAACGTAGTTCAAATTAAAAATTACAAGCTAAATCTATTATTTTTAACTAGAGTTTTCATTGGGCTTAATAAAGACCCCTTATTCATTCAGAAATGATGTTAAGCTAATCAGTTTGATCTAGGACATAAAAGTATTCCTTAGAAACTAAATTATTGCAAAAAAGAATTTAAACTAAAACTAATATTATTGACTATTACAAAGCAGTATAGACAAATAATGTAAATTTAAATAGCTGAATCTATTTCATTCATATTTTTTGCCTGAATTAAAATTTTCTGAATGATTTCTAATAAAATGCGAGCGCTTTAAAAGGCTTTTTTCTTTTTCTTTTTTTCTTTAAGCTTTATGAGAGGATTTCTTGGTTTCACTGTATTTTTTTTTCTTTCATTGTATTTGTTGGTTCCATTTAAGAACTTTATCTGGCATTATTAAATGGGAAAATGGGATGAACATTATTGATTAACATTATTGAATTATTTGTTCTCTCTCATTCAAAAAAATTACTGAGATTTTTTAATTTAATGTCATCTTGAACTTGTGTCATATGATTGAAAAGTATCAATGATATTTATGTGGAAAATTTGTAGGTAATCATTGTTGCACGTATATTTTACATGGGATTTTTTTTTCTTAGTGACTATACCACTCCCCATAGACACATTAATTACATTTTATTTTTTAATTGCAGTTGCCGTTAATGCATTACATACTCACACATGCGCATGTATTATATAAAATGTTTATGGTATATCTTTTAAAATTTCTTCATATAATGAAAATAAATAAATTATTGCAGCAATTTCTTAATACTGTCGAATGTATCTACAGACAAGATCTAATTATCGCAGTTGCACGAGGGGCACATCTACCGGTCCCTGAGTATTAGGGGGCCCTGAAACCCATTTCTTGTATACTTTATTCAACAAATTCTGCTTTTATTGCATAAATATTGTAACAAAAAACTTTGTTTGAGTGCGAGAAGTTAGGTGGTGGGGCCCCAAAATGCATGTGTACCCAGGGCCTCAAATGATGTTAATCGGGCCCTGTGTATGGAGTGCACACTAATATTAGGATTCTAAATTTTTCATTAATCTGGAATAAAATCTTGAAAAATATTAGCCACTCCTAAAAGTTAAGTTCTAGGTCCGCCACTGTTTACACCCTGTTCATATAAATACAGAAAACTATTTCATTGAATAACGAGATGTATTTGTTAGATTTACATTTCATAATTTTGTTTCAAAAACTTAATGAATATTCAAAAAGTTTCCAATTGCATGTCACGCGTTTAGTATGCACAATTACGTAAATATTAGAAGCATCTGTAACATTTTGTAATTCTATCGCCCATAAAATTTATAAAAATGCAAAATATACAAAATATAATAAACGATCTTTATATGTAAATACTATTTAGAGATGTTTTTCTTATAGTATATTAGTATGAATGATTATTCCTAAAAATAGTTTCATTGACGCTTTCCGTTTACTCGTTCACACTTTTATTATGAAGATCAAACAATGTTTCTATGTTTTCTGTATTTTAATGCATGTTCTTTAGATTTCTATTTTTATTTCTTTAATACTGTATACAAAAACTGCAACAGAACATATTTTGCTAAATATCTATGTCAAGAAATTTATATATTTTTTTAATCATTCGGAAAGTTCTTGACAAATTTTGGTAGGTTGTATAAGGACAGGTCTCAATATATCAGAATCATCTGAATATAGAAGAAAACAAAATGCATTATAGGCATTTGGTGTTTTTATTTTACCGAAAAAAAAAAAAGTCTACACTGGCACAGACAGCATTTGTGCTGCTCATGGCAAAGTTCCTGTAGCTAAAAGAACTATGCGAAAGGGATTTATTTCTTATGTTTAGAGTTTATGATTTAAATGTTAAGATTAAAAGCTCTCAACCAATTATGTTGAGTTACAAATGTCTCTCTAAATCGTACAACCTTTTCGGAGAACACAATATTAAAAATAGCAGTAATTTTTCGAAGTGACTGTGATTTTCACATCTGAGGACAAGTAAGTTCGAGTTTCACCTGAGATACATATGGTTATTCCCATCTTTATTAAGCTATCGTCAAGAAACTTTACACTACTTAAGTATTTAAAATATTTCGTAATATATATATATATATTATATTTACCTAGAAATATTAACATAAATTTTGTTAGAAACATCGAGGAATACAAAAAGGAAATTAAAACATCCAATAATTAACTTTCAGACCTTTAAAACATCGTAGTTGAGTAAATTACCAAGTAAACTGCATATTCTAAATATGTAGGAATACATTTTGCATTAGTAATTTCACTGCGCCTCAAGAAATAACTACGCACTTTGAATATAAATTTCCCATTTAATTTAAATTTCTAAAAATGTTGTGCATACATATTAGCATAATTATGATTAATTAATAAACAAGATATTTAGAACATGGTGTGGAGGATTAATTTTACGACGACGTGTATTTCTATAGAATACGTTTCTTGTTATAAAACAATTATAAACTCTAATGTTATATTCTTTATTTACTGTGTAAGATAAATATATCTTAATAAAAATATTTTTCAGAATTTTCTAATTTTAGTTAATTGTTTAATGCTTAGTACTTAACACGTTAATTGCCAATCACGCGATATCTTATGATGCGAGTTCTCAACAAACGACCGATCACGCGTTATCGCGTGGACGTCGTTATCAAGTTTCTGAGCGGAATAGTATAGCAGCCATAGTGACATGGCTCGTCATATTTATACTGTCCACTACAGAGGGGATACTTATTTTTTTCTATTTGTACGAAGCTCCAATTTTCAGTTTGGCAGTGAACATGTTAAATTTGGGAATCACTGAGTGCTTGTGTAAAAGAATAAAACCATATCGGAAAAAAGTCTTATTTATGTATTTATTGCTTAAGGTAATTTGTTTAAATCCTTTCTTCAACAAACTACACATTTTTAAGCCAAAATGACCGGAGAGGTTTAATACCTTTTAACATTCTAAAATAGAAGAAAATATTCTATTTTAGAACTGGTTTTTCAGGGGTCGTAGTCTCCACCTTTTTTTCAGAGCACTTTGAGAAAAAAGAATTTTATTTCTTTTTTGCTACCTCTATTTTTATACAATAATTTCTTTACTGTTTAAGCACGACTTATTACTTTACAAGTACTACAACTATTTCCCTAAGAAAAAAATGGTGGCAAAAGTAACAAAATTTTCTCATCTTTGAAAGTGTCCTGAATAAAAAGGCGGAGACTACGACCCCTGGATTTTAGTAAGTAAAGTTTATTTTTCTTTATATAGGTATTGCAAAAAATCAAAGAATGGAATTATGAGATGATAGGACTTTTAATTAACACAAAAAATATTTTATATAATTAGTTAGAAATTACAAAAGATAATTTAAATTTAAAGAGTTTTTTTTTTTTTTTTTTCAAAAATTTCAAGAAATTTAAATGCTATAAACAAACGTCTTTCTAAATCATATTAAGTAGATGCCCTATTAAATGTTAAAGTTAAATAAAATACTCGCATTAATGAATTTAAATCTCTTCTTATGCATTTTTTAAAAAAATTAATGAACAGATTGCAGAAATGTATTAATTATTTTTTAAGTGAATACGTGGGAAAGGAAAGTTTCTATTTCACTTTCCTACGCATGATCATTATCTCCTAAAAAATAAAGGGCGATATTCAGGTGGTGTGAGGGCTTTAAGATAATTAGAAAAAATAAAATAAAAAATTCGATCGTTTTGAAAAACTCATTAATTTAAATAATGAGAATTCTACTTTTTAATGGATTAGAATATATTTTGCATCGCAGTTAATGTCTTTGCATTTAGTTTTTAATGATCCTTTTGAAAAGAAATCGTGTGGGCTTTCAATAACATAAATATGAACATAACTGGTGTTACATAACAACAAATTGAAGAATGTAAAAACATTTTCTGTAATTTCCGATGATATTTCTCATCATGAAGTTTTTAAGCTTATCTGAAACAAACAAACAAACAAAAAAATAATAATTAAACGTTTTTGACAACAAATAATTTTTTTAGCAAATTTATTTCTTGATTTATTAAGTAAAAATAATACATAGTAATATTTTATAATAAAACTGAAAAACAAACTAACTTAATCGTTAACTAGTACGGTGTGGCCATCAAAAAATGTCGTCTATTTTTTGACAAATTTACGTAATTTAGATTAAAAAAGTCATCACTGAATTTTACATTGTTAAAAAAAAAAAAAAAAAAAAAAAAAAGGTGAAAAAAGCTTAAAAAGAAAAATAATAATAATAATAATAATAACTTTTTTTTTAAAGTATTACAAGTACATGATACAACCCTTTATTACAAAAATATCGACAAGGTTTTTTTTTTCTTAATAATTACTTTTGAAATTATAACTCCAATATGGTAAACAGTTATCATTATAAATATAATTTTTGATTTTCCTACTGATTATTTAAAAATAATTCTAATTGTGTACATTTTTATGAAATTTGTTCTAGTTGCAATATTAAATGTTATGAAATATGAGTTGACAGCGCCACTTGTGATCGATACGTACCAAAAATTCATAGACACCAATTTATATCTAGATGAAACTATATACAATATTCTATGAAATTCTGTGCATTTTTACTTGATTTAAATCTGCCACAAAAACTTTGTTAAGCATAACATACACAAAACGCAGACAGAAATACGGGAGATTTCTAATAAGGTTTAAGGATCTCACAATGCGTAGAACATCTCAAATAATAATTAAAACAAAATGAATGTTGAAAACATTTGCGAATCCAATACATTCTGCTTTCAAATGTAAAGAGAGTAAAAATTCCTATTTGTACATATCTACACGTATGAATTTTTATAGCATTAATATAACTCTAGTATATATCTTTAGATTATTACTGAACTATTTTATCCAATCGAAAGTTTACTACAGCTTGTTCTCCATTTAAAAATAAAAGAGATTTTTAAACTCATGTCGGTGATTTTTTATGATTCATTATGACATATACAACAGTCATGCAAAATGTTTTCAAATTTTAAGTATTGGATGTCCCATAAGACTATAGACATTTCGAAAATTCACAAAAAATGAAGGAATTGGTAGAATTGAACGCGCTTTGCGAAATGTTATTCATGTGAAGGGGGATTTCTTTTCTTTTTCTTTTTCTTTTTTAATTTGTAAACAAAAAAATCAATCGTTAACATTTTCGTCGATAAAGGGAAACCGTACGTTAGCAAATCTCATACGTTTCCGTACGAGAGCAAATCTCATATTTCCGTGTAAAACTAAATTTATTTGCATTCAAATATTCACAGGCATATAAATTCTAATATATGTGTCCGTCACCACCACAAATTACTGTTTGTAAACGAATTACAACAACGCTAAATGCAGCTTCAGTCGACATTTCTTACCTAAGGGAAAACATTTTCATCAGTCACGCGTTATCCACCAAGTCAGCATCGCAATTAAAACTTCATGTATGCACAAATAAGAGGCAAAATAAGAAATAAGCTGTATTAATCATAAAATCGTGTTAGTTACAGAACTCTTTTTCATATTTCTCCTTATGCATCCGTGCAGCGCTCTCTATGGCGAAAAAATAAATTTTTTCCCTTCGGAAAAAAGGAAAAAAAAAAAAAAAAAAAAAGGAAAAAATAAAAGTAAGAAAAAATTCCCCCTTCACGAGAATAACTTTGTCGCAAATTGATTTCAATTTTTATGAATTTATTACAGACTTATGGGGCACCCAGTATATTTGATACATACTTTACATGGATTAGTGAACACTTTTTAAGATGTCTAACACTTCGTAAGTTGTAGTACAGTTCGCGTAAATTGCAGGTTGGTTGCAGTTTTTTGGAAGACACCATTGTACCGTCCTGAGTGAAATAATTGAGCCCTTTACAGATGATAGGAAAATAAATTCTTGTTGCGCAGAAAGTGGTAGATAAATGACAGAGATGGCCCGGTATCATCGGGAAGCCGCAGTACTCTAGCTTTGGAATTCCATTCCCTAACATGCATGAGTCTTTCTTTCAATACCGGTATTCGCGCTGTGCACGGCCGCCGCTGTATTATACCCTTGGTGAGAAAAATCACTTACCACAAGTTTCTGATGTAACAAGCGAAACATTTGGTGATATGGTGGCGCCTTATTCGATAATTTGCGATACAGTTGTTCAACGTCGCGTCATTTCCGTTCGCTAGGACATTCACCAAATGCATATCCGTAAATTCGGCATATCCGTAAAATTATTTTGTTCTTCTATACACCAGTCGCAAATATTATACACACAAAAATAAAAACTATACAACTAATTCCGTGTAACCCATAAATGCCTGTACCAAATTTAACAATTTGTTAAATTTTATAGCGTTATCGCAATTCTTTTGTGTAATCCTATAGATAATTGTTAAATCCACGCACAATTTTTTCGAGAGACACAAGATTTTAAGCGTATTAAAAATGTGTGTTAATTTAATAATGCTCAATGCAGTGTAACTATGCTAAATGCGTTTAAAGAATTTCTGTCTATTGGCCGTAATGATAAGAAATATATTAGTTTTTTTCTTGTACACAAACCATAAATAATATGCACTCCAAAAAGCATTTTGAATGGCACATGAACATGTACAGTCGGTAACAAAAGTGTCCGAACACTAGCAAAAATTCCTATATAAAAAAAGTACACTTCATACGGTTTTGTTAAATAAATCCTTATCGAATCATGTTCTTAGACTAACTAAGAACAGGATTCGACAAGGATTTATTTAACAAAACCGTATGAAGTGTATTTTTTTTACACAGGAATTTTTGCTAGTGTTCGGACACTTTTGTTACCGACTGTATGTGAATTTGCGAGTCAATCGAATAATTTTTCTCGACGCTGTCGCGGTACACACAAATTCTGTTCATACACATAAGATATACTTTAGTGTGTATACGAACCACAAAGCGAATACTCATACAAAAGTATATAGCGCATTCTGTGTGGTCTGTGAACATGAGTACCATTTAATCGGGTGGCTTTTCGCGGCTGCTATCGAGGTACATAGTTACCCATCCTCATACAGACTCACATAAACCAAAAACATTTGAGTCAAGGAAGCTACCAATAAAGAATTGAATTTTCGTTCTTATTTCCTTCTACATACGGAACTTCTACTTATATATGTATTCTTATTACGTATGTAAAAGACATTTGAAAAAACTTTAGATTTGTGGAAAGTTTCTTCATACAATTACTCAAGGGTTTACTTTTCATTCAAATGATTTAAATTACATTCTATTTTCTGTAAAATATTTATATATATTTTTGCATTTTACTATTACTTCACATTTACTAAATTTTCCCTGTAAATATTACCAAATAAATTATTTTCGTAGCGTGTAACCCACAATGAAGTAACTCAAAGTGATAGTTGTATAATAATTCATAAATTTTATATTAGATATTCTTCAGCTTTAGTGATGGTAATACTAAACATGAAATCTATTAAAGCAGTTATCCATTTAAAAAATGAAATAAAAATTAATTTTTAAGAACAGTTTAGAGTATAGAACACATTTTTGTTTTCACTGATGGTTGCCTAAGTTGATTGTACACACAAATATTATTTTCCCGTTAGAGATGTGATCGTATTTTTTTTTCCACTGATTGTTGTATAAGTTAATTGTACAAACAAATATTTTTGTCACGTTAGAGAGGTGATCGTATTTTTTAACTTACTTATTTAAGTTTTTTTTTTTTTTTTTTTTTTGTATTTTGATGTATTTCCTGTGTTGTATACCAATCTGCTTGCTGATAACAAAATATTTCGCAGTGATAAAAAATATACATCATAAAAATACTAAAGAATTGGAATGAAAAAATAAATATCAGCTTTTATTTATAATATTTTTATTTCAAATGAAATAAGTTAAAAGAGCATTTTATTTCAAGTTTATACAATGAAAATATATTTCTTTATTCGATAAAATTAATATACATATACACACACACACACGGACACACACATATATATATATATATATATAATATGTATTTATTTTCTGTAAAACTGTGCCTAAAATAAAAACAGATCATAAATATTTCCTTTAATGACAATTGTGTTACTTATTTTTTTCATAAATTTTAAGTTACACACACACACACACACACACACCCCCACATATATACACATATATATACTTCAAAACATGTTAACAATTAACTTTTTCTTAGTTTAAAGTAAAGATGAAAAATATGAAAGCGAAATTATTTATTTTACTTTTTCATCAGTCAGATGAAAGACTGTTTTCTCTTTTCTAATTAAAAAGATTTGAAATGTGCTTAAGTGAAATATAAAAAATTATAATTTTTCAGAGGCAAAACACAAATTCGTTTTATAAAGAAATCATTTTGTTTAAGTTCTTTTGAAAATATCACTTTTTTTTTCATCACATTGCAGATCAAAATCTGAAAGCATTATTAGAAAAGAAATCAAATTTTTAATCTTTTGCAACAATAATGAAAGTTCCTCTGGTAAAATATGGTAATAAATAAATACCTTTTTAAAACTTCTAATAGCGATATAAAGATAACAATAAAAAATATATTTCATTCTTTTTTAAGTGTTTTTATGGAATTTAACTAATTGCGTGTTATAAAGTAACTCGCTTATTATTTTATTTTATTTTATTTATTTGTTTATGTGTTTTTGTTCGTAAAATTTTATTGAATAATAAAGAAGTTGCATTTGAATTTCAGAATCTGAAAAATTATTGAGATTAAAAATATATTGTATTGTAAAATTTAATTTTTCAGTTTATAGCTAATGTTTATAAAAATAAATAAATAAGATTTTTAATGGCGATAGTAAGGAGTAATATTATATTTAAATTTTTGAAATTAATTATAGAAACACATGAATCTTCTATCATGTTCCTGTAAAATTATAAAATAATAAAAGACAATAAAAAATGTGGCGGTTGGGTGGGCAGATGTTTGATTACGGTGGTGGGGTGGTGTTGTAAGGCTGGATGGTTGGGTGGGTTTGTGAAATAAAAAAAAAAATTAAAAAGCAGAAGGCTTGTTGCCTTTACTTTGTACGAAGGCTTGTTGCGTTTACTATGCAAACTTTCTTTTCCAATAAAATTTCAGTTTCTTCCTTTTTGAATTGTCAACTATTCTTAAAATTCTGATTATACTATCAAACACAATGTAATCAATCAGTGAATTTCATTGTTGCTTCGTGGTTTCATTGTTATTCATCTGCTTTGAAATTTTGCTTATTCAATCCATATGACTCCCATTCTGGTTGTGGCAGACTGGGTGAGTGTTGCCGGCGTGAAACTAGTTTAACCGCACAGGCAAGTCACGAATCTTGCCGCCTGCCTCCTTCCTTCCTATCTTATGTATCTTAAATTATTTTTTCATAAAGTTTGATAAAGTTTATGGCTTTAAGTTAAGCTTTGTTGTGTTAGCTTATTGATTTGTTTGTTTTGCAGGCTGTTAATTAATCTATTTTCTTTACATTAGTGTATTTCATCCTCTGATAATTTTTTTTAAAATCTTATTGGTCATTGGTGTTTAAGTGATCTTGTATCTGTTGCTTGGCTTCTACTGTGCTTAATAGATCATCATTATATATATATATATACAAGGTAATCATAAAAACTTTTTTCCTGTACGGCTCTTGATAAAATATAAGGCATAATAAGTATCTGCACACACACGCACACACACATATTTATATTTAGCTATCTATCTGTCTATACATATATATATATATATATATATATATATATATATATATATATATATATATATATATATGTGGGATGGCCAATTTTCGTGGGCGTTAAATAAAAAACTAATAATTCACTTAAATACTATTAATCACTTAAAATTTAATGAAAGATTAAAGTACTTTATACAAATATTTACAATGATTATAGTTTAAATTAGTATTAAACGGCCGACTAGAACAGTCGCATTTGCAAGTCAAAGTTCACAGTTTTTGTCCTAAGAAAGTCATATCAAGACTTATTCGACTTTTCTGAATACCCAAAAAAATCACCCACTTTATTCAGAAATTAACAAAAAAGTGGTTGGGAAATTCAAAGATGAATTAAAAAGTAAAATATTTTATCAATTTATAGGTTTAAAACCAAAAATGTACTCCATAAAATCCGAGGACGGTGAAAAAAAAGAGCCAAAGGTGTGAGCACTAATGTAGTGCGAAAAGAGATTAAGCATGAGGATTACTTCAAATGCTTAATGGAAAAAAAGAATTACAGAGCCCAACAAAAAAGAATCGGGCAAGAAAAGCACAAGCTGTATACTTTCGTTCAAAATAAGCTAAGTTTGAACAGTTTCGACGATAAAAGATTCCTGTTGGATGATGGAATATCAAGTTTGGCATATGGGCATTATAAAATACCGCAGCAGATGGATATAAATTAAAAACTTGTAAAGGAAAAAAAAATATTTATAACTAGAAGAAAGAAAAATTGATTTATAACTAGAAGAAAGAAAAATTGATTTATAACTAGAAGAAAAAAATTGGTTTATAAGTAGAAGAAAAAAAAATTGGTTTATAACTAGAAGAAAGAAAAAAATTGATTTATAACTAGAAGAAAAAAAAAAGTGTGTGTAAATGATGTGTGAATGGTGTGTGAAAGGTGTGTGTTAACCCACCGATGGGAGGGTCTACAGTCCCTCCATGAAAGAAGCGGGATAGGCACACACCTAATTACTTTCTTTTCAGATATCCACCAGAAGGAGTTTGCTGAAAAAACAAATTGGGGCGTCACACATTTCTATAAATGTGACGGGTAGATGGTGGGACCCCTTAAAAAAAAAAAAAAAAAAAAAAAAAATATATATATATATATATATATATATATATATATGCCTGCACCAGCGGTCAAACCCCAAAGGTTCCTGCTTCGAAGAGGCAAAGTGCCGGGTTCAATTCCAAGGTAAGTATATCTCTTTATTTAAATTTTTTTAAAGCCCTCTGGTTCAGATTGAAGAAATAAAGTTCTGGGTTCAAGTCCAAGGTGAGTATATCTCTTTATTTTAAAATTTTTAAAGACCTCTGATTCGAACCATAGCAAAGATTAGTACATTTTGAGAATTTCAAAGTATAAGGAATTCTAAAAATTCCACAGAATTAAAAAAAATTCTCTGAAATCGACTAATAGATGACAGTGATAATTAAAACCATAATTAAATCTTAATTAAAATTCTCTTTTTAAATCATAATTAATTAAGAAAAAATCGCATTCATTATCTCTTAATTCTAACATTTCACAGAAAAATCCCTTCATTCAAAACAACAACACAATTCTTAATCACTACTTTTTTCTAATTACTATAATTAATCTCTTAATTCTAACCCTCCTTATCTTTCACGATCCTCGACAGGCTGGGCAGATAACAGAACAGGATGCTGATAAGATAAACCCCCCTCGGCAGGGTGGGCTGCATGACCCTCGACAGGCTGCGGGGTGCGCAGCAACGCAGCCTGCTGGCGCAAGAACGGCAATTCCTATCTACTCCAGTAAGTATCGTTATCCATGTTAAAATTAGAAAGAATTAATAAGATGTCTATTTTCACACGATTTGCGGTGTATTATCCAGTACAACTTTATAGAAAATGGAAAATCCCATTCGATTCCCACCCCACTCACTCTGGTTAGAACTTTAAAAAATGAAAGAACAATTCAACATTTATTTCTGTTTTTTTTTTTTTTTTTTTTTTTTTTTTTTTTTTTTAAGAAAAGTTGGTGCAATTCTTGATTTTGACCCAATCCTATGTGAGGTTCACTGCTATTTTCAACAATGTTACCTCTGCTTGCAATATGATAGGTTGGGGACTCCACTTCTAAAGCCAGCGCCTTACACTGGCTCGGAAAGAAAGAAGAAGAAGAGAAAAGAACAGGATCTTTGGCTGAGGTCTTTATTTCTTTTGTCAGCGTCTATCCCACGCGCATTATCCTTAGGTCCGGATCTACACTGTCAGCAGCATGAGGATCCAAAACAATATATTATCCAGACGAGTTTCCCAAGCACCAAAATTCCTACTCTACCTCAATCAGTGAAACAAAATTGTAGCTAAAAGAAAACGTTACGAAGAAATGTCGAAGAGATAAGTGCAGTACGGTGAAAGAAAGTTACAGAGAGTGATAAAAATAAAATTTTGTCTTGAAATACGCCATTATTTTAAAAAAGGGGAAAAAGAATTTTAGGACAAAATTTCGAAATATGGATAAACCAATGAAATTTAGGCTAAAGTGATATAACATTAAACAACATAAAACATTTGTAAAACCTTGATCTAATGGTAGTTCTGTTGTCTTGCAACATACGTTTTACTAGTTCACACATAACAAGTCATAACTGAATTTTATAGTCTATACTTATGTTCAATTAAATTTTATAGAATTAAAAAACAATTTCTATACTTGAAACTGTTAACAAATATAATGCTTAATTTCTTATTATATTAGGAAATAATTTGTAAGTGTCATTTAGTTTTTCTTCGTTTTATTTTTCATAACCATTTAATATTTACCAAATGGGAAAGGTATAGGGAGCAGATGATAGGAATTAAATTGCCACTTGTAGATCTATTGAAAGCAATTAACTTTTCTTATTGAACAGATATTATTATTATCCCCCGCCCTTCTTCCCGTCCCCCCCCCAAAAAAAAAAGGTAGTTAATTAACTATACTTCAATATTACAATATTTCAAATGTATCCAGAAATTATTTGTGATAGATAAAAATTTGAATTTGAAACGTGCCACAATTTAGGGATCTCTACTGCATACTATTTAGTTATTTAACAAAGCAAGGTAATTAAACTTTGTATGCAAAGTGCTTTTCGTATCATTAATATCACACTTCTCTGTCTCTTAATAAGTAGATTCAGATAGATAAGACCTTGCTCTCAGATTATAGTTTTAATTACTAAATGTATAACGATTCTACCTCTTAGTTCACGAACTGGTAATTACATGTGATTAGGGCTAAATAACTGCTTTCAAACTATAATGATGCTCAAGGCTCAGATAATTCTTGTCTTTTGCGCTTGATAACCTCATTAATATTTTATAAATATCTTAAAAACATGCATTAAACGTTTCAAAATAAAATGTGTCTTAAGCAGCTAGAATTAAATACGAATTAGAGACGAATTAAAAGTAATTTATTTTATTTAAAATAGAAGAAATAAAATTACTTGATCTTATTGCATTTTAAGAATAAGGAATTTTAATTATTTTAGCAGTAATTTTAGTAATAAAATTCCTTGTTCTTATTGTTTTTTAGTTTCCCATCATACTATAAGTGTGGGGAATTCAGAAGTTCATCAAAACATTCAACCACGATTCATTTTTTTTACACGTTTTAAAGTGTTAAAAAATCCCAAAATCGTAAAATAGGTGCGACGACTTTTTGTATGTTAGTAAGTTTCTTAGTATGTTTGATAACTAGAAATTTTGTGAGTGAGACGCTAGATTGTCAGTCTGTGTAAATATTATCTCAAAAACAAACTGTTTTAAAGATCTCGGACCAATTTGAAAATATTACATATACAGGTTGGCTCAAAAGAAAATGTCCGAATGGCCACTGTGGGTTTTTAAGGTTACAAGGAGTAAGCATTACATAGGAACTGATGGTTAGGAACACAATCACAACAGTGCAACAGCATCGTGACCGTCCCGTAAAAAATATAACAACCGGTGTAAAAAGTCCTTTATTTACAAAAAACGTAATCGAAGTACAAAATACAAATTACAGAAGGTTATAACTCTTAAGATGTGTTCAATGTATGCCCCATTAGCCGCTATGCATCCTTCCGAGCGTCACTTGTATCTTTTTGCTTTCGTATGAACTGGACAGAGCTTATCGCTCTCTATCGGGTGAAAATCGCATTTACAACCACCAGTTATTATGAAATTCTTACTTCTCATTTCCTGACACACACACAAATGCCGTTTGTACATGACATTTGAGTCACCCTGTACAACTAGCAAGAACTGTATTAATTTTCGACATTGTAATTTCAAACATCTTAAGTTGTTTTACTTTTCTTAACATGGAAGAATACAGAAAAATTTTACGCAAACGTGTATCAATTGAATGATTTTCATCGTAAAGGTGTCGACCAGCTTTTACATATCGTTTATAATATTGGCATGAACATCATTAACTATGAACATTCTGTTTAAATAACTTCTTGTGTAATTCGATATTTACGTTTCTCTTAATATGAAAAGAATAGGTAAACTTACTTATTAACGTTCATTAAGAGGTTAATTTTCACTTTTAAAATGTCAGTCAAGTTTTAACAACGAGTATTCTATTTAAAAAATTTCTTAAGTTATTCGAAATTTACAAATTTCGTGATATGTGGGATCAGGACAATGCTTCACATTAATTTGTATATCGGAATTATTGTATGGTAAATAGTTTGGAATTGAATTATAACTAAAATATGAAACTATAGATTGAAACGTATAAAATTTTCACATGAAAAGCTTAATTAAAATTGGTAATTTTGAAGAAATGGTACGGTTGATAGTTGCTTGAATAATTTCGAATGAACTTTTAGGTTTAATTACAGTATTGAATTACTTATAAAAATATGTATTATATTCAAAGGGGGTGTTGAGGTGTGTAGTATTCTCTTCACATAAATTATACTTCAAATAAAACTTTTCCTAAATCTACATTGAATTATTTTTAATGTAGTTTCATATGCAGTAATTGTTATTCCAAAAAAAAAAAAAAAACTTAAAATGTCACCATTTTTTTCTTTCATCATTTTACCGATTACACATAAATAAGTAAACTAACAATAATAATAATAATATATATATATATATATAATAAAATTATATTCTAACTTAAGATTTCATATCATTTTGCATTAATTAAAAATAGCTTTTAATTAAAAAAAAATTTGTAAGAAAAAGATAAAAACCACACTCATATTTGCGAAAATTGCAACACAATGAAATAATTGTCAGAAATTAATGGAACTTCTTCCACATATTACTGATAGTGGTACAAATAAACTACCAAATGTACCAGACAAAAAAAAAAAAAAAAAAAAAAAAAAAACAGTGAGAGCCTGTACACGTTGTAGCATTGAACCATACAGATTCTGAATGTAATCATGGAGAATGGCATTCCAGATGGCTTCGACTCGATGCCAAAGTTTAATCTTACTGTGCGCCCCATCAGTTGTACGAGCGAGTCGCCGACAATCTCAGACATGCTTGATGGGCGACATATCCGTGGAATAAGCAGGCCATAGAAGAAGCAAAACCTGTTATGCACTGAAGAAAGCTTGTGCACGGGAATTATCCTGCTGAAATACAGCACCCGGAATGCGTCGAAGAATGGGAAGGACCTCTGGCTCCAAAGTTTCCCTTATGTAGCGATTACTGTTGAGGTTGCACGACTTATGCACTAGATGGGATCGACAATTACTATACCCAATAGCTCCCCACACCATGATGCTTGGCGTTTGTGCAGTATGGCACTGTGGGAGCAGACATGCCCCTGTAACATCTGACGCGTACTCTTCCATCATTGTACTCCAGATTGTAGCTAGATTCATCGGAGAAAATAATTCGTTGCCACTGGGCACGCCACGTACTGTGTTGGTAAAGCCATTGAAGTTCGGGGCGTCTGCGATTCAGAGAGAGGGGTATCTCCTGCGTAGAGGAACCCTTGCCCGCAGTTCATGCTGCAGCAAACGGAGACGAACCGTAGAGCTAGACAACAAAACACCTGTAGCCGTGCTCCAACGTTGTGCTAACACACGAGAGAACGCTGTACGGTCTGTTACAGATCTGAGTGTATAAGATGGTATGTTATGAGGATTATAAAATACCTAAAAATAACTTAAAATTATTTTTAAATGATACATTTTTAATAACGTTTATTTTCAGAAGCATAGAAAAATTAAAAGAGTTTGATTTTTTTTTTTTTTTTTTTTTTTTTTTTTTGTTCACTTATAAATGGTAGATAAAGTATTGTCTTTGTCTAAAATTTTAGAAATTTAGTTATAATTACATGTTTTGAAGTCCTCTGAATCTGAAAATAAGGTTTTTAATGTTTAGCCTCTGTATGTGTGTGTGTATGTCTTTTATCAACATATCTTAGAAGCAAATAGCTACAGAAGTCTGAATTTGGTATTCTGAATTTCAATCATATAGGGATGCTACCCAAAATTTTCGTTGAGATAAAGTTAACGGTTTGTGTACAGGGACAATCAAGAGAATTCAGATATATTTCATATATTGTTAAAATTTTTAGTACATACCGTTTAACATCTACAGACTGCACTAAGCAAAACGATATGAACATAAATTTTTTATATGAATAAAAGTGCGTTTCATGTACAATATGGTATGAGAATTATTCACTATTTTTTTACAGGGCTACCCGAAATAGCTAAAATACAGTGGGATCATACTTGAAAAATTCTGGAAGTGCAAAGAAGGTGTACTATGTGTTATTAATATGTGACTGTATTTAGGTGCACAATATGGTGTGTATATAATTTATAGAAGACATACTAATAATTAAGAAAAATCGTTTTTCCTGTTGAATATATTTGTTGAAAGTGCTTTATTATATTTAACGATCTCCATAAAACTGCTCAGGAGAAAAAAAAGTAATTCCTCATACCCATGCGGTAAAGATTTTTTTTTAAATTAAATAATCAGCGCTTGCTTTTTGTATAATTTTGAATTTTGAGGTTTCCTAAATACTAAAGTCAAAGCTTTAAAGTTGATCTTTCTGTATATCTCATATTAACGAAACTTAAAATTAAATAATTCTAGGCAATTAAAATGTTGCATTTTGACATTAATAAGAGATTGCTACTTGAAAAGTTTAATGAAGTTTGACATTTTTATAGAATTTGTGCGGGTGAATGTTGTCTAATTTATTTGGAATAAACTTTTAAACTTACCAATAATCTAGAATTATGCATAAATGTAAGTACTTTACACTGAAACGGAAAGTTAAAGGAGGCGGTAGAATCCCACCATACAGAGTTTTTTTTTTTTTTTTTTTTTTTAATAATAAAAATCCTTTTCCTAAACCTAGTTTGAAATATTTTTTGTAACATAACCTTATTTATATACAGTACTTGGCATTGATATACAGAATAAGGGAAAATCATGTAAGTGCTACACCAGATTACGTTTTTTAGTTTCTTAGTGTGTTTATATTGTTTATATTGTGTGTTTATAGACCATTGTAAAAACATACTAATATGAAACACGTGTAATTTTAAGAAGATAGTGTAATTAAAACATAATGTTCTATTTGCATTTAAGTTGTAGTAAGCTAACAAGGAAACATTCAAAAGGTGTCGTCTTCAAAAAATATTGAAAAAAAAAATATGTGATTCTACTCTTCATAAAACACCAGAAAGTGAAAAAAATTATCGGCTGAAATGAATTACAGCGACCACAAAAAATATCAAAATTGAGCATATTTGGCGATTTCACACTGTCAGGCGATTGATTTTGGGCACTTGGCGGAGAAGCAATAGTACACGGCAATCTCGGTGCAAGGGAGCTTATCGCTTAACAGCGCTAAATCGCCAAATATGCTTAATTTTGATAATTTTTTGTGGTCTCTGTAATTCATTTCAGCCGATAATTTTTTCACTTTCATGTGTTTTATGAAGAGTAGAATCACATATATTTATTTCAATATTTTTTGAAGACGACACCTTTTGAATGTTTCCATGTAAGATAAATAAATGTTATTTTGGCTGATATCTTTTGGACATAATTTAAATTTTTATCGTAAAAAAAAATAATAAAAATAAAGTCAAAAATCTTGTGGCAAAACCTTTAGTATATACTGAAATTCAAAGTGTTAACTTTAAAAACTAGTTATTAATAACTTTATACAAAGTGTATTCTCTTAAAGTTATTAATTCAATTTAAAAAAAAAATGAGAACTTAAGGGAATCTTTAAATATTTTGTCTAATTGCTTTTAAACACTAAAATGTTTATATTGTCTTTTCAAAGAATTAATCTGATTTACTAAAATTTTGTTTTATTAGAAACATACCTCAAAACATCATCCCGTTGAAACATAAATTAAAATTTCTGAAAAAGCTTTTTAGGATAGCTTTAACTTTTTAAATACATTAGTGAAGAAAAACTTGTTGAAATAATGCCCGGAAGCAGTTTTTATTTCCTTTTGAGAGTAATATTTTACCAGTACTTGTTTTTCTTTAGATATTTAATGCTAAATTTCAAAGAGAAATTTGCTTTGGAAATAAAAGAATATGCTATATTCTGAGAGAGCTCATTACAAAATATTTTTTTTATAAGCTTTCATATAATCATTTCGATTTATTTTTCCCAAAGTATGTTGATTCTTTTATTTAAATGTTTAACATCATATATAAAGGAATTCATACAGAAGTTTTTAATTCATTATTGAAGAAATCTGCGAAAAAAGTTGCGGATAGTTGTTTAGAAAAATGTTTGATTTTTAGATAAATTGCACGGTATTTAAAAAAATAAATTGTCAAACTTTTGTATTAGTAAACTTTGAGTACATGATCACCATTTTGTTTACTTATAGAGCAATATTTGCACCCTGTAAAGGCTGATTATCAATCCTGTTTGTTCTAGAAACCACAATTATTAGAAAATGTCCATATGATGCAAATGAAGACAAGTCACGTAAAACTTAACTTTCTTTATTTTAACTTTTACGAGGGAAATACTAAGATTTTTTTCATACGTATTAAACTTAAATAAACGTAAGCAGATCTTAAATCTTAAGAAACTATGAACCCACCAGATTTAGTTTTCCCTTTATCACTTGAATTATCTTAAGAATTGATCTCGCACAAATCGCATTTGTAAATATAAATCCGGACTTATCTCAAATCATTATTAACGTCTAGGTACCAAAATATTAACGCCTTCAGATTACTTCGTCCCTAAAACACCAAATTCTTGAATTCGGAAGTCTAATTCTAAGAAAATAAAACAGAGAATTATTCACTTCATTTTCTCTGAAATATCCATTCTAAAATACCTATGTTCAACCGAACACGACAAGCTTCGTAACATAAACTCTTTCTATAATTCGTCCCTTAAAAACTCTTTCTATATCTCGATTGGAACCAAACGACAAGTTAACTCCGAATAACTGGCAACCTTCTTTTATACCAATCTAATACTTTTATGCTCAACCTGACACTTTTAGCGAAATCATCGCCTGTTAATGCCAGATCCAATTGAAGACTTTAACTCTTTCGACCAAACACTCCATGGACAACTAGACGCTATTTCTATCACTTGAAACCTCATATTATACAACTCTTGCGCAAGGCCTCACACTATAAAACTCTTGTAAGAAATATCTGTATGCGTTTGAATATACAGGGTGAGTTTGGCATAATCTGCCAAACGAAAGGAGGTGACAGAACAGCCCATGGGGAGCATAAAACACCATAGAAACCCTGTCCTATCTCTCACCGTTTCCGAGTTATGGTAGGTAGAAGAAATTTTTTTTTTTTACCATCCTGTATGAAAAAAACCAAATTTGTGAGCTTTCTGAAAGACTTACACGTAAAATAAGAACATATTTGGAAAGAGCAGAAAAAAACCTATCGGGTGACACCATTTAAATCAGGATACCTTAAATTGACAGCGAGCTACAAGCGCTAAAACATTGGCGAAGTTTAAAATCGAGTTGTCACCAAATTCTTTAACCAGCAATTCTGCAAACACCATTCAGGCTACAATCGGTCAAATTTATCAAAAACTTCTCCATTGCACAAGCTTTAGAATGAGCCCACAATAAACCATATCGGTGCTCTAGTTCAGGAGAAATTGAACCTTTTGTTTGAGATACATTCATCACTGAACTCAACGTTCGCCGAGAAGGAGACTCGCGGGGTGTCATGGTCGTTCCGGATTTCATGTCCGCCTTCAGCCCGCTGTTTTGTCAGATACAAAAAAGAGAGTTTTAAAGACAAACAAGAAAAGTAGCAGTTATATTAAGTTTACAACACAATGGAACGGAAATAAAAGAAGTATGACTTTTCTCACGTCTTTCACAAAGGAATGTGTGAAAAAAACAAAAAAGGATGTATCTCACGTCTTTCACAAAGGAATATGAAAAAAAAAAAATGACGTATCACACGTTTATGATTAAAGCACATATGCATTCGAAAGGATGTATGAAATTTAGTGCCGCCTGTTGAAATTGGTTACCTCCACACCTGATACATGCCCTTGTCCGCTTATGAACGGAAACCACAGTAGCTCTTAGCGAAAGCTCATCCCCAATTTTATTATTGCATCATCGAGCCGGCTGCTTAAATCTTGCAAACTGGCAACTTCTGTGCCTTAAACTTTTTGCTTCAGGAAACCCCAAACATAGAAGTCCAATGGAGTGAGATCTGGCGATCTAGGCGGCCAAGGAATTGGTCCATTACGACCAATCCATTCCGAATTTCGACGAACGCCGTTTTCAGTGATGTAGTGCAAACAAAAGGCTAAATTTCTCCTGAACTGGAACACTGATATGGTTTATCGTGGATTCATTCTAAAGCTTGTGGAATGGAGAAGTTTTTGGTAGATTTGACCGATTGTAGTTTGAACGGTGTTTGCAGAATTGTCGGTTAAAGAATATGGTGACAACTCGATTTTAAACTTCGCCAATGTTTTAGTACGTGTAGCTCGCCGTCAAATTAAGGTATGCTGATGTAAATGGTGTCACCTGATAGGATTTCGTCTTCTCTTTCCAAATATGTGCTTATTTTGCGTGTAAGTCTTTCAAAAAGCTCACAATTTTGGGGGGTTTTAGACGGGATGGAAAAAAACAAATTTTTCTTCTATCTACCATAACTCGAAAACGGTTAACGATAGGACAGGGTTTCTATGGTGTTTTATGCTCCCCATGGGCTGTTCTATCACCTCCTTTCGTTTGGCAGATTATGTCAAACTCACCTTGTGTTTTATTTGCGAAAGCAATAAACGAAATAGTGAATTGATTATGGATTTTGACATAATCCAAAGGTATTGGTTTTACTGGTTAAGTTTCATTCAGAATCATACCAGATATTGTAAGTTACCAACATCAAACATCCATATTTCTGAATCATGTTTATTAAAAGCAGTTTTAAGTATCTTTTCTTCAATATTTATAAAACATAGCAATTTTTATCGAGTATTCGGAATAAATTATGCACTTTTATTCCAGAGACATTTTCCCTCTAATTTGAAGATAGATTAGTTGATTTCTGCTAAAGTTTGTTATTTTATGTATACCTACTCTATTTCAATCTGTAAAAATCTTTCTTATACATTTTAATTGTCCCTTCAAATGAGACATTAACAACTTAAACAAATAAAATAATCTGGTGTGTCACCCATACGACTTTTTCTTACCCTGAAATTTAATACTATAAATACAGGTTGCAGATTAAAAGGTAAGATAACGAGTACTGTTATGTAAACCTGCGTTAAACAATTCATATTAGGCTTCTGAAGAGTTTTATATGATAATTAGTTCTGAGCCCCACTCAACCCCCCGTTTCATTAATGCACCTACATTTATATAGAATTTAATTCGGTTATTAAAAAATAATTCTGTTTTTAAAAAATAATTTATTAATATTATAATTTAAAAAAAATATGTTTTATGATAATGCAGACGATTTCCGTATTAGAGATGTAGTATAACACCATATATCTAAAAAATGCCCA
Organism: Salticus scenicus; assembly: GCA_963930645.1. Lineage (NCBI taxonomy): Eukaryota > Metazoa > Arthropoda > Arachnida > Araneae > Salticidae > Salticus > Salticus scenicus. The sequence continues at coordinate 251,025,831 of OZ005650.1, forward strand.
TTTTATTCTCAATATTAAAAAAAAAAAAAAAAAAAAAAAAAAATTTTTTTCGTTAAAAGTAAAAAAAATCAATAACTTTGTTTTAAATTATCGCATATCGATAGTTCAACCATTCGTTTTAAAGGTATTAGCGAGCTCTTTTGAAAGATACCCATCATGAAAATTTACTCCCCTCGCGGGGGGACTTCCCCCCAGGGGGGGAGGCGAGGCTCCTACATACACAAAATTTTTTGTTAACTATCTCTATTACAAAAAATATCTATTCGTTTCATTTGGTTTAGTGCCGTCTATAGACGTTAAACTCTACTTACCTGCAATTTCCCCCATAGACGTAATGTATTAGAATTCTCTTGATTGTCCCTGTACGCGAATCATTTGCTTGATCTTAACGAAAAGCTTACTGTAGCATCCCTATATGATACACATTTAGAATACCAAGTTTGAACTCTATGCGATAATTTGTTTTTGAGATATGCTGATAACAGACACGCACACAGACACACACACACACACACAGACACACACACAGACACACACACAGACATACACACAGACCATTTGCTAAAAATATGATTTTCGTATTCAAGGGACCTCAAAACGTGTAAATATAACAAAATCTAGCATTCGAAAATTTGACCCAAATTTCTCTACCTTATGGGTAAGAGAAAGTAAAAATTAACTAAATTATGAAATTGTCACACTTGACATATATGAAAGAACTTTCTCTTAATAACTTTCTCCGATCATAATTACATTAATTTTTCTGAAATTAGATATTGTTACAAATCCGCAAATAATATTTATATTTAATATATAAAATCTCAAAGGTTGCAGAAGAAATACAGGATTTAAGCTTACTTTGCGTTTCAATGCCGATAAACGATCTTTACATGATAAGTACAGCAACAGTATAGCAACATTTAAAACTGTTAGGGCAGTGACTATTGCAAAAACTTTAGCGATTTATCGATATTTTGGAGATTTTACCGTAAAGTTATTAGTGAAAGAAATTTTTAATTCCAAAAATCTAGAAGGATATTTAAGCAACTATTTAAAAAGATCGATAATTTTTAGCGGGTTTCTATATTGCCATGTCGAGAGATCCAATGATTGGAAAATTGTTTCTGTGAATTCTATTATATTATGATGCATATTTTTATATCATAGTGATTGTTTTCTTTCTTCTAAGGTCAATGTCTCAACTTCCGTGAATTTGTGGAATTTTTCTATGTAAAATCTTTGATCAGGACTATTTCAAACGACTGTTAGTTCACAAGAACCCCACTTATAATAAGAATAAATAAATAAAATAACTTTTTATGCATTCAAGAAAAGAACGCACGTTTATAACATGCTAAAAAATAAATAAATAAATAAATAAATTTATAGGGAAGCAATTATATATCTATGAAATCTGTGTTAATAATTTAAACGGAATTACCTGAAATTAAAACTGAGTACTTTAATCCAATATGAATTTAAGTATTTCTTTATATTTATTCATACATACATAGAAATACATTAGGTAAATATGTAATTAGATTTTTAATTTGAAAGACTGCTCCTTTATCGTAAACTTTTTTTTTTTTTTTTTTTTTTTTTTTTTGTAAATTTATAAATCTTCTTTCCAATAGATTATAATTAATTTTGTAAATGTAAGTAATATTTCTCTTTATTAGCCTATAAATCAATTTAAAAAGTATATTTCATAAGCATGTAAAAAGCTTTTTTTTCATTGAAACTTATTAAATTCCTTTATGTATAAAAGTAGAAAGAATTTTGAAATTTAACTTTTTTTCTCGATATTTTTTTTTTTTTTTTTTTTTTGGAGAATTAATTTGTTGATTAAAAATATTTTTTAAATAATTTGAAATTTTCATCTTCAGATTTAAAATTTCTTTTTAAACATTTAAAGAATGTTCCATCAAATAGTTCTAATGTTTAAATGAGATTCTTTTCACAGCTTCAAATCATAGGTATGCTTAGTGATAAAGTATTTAGTAATTTTTTAAAATCTGAAAGAAGAAAAATACAAAATGTTATGCATCATATAATTTTTTGCTTTTTGCAGCAAAGTAAATCCCACAATTACATATTACTATTTTTAAATAATTCAATTTAAGTACCATTCAATGGCACATGCTATATTAGTCATACTCAGGAATGAGATCTGTGATTATATTTGTTACCACTGTATTCCAATAATAACCACTATCGTATTTTAATTGCAAAAGTTATCATAAAGATATCACACTCTCAGAAATGGATACTCAAATTTCACGAAAATTTCTTCATTTTTGACGAAAGTGTTTCTAGGGATATGCTCCGAGCGAACATATATATAGGATATATATATATATATATATATATATATATATATATATTCTCCTTCTTATTTCGTCAAATTGAGAAAATTACTTTCGTCACTTGCTTGAACATACGAATTTCGTCAAAAGTAAAGATACATTTTTTCATCCTAGTTTCATGATACAGAATAAAATACAAATTATAGAATTATAAAATTACTTGCAAGTTCGTTGCTTTAGGCATTAAATCCTAATTATAGTTAATGAAAATATAAATAAAACAGAGCAAACAAATAAAAATCATTTCGACATTTATTTGACAGCTGTGAGACCTATAGTTACAAGGATTTTTGTCTCAATTGATCCATATTTTTACAGAAATTCACAGAAGCAAGCTCACACAATATTTTATAGACATAGGATATCACAAACATCACAAACAACCCGCACCGCGATTCGAACCCCGGACGTGGGAATCCGGAAGGCAGCGCCCTACTGACCGAACCACCAGGTCGGCAAATGAAAGTCATTGTAACGTAAAGTCGAAACAACACAGGAAAAAAACCAATATGTCGGTAATGAAAGCTAGTACATGCTATTGTGAGTAAACAGTTTCGTCAAATATTTGAGAGTTCACGTTTCCTCAAAAATTACGTGATCTCTTGACGAAATGGTTGTCAAAAACAACGAAATTAAGCTCGAGGATGTCTGAATCGTCAAAATTGAGTATATTATTTCTGAGAGTGCATAAAAGTATCAACATAGAATTAATTGTTAAAAATAAAGCAGAGATTCCAGTCATGTTTGCGACAAATATAGCATTTGCCATCAAATACCCTATATCTAATTAAGAATTAAAAAAATATTTAAAAAAATTGCTCTTTTTGAAAATAAAATCGTTTTCATTGTGAAACATTCAATTAAAATATACGCATAAAACAAAGTCAAAATAAATAAACATTTGGAAATTCGTCCGTATTTCTTCATCAGTACTAAAAACAACATTTTATAAGCATACATATACACTTAAAGAAATTATTGAAGTAAAATGGAAGATTCACGTGCATCATTATTTGTGTATGGATTGTTGGCAGCATACCATATTACCAGGAAAATACGAGAGCTATAATTATTGCATCCAGAGATAAGAATTTTAATATTTTTAAAATCGAGACTATGATGAGTTTCAATAGAATGAATTACAATTTTTAAAAATTAGTCACAATTATTAAACGTACGTCTGTGCTCTTGTAATCCAACTCTATCTGTACGGCCAATTTTACTAATATAAACATATTTACAATTTTTACAGGGAATAAGATAAACTACGCCAATGAGACAAAGTGAAGAAAGTTTAGGTTTTAAATTAAAAAATATGTTTTTTACTTGATCACATGGATAAAAAGCAGTAAGATTTTTTACGAGGTTGTATGAAGTATCATGAGGTTTTATTTGATCTCAATATTGTGGGTCATTTTCTTCCAATCGTGATCGCATTTTCTATACCACTAAATCATTCCTATATAAAATACATCTGAATATATTTTGATTTAGCAGGTTATTTAAAACCATCTCCGTCTGTTACGGTATCAGGTGAAAAATAAATCCGTATGAGGTAACACTTTATAAGGTATTCTCCACTGAATTCATGTTTACTTGTAAAATTAAAGATAGAGCACAGAAAACTCCAATAAATTTAAGTTATTCTTTTTAACTGTATAGGGGAGTTCAGGAAAACGTTTCTTAATTGAGTTTATCGAGAGAGAGCCGCTTTAAAAAATTCCATTGATAAATTTGCTATGGTGAAGAGGAACAATCAAAATGAGTAATAAGGGTGAATCCCAGACCGTTGCCATTTGCGTAACTGTAGAATGACATTAAACCCACTAATTCACTAACTTACCAAAAATCTATATTACTCTAGTGGCATTCTAATAGATCTTAACATCTAAAAATTGACTACATATATTTAACGTTCTAATAACGTTCTTAACAAGTGTCCTTCCAAAACGTCTGTCCTGTCTATACTGAAGAATAAATTTATCATTTTACAGCTTTGCCTAACCTTCACAAAGTACCCTAAAATAATCACAAATCTGACATTTCAGGAAAATTTGCCTAAAACCATGTGCCTACATAAAACTCGTAGAAAATCTTTGAAATCTATGTAGCTTAGCTAAATAGGTTTGTGTTTCTTTTTTACGGTAAACCCTCAATAATTTCGTCCGAACAAATTTTTTTCCTTATTTCAGCTTCATAATCTAGAACATTCAGATATACAATTCCAATCTAAAACTAAATATCTTCACAGTCTTTCCAATTTTGCACTACAACATGTGTGAGACCTCAAAATAATTTACAACCAGTGGTGAATTCAAGGGGGAGGGGGCTAAAGCCCCCCTTCAAAAAAAAAAAAAAAAAAAAACATTTATTGACATTTACAGAATATAAAATTAAAGGAAAATAAGATAAATTCATATTGTATTGATTGAATTACATTTTCAATAAAAACATTTAAATTAATTATCTGTCATAGCTATAAGCATCAGCAATCAAAAAACTCTCTAACAGTGCACCTCCTATAAGAGCCTGTTTTTCTCGCTCCCAAAACTTCATTTTTGGATTTAATACTGATTTACCTCGATTCAATGCTCATGTACAAATGCATGTCTCTCTTATGGGTAACGTTTTGCGAGATCATGTAATATCGTTTTAACTCCTTATGTGACCTGGTGTATTTCGTATGTAACGTCTTTCAAAGAACCCTCTTACTCAAGGCTGTAGACAGAAAAAAAATCGGAGGTTGTTCAAACTTGTAGTGCATAATGTTGAATGTTAAAAGTGAAGTTTAATTAAATGTTTTTTAAACAAATCTACAAAATTTGAGGAGTGTTGGAACCCCAGCCCCTTCCCTGACTACGGCCTTGATCTTATTGCTCTCCATTTGTGAAATTGTAGCAAATATTTCCTTAAAAATATAGCGGTATAGAAAAGAAATGTTTAATAAGATTTTATAGTTTTAATGTTCATTTTATAGGTAAAATTCTGGCTTCGAAAAAGGAATTTTGTGTCCTAAAATATCCAAATAATGATTTTAAAAGCTTTTGAGAGAAGTGTTAACTTAAATAGCAAGATTAAAATATTAAACGTAGTTTAAATTAAAAATTACAAGCTAAATCTATTGTTTTTATTTAGAGTTTTTAGTGGGCTTAATAAAGACCCTTTATTCATTCAGAAATGATGTTAAGCTAATGAGTGTGATATAGGACATAAAAGTATTCCTTAGAAACAAAACTATTGCAAAAAAGAATTCAAATTAAAACTAATATTAAAACTATTTACAAGACTATTACAAAGCAGTGTAGACAAGTAACGTAAATTCAAATAACTGAGTTTTTTTCATTCATATTTTTTGCCTTAATTAAGATTTTCTGAACGATTTCAAATAAAATGCGACCGCTTTAAAAGGCTTTTTTTTTTTTTTTTTTCTTACAGCTTTATGAGAAGCTTTCTTGGTTTCACTGTATTTTTTTTCTTTCCATTGTTGTTGTTGTTCCATTCAAGAACTTTATCTGACATTATTAAATAGAATGAACATTATTGATTAACATCATTGAATTATTTGTTCCATCTCATTCAAAAAAATTACTGTGATTTTTTTAATTTCATGTCATCTTCAACTTGTGTCATATAATTGAAAAGTATCAATGGTATTTATGTGGAAAATTTGTTGATAATCATTGTTGCACGTATATATTACATGGGAGTTTTTTTTTTTTTTTTTTTTTTTGTGATTATCCCAACATAGACACCTTAATTACATTTTATTTTTTAATTGCAGTTGCCGTTAATGCATTACATACTCGCACATGCACATGTATTATATGAAATGTTTATGGTAAATCTTTTAAAATTTCTTCATATAATGAAAATAAATAAATTATTGCAGCAATTTCTTGATACTGTCTAATGTATCTACTAACGTCTAATTATCACAGTTGCACGAGGGGCATATTTACCGGTCCCTGAGTATTAGGGGGCCGTAAAACCCATTTCTTGTATTTCATTTGCAGAATTTATTCAACAAATTCTGCTTTTATTTCATAAATATTGTAATAGAAAATTTTGTTTGAGTGCGAGAAGGGGGGTGGTGGGGCCCAAAAATCCATGTGTACCCAGGGCCTCAAATGATGTTAATCGGGCCCTATCTATGTAGTGCACACTAACATTAGGATTCTAATTTTTTCATTAATCTGGAATAAAATCTTTAAAAAACTTAGCCACTCCTAAAAGTTAAGTTCTAGATCCGCCACTATTTACAACCTGTTCATATAAATACAGAAAACTATTTCATTGAATTACGAGATGTATTTGTTAGATTTACATTTCATAATTTTGTTTCAAAAACTTAAGGAATATTCAAAAAGTTTCCAATTGTATATCACGCATTTAGTATGCACAATTACGTAAATATTAGAAGCATCTGCAGCATTTTGTAATTCAATATCACCTATAAAATTTATAAAAATGCAAAATATACAAAATGTAATAAATGCTCTTTATATGAAAATAGTATTTAGAGATGTTTTTTTTTATAGTATATTAGTATGAATGATTATTCCTAAAAATAGTTTCATTAACGCTTTCCGTTTTCTCGTTCACACTTTAATTATAAAGAACAAACAATGTTTCTGTATTTTCTGTATTTTAATGCATGTTCTTTAGATTTCTATTTTTATTTCTTTAATACTATATACAAAAACTGCAACAGAACATAGTTTGCTAAATATCTATGTCAAGAAATTTGCATATTTTATTAACCGTTCGGAAAGTTCCTGACAAATTTTGGTACGTCATATAAGGACAGGTGTCAATATATCAGAATGATCTGAATATGGAAGAAAACAAAATGCATTATAGGACTTTTATGTTTTTATTTTACAGAAAAAAAAAGAAAAGAAAAAAAAAAAACTACACGGGCACATATAGCGTTTGTGCTGTTCATGGCAAAGCACCTATAGCTAAAAGAACTATGCAAAAGGGAATTATTTGTTATGTTTAAAGATTATGATTTAAATATTAAGATTAACAGCTCTCAAACAATTATGTTGAGTTACAAATGTCTCTCTAAATTGTGCAAGCTTTTCGGAGAACACAATATTAAAAATAGCAGTAGTTTTTTGAAGTGACTATGATTTTCACATCTGAGGACAAGTAAACTTTCACACGCCAATGTTCCATAAATGGAACATGGAATTGAAAATTCATTTAAAAGTTAAATATCATGAATAGTGACTCAAAAAAAATATCAGATGTAATAGAAAGATGACTTGATCTTTGAAATAAAAATTACAATTCGATCATAAAAGGGGAAGAAAATTATAAAAATGACCTATTTTACCATTTACCATTTTCCTTTTACCCCACTGATTAAAAATTCACATAATTTAGAAAAATAAGCAAATGCTTCTAAAAATGAGCTTGCATGTTTAAAATATGTAGCTTACATTATTAAATTAAATATAATATAATAATATTAAAGTACAATAATACTAAATTAATAATATTAAATATAATAGTATTACATCAATAATATTAATTATAATAATATGAAATTGTATAAACAATTTTTTTTTACACATTTTAATGACAGATTTCTTTAAACTAAAGCATTAGAAGGCAAAACATGTAAAAAACGAATTTAAATTACATTCGGATCTAAATGCGACATGTAAAAGGTTAAGTTCGAGTTTCACCTGAGATACATATGGTTATTCCTATCTTTATTCAACAATTGTTAAGAAACTTTGCACTACTTAAGTATTTAAAATATTTCGTAATCTTTATATATATATTTCTTTTGTGCATGTGTATGTCACTGAACTCCTCCTAAACGGCTGGACCGAGTTTAATGAAATTTTTTGTGTGTCTTCAGGTGGATTTGAGAATGGTTTAGATTTACAAAATTTGGGCAAAATTTGGCGAAATTTGACAAAATTGGCAAAATTTGACAAAATTGGCAAGATTTGGCAAGATTTGAAATTTGACACCGAAGTAGCTCGAACGCTTCTCGCCAAGATCTTTAGTTCCACAATTCAGATAGCCATTTCAATTCATCGCAAAAATGGCTTAAAATATTTAAAGTCACCAAAGGGGTCCCATACTTTTGTGCGTGTGTATGTCACTGATTTTTTTTTGTATGGAACACCTTTAGTATCGGTTCCCTTTCGCAAAATTTGAAGTTTGGCACCGAAGTAGCTCGGACGCTTCTCGCCAAGATCTTTAGTTCCACAATTGAGATAGCCATTTCAATTCATCGCAAAAATGGCTTAAAATATTTAAAGTCACCAAAGGGGTCCCATACTTTTATGCGTGTGTATGTCACTGATATATATATATATATATATAAATATATTGTATGGAACACCTTTAGTATCGGATCCCTTTGGCAAAATTTGAAATTTGGCACCGAAGTAGCTCGGACGCTTCTCGCCAAGATCTTTAGTTCCACAATTGAGATAGCCATTTCAATTCATAGCGAAAATGGCTTAAAAGTTAAAGTCACCAAAGGGGTCCCATACTTTTGGCGTGTGTATGTCACTGAACTCCTCCTAAACGGCTGGAACGATTTTAATGAAATTTTTTGTGTCTTCAGGTGGATTCGAGAATGGTTTAGATTTACAATTGAAATATTTGCCGTATGAAATAAAATTTTGTGCTGTTCGACATTCAGCGGAGGTTTTAAATAACAAGTAGAAAGTAGAAAGTACCAAGTACCAAGTAGCAAGAAGCAATTAGCGAAAATTTCGGTAATTATGTCTTTTACGTTATAATCGGAATTCAGAGTCACCGTTCACATCATACCTGTATCACTTATATACCACATCCTTACACACTTACAACAAGTTACTTATTTTTTTCTAGCAAAATATTCTCTAGAAATAATTTATTTGACAAAACAACGTTTGTCGGGTCAGCTAGTATATATATATATATATATATATATATATATATATTATATTTACCTAGAAATATTAACATAAATTTTGTTAGAAAGATCGAGGAATACAAAAATGAATTTAAAACATCCAATAATTAACTTTCAGCCCTTTAAAACATCGTAGTTGAGTAAATTACCAAGTAAACTGCTCATTCGAAATATGGAGGAATACATTTTGCATTAGTAATTTCACTGCGCCTCAAGAAATAACTACGCACTTTGAATATGAATTTCCCATTTAATTTAAATTTCAAAAAATGTTGTGCATACATATTAGCATAATTATGAATTATTAATAAACAATATATTTAGAACATGGTGTGGAGGATTAATTTTACGACGACGTGTACTTCTAAACAATTAATTTCTTATTATAAAAGAATTATAAACTGTAATGTGATAGTCTTGATTTAGTGTATAAGATAAATATATTGTAATAGAAATATTTTTCTAATTTTAGTTAATTATTTAATGCTTAGTACTTAACACGTTAATTGCCAATCAAGCGATATCGCATGATGCGAGTTCTCAACAAACTATCGATCACGCGTTATCGCGTGGACGTCGTTATCATGTTTCTGAGCGGAATAGTATAGCAGCCATAGCGAAATGACTCGTAATATTTATACTGTCCACTACAGAAAGGATACTTATTTTTTTCTATTTGTACGAAGCTCCAATTTTCTTTTTGGCAATGAACATGTTCAATTTGTGAATCACTGAGTGCTTGTGTAAAAGAATAAAACCATATCGGAAAAAAGTCTTATTTATGTATTTATTGCTTAAGGTAATTTGTTTAAATCTTTTTTTCATCAAACTACACATTTTTAAACTAAAATGAACGGAGAGGTTTAATACCTTTTAACATTCTGAAACAGAATAAAATATTCTATTTTAGAACTGGTTTTTCAGGGGTCGTAGTTTCCACCTTTTTTCAGAGCACTTTGAGAAAAAAGAAATTTATTTCTTTTTTTCATCATCATCATGTCGAACACGGTTAAAGGCTATAAGAGTGTTCCGGCCTCAATCCATCTTTTACGGGGTCTTCCTCTATTTCTTCTCACCCTTGGCCTATATTTTAGAGCTGCCCTTGGTATACGGTCATTTGGCATTCGTTCTAAATGTTCTCTCCACTTATTTCTATAGTTTATTATAGTATGCATTATTGGCTTAGTTTTTAGTTCCTTCCTGATGTCATCATTTCTTATTTTATCCATTATAGAACTACCTTTCACACTCCTTAGAAATTTCATCTCTGAAGATTGTATTTCTCTTTCATCACTCTTTTTGAGTGCCCATGTCTCGCTTCCATATAAAAGAGTTGATATTGCCATTGTCTTGAAAAAATTTATTCTGGTATCTTTTATAAAATTTTCGTTTTTGCTACCACTATTTTTATTCAATAATTTCTTTACTGTTCAAGCACGACATATTACTTTAAAAGTACTACAGCAATTCCCTAAAAAAAAAAAAAACATTTTTGGCAAAAGAAGCAAAATTTTCTCATCTTTGAAAGTGTCCTGAAAAAAAAAAGCGGAGACTACGACCCCTGGATTTTACTAAGTTAAGTTTATTTTTCTTTATATAGGTATTGCAAATAATCAAAGAATGAAATTATGAGATAATAGGACTTTTATTTAACACAAAAACTATATTATATAATTACTTAGAAAGTTCAAAAAATAATTTAAAGAGGTGTTTTTTTTTTTTTTTTTTTTTTTTTGCAAAAATTTCAAGGAATTTAAATGCTATTAACAAACGTCTTTCTAAATCATTTTAACTGGATGCCTTATTAAATGTTAACGTTAAATAAAATACTCGCATTAATGAATTTAAATCTCTTCTTATGCATTTTTTTTTTTTAAATTAATGAACAGATTTCAGAAATGTATTAATTATTTTTTAAGTGAATACGTGGGAAAGGAAAGTTTCTATTTCACTTTCCTACGCATGATCATTATGTCCTAAAAAATAAAGGGCGATATTCAGGTGGTGTGAGGGCTTTAAGATAATTAGAAAAAATAAAGTAAAAAATTCGATCGTTTTCAAAAACTCATTAATTTAAATAATGAGAATTCTACTTTTTTAATGGATTAGAATATATTTTGCATCGCAGTTAATGTCTTTGCATTTAGTTTTTAATGATTCTTTTGAAAAGAAATCGTGTGGGCTTTCAATAACATAAATATGAACATAACTGGTGTTACATAACAACAAATTGAAGAATGTAAAAACATTTTCTGTAATTTCCGATGATATTTCTCATCATGAAGTTTTCAAGCTTATCTGAAACAAACAAACAAACAAAAAAATAATAATTAAACGTTTTTGACAACAAATAATTTTTTAAGTAAATTTATTTCTTGATTTATTAATTAAAAATTATACATAGTAATATTTTATAATAAAACTGAAAAACAAACTAACTTAAACGTTAACTCGTACGGTGTGGCCATCAAAAAATTCCGTATATTTTCTTCGACAAATTTACGTAATTTAGATTAAAAAAGTCATCATTAAATTTTACATTGTAAAAAAAAAAAAAAAAAAAAAAAAAAAAAACTTTTTTTAAAAGTATTACAAGTACATGATACAACCCTTCATTACAAAAATATCGACAAGTTTTTTTTTTTTTTTTTTCTAAATAATTACTTTTGAAATTAAAACTCCTGGTGGGGAATTATGTTCGTAAACATGCATACATTTTAATATGGTAAACAGTTATCATTGTAAATAGAATTTTTGATTTTCTAACTGATTATTTAAAAATAATTCTAATTGTGTACATTTTTATGAAATTTGTTCTATTTGCAATATTAAATGTTATGAAATATGAGTTGACAGCGCCACTTTTGATCGATACATACCAAAAATTTATAGACACCAATTTATATCTAGATGAAACTATATACAATTGTGCATTTTTACTTGATTTAAATCTGCCACAAAAACTTTGTTAAGCATAACATACACAAAACGCAGACAGCAATACGGGAGATTTCTAATAAGTTAAATCGGTTTAAGGATCTCACAATGCGTAGAACATCTCAAATAATAATAATAATTAAAAAAAAAATGAATGTTGAAAACATTTGCGAATCCAATACATTCTGCTTTCAAATGTAAAGAGAGTAAAAATTCCTATTTGTACATATCTACACCTATGAATTTTTATAACAGTAGTATAACTCTAGTATATATCTTTGGATTATTACTGAACTATTTTATCCAGTCGAAAGTTCACCACAGCTTGTTCTCCATTTAAAAATAAAAGATATTTTTAAACTCATTTCGGTGATGTTTTATGATCCATTATGATATATACAACAGTCATACAAAATGTTTTCAAATTTTAAGTATTGGATGTCCCATAAGTCTGTAGACACTTCGAAAAGTCACAAGAAAAATGAAGGAATAGGTAGAATTTAACGCGCTTTGCGAAATGTTATTCACATGAAGGGGGATTTCTTTTCTTTTCTTTTTTTTTTTTTGTAAACAAAAAATCAATCGTTAACATTTTCTACGATAAAGGGAAACCGTACGTGAGCAAATCTCATACGTTTTCGTACGTGAGCAAATCTCATATTTCCGTGTAAAACTAAATTTATTTGTATGCAAATGTTCACAGGCATATAAATTCTAATATATGTGTCCGACATTACCACAAATTACTGTTTGTAAACGAATGACAACAACGATAAATGCAGCTTCAGTCGACGTTTCTTACCTAAGGGAAAACATTTTCATGAGTCACGCGTTATCCACCAAGTCAGCATCGCAATTAAAACTTCATGTATGCACAAATAAGAGGCAAAATAAGAAATATAAGAAATAAGCTGTATTAATCATAAAACCATGCTAGTTACAGAACTCTTATTTAAATATTTATTTCTCGTTACGCATCCGTGCAGTGCTCTCTATGGCGAAAAAAAATAATTTTTTTCCCTTCGAGAAAAAAAAAAAAAAAAATCCCCTTCACGAGAATAACTTTGTCTCAAATTGATTTCAATTTTTGTGAATTTTTAAAATGTCTACAGACTTATGGGACACCCAGTATATTTTCAAAGATTTATTGTATGCCACGTCTTAATGCGTAAGAGAGAAATGCAAAGAAATATCTTTTAAAAAAGAAAGAAAAGAAGCCTAATACCAATATCTTATACAAAAGAAATCGAAAACATTACAATTGTTGGAAGATAATGAATCAAAGAAATCTTTAACTGTGTTATACATGTTCAACTAAAATACTTAGGTTTCCAAAAATCCCATGAATTTGGAAAGAAGGAGAGAAGTTCTTTACGAAACACAATTACATAGGAACGCCTGTACAAACTTAGAAATCGGGCGTGATAAGACTCAAGAAAAACGAAAACAGTATGTGATGAAAATCATAATTACGCAACAAAAAATACGAAAGTGCGTACAATTATCGAAGGAAGTGATAGAATAAATGCTCATTAGCAGTAAAGTATATTTGAAACATACGTGATATGGATTAGTGAACATTTCTGAAGATGTCTAACTCTTGGTCTCTTGCAGTATAATTCGTAAATTGTGGGTTGGTTGCAGTTTTTGGAAGACACCATTGTACCGGCCTGAGTGAACTAATGACAGTACCTTTACAGATGATAGGAAAATAAGGTCTTGTTGCGCAGAAAGTGGTAGATAAATGATTGAGGTGGTCATGTATCATCGGGAAGCCCCAGTATACTAGTTTAGAATTCCATTCCATAACATGCAACAATCTTTCTTTCAATACCGGTATTCGTGCGGTGCGCGGTCGCTGCTGTATTATACCCTTAGTGAGAAAAATCGCTTACCACAAGTTTCTGACGTAACAAGCGAAACATTTAGTGATATGGTTGCGCCTTATTCGATAATTTGCGATACAATTGTTCAACGTCGCGTCATTTCCATTCGCTAGGCCACTCACCAAATGTATATCCGTAAAATCGGCATATCCGTAAAATTATTTTAATCTCCTATACACCAGTCGCAAATATTATACACACATAAATAAAAACTGTACAACTAATTCTGTGTAACCCATAAATGCCTGTACCAAATTTAACCATTTGTTAAATTATATAGCCTTATTTCAATTCTTTTGTGTAATCCTATAGATAATTGTTAAATACATGCACAATTTTTTTTTCTAGAGACACAAGATTTTAAACGCATTAAAAATGTGTGTTAATTTAATAATGCTCATTGCAGTGTAACTATGCTAAATGCGTTTAAAGAATTTCTGTCCATTGGCCGTAATGATAAGAAATATATTAGTTTTTTCCTGTACACGAACCATAAATTATATGCACGCCTAACAGCATTTTGAATGGCACGTGAACGTGTATGTGAATGTGCGAGTGAATCGAATCAATTTTCTCGACGCTGTCGCAGTACACACAAATTCTGTTCATATACATAAGAAATACTTTAATGTGTATACGAACCACAAAGCGAATACACATACAGAAGTATACAGCGCATTCTGCGTGGCCTGTGAACATGAGTACTAGTTAATTGGGTAGCTTTTCGCGGCTGCTATCGAGGTACATAGTTACCCATCCCCATACAGACTCACATAAACCAAAAACATTTGAGTCAAGGAAGCTACCAATAAAGAATTGAATTTTCGTTCTTATTCCCTTCTATATACGGAACTTCTACTTATATATGCATTCTTATTACGTATGTAAAAGACATTTGAAAAAACTTTAGATTTGTGGAAAGTTTCTTCATACAATTTCTCAAGGGTTTACTTTTCATTCAAATGATTTAAATTACATTCTATTTTCTGTAAAATATTTAAATATGATTTGCATTTTACTATTATTTCACATTTATTAAATTGTCCCTGTAAATATTACCAAATAAATTATTTTCGTAGTGTGTAACCCACAACGACGTAACTCAAAGCAATAGTCGTATAATAATTCATAAATTTAATATTAGATATTCTTCAGCTGTAGTGATCAGAAATACTAAACATGAAATCTATTAAAGCAGTTATCCATTTAAAAAAATTAAATAAAAATTAATTTTTTCAGAACATTTTAGAGTATAAAACACATTTTTGTTTTCACTGATAGTTGCATAAGTTAATTGTACACACAAATATTATTTTCACGTTAGAGATGTGATCGTATTTTTTTTTCCTCTAATTGTTGTATAAGTTAATTGTACAAACAAATATTATTGTCAAGTTAGAGAGGTGATCGTATTTTTTTAACTTACTTATTTAAGTTTTTTTTTTTTTTTTTTTTTTTTTTTGTATTTTGATGTTTTTCATGTGTTGTATACCAATCTGCTTGCTGATAACAAAATATTTCGCAGTAATAAAAAATATACATCATAAAAATACTAAAGAATTAGAATAAAAAAATATCAGCTTTTATTTATAATATTTTTATTTCAAATGAAATAAGTTAAAACAGTATTTTATTTCAAGTTTATACTATCAAAATATATTTCTTTATTCGAAAAAAATAATATATATATATATGTATTTATTTTCTGTAAAACTGTGCCTAAAATAAAAACAGATCATAAATATTTCCTTTAATGACAATTGTGTTACTTATTTTTTTCATAAATTTTAAGTCACACACACACACACATATATATATATTTACTTTGATGATTTTCGACTTCAAAACATGCTTACAGTTAACTTTTTCTTAGTTTAAAGTAAAGATGAAAAATATGAAAGCGAAATTATTTACTTTACTTTTTTTCATCAGTCAGATGGAAGACTGTTTTCTCTTTTCTAATTAAAAAGATTTCAAATGTGTTTAAGTGAAATATAAAAAATTATAATTTTTTAGTGGCAAAACACAAATTCGTTCTATAAAGAAATCGTTTTGTTTAAGTTCTTTTGAAAATATCCCCTTTTTTTTTCATCACATTGCAGATCAAAATCTGAAAGCATTATTAGAAAAAAAAAGCAAATTTTTAATCTTTTGCAACATTAATGAAAGAACCTCGGGTAAAATATGGTAATAAGCAAATACCTTTTTAAAACTTCTAATAACAATATAAAAATAAAATTAAACAATACTTTTCATTATTTTTTAAGTGTTTTTAAGGAATTTAACTAATTGTGTGTTATAAAGTAACTCGCTTATTATTTTATTTTATTTTATTTGTTTATGTGCTTTTGTTCATAAAATTTTATTGAATAATAAAGAAGTTGCATTTGAATTTCACAACCTCCAAAATTATAGAGCTTAAACATATATGTATTGTTGATAAAATTTAATTTTTCAGTTTTATAGCTAATGTTTATAAAAACAAATAAATAAGATTTTTAGCGGTGGTAGTGTAATATTATATTTAACTTTTTGAAATTAATTATGGAAACACAGGAATCTTCTATCATGTTCCTGTAAGCAAAATTTTCTAATTAGAAAACTCAAGTCCCATACTTGAAAATTTCTTTTTAAAAAGCTGCATGTATATCAATGTAATATTGAATGAATTATTTTAACTTAAAGTTTTTAACAAATATTGCCAATGACTAAGGGGCAAAATTAAATTGACAAATTTAAAGTTACATGAGAAGTATGGATCTATAAAGCTCCTATTTAAAACAATTCAGAATTAAATTAAGAGTGTAATAAAACCATAAGAATGGATACAAATTTTGTGCAACTGAACTGTGTCAAGATATTGTGTGGAAATGCATTGGTATTTATATTTTTTTGCAGCATCGAAGCTTATAGCTGCAATGAATTTTGTCTCGAATGATACATGTTACAAAGGTTCAAAATAACAGTATACAATTTCTTATACATTATACAAATATAAGGACACCACAAATGTGCATACTTGAACCGGAATTCGAACTCGAGGCTTGGTGTTTCAGAAGTCATTTCTCTATCAATTAGACAATGCGGAAAGTTTTCTTTTTTTATTTGAAAACAAGCAAAAATTACGCAAGTATCTCAGGTATGGGCCCTCCGAGACCGAGTGGTTATATCACCACGCTGTTAATCGCTTTCGAGCGTAGGAGAGCGGGTTCGAATCCAGGGCTTGAGTGTTTTTCAATTCTTTGTATTGTAATTATTTCATGTGTTATCTGCCTTTATCTAACGAAGATTTACAAGCTGACTACAAGTCAAGCATACAAATCTAATGTATATGTGTTATCAATAAACGACAGTAAATGCTGAGGTGTGTGGGGCTGTGTGGAGCTGTGTGGTGTTCTTTTGGATGTGCCTGGTAGATTTTCCCTTTTGATTTTTTATTATATAATCATTTATCAGATTTTTAAAATAGTTACGATGCATGCTCCAAATTTAAAATTAATTTAGACTGCTTTTTTTTTTTTTAAATAAATTAACATAAAAAAAAAAAAAACTCTGATTGAATTGAATTAAATTAATTAAAGAAATTACTTTTATAAATATATAATAGATATGAAATTTATAATATAGATATAAATAATATTATAGTTAAAAATTATTTATTTAACAAGAAAATAATGTTTAAATTTTTTATTTAGGTTCTAGTTAGTAATTACTTTGTTTACAAGTAAAAACAAATGATAAAAGAATGTGCAAAAAAATTTCATCATAGTCCAGTTTATTATAATGAAAAGATCAAGAACATTTTTGAAAGAAAATAAAATGTTAAAAATTGATAAAATGAAAACTCCTCTGACAGCGACTAAATTCAAGACCTATAAATCATGAGTCAAACATCTTACCACATCTCCATACACACATTCTCTGCTGTTAAAATCCTTTTTATTAAAGATACATGAATATAAGTATTTTAATAAATAAATAAACAATCACTAAAATAAAAAAAAAAGTAAAAATTGAATTTCTAATTATTTTCTACGTATAATTATGTTAAAAAAAATCATATTATGTAAATAAAAAATATATTTTTGTTAATAACTTCCTTTATCTAATTTATATATATGTATATACATATATATTGTATACACACACACACACACACACACACACACACACACACATATATATATATATATATATATATATACAAGGTAATCATAAAAAACTTTTCTTTTCCTGTACGGCTCTTGATAAAATATAAGGCATAGCAAGTATCTGCACACACACACACACATATTTATATTTAGCTATCTAGCTATCTGTCTATACACACATATATATATATATATATAAAATATTTAAATTATGATAAGTGATGAACTGAAAGTGGAATGTAATAAACAACAAGAAAAATTATTTAACAATGTTAATAAACAAGAAAATTCGTTAAAGTTAAACACTATTCAAGCCAAAAAAATTAAATTATGCTGTGCTATATAATTTATTGCTGCTTTTAGCGTCTTTTTTATACAAATTAATTTTTGTCATTTATATTCAATTTAATATATATATATTAGCTTTTTTTTTTTTTTAAATTTGAAATGTATGGCTTTGTCAAAATTTGCAATGCCAAGTCTTTAATTCCTCACATTCATCATAATTTTAGTCTTTATGAATCCACTTTAGAATGAAAGCCTTTCCAAGGTAATTCCAATCTGCCTATCTTTCTGTAATTCTTCTTCCAAACTTCACAATTTCATTTCTGCAACGACCCTGTGATCCTCTTCTTAGATCTTTTCTTATCTCTCGATATTCAAAACAGAAATTTAGTGGTTTATGTATCATCGTTTTTTATGGCAAAGTCGCTAGCTCAGCTCCATTTTAACTTTTTAACTATCTCTACAAATGATATCAACAACTTTGGTTTGCTTCCTGACCCACGTGTTTCTCTTTCTGTCTCCTTGGGGGAACTCCTAACATGCATTTCCCCACGCTTCTCTTAATTGTTTGAAGCTTTTGTATAATTTTACCCGTTAATGTTCAAATTTCCAAAGCATAAGTTAATGCAGGCAAAATATACTGATTATTTTTTTCCCTTTTTAACAGATTGGGGCGAATGATCATCCTGCAAATGTAACTCGGTCGTTAATTTATTTTTTGATGTTTCTGTTCATCGTAATGACTTGTTCCGGTAAATATAATCGTATACCGTTTCTAATTCATACATATTGATAGTGATCTCCAGTGGAAAAACAAAGAAATTTGACCTTTTTGTCATATTGAGATTCATTTAAAATCCAACAAGCGTGGTTTCTTTGTTTAATTATTGAAGCATTCCTTGTCAATCCCCAAATGAGGAAGCAAGCAGTACAGTGTCAACCACAAACCTCAAATAACTGTTTTCAGAAATTAAAATTCACAGTATAAATAAATAAATTAAATAAACAAACAAATAAATAATTAAATATAAAGTGGCACTTTCGGGAAATATAATTAAAATTCATTCGTGTTACATACAGAGTAATTAAGAAATCTTGTAGCATACTTTGGGAAATAATGGAAAAGCTCTTGTGGAGCACAAAACAATATAGAAAACTAGTGCTATTTTCAACCGTTCTCAAATCGGCAAATTACTGCGGATAGAACAAAAAATGTCACAATCTTAAAAAAGGACCCACTTCCGAAAATTCTAACATCTCTGCACAAAACATAAGCGTTTATTCAAAATTAACAGAAAAAATCCTATAAGCTGACATTAGTCTCATTGGGATATCTAGATATGATGCTAACAGCGTTGCTACGGACCGACCTTTTTTCCTTGACTCTCCCATCGTAACTTTAATACTGTAATTTTCATCTTAATTTATCGAGGAAACATACAGGGTGTCCAGAAAAGAACTTACTGGTTTCAAAATTAAATATCTTGAAAACAAAGTACAGTAGAGAGATGAGTCAAACTGTATATTTATTAAGAAAGTTATAAAAATTGGATACAGGAATTTTGAAAATAGTAACAAAAGTCGCCAACAGATGGCGCTGAAAATGATCCTAAAACAATCCCAAGACACTGGATGAGCTTAAAGAGGCAATCTGTGCAGCATGTGAATCCATTTCCATTGACACAGTAGATATATTGTTGTTCGTTTACGCCACCTTTGCATGGCTAGCGGTGAACATTTTGAACAGATTTTGCGTTGATTCTATGGACTACTTCTGGAGGAACTGCTTTTATTTTCTTTCCCATAAACCTGTACAGTGTACAGCGCCATCTGCTGGCGACTTTTGTTATTATTTTCAAAATTCCTGTATCAAATTTTTACAGTTTTCGTAATAAATATACAGTTTGTCCCATCCCTCTATTGTCCTTTGTTTTCGAGATATTTAATTTTGAAATCAGTAAGTCCATTTCTGGACACCCTGTATTATTAAAGATTACTATAAAAAAATTCTGGTGGAGGAGCCAGGACAAAATACAGCTTGTAGTAACCCTGTTATAAAGTTCTAAAGTGCAAGAGCTGAAACACGTAATAAGGGTTAAATCAAATTATCTCTGAAATCTGCAATATCGTAAATACCAAAAACTCCATTCTGCAGAGGGTGTTCACACATTTTTGTAACGATTTTGCAAAGATCGAAGTATAAACATACAAAAGAATTTTATTTTTTAATATGTTCAATTGTTCTGTCTGATAGCGCTTTGGTTGAACTATAATATTACAACTTGATTTCCAAGATAACAAAGCATTTCATAAAAAATCAAGGTTTTTTTTTGCTCGACTCTATTTCCACAATCTTCTATAGTCCATCCAATGTTTTGGGATGCAGCTTATAAAAAGCTTGTAAAAGTCCAAATGTACAGTAATCCATAAGAGAAACGTCAATGGGCGGAATACATCTAAGGGGAATAAATTAAATTTTGGTTTTATTAATGATAAAAAAAAAAAAAAAAAAGATTTGTGGATGTATAGGTATGGCTTAATAGCCTTATCCTGATTGAACTCAACACAGTGAAGATTGTTTGGGTTAAATAATGAAAATTATTCTTTCAAAATAGCTGTTAAAACGTTCTTCTAATAGTAATCCCACTTAACTTTTATAGTTTTTCCACTTTCTACACTTTAAGTTTTCTCTTATAAGAGAATTCAGTAATAACAATAAAATCTTTAGCAAAACTTTCCTTGTTTTATCTCAACCAACATTTTCCGTCTTTTACTCTTCTTTTTCGGTAGTAAATCTATCTTTTTCTATTGAAACCAGATAATAACATGCCTCTACAATTTTAACTATTTATTTCTCTTTTTCACCTGTCAAATAATTTTCATACAAAAATATGTACATAGTCTTGCAATGCGAAACACGTTTCAACGTTAGGCAGTTAACATTATGATTTTTTGTTTTGATTAGCTTTAAATCAGATTTAATAACATTGTTCACAGCTCCTAAGAGATATTGAAAGATTATGCGATAGCTGTTTGGGGGAGATTTTCTTTTTAACATGAGATGCGACTTATATTTAATAAGAGGTGTACATATTTTTCTTGAGTGTGTATTTTTCTGTCTTTACCCAAGTTAACTGCACACCTCGACATTTATGTATGGTTTTATTAATTAAGTCCATTATTTCACGTGAAAAAATATTAAAACTATGTTCTTCACATCTTTTTGGTTATATCCAAAAGAGTGTATTCTCTTCGGAAAGCGTAAAAATATAGTCTTCGATCCATTGTTTATTTTTCAGGGACATTTTATAGCAAAAAATATTTTTAATGCTGCAGAAGATAGTTAAGCCCTATTACAGTTTGATGTCAGACACGTTTTTGTTTTCAAACTTAAATTTAAACTGAAAGAGAAAAGGAAAACTGTTACAAAAATGAAAAATGTGTGAGCACCCTCTGTGATAACGGTTGACCAACTTTACCTCAAAAATATTTTTTCTAATACATTTCGAAGAAGGTTGCACTGAAATATTTTACATAAAAAATCTAACGTAGACGCCACATAACTTCTTTATACGCTTACTGCAATATACATATTGCTATGAAAACATTGACATTTTTGTGTGTAGTAACTGATTTGTAAATAAACAAAAAGGTTCTAGCCATGCAGAAAAAAAAAAAAAGCTGAAAAACTGCTACTCTAACAACAAAAGTCATTATAGTAGGATTATACGTATATACCGCCAAACAAATATACTATTTTTTCATGAATAGCGTATTACAGAATCTCTCATTGGCAAATACATAGCTTAGTTTAATGAAAATCATTCGAGTACAGAAGGCCTACTTTTGTTCTCTTTGCCGAAAATTAGAGGTGAAAAATGATACATTTTATCAAAAAAATTCATTCAGTTAAATATGAGAAAGGATTTACTAATTCTGACTATACTGAAACAATATTTGCCGCCAAATTTGATCGCTAATTTCGCCAAGTCGCCAAGTTTGTAACCAACGCTGATTTTGATCTTGGCATCGATTTTGGCGATTTTGCGCTGAGTTTAGGGATAATTTGTAGTTTAGTGTTGCCAAAGATTAGATGCTCTAAATTCAATAAGAACAGGATTCTGGAATTTTCCAGAAAGATTCATTGGTTTATAGCGTTGAACAATTCTTCGAAAATTATTTAAAGGACAAACAAAACTAAAACAAAATAAATTGCATTTGTCGACTAGAACCAGCTTATATATTACGAATTACTTTCTAAACCAAAACAATGTTGCGAGTTTCATAACAGTATTATTACGTGCTCTATCTACGTGCTGAATATTCATTACAGTCTTTGACTAGAACCTGTTAACGTCTTTAAGAATCACTTTCTACACCCAAAAAATATCGGCAAATTTCATAAAAATATCATTAAGTGCTAAATATTCATTAAATAAAATGCATTCATCGAGTGAAACCTGCTTATGTCTTTACAAATTACTTTCTAGACGCAAAAATGTAGACAACTTTCATTATGAGCTCTGTCATTATCTTATTTTCAAACGTTTATGATGGAGGTCATATAAAATGGCCAAACCCTTTGTGTATTTGGCATGAATGAATGTTTTTTTTTTTTTTTTTTTTTTTTTTTTTTTTGAAATATCTCCAAAACGGAAAGTCACAGAAAGACCAAAGAGGGAGGCGCACAACTAAATGTTATAATAAACCTATATACTAATTTGCAAATATCTATGTCCAACCGTTTTTTTTGAGTTATGCGAGATACATTTACACACACGTACAGCGTCATGAAAAATCGTGTATAGTCGCTGATATCCCAAAAACAAGAGCTCCTTTTAAGACAAAAACTGCATGTGTATATCTAGATATCATGGCAACCACATGTATAAATTTTAAACATTCTCCGATGATTCGTTTTTAAGCTATGCGAGATATAAAATCCCTTTCGCAAATCGGGATTACAATATTTCCTTATTACTCTGTATAAGAAAGTAAGAATAAATTTGTATAAGGAAGTAAAAAGAGCATCGTGAACGAAAATTATTTACTACAAATCTTCATATCTTAGAAAATTAAATGTCAATGTTTTATGTTTCAGTATAATGTTTCTTAATGTTTCGTTAATTTTTCTGCAAATCTTGTAATATTTCTTGCCAAAAAAAAAAAAAAAAAAAAAATCTCAAGATACTGGTGTAATTTCTACAAAAATAAATTATTCAAATATTACAAACATTATAGGAAAAATGGGTTATAATAATTTGTAATTTTTGTTGTACAGTATAATCCAAAATGATTTCTTTCTTTTCTTTTCTTTTCTTTTTTTTTTTTTTTTTTTTTTTTTACATTTATGGCTGGTCTCTTAAGTCCTATTATGATGGACGTGCCTAAAAGCAATCCCTGCTGTAAACTGTGAGTTTAAAAATATTTTTCTATGTTTGTTCACAGTTTTTTAATACAGTACTTCCTTAAAAATAGGAAAGAAAAAAATTCTAAATTCAAGAAAACTTCTAATAATATGATCATGCATTGTACTTGATTCATATATACTCTAAATTGCATTTCTCAAGAAAATATTTTATTTATCATAGTTCTATGAAAACTAATTCTGACTGGAATTCCCAATGCTTTCGTACTGCAAGCTTTTGATACTTCCGTAAAAAACAAAAATTGTTATATTTTTATTGCTATTTATCTTTAAAGTTTCGAAATTTTGCCTAAGTGATTACTTACCTCAAAATAAACACACTTTTCAAAAATATTTATTTATTTTATTTTATTTATTTATTTATTTATATTTGACATTGTTCTGTTAACTTTTTTAAGGATAAAAATTATGAATAGTGAATATTTTTCCCAAACGAAATTTTTGTTAAACTTACAATGAAGAAATGTAGCATTTATTTTTTATGCTTTCCACAGATTTTTTAAAAATATCATGCCTCTCAAAAAAATATTCACCGTATGTATGTAAACAGAAAGTCTTCATTCTTTTTTGTCAACATAGAATAATATAGTTTTATGTTTAGATGCATAGAAATGTATGAATATGTATATATATTTCTTTCTGAACTTGGCTTAAAAAACTCATTTATGTATGAAAACATTCTTTAAAATTTTTATTTAAAAAAAAAAAAAAAAGTTTAATAGAGCTTGCATTTCGGAGATTTTAATTTGAGTTTGGTTTTCATGAATTAAAAATGAATCTCTACCTCATAAAAAGGAATTACGTTGCCAAAATTAATTTAACGTGTAGAAGAAAAGTTGAAAAAAAAAAATTAATTAATATTAAAAAAGAAAAAAAAAATGGAATGCTTGACATTGTTTAAAATATACTTTTTGTTTTATAAAGTCGAAAACAGGAATATTACCGAAAGAAATGAATATTATAATTCCTTAAATTTTTCTATACTCTCTTTCAAGTTTCTTTTCATTTCTTTTTTACTTTATAGGATTATTAAATTATATATATGTATATATATATATATATATATATTTTGCATTTTTATTTTTCACCTGCTATCGTATTCCTTGCAAAAAGATAATAGTAATAATAATAATAATTATAATAATAGTAAATAACGCATTTGTGATTGTGATAAGTTATGTAAATGTAAATCAGCCTCGATTTCGAGAAAAATTTAGATAAAAAAGCAATCAATGATTTTTTTCATTTTTATAGAATTTTTTTTTAAGAGATTACATTTAAAAAGCAATCAACATTCAATTTCTGTGTCCTGCAAAGATAATTCATTTTTAGCTTCGAAAACTGACTTATACTCATAAAAATAAATTAATAAATAAATAAAAATAAGAAAAACTGAAAGTCGCATGTAATGCATAGAATTTAAATATGAAATTAGAATACAAATTGTTTGTAGCTATTGTTTAATATTCAAAATGAAAGATTATGAAAAAATTGTAATTATTAAAAAATACATATTATAATTATACATGAAATCAGATTTAAAGTATAGATATATCACAGACAAAATTCAATTTAATACGAGAGAATAATTTTGTATATTATAAACCTGATATGTTGTTCAAGTAATTTCATTCTTTTTTCAAATTATAAAGTTGCTTTCTTTAGCGAACGTTACTATATTAATCATATAAAATCGTTAGATACTTAATTATTAAAACATTACGATACCTTTTTCAGCTCTTAGAAAATAAACTGAATAAATTAAATTCAAACATATTTATTTATTTTCAGTGCACACTCACTATTCTGAACACTCATGGGAGCGATTAAAAGTTTTATACGGGTGTTCATTATAGAGGGAGGTTGGGAAATGCATGTACATAACGAATTTATAGACTCTATAGAACACTTAGCCTGGTTAGTCATGCCAACTACTGATATGGATGTGTTCAATTTAGATTTGACAGTTAGTGCAATGTCGAACAAAATTCAATCGGACTTGTATTTTATCACCTTATTTTTTTAAATAGAATTGTTTTACAAAACGTACAATAAAACTACATAATTGTACACTTATACATCCAATTATTACATAATTATATTTGCTCTATATTATTTGAAAACACAATCGGGTGTATCAAATGCACATAAAAAATTGAGTAAATTTAGGCTTTTTTTTTTGCATCTGTATGTTCGTGCAGTGTACATGTTATTGAGTTGCTTAAAAAGTGGAAAAGCTTTTAGATGATGTTCAGCAGTATATTTCAAAAGGCCCTGAATCCCTTGGTTATATTGCTTGAAAGTAATCGTACTTCTTGTTTCATCGCTCTTCGGGTTCTGCTCATTCTTCACTATCCTCTTCTCTTCAATAATTATGTACTTGATAAAAAGTGGGCTTTCTTCAGCTTCAAAATAAGCTCCATGTTCAATATAAAAATAATATTACTTACAAACTTTGAATAAACACCATAAAATGCAAAAAACTCGCAACAATTGTTTCGGGTCGAAAAAGCACACGACCCTTCATCAGGCGAATAAAGTAAGCACGAGTGCTGCAGTCAAAGCGGCAACGCACAAAATCGTTTAAAATGAAAAGAAAAACTTTATAAAGTAAAAAGTAAATATAACTACTGGTGTGAGTAGAAATTGTACACGTAAACAAGAAAATAAATAAATGAGAGAGATAAAACATATAACAATCAAAGGATATCAAAAATTAAACGAAAATCTAAGTTACGTGAGTAATTTCCAAGCATCAGAGAAGAATGGAGTGGAAGAAATATCATTAACAAGATTTTTCAAATTTTTAAATATGTAAAATGCTTCATGAATATCCAAATGGGAGGAACAGACAGGAGATGAAATTATGTTAGTTTTGGAAAAATCAAAACGATGACCTTGAGACCAGCAGTGGGAAGCAATAGAAGATTTGGTAATCTCTTCATTACGAACATTCCGACGGTGCTCATTTATTCTGTATTTCAAACGCCTCCTAGTTTGACCAATATAACCTAAGTTGCAGGACGAACACGGAATTAAATAAATTCCAGAACGGTTTTCGGTGGGAATGGGATCCTTAAGAGAAGATAATTTAATTTTATTGACGGGTTTGTAAATAACTTTGAAACCAAACGGTGAAAGAATTTTAGAGATGTTAAAAGAGATAACAAAGATGTTAAAAGAGAGAATAAAAAGGTAAAACAACTGGGATGAGACTGTGATCATTTAATTTGGGAGCAGAACGTTTAGGATTCTTAAATTTATATAGAGCTTTATCGATGATAGATGGGCCCATCTTTTATAAAAATAATGTTCCTAAAAAATTTTCCCTAAGTTACTCACAAATGTTGTTTCTTGGTCCTCTATTCTTGCTTTTTCTCCCACGGGAATCCTGCTTTATAAATTCGGTTGTCAAATATGCCTCCTCCATCACCAGGAACATTTTCTTCAGAAAAGTGATTCAGTAGCGAGCTTTAAAAGTCTTGTTTAACCCTTGATGGGTACACGACACTTTGGTCCCGCTGTTTTGGCCCTGCTACTTTGGTTTCCCCGTCTTAGTCCCGAGGAAACTTTGATCCCGCCGTTTTGGTCCCGATATCAGATGTAATCAAAGTATTACAAGAAAAAACAAAAAATTCTTTCAGATTCCATATCCTTGTCATTTAATTTGAAGAGATTGGAGGTAGTAAAAAATCAAAAATTTGTCATTATTATTATTATTATTATTATTATTATTTTGCAACAGAAAATTTTCGTAACAAATAAAACTGAAAAAAAAAAAAAAAAAAAAAACTTTAAAATTTGGAGACTTCGATTTTTTATTTGTGCGATGCAGGAAAAGGGGAAAGCACATGTAGAAACTTCGGGCAAAAGAAAACTTAAACGAATATTTACTATTGGTTAGTTAAACATCTACAACATTTGTCAAAATTGGTGTTATTACAGGACACATGGAACATAAAATTTATTATCTGGGTTCGAGATTTGAATGATAAATGATAATAGTTATCAGCGAAGCATTGTTAATTTACTTAAGTCCCTTAATTTCAATTTAAATAAAATACAATATTATAAAAAACAACCCAAACACTACAACGTCTAGAACGCCAAACAG
This sequence comes from Salticus scenicus, assembly GCA_963930645.1. Taxonomy (NCBI): domain Eukaryota; kingdom Metazoa; phylum Arthropoda; class Arachnida; order Araneae; family Salticidae; genus Salticus; species Salticus scenicus. The sequence goes on from OZ005650.1 coordinate 251,053,926, forward strand.
GAAAAGTTGGAAAGCAGACAGCTGCTTCGGTGGCATTTAGCATACCGTCTTCAGTGCATAATGAAATTAGGGAGAAGTGCACTTATATATAGGAAAGAAATAAAACTCTGATCAGCATCTAAAAACACGCGAGATGTGGGGGATTGATCAATAGGAATTTAACAAACACTAATTGTGAAAAATGTAGAAAAAATGTAGAAAATAGGACTGAATGTGAAATTTCAAACAATGAGGCAAGTGGAGTAGAGTGAAATCACAATTAACAATATTTAAAGATTATTATAAATGTAAAATGCTTGGAAGAAATAGAGTTCATTGGTGGATTTGAGAATTCCAATTATTTTAACTGAATCAAATTTAAAATTATAGTTTTCTTCCCAACAACGCTTAGAAAAGCCGATATACTGGTTTCTGGCTTACGGACATTACTAATATGTTCTTTTAGACGGAATTTAAGACTGCGTTTAGTTTGACCAATGTATGATAAACCAAACTGACCGGAAATACCATAAATGTCCCAAGAATTACACATATCTATGGGATTTTTTAACTGAGAAAATGTGAGCTTATTGGAAGGTTGAAAAAATATTTTAAAATAATATTGTTTGCGAATTTTACGTATGACATAACTGGATTTAAGAAAATGAGGTAAAACAATACTGATACTAAAAGAGACTGATTTATTAGATGAAATACGAAGAAGTTGTAATTTTTGGATAGCTCTACCTATAATGGAAGTGTTACAAACTTCTATAAGTTGCTATAGCTTTTAGATATTTCATTTCAGAGCTTAATAAAACAGAATCGAAACAAATATTAAGAATACGTTTAAAAAAGTATAGGTGGATGACACGAACGTGCATGAGGAAGTAGAGAGACCGCAAAATTTTTACAATAGATGGTGTTGAAAAAACCATTTTCAATACGAGAGACAGGGGTATGAAGAAAATGATGTGAGCCATTATTTTCTATTTCATATGTAAATCGGATATAACTTTCTATAGAGTTTAGTATGTAAGACATGATCAATATTCTGACGAGATGTGTCGATAAGTGTGAAGGTGTCATCAACGTAAAGGATCCAAAATTGAAAAGTCATTTTCTTAAGAAGCATACTTTCAAAATATTGCATGTAAATATCAGTGAGAATCTGGGAGAGAAGGGTACCCATTGCTAAACCTTCTGATTGACGATAAAATTTTCTTTGGAATGAAAATGTTGTTTGTGATAAACAATTACGGGTGAGAGAAATTAATTCTTGTATTTCAAAAAACTTAAAGTAAAACTCTTTTAATATCGTTTCAAGACAGCAGAAAACGTCACTTATTGGAATATTAGTAGTAAATAGGGATTTTACAACAAAAGTAACCATAGTAAGATTAGTGTGAGAGCAGTTTTGAATATTTTTCACGAAGTTAATAGAATTCTTTTCAGTGTAGATAGTTGCAGAAAGCTGTAGCCCTGCCATATTCAAAATAAATGTCAGTTATTTCTATGCACCAATAATTAGGTTAATTAAAATAAATAAATATTTTCTTTAGAAAGTGAGACTTATACAGTTAATTGAGCACATATTTAACATTAGGTTAAACGTTTTCCATAACAATAATGGATGTTGTTTCTTAAAGTAATCTAAAAACAAAAATAAAATAAATAAAGGTTAGAAAAACTAAACAATTTTGTTTCAATATAACAAACACTATCAAAAAATAATACATTCATTAGCAACAAATATTATATTTATTCATTTTCCACAAGCAACTAATTTCATGATTTTCATTTAATGTTCAATTGTTTCTTCTTTATGTTCAATTTCTGTTCAAATACTTTTTAATTCAGAAAGGGAACTGATTTTATATCTTTCTGTAGTTGATATTTACTGCATTTAATGTATGATTATTATCCAATACTTTTCGTATTTTGATTACTAATTTTCTATTTTTTCTTTTCATAGCTATTACAATTCTTTATTTTTCTTTTCTTTCTTTCTTTTTCTTTCTTTCTTTCTTATTTTTCTTACTCCACTTTTGTCCTCTAACATTCCTTATCACATCTTGTATATTATGATATTCATTTTAAAAATATCAAAATAACAAAACTGGATAAATTTGTTTATTTTATCATTGCATATACTATTTAAAAATTTTCGACGATAAAATGTTAATCAAAAGATAATAAGAAGGGTATTTGAATTATACTGGCCAAGAATAAAAAATAAAAAGTCAAATTTTTAGAAAATTTATTAAAATTTGTTAACAAAAAATGTGAGACCATATAAGCAAGATCTTCTTACTTATTTATTAATATGACTTTTTTTCCACATTTTCCTTAACCTTTTTCATTATTGCCTTTTTTTTCCCCCCTTTAAATTTCTTCTTCTGCATTCTATTTATGAAATTTTCTGAAATTTATTACACTAAACAATTTTTTTGAAGAATTTCTGATACGATGTTGCTTTCAAGTTTAACTCGTGCTTATTTTAATTAATTAATTAATTTAATGAGATCGTTCACAATTTTTTTTCGCACCTAATACAATAGTTTCGCGGTTTTTAAACTTATCATGTTTATCTGTATGTATATTTTCTTTTTAAAATATAACTACTGCATATAGTTAACTACTGCAGAAAACAGCAGTTACCTTATAATTCTTTTCCTTTTCGCGTTAGGCTATTTGTACCATAATTTTAATTAAAATTTGTGATATTTTAGCGATATAAAAATCATAGGAGTACCACTATTCTAACATACACTGTTAAAAAAATGCAGAAAAAATACAGAAATTCTCTGTAATTTCAGAAAAAAAGTCGTAAAATACGTTTTGTCTACGTAATTTTCTCGTAATTTACGACTTTTTTTCTGAAATTACAGAGAATTTCTGTATTTTTTCTGCATTTTTTTAACAGTGTAGAAATCTTTTATAATATATGTCTGCTATGTAATTCAAACGCCATTAGTTTTAAATAGTGATTACGAATTCTGCAGTTAATCGCACTCTCATAACTGATAATAATCACGTCCATCATCGTCCAAAACAAGAATTATTCTTGCGTATGAGAATATATTAAAACAATGAAGTAAAATATGTTGCACAAAAAATTTCATGAGTAGAGTAAAAAAAAAAAAAAAAAAAAAAAAAAAAGAAGTTAAGATTAATCAAGTAAAACTGTTACTTATCTCTAAAAATGACTATACACGTGTAACGTGATGACTGCCTTTATATTTTAAATAATACTGTGTTCATAAACAACATATATATGCATGCTCTTTAACAACATACACAAGCCACTTGGTCAATGAAAATATTTAAGAAAATTGTAGCCTGTAAAAAGTCACTCGATTTTCTGATTTTTTTTAAACATTTTACCACATACGATAGTACACTAAAAGTACACTAACACTTTCACCCTCTTTTTACTCTAGCCCTACAATTTCTGAGTAATAAGTATTCTTCATGTATTATTGAATTGTAGATTACTATTTACGCCCCTCCCCTCCCCCCCCCCTCCCCAAAAAAAAAAGATTTTTAAGCTTTCTAGTTTAAATAACACCATTAAATGATAAAAGGTAAAGCAGTACACTGTTAAAAATTTGGTGCTTGAACCAAAACTTGATACTGATGTAGCTGCAACCACCCAATGGTTTAACGTTTTACCATGATTTGGTAATTTTATGTTGAACCAAATATTGGTATTATGTTTTAACCATCTGACGGTCTTTGAAAAGGGCAAAATCGTAATGTTCTTTTCACTGCATAGTTTTTTCAATGTACTAAATTATTTTGACTTCAACTTGATATTAAAAATGTAACTATGTACATAAATATAATCCTTATAATTACTACTTATGACCTTCAAACTTGAAAAAAAAAACTAAAATTCCATAAATATATAATTTTGAATTATAAGTGTATTTTGGGGAAAAAAAACTTAGTGACTGGATATATTTTTCAGCAACGCACAGAGGAGCATTTGACTGATTTAGCCGGCCAAAAGTATTTCATACTGCAAAACTGGTGAAAATCTTATAACTTGTTAGTTATTAATACTGGAATACTTTATAATGGTTTTCTTAAGAAAGTATATTTTTTCTTTGTATATAAACGGCTCATCAAAATCGCTGTAACATAGAACAATAACATTAATAATAATAATTTTTTTCTGAGTTTGCGATTGCATTTAATCAATAAATAACACTTTATCATCTAGCGTAAATCAGTCATTAACATTTATTATGTCACATGAAAATCTTTCAAATATTTTGAAGCTAACAATGTTTCTTTTCTAAGAGCTTCTTTGAATGTTTTTGAATCGATATAAAATGACATTATAATGAATTTTTATTGATCTACGTGTGTCATTGTTATCACCATATCTCAAGAAAAAACAATAGCAGAAAGTCCAGACTAGTTATTCTATCATATAAGAATGCTACACTAAACTTTTCATCGAGATCAGGAAAATGGTTCATGTACAGAGGCTGTTCGCACATTTTTTAGACGATTTTGATGGAGTGTACTGAAGCAATTTCACTCATATTTCGTGTTTTAATTGTTCAGTTTGATAGCCCTTGTTCTTAACTATCATTCTACATCGTAATTTCTATGATAATAATGCTTTTTATAATATCGGAAGAGGTATATTTTTCTACTCCTCTTGAACGGCTTTCCAAAGTCCACAAAGCGTTGTAGTCGGTGTTTGGATAATGTTGATTTTAAGAGTCAAAAAACACAAAAATCCAACAGTGATACATCAGGAGATTTAGCAGGAATATCAGTGAAGGGTATGGTTTTAATTCCCGTTTTTTGTTCCATTTTTTTCTAGAAAAGCAATTGCGGATTGCGATGGCCGCTTGTTTTGTCGTGATACAGTTCAACGGACTGATAGCATTGTGGATAAGGATCTGGATTTTCATTTTTAAAAATTGGAATTAAAATATGTTCTTGATAGTATTTAGAGCTGATTTTGACATTTTTGTCACATTTTTTTTGCTTTTATCTTGCGCTTGTAAGAAAAACCAGTGGCAATCATAAATCCTTTAGAAAAACTTTCTTTTGATGCTTTGAACCATGTAGCAAAAATTTTTTTCTCCACTTTTGTGATAATAAATTGATCTTTTTTTATTGCAACCACTTAAATAGACACAAGATTCATCTATTGTTGCGGCATTTTTCCATTTTTCTCCTGATAAATGCTTTTCATAAAGATTTCCCTAAAAACTCTCTTTGGAAAGAGCGGAACCTATCCTTCCATCCACTGCCTTTTTAAAAGCGCATTTTTGCATCTAAACAAAAATTCTAAATATCAGAAGATAAATAAAACTTCCAAAAATATAACTGTTGTAAAAATAAAATTCCCGATGCAAACGATTTTTTCTTACTGCGAAATAAAATCGTCTAAAAAATGTGCGAACAGCCTCTGTACAGTAATATCCAAGAAAATTCAGTTACATTACATCTATGGGGGAAAATGTTTGCTAGGTTACTGTTTAAAAACTATAAGAAGTACTAAATGAAATGAAATGAACATATATATTTTATGGGCATAACAACATGTTGTCTGTAGAATATAGTCTGAAAATCATTCACCTTTCAAATACAGGGATATTCAAAAGTACTGGAATATAGCGGGATTATACATGAAAATTGATGGAAGTCTATTTTAAGATTGTGCTGTATTTAATTAATATAAAACTCTATCTAAGTAAATTATTGGGTGTGTACATAATTTATAGAAGATACCGAGGGATACCAATAATTAAGCGAAAACATCCTTTTTCTAAAACGTATTTGGTGGAAGTGCTTTACTATATTTTACCATGTCCAAAAAAAAAAAAAAAAAAAAAAAAAACTGTTCAGGAGTGAAAATGAATTCCTTACACCCATACAATAAATAACGAGCTATTTTAAGTTAAATTTTCAGTGCTTGTCTTTTGTATACTTACGCCTTTTAACGTTCACTGAACACTAAAATCAAGTTTTAAATGGTTGTATTTTGTGTACGTCTGTTATCAGTGTATAACTTACGAAAAAATAATTGCAGGCAATTCAAATGTTATATTTTGAAATTCATATGAGGTTGCTACTTAAAAGTTTGAACCAGAGTCATAAGTGTTTATAGTGTTGCAAGTGAAAGGCTTTTGAATAACTTGAGTATAATTTAAAATTCAATAACGATTTTGAATTCTATTTAATTATAGATACTTTATTAAATGGAGGAGTTCAAGGGAAAGTGGGAGGTAACCCTACTCATACAAATTATATGGGGAATAAAACTTTTACCAAACCTTGTTTGAATTGTTTTTAACGCAGATTTTTATAAAGTACTTGATAACTTACATCTTACTCTGTAAATTATCTTCATATTATATAAATGCAGGGTAAGAGAAGTCATGTGTGTACACCATATTATTAACAAAATTTACGAGCTCTCTCTTTTAATACTGGCATATATTTAATGAGGGACTGCCTTGGCGAAATTTGAAGTTTGGCTCCGAAGTAGCTCGGACATTTCTTGTCAAAGTCTTTTCTTACACAATTCTATTGATAGTTATTTCAATTGATCGCCAAAATGGCACAAAAATTATTTGAAGTCGCTAAGGGTGTCCAATACTAAAGTTGTGCTAGAAAGGGGATATTTGATTGTAATTTTTTAGATAATAATTTAATAATATTTGGAGATTAGCTATCATGGAATAATTTTTGAAATGAAGGAAAATGAAAATAATGTCATTTTCTGAAACACATAGATTTTCGTATGAGAGGGGCTCTAACGTAATAGTAGTTACTAGCATCTAATTACCTCAAAAGTATTTAGTATACATCTTGAACTTTCGATTGGTGAAAAAAAAATAACAATTTTTTTTAATGTAATATAAGTATTACTTTGCAGAATATTAATATTAACAGTAAAATTTCTATAAAAATAAGGTGTACTTCATGTCGCCTTATCATGTCTTTAAGAAAAGTTATTATAAATGTTCTCTTGTGGGACATTAACATACTTAACTGTTCTTCAATAAACAATAAATATATTATTTCAGTTAAAGTTTTTAGTAAAAAAAAAATCACTCTAAAAAAGCCGTTATAAAATTGAAGTTGAAAGCAGATTTGTTGAACGTTTTAGCTGCCCTTCGAAAAACGGGTTTTTGGCCATCTAAATGGTGAAAATGCCCCTCTGTGCGGCTGTCAGATGGTTAAATAAAGAAAAATCAAAAATCAAAATTCGACCAATTCGGGGATCGAATTGAAGACTGTCCAATTTCAAGTCAAACACCCTGGTACTGTGCCACACATTCTTGCCTGTTAATTCTGTTTCGCTTATTTTGATAAAAGGGAATAAATTTTCTAGGATCTTATCTTAGCCATGGGTGATTTCTTACACAAAATTTGCATTTTACCCTATGTTATCGACCATGCTCTTTAATTTAAGCTTGGTTTGGTTTCAATAAAAAATTTTCTGAGTCATACTTCCCTTGTGAGTGGATGTATGGTAGCAAAATTTGAAAGTGAGTTTAAACCATATTATGGTATTGCTTATAACTTTACTCCATACAGTGGTTCAAGCATGAACTGAAATTTTTAACAGTGTATTGCATATTTTACACTCCAACAGAAATTTTTAACCGATTGGCTTCTTATGAATGGTACTAAATAAAAATTGCAGATGAACATGACTTTTCCGCATTTAAGGATAAATAAGAATCATACACTAAGAAAAATAATCTGGTGTTTCACTCACACGACTTCCTCATATCCTTCATTTTAATATTAAAAAAGTAGATTGCAGATTAAAGATCAGTAAGGTAATCTACAAGGTAAGATCAGAAAGGTAAGATAATAAAGTTTAAACTACTTTAAAAATAAACTAAAATAGGTTTAGGCATAGTTTTATCTGACGTATAAGTTCGTGTTACGGGGGTCACCGCCGCCTCTCAGCAACCCTTCAATTATAGTGCCTAAGTTTATATTTAAAAAATAATAATAAAAACAAGGATCGTATTAATGCCACTCTTATCAAACTTTTCAAGTGATAACCTAATACGAATTTTGAAACATCAAACTTCAATTTTCTGCAGTTATTTGTTCTTAAGTTATGCTGATTAGTAGATATACATACTGATCAAACTGTAAAAATAAGATTTCCGCACCCAGGAAACCTCAAAACATGATATTACACAAAAACCAGATTTGAAAATAGAACTTCAAGAAACACTTGCTTACAAAATAGGTATGAAAAATGAATTTTCCTTAATGAGCAGTGGTCGTTGATATAGAAAATGTAGTAAAGCTTATTTTTCGGTTACATTTAACAGAAAAAATCTTTTGGGTGGTCCTGTATATTGTCTGTAAATTCCATGCACCTCACTTTATTTAATTAAATTAATCTTAAATGAAAAACGCTTAACACAAAATGAAATACACTTGCAGCATTTTTCAAGTATAGCCCGATACATCCAAATACATTGGGTAGCCCAGTATACAAATAATACCTCTCTTCACCATGTTTATATCTGGTATTGAAAAACTGACTTCTACCAGAGTTAGGATGGGACTGTTTGCAGACGACATTGTACTGTGGTGCTCGGGAAACAATATTAATGATATTGAATCGAGACTTAATAATTCTCTTGTAGCTGTATCCAACTTTGCCAAGGAACATAAAATCAGTTTTAATCCCCGCAAATCAATTGCCACCTTCTTCACAACCAACAAGCATTTATATAATTATCAACCACAACTGAAGTTGGAGGGACAGAGTCTCACTTATGAGAAGCATACCAAATATCTGGGATTTATTCTGGACCAAGAGTGCACTAGTAACAGGCATATTGAACACATTGTATTGAAAAGTAGAAAACGTCTTAATATTCTTAAATATATTGCGGGTAGAGATTGGGGAGCCGACGCAACAACCCTTAGAACAACATATATGACTTTCATTAGGCCTATACTTGAGTATGGTTTCCCGGTTTATTGTTGTGCATCCAAAACTAACCTTAACAAGTTAGAACAAGTTCAATTAAGTGCTGCCCGGATTATCACTGGTTTGAGACAGAGCTGTCCTTCTGAAATTGTTCTTTTTGAGGCTGACTTACAACCGCTCCATACTAGAAGACAAGCTGGCCTTGTTAAGTACTATAATAAACTCTCTAGTTACGGCCTCTGCAACAAGACCTCCACGTATCTTAACGGCTGGAGGTTCCTCTCATCAAAGATTAAAGAGGAACAGCCCTTTCAGTCACGCCGCCTCTCTTCAACTACCTAATTGTAATGTTGAACCCAACTCACTACACTGCTGCTTGAATCCTGCAGAAGTACTCCCCAGGGTTCACTTTCACTTTAACTTAAGCTCTCATGTTAACAAGAAAGACTACATCCCAGAACATCTTAGACAATTGACCTTGGAAAACCTAAGCCACATTCCTAATAATGCCATTAAAATCTTCACCGACGGTAGTAAAATTGACAACCTAGCAGGTAGTGGCATATATATTGAAACCCCTCACGCCAACTTGACTCTGTCTCATCGTAATCCAAATTACTGCTCTGTCTTCAGAAGTGAATTGATTGCAATAGACCTGGGACTAGAAGCTATTCTCTCTGAAGAGGATTATGGTAACCTATGGATCTTGACTGATAGCCGTAGTTCTTTTCACCATCTTAGTAATTGGATTCTTGTGGGCGACAAGGTCAGCACCTCTGTACTGCTTAAATTAAAGCTCATTTCACAAAACCATGACGTTCATTTGCAATGGATACCTTCACACGTGAATCTCCACGGGAATGAAATGGCTGATAATCTTGCTAAGGAGGGTTGCAGGATTTCTTCAACTCCCTCCTCCGCACTTACTTTTCAGGAGTTATACTCCCGGGAAAATTTAAAAATCTCGGAGGAGTGGAAAACTCCCCCCACCCATATTTGGTACAAGGGCTCAAAACCGGGTTTGTCCCTTGACCTCCCGTGTGACAGACGTACCCGAACTGTGCTGTCAAGACTTGCTAGCGGTCACATCAAGTGCCTCACTTTCATCGAGGGCAGGAAAACTTTCGCCACCTGCACCAAGTGCCAAAATCATCAGGCTTCTCCTGAGCACCTTTTGGATTGCATGGGACTCTCTAAGGAGGATCTTTTCATCAATCCTCTTCTGGTCTTTGACTTTCTAACTGTCAACGAACTCGTGGATCTTGTCTGACTCCGTCAGACAAAGAGGATAAGCAACAACAACAACAACAACAAATAATGAATGGTTTCTATTCCATATGCTTTCTACACGAAACATGATTTTATTCATATACAAATAATATATATATTTATTCATTTTGTTTAGGGAAACCTATGGATTTTACACTTTATTTACCAGAAATTTCGCCTATAGACATAACGCATTTGAATTCTATTGGATGACCATGTACACGAACCCTTTGCTTGATCTGAACGAAACAATTAGTGTAGCATCACTATATGATACACATTTAGAATACCGAGTCTGAACTTCTTACAACTATTAATTCCTTATATAACCTGATAACAGGTGTACACACAAACCAGACGCTAAAAATATAATTTTCATTTTCGGATTCGAGTGTCTCAAAACGTGTAAATATAACAAAAAATCATTTTCTAAAATTTATTCAAGAATATTACTTACTGTATCATATAAATAGATAAGAAAAAGTAATAGATGTGATAGTCATGATGGGACGTAAAATTTTTATTGCATAAAATTTTAAATGATGAACAAAATAAGTCATTTTTTTTTTTTTTTTTTACTTTAAAGAAATTCAGTTTTGTCATCTTAATATTTTATAACTCAACCATTCTTCTTTTTAATTAATTTTATATGTTTTTATACAACATATTGTTACCGGTACATTTCCTGACTTTAAACAATAACACCCTTTTATTGGTGTTTCTATAAAACGTTGTATTCTTTAACAAGGAGGTTTTTTTTTGTACTTGTAATAAAATTCGTAAATTTTACTCTCATAAATCAGTGTGGTATATATAACTGGCATATATGTACATCAGCGTAACGTAAACTTTTAAAAACGAAAACGCAAAGCCCTTTTGTAATGTAAAGCAGAGTTGCTAATAATGCACTCCTTCCCTTGATTCCTTCACCAGAATATGCATACAGAAATCGTTAACTTAATTCATTGTGGAAACATATTACTGAGGATTAGCTTAAAAAAATTATAGGTGAAGAATCAGTCAAAAAACGCAGACTTTTACAATCTTTTAAAGTATTATTTTAGAGGAGGGGGGGGGAGGGGCTCATTAATCTAAAAAAATTTGCATTAACGTGACACGTAAGGAATGTGATAAAAGTGATACTTATATTTAAAGTAATAATTAATGTTAATGTCTATATTTAAAAGAGATTTAAAATTTCTAAAACATTTTTTCATCTGTACTGAGAAAATATATTTAGATTAGAAAAATATAGTCTTTAAATAAAATTTTCAGTCAGAACAAAATTTAATAATTAATATTTAATTTCTCAAATAAAAAAAAATAGAGAAAAAACTTAAATTTCCTAATAAGTGATAGTTACTCTGAAAATTTTATTGATAAGTTTAAAGACAAATTTATGCACCAGAGTACAAAACTTATGAAAACATCCTTTTTCAATATATAGCCATAAAATTAAAGAAAAAGTATTTTTACAAACTTACAATGAAAATTCAACTCACTAGAACCTTGATGCATTTGCAAATATCAGAAACATGGAATTAGAACAGGCGTGAGGGCGAACAAATCTCATGGGATCAACGTGCGCACTGCAAAGGAGTTTAAAAAAGAAAAAAAAAAGTTGCATTTACAGGCATTTTCTGTAATTAAATCTTATGCGTAATATGGCTATAACAAATCCTCGGGATGCCTTTCATATGGTAGAATTATCGGCAAGCTTGAGAAAGATCCCTCAGGATGCCTTTCATATGGTAGAATTATCGGCAAGCTTGAGAAAGGTCCCTCAAGATGCCTTTCATATGGTAGAGTTATCGGCAAGCTTCAGAAAGGTGTTGTTACACGAGTTTTTCCAAAATTTTGGAATTCGAAAAGTTTGCGTTTCCTGAGCATGGAAAACTATATATATGACAGGCACAGGTTTAAGAAAGATTCTCACTGATAAGAAAAGGCATGTGATAACTATAGTTATTACTATCAAGCTTGATGTGTAGGTTTAACGTCGCACTAGATCTACGCAATGGGAAATTGGCAACGATCTGGAATTCACTTTAAGGGTCTCTGTCCTGGATAAAAGCGAACAAAAACATTTAGAGGACAAATTCTTCAATAGCTTTGTACGGAAACTAGTCGACAGTGTCCTATTTACTCTGATTAAACATCTTTATAAAGGGGACTATCCGTCTACCGTTAGATGTGCTGCATAATATTGAATCAGGAAATCTACGACACCGTTAGTATGAGTGTAAAGAACACAAAGCCTTGCCGTCTTATTAATAGTTCATGTCTTCTGCATGGATGAGATTCATATCAGTTTATCAAGTGATTCTAGGCACCAGTAAATATAGAGAGAGGCATAAAAAAGCTGACTTTTTAATAACATTAAAGAAATGTATGATTGAGAGGGTTCTGACAAAATTGTAAGAAAAGAGGAATTATTACAAATGTCAGTATGAATCTCCTCATTCTCGATAAAATTTCACTTACTGCAGACCATTTTTATGATGAAGTTATTATCTCATACATGCGTGTGTTTTGAGGTTCCGTGGGTCCAAACATTTTTGTGGACGATAACATAAAGCACATAAGCCTCATGCAGTCCAATTATTTCTAGTAAATGAAGAAATCCGAAAATTTTCTTGGTGATCTTGGTCATCACACATTTCTACTCTTGATATTTCTTGATTATCACGTAATTCCACTGAACATGTGATGGATACCGACGAGAAATTGCCCACACAGTTGTATCCACCAGAGAATCTTGGACAACTACAGATGTTTACTAATGAATGGGAACTCTTACTTCATTAACTGTTGAAAAAATTGGTTTTAATTATGGACAAATAGTTCCACACAATTAATTAAAATAAACGGGGAGATAATTTTATCATTTATAAAAGGTCTTTACTTAGCCGGTCGTCTGTTTTCCAGACAATATTTTGTATGAAAGCAATTTTGTGTATTATTAAAGCCGTCTTTTGCTTCGTTCCATACTTTATGCATCCTATTCTCCTTTTATTTTATCTTATTTATTTATTTATTTTTTTGCTACATGATTTCGTCATCCTTTGAATACTACATAGGGCCTCTTTTGTATGAATTCCAAGTTTATCCGTCGATTATATTTACGGAATTACAGTAAAATACGGAAAGATACTTAGCACACTAGTGTAAAATAAATTTCCGCATCACATTTCTTATAAAATATATCTTTCCTAACAACTATAAATTTGCTATTATTTGGGTATGCATTCTAGAAAAATTATTTGTTTCCCGACATGTCTACCAACTGAGAAGATAATAAAATCTATATTTTTATGTGTTAGTTTTTATGTCATGGCCAACATTATCTATCTATTATAAAAATAATTATATCAGATTTCAGGATTTATTCATAAAGATTCTAGGTTTTCAACCATAGTATTTAAACAGGAATTATTTGGATAAATTCTAGAAATTAACCAAATTTCCAGATTTTGGGATTTTAATCTATAGTTTGATGTATATATGTAATATATGTTGTATTAAAACTCGAATAAACTACTACGTCAGAAACGCCAAAGAAAAATATTGGAAATGCATACAGCTGTTTCGGTACGCTATAGACTACCGAAACAGCTGTATGCATTTCCAATATTTTTCTTTGGCATTTCTGATGTAGTAGTTTATTCGGGTTTTAATATTCCAACGCCAAGTCTCCTGTTATTAATATATGTTGTGCTTTGTATGAGCTATTGTTAAAGAAACTTAAAAACGACCATTTTATAGTAAGCGTATGGTACTTTGACTTATTTTAAATTGTTATACATTTTTAATTGCAGATTTTGTCAAAAATATCTATAACATATTATTCTAATACTTTAGACTCGTACAGTATATTCTAAAGCAATAGTAAATTCTCCATATATTTTTTTTTTCTTTCTTTTTTTAATGTTGTGACTTATTTTACTGGTGGTACTTTTTTGACAATTACAGATTGATACAAAGGATTCTTATATGACATATCATCGTTTTCTGCCGTAAGGGCAACTGACATATATGTATTAAATATAATTTTCGTTTTTGGCTATTTATAGATAGAACACTAGCATGATACAATTTACTGCTTCCGTTTTTAAAGCTATTACCTTGCCTAATATGGTTAAATCTAAATTCCAAAATTTTAAAATATTTTTGCTAAATTTGAAAAACAATAATTTAGCCTTCACTGAATTCGAAAACTGCTTGAAAATTTTTAATATTTTCTTTATTATATTTTTAATTTTTCTTTATAATATATTTTATTGTGATTCTAGTTTTTTTTTTTTTTTTTTTTTTTTTTTTTTTTACCGATTTTGATCTTTAAGTTCTTTTTATCAAGAAATAGCTGTTGTCATACCTTTTAAAGTGATGTTTCAATTGTAACTGTTTGAAAGTTAGAAGTTATCCTACCATTACACGAATATTATTTTACAATGGGCTATATCTTCAAATATAAAATATTTTATTCTGGTTCACTTCTTTTATTACCTTTGTTTTTACAGATGAAAATATCTTAGTACCCTTTTGTAAAAATTGTAACAAGCTGCATATGTAAAACGGTTATTGTAAGAAGCTAACTTGATTATTTTTGTCTGCGCGGTTTGTAATGGCCATAATAAACACATTTAAATTTATATTCATATATTTTAATTTTCCTATATTATATCTCATATTTTATCTTTAAAAAATTCAAAATAAAAGTTAACTATGCGGAACATGAAAGTCTTATTATACTAAAATTATTATTAGTTATTTTAAAAATATTCCAAAATTTATCGACCAAATATATTTGATTCGCTATTTTTTCCAAGAAAAATAGGGAGTTTCGGTTGAATATAAATAAACAGCAAATTAATTTCGTTAATCTATACTAAATGAAAAGGATCAGATAAATGGAGCAGAAAAATAAACTTTGAATTAAAGGAAGTAAACCTGAAGATAAAAGAAAAGAAGAAAAAAAATTCTTGTAACAAAAAATATATCTTTGAATAGTTCCAAATTTAACAAATTAAAAAAATTCTTTAGATTCTATAAGATATTTTTTTAGTTTCTGAATTTTAACATGTATTTTAAAGTTAACATTAATTTTTTCAATGACATTCTAATAAATATTATAAAGTTTTCATGCAATCTTCAGTAAACAAAAATATGAAAGGTATATAATTATATTACGTATTAAATAAAATAAAACGTATCTCTTTAAGTAAGTAAAGTGCTGAATTTTAAACAGATATTTAAGTTTCAATGAGAAAACAATTAATACGATCTTTACGATAACTCAATGAGTAATTAAAATGTATAATAAAAATTAATTTATTAAAGACAAAAGTTAATTAATATTTTTTTCTTATTAATTTTGCCAATATATATGGAAATGACGGATTTCAAAATAAATGCTTTCAACGAAATTCAACTTAAATAATATTCATATATCTGGCCAATAAAATTTTAATATACAGGGTGATCAGAAAATGATTATATGTTTGAAAAATTAATAATTCACGGATTAATGTAGGTAGAGAGGTAGAAATTGGCACACATGCTTGGAATGACAGGGTGTTTTATTGTAACCACAAAAAAAAAAAAAAAAAAAAAAAAAGGTCTAAGAATGGCCGACAGATGGCGCTTCACGTGATAAGAAAAATAATAATTAGCATGACAAATTATGACAAAGCAAAGACGAAGTTCTTCAGGAAAAATGCTCAATATGTTGCTCATCATTCCTCAACAATAGCTGTAGTAGAGGGACAATGTTGTGAACAGCACCATACAGCCTATCTGTAGTTAAAGTGAGACATTCGACAAGAAATTGCACAAACTCGATTTATATGCATTTCTTTTTTCTTTTTTCATTTTTGATTTTGCAGGTTTCTTGTATTTTTAGATAGAAAATTACTCTACAAGATGTGGTGTATAAAAAATAATGTACAAATAACGTTTTGGAATAAATTAAAATAGTTGGCAGCTATGTCGAAACTATGTCGAAGCTATTTCGAGCAACGATGCTAATTCTGACTATTTCGAATGCTAATGACTAAACATGAAATTTCTCAAATTCACTTAACACTAAATATATCACTTAATGACTTAAATTCACATTTTAACTATCTATTTTTAAAGAATCTCAATGGAAACAAATACAGTTCAAGACAGTACAAAAATATATATTTTGCTTTAATGAAACTCAAAAAACTTTTCATTAAAAAAATACTGAAGAGAAAAATACTTATACACAAAAAGGCATACAGAAGCAAAATACATTCTCACTCCATTTAAATTCCTTGACATTTTCCTGGATGGCAGTAAGAAACAGAAAGATTTATGACATCTTAAATTATTGAATATGTAATAGCAGATGTTTTTGGCATGTGTAATGAAGTAAGCGTGAAAAAAACAAACAAAAAAATGCTTTTCGAAAGTATTTCTTCAAAAGAGATTTATTGAACGCTTTTGCAATGTTGTATGTAAAACGAAATTTAAATCCTAGGTAGTTTAAAAATACTTGTGAGAAATAGAAAATTTAGATTGGATAAGATCTCACTTTAAATTAAATGATAAATGAGAACATTTAGCATTAAATATGTTTAAATATCACGCACAATGGCAATCTTCACAAGTTTTTAAACAAGAATTAATTTGTATGTTTGGATTTATAAAAGTACCTTAATATATACATATATATATATTAAGGGACAGGATACCTTTGACTGGGCACCACTGAAGTAGATTTTATATAAAAGACTTACAATTCGATATAATATTTATAAATTGAACTACATTAGATTTATTCAATATTCAGGCAACACAATTCTTATGGCTTTTGATGTGCTTTTTACAAATTTGAAATCTTTAAATTGCGTTTTCTCAGTCTCTATTTTTTCATGAATTGTTATCCTCAAAATATTAAATCCTCTTTAGATATTTAATAAATGACGTTTTTTTTTTTTTTTTTTTTTTTTTTTTGGATGTTTAATAGGATCTACTTAAAAAAATTACGGATGAATTTTGAAACTATTTATTAGATTTCGATAAAAAAAAAATAATTATACAGACACGACATTATTTCATTATTTAAAACATGAAAATCTGACATTGACAGATTTTAATTTAGTGCCAGAGGCCTACTGCTAAACTTGTTAATATCGACAAATTCTTCTTTAGTTAATTCGTGACGATCTAAATTCCAGGATAAAGTTTTCATTAAATCAAACCAATGTGTTTCAGCTGCAGATACTGTAACAAATAACGTTGGAAGTCCAAACTGTCTTATAGCCGCAAAACAACGTTTTTTCTCTTTTTCCCAATGAGGGGGAGGTGTGCCTTGGGGGGGGGACTCATGTCAAAGGTGTGCCTTGGGGGGGACTCATGTCAAAGTTGTACCTTGGGGGGGACTCATGTCAAAGTTGGGCCTTGGAGGGGGACTCATGTCAAAGTTGGGCCTGGGGGGGGACTCATGTCAAAGTTGGGCCTTGGGGGGACTCATGTCAAAGTTGTACCTTGGGGGGGGGACTCATGTCAAAGTTGGGCCTGGGGGGGGACTCATGTCAAAGTTATGCCTTGGGGGGACTTCATTCAATAAATCCCCATTCAATAAACCGACTGAAATAGGTCCTTAGCACTATTAAAAGTGACGTATAAAAATTCGACAACGCTGTACCGACTGAAATAGGCCTCTAGCACTAAAAAAAAAAAAAAAAAAGAAAGTGCATACCTATATAAAAAAAATTGCAAACAAACATTATGATATTTTATATTTATTAAATATATTTTAAAGAAAGAAAAAAGTTATTGAAAAATTTACACCCATTTTTTTTAAATGTAGATTCCATTAAAAAAAAAAAAAAAAAAAAAAAAAAAAAGGCTTCTTTTAGGTATCTGTAGAAGTTTTAACAAGTTGAAGATCATGAATTTATGAATAAATGGAAACCGCCGAAACGCAATTTAAAGATTTCAAACTTGTAATTGCAATCTCTTTCTGCAATAAATGGTATTATTTATTTTGCAATGTTGTTGTCCTTGCCCCTTTCTCTCATCGAAATCTCTTTAGAGTAATTTTATTCATATTTAATCATATATTATCAATTATATATTTAAAAAATCCTCTACAAAGATTACCGTATTAAAAAAGCTCGGGACTAACAACATTCCGGAATAAATAAAAAAAAAGTTGGCAGCTATGCACAAGACCCTAACATTTATTTTAAATTACAAAGTTTAATTTTATAGTTATGGATGTTTAATAAATATTCTGTACAATACCTACTCAAAAAATAAATGATTAAAACAACTAAGTAAGAAAACTAAAATAATGATGTGAAATAATAATGAATATATATATATATATATATATATATATATATATATATATATATATATATATATAGAGAGAGAGAGAGAGAGAGAGAGAGAGAGAGAGAGAGGGAGAGAGAGAGAGAGAGATGTGTGTGCATATAATATTGTGTTTTAATTTATATATATATATATATATATAAATCTTTTTAGTTCAATTAAACATATTTTAAATAAAATTATTTTCAAATAATTTGTTTCTTTACCTCATAAATCAACAGCTAGTTAAGTATTCATTATTGTAAAAGGTAAAATGGAACAAAACTTTCTTAAGAAGTTATTTTCTTTTGCTAAAACTTTTTCATTTTCTTAGATAATTACAAAACTTGACGCTCTTTTTCAACTTTTTTTTTTCTATCCTTGCTTCAATAAATCAGTGCTTGTTTATTTTGGAAAATGAATGTGCAGGAAGAATTTTCACTGATTAAATAATTAAAATGCATTTTATTATTCAGTCACGAATCGGCTGATGTTAAAAATTGCTGGCTAATGAAGAAACCAGTGGTTATTTATGTTTTATAAAATTTAAAGACAAAATTAGATTTTCTTAAAATTCTTGTTGTTAAGGTAATTCACTTTTATTAGAAATTGTTTCTTTAACTTAAACAGTATGTGCACTTTTTTTAAAGAAAAATTTAAATTAATAACGTTTAACTTGCTAAAATTACTTAATTAACTGATAATATAAGGCCTTTTTTTTTTTTTTTTTTTTTTTTTTTTTAAGTATGTATAGTTTTATAAAGATACAATTTTATAAAGATATAAAGATACTCTTACATTAAAAAAATTTTTTTTGAACAGTGATACAAATAATTAATATGAAATTATTTAACTGTGACTTATATTAATTTAAATAAGTATATTTTCCAATTTTTTAATTCTGAAAATGTTTAAGGTAATTGTAGGATTATATCTTATCTTACAGAGTATATTAAAGGAATATATTTTAACAAAACGAGCCGTTATCTAAAAAAGGAAAAAAAAAATAACAAATTCTTTGGAATTAAGAGATTGTAATTTCTTTTAAATTGCTGAAATTGCAATATATATGTTCAACTTCATTAAGATATTTTACATAAATAATAATAACATAAAAAAAAAATACATGTAAATATGATAAAATATTGAGAAAAAAATCTGATTTAAGTATGCTATGTAAAGAACGTTTAATGATATACAGGTGATCCAAAATTCATTCACAGAAAAAAATAAAATTTTTATTAATTGAAAAGTATGGCCAGTAGCGCTATGCAATTTTCACTGAAATACACGCAAAGACATGGGACTTTTTAGGCAGAAAAAGATTTATTAGCATGTTACTTTAAATTTTCTTCATAAGGAGACGCTATAATTTTAAATTTACTTTTTCACAGTGGCGCAGTACATTCTGTAAAAAATATGTCCTATTTGCTACCAGAAATTCTCTGTAATTTGAGAAAATACGTTTTGACAACGTAATTCTTTCGTAACGCGTATTTTCTCAAATTACAGAGAATTTCTGGCAGCAAATAGGACATATTTTTTACAGTGTACATCGTAACTTACACTATAAATGCTCAATGTAATGGCCGTCATTCTTTAGAATGACCTTCAGACGTTGAAAATTAGAAATTCTTTTACAAAAGCATTCGGTATTTGCAATATGACGTCACTTGATCAGACGAATATGTTTAAAATATAAGAGGATACTGCGAATACAGCTCGATATCTTGGTGAAAAATGTAACAAAAAATATTCTTTCTTATATAAAAAAAATCCCATGCTTTTCTATACATTTCAGTGAAAACCGCAAAGAGCTACAGTGAATACTTTTTTAGTATAGAATCTTTTACTTTTTCTGTGACTTTTGAATCACCCGGTATATATATATATATATATATTTATATACATACATACAGATAGATAGATAGATAGTTAAAAGTGATTTGATTGCGAAAAAAACCCCAAAAAAAACAATACAACTATTAAAGTAAAGAGTTCAGACTCTAATGAATAAAAATGTGAGTTGTGAAAAATAAAAATCTTTGTAAGCAAAAACGATAAATTGCAAAAATCTCACAAGAGTTGTTTCGGGGCGAAATAATATCATGAACCTTCGTCAGGCGAACACGAGTAAAGTAAACGTGCATTACTGAATTCGTGTCTACTTTGTAAAACTAATTTTGGACTAATAATGTGAAATTAATGAATGAGTATTTTTCTTTTTGCTGTAATAACTATGCGCTTTTCAAATCTGTTTTTTGTTTTATATAAGTTGACATTTTAATCCAAGTTAGATATGTATCGATATTTTTTTCGGTCGATTATTAAGCATAAGACTTTGCTGCTAGCAAAGTTTAAACTAAGTACTCATTAGGAAATATGCCAAAATTCTGTAATTTAACAAAGAAAGTAAATTTATCTTAAATTAAATTTAACTTTAATGAACATATCATTTATGCTGTGTTATTAAGTAAAGATTAAAGTTCTGCACTGATTGTGTTATCCTCACTGTAAATAGAAGCGTCTTAAATTCAGACAGAAGTGTGTCTGAAATGTCAATTCAGACACATAAATGTCTGAAACACTTACGCATGCAAAATTTCAGACGAATGTGCTGTCTTAAATTAAGACACGTAAGTGTCTTTTTTATAAATGAGCTCAGATAAGTGTCTGAATAAGGTCGATATGTCTGAAATTAAGACATATAACATTTTCAGACACATAAAATTTCAGACATTTTACAATTTATGCACTTAAAAATTCAGACATTATAAATTTCAGACACTTAGAAATTCAGACATTTGTATTACTTAACAAATTTTCCATATGGAATCTACTTTAAGCAGCATGCATATCCTGTTTTAACATTTTTTTAAACAAATAAATTTGACATTATTTTATGTAATATAAGTAGTTAACTTATTTAAAATACTTAGACACGGATCTTATTCTGTTAAAAATTAAAAAACAAAGTTAATTTTTATTTAAAATTCTCACATGTAATAAATCAAAAAAATATTAAGATAAACGAAGCATGTAACTTGTAGCTAAGAAAGCGAATTCGTAGCTAAACAATCTAAAACAATTTGTGCATAATGGATTTTTTTTTTTTTTTTTTTTTTTTGCATTACAAAATTATTTTATGTTTCCCTACACTTCAAAATGTAAAAGAGCATTTTTTTTTTGGTTTCATGTATATAGTTTGTTTTCTTCCAAATACCAGTTTTAAAAAAAAATCGTTTAAAATACATAGGCTACTATTTTTTCATATTTATTAGGCATTTTACAAAAAAAAAAAAAAAAAAAAGAAAAAACTCTAAACTTCTACACATGAAATTTAAGATAATATGCATTAAGCTTTACTTCTTATGAACAGTTTTATTGCAAAGACATTAAACTTCAATTTGTTTTACGGATACTAGAACATATTTCGTTATACAAGCAGAGTTCAGCGTGAGCACCGATGGCTTGATTGGGAAGACACTCGACTTTGAATCGATTGGTTGTCAGTTCGATTCCCGCCGGGGGCAACGGGGACTATTATTGTAAAAATTATTAATACATATATTCTATGCTCTAGGAGATTCTGGAATCTATTTCTCACGGGTAAACAGTATAAAACGCATCTTTTTATTTATGAAAAATATTCACTTCAGACAGGGTCAAAGATGGCGGAATTTCAGACGTTTCGAGTGTGAAACGATGTGCCTTTTAAGACACTTTTTAGCATCTTAAAATTGAACACCCGTTTCAGACACAATTTTGTCTGAATTTCAGACACTTGTATTTACAGTGATACGAACCCAACAGCTGAATTTGAAGTCAACTGAAAAACCGACAAAATAATTTTCATCTACTTGTAAACAGATCCAAACCCGACATTAAAATACTTTTTTGATGACCTTTACTAGATTTTCGACTCATCAGTTTACACTGAAACTCGAAAGGACTGTAAATATTTATGCCTTCATTTAACCTTAGTGGTTTTGTTTCTCAGTTTGTATAGAGTATGCTGTAATATATTAAATTATAGAATTTTTAATAAAATCAGGGTTTTTTTTTTAATATATAGTTACATTTTGAAACTATAGAATTCAAAAATTGTACATATAAAATCAAAAATATTATCAGAATAAACTCCATTCAAATAATAAGTAATTAAAATAATTACGGAACAAAGTTTAAATAACAATATGAATTATTTAAAATATTTAATAATATCCATTTATTTATCTTCATTTATTTATGAAATTAAAGTACATATAATTCTTTTAAGTTTACTCAAACATATTTTAAATAAATATATTTCTGAATAATTTGTTTCTGTACCTCATAAATCTGCAGCAAATTATGCTTTCATTATTATGAAAAGTGAAGTGGAACAAGAGTTTGTGAAGAAGTTATTTTCTTTTGTTAAAACTTTTTCCTTTTCTAAGCTAATTACACGATTTAAAATTCTTCTCTACTTTTTTTTTTTTTTTTTATTTGCTTCAATAAATCAGTGCTTGTTAATTTTAAAAATGGATGTACAGGGATAAATTTTACTTATTAAATAACTGAAACCATTTTATCATCCAGTCACGAAATGGTTCACGTTAAAATTTCTGGGTAATGAAAATTTATGTATCATGAAGTTCAAGACAACACTTTGACGATTTTTGTTATTAATAGAAATTGTTACTCTAGTTAAATGAGAATCTGTAATTTATTTTAAATATTTTAAAGTAAAGAACACCTAACTTGTTAAAACTACTTACTAACTTGTTAATATAGAATATATTATTTTTTTTAATACGTAAAGTATTTTAAAAAGATAATTAGTCTTACATTGTTTAGTTGTTATGCAGGTGAATAAAATATCTGCAATGGCAAAAAACATTCTCATATCTATTTATCCTTACTTTCTCTTAATTCTGCTCATCAATATAATTTAGATTCTTAAGTTTTCTGCTTTGTGTAAAAACAAAAAATCTTCTCGTGAAAATAACAAAGTACCTGAAGAAAATTATATTGTTAATCTGTCTTCACATCATTTAACTGCCCAACAAAATAAAGTGTTAGAACTTGGTTTAAATTTTTCCCAATACTGTAAACCTTCAATTTCTAAATTAATTGCTCCCAATGAGGCTTCTTTAAAATACAGTAAAATAATTGCTTCTCAAAAAGAATCTTTGCGCCATATTCTTACTGATTGTATTTCTTCCAATAAGTCCAATTATAAATGAAATCTTTCTAAATCTGAGAATGTTGATCTTAAATTAATTTAAATCTAATCAAAACCTTGTTATTACTAGAGCAGATAAAGGTGGCCAGAATGTTGTCATGGACAAAACTGATTATGTTGATAAAGTTAATTCCCTTTTATCTGAAGGACCTTATACAGAAATTAAAGAAGATCAAAACAAATTTCTTCTATGCTCTGTCCAAAAAGCCATTAAAAGTACAATTGTTCTGCATGATAATACTTAATCCTTGGTTTTTAAAACCACCTCTGTGTACAGGAAACCTTTCATTGTTTCTAACTCTCCCCATGTTCTCTCTAATCATCCGGCTAAACAAAAAAAAAAAAAAAAGGCACCTTTACAATTACGTGTATCGTATAATTAAAAAATTTAAATTAAAACCTTAAAATTTTTTCTGATACTTCTTCTATTAAAGAAGAACTTAATTATTTAAAGTCTGTTGCTATCAAAAGAGGTTTTAGCCCCTCTATTATTGATAAAGTTTAAAAAAAATTCAGTAGACCGGCTTATAATTCTACTTTTTCCAGTGAGGTTAAAAATAAGCCCGATAACCTTGTTGTCTTGCTTTTTTATCCCCCCTTATGTTTTAAATTAGCCAAAGTTTTGAAGCGTTTTAATTTTCACGTTATTTTTAAACTTGTCAATGAATTTTAATTCCCGTCAACTAAATCCCCTGTTCCCGAGCTTCAAAAGTGGGGTATTTATAATGTCCCTTGTAATAATTGCGACTTATCTTACATTGGTCAAACTAAAAGAAATATTGAATGCCGTTTACAAGAGCATTCTCGGTTTATTGGTAAACAAGAAATATCTAAATCTTCTATCGCGAAGCATAGTTGGGAATTTGACCATATATTGAAATTTATTTTTCTGATTGAGTGAAAATAATGCCTGGACCAGGAGTCGTACCCCAGATCTTTGACTTACAAGGTCAAGGCTCAACCAATTGAGCTATCCAGGCCGACAACCGGCGGACATTACTCACTCAGACAATTAAATTTGACCATAGTTTTAATTTTCAGCGTGCCAAAATTATCTTTTATGCCAAACGCATTTGCGAACTGGATTTTTCGGAAAATTTAGCTATTTACCTTAATCGTGATAAAATTGTCAATGAAA
The DNA here is from genome assembly GCA_963930645.1 of Salticus scenicus. Taxonomy (NCBI): domain Eukaryota; kingdom Metazoa; phylum Arthropoda; class Arachnida; order Araneae; family Salticidae; genus Salticus; species Salticus scenicus. The sequence goes on from OZ005650.1 coordinate 251,078,829, forward strand.
AATCTGATTCCACTTTGCTGTCTACAGCTTGGAAAAATTTGTTTTTTTCAATTAAATAATTTCCTTAATAAATTAATAATACTAATATTAAAATTAAAGAAATAAATAAACATGAAACAAAATAAATAATTATTAATTAAAAATTAATAAACAAATAAATATTTAATAAATTAAAAAAAATTAATTAAAATAAAATATTAAAAAAAATTATATTAAAAGTATAAGTAAAATGAAACTAAATATATATATATTTTTTTTTTTCTGTTTTTTGTTTGTATTCCTTTTTTGTTTGTACTGGTTTTGATGGATTCTTCCGACTGGTTAAATGTGTTGCTCCTCCCCCTACGTTTTTCGCCATGCTTTCAGTCTTGCTTTTGCCTCTAAGTTTTTGGAGCTGTTTTTTGCACATGAGAAAGAAAAACCATGTCCTTTCGAAACCGGTTGTGCTGTCTTTAATTTTACGGTGTGTGAAGAAGTTTTAAAGTTTAAATAACAGTATATATCGTTACCTCTTTTAGAGTATATTTACGTATTTCATATTCCTTTATTTTTAAGGTCTTATGATTATTATTCTGTTAATGTGGAACACCTTTTCGCAATGTCACATTCTAAAAATTCATTCGTTATAGATTTTGTGCAAGTGTACATAATAAGGTATTTTCAAGTGATATAGATCAACTATTTTATTTTTTTAAACAATGCAGTTTAAATTATTTTTATATTACTATTATAAATAGTCTTATTATTATTGTTATGGTAAATTTTATAAATCAAAAGTTATGTCATTTATGCACTCAATCATAATAATCATAACTTCAAAATATTGCTTCTCTAAATCATTATGTATATTGTTTTATGAATAAGATTTTAGATATATATATTTGATAAATTTTACATACCTATTTGATTCGGAAATGGAGTTCATTACAGAACTTTTTGATTTCAATTTTACTATGAACTATTTTTTCTGTAATTTGAAAAGAAATCGAAAGTAGTTATAAAATGGCGTAATTATTCTAGAGTGTGTAAGAGTCTTAATGGTGCAACAGTTCTTTGCCAGATTATTTTAAGTTTTATTTTTGAATGATCAAAGCTATATAAGGCTGATTTTAAACCTTCAAAATCAAAAAATAGGATGATTTATAATATATATATTATAAATTAAATAAAAATAGGAATATAGGTTGCATAAGAACACATAAATAGATGTGATTGTCAATAACGTTATGAAATTAAATATTTTCTGAGTATTTCCAAATAAGATAGCAGTAGACAAAGAAACAGACATAGAACAGTACATATAGAATTCAATGACACATAGAAAGTTAATTATTTCTACATACTTATTACCGGAAAAAAAAAAAAAGTCTGAAGCAATTAGTTTCAACATATAGATATTGCAGTAATTTATTTACGTAGTTGGAATCGAACATGGACAATATGGGACGCAAAAACATTAATCTTTAGGAAGTAATCGACGCATTAATCGTTAATTAGGGCCTGTCTCAAACTACCACTGAAAATTTATCACAACAGTAGTCTTTCTCTTGTAACATCATATGATAAATTTGACTCATGATGACTGTAGTGGTGGCCAAGTCGTGCGGACGGATTTCCGCATTTGGAGCTGCGTTGCGTTATAGAATTTGTACTGTATGCAATTCACTCATTTGTTCGTTGGAAAGGTCTGAATCTGCCATCTGATGTTTCGAAATAGAGATAATGATATTGACTACATATTTGTTTTGCCTATAAGATTCACAATCGTACCAACTGACAAACGTTGCTAGAAATGAACCTAGGATTTACAGGACAGAAAGCGGTATAGATAGCGCTGAATAAAAAGTCAAACCGTTGATGGTTTTTAACTTCTCATCTCAAAATGCGGTGATATAATTTTACTACTTTCTTTTATTTTAGGATATTGCTATTTCAATAGTATATATATATATATATATATATATATATTATGTACACACACACACACACACACACACACACACACACATATATATATATATATATATATATTACTTAACAAACATATTTATACATTATATTTAAACTTTCTTATTATTATTATGAATAACGATCTATTATTAATTTTTCTTGTAAAACTTTATAAAATGCACATCTTCCTTTTTTTAAATAATTATTTCTATTTGCATCTAAAAGGTTGTAGATAATTAATGACTTAAATTTCCATGTTAACATAAATATAGTTATGCCATTATGATTTTTAAATATATATACTGAAATATTATTATGCAAAATTTATACAAAATGTTGGTCTTGTATTTAATATGAGAAACTAATTTTTTTATTTCGCTTAACATTATGATTATTTCTTACTAACTACACTGAAAATCGTAGATGAGAACTTGTTCTGAGATTACAGGCAAAGTGACACAATGTGCAATAAGATAACACTTCGCTGAAAAAAAAAAAAAAAAAAACAAATCTAGCCCTGATACCATTCCTGCTGATTCTTATGAAAAATGACCTCCTGAATCCGAATATGACCCCTAATTTGCCCCATCACCCACTGTTTTCTCAGAAAGTCACCTCCTGCCTCAATTTTTATCACTCTTCGGTAATTTTATGGCTAGGAATTTGATTTGGAGAATGAAAAACAATTATTCTATCGCTTAAAATAATAATAATAATAATAATAAATAAGTGATAATAATAACTGATTAATAAAATATAATAAATGTAACTTAAAATTTCAGTAGTAAATTCCCCCCCCCCCCCCCCCCGCCCAAATATTCTCTTTGCTGCAAATGGTCATGTTATAGAATTTTTCGCATCTTTAGGCCCTCAGAAGATATTTAACTGTTAAAATATTTCTTTTCTTCACTATAAATAAAATTTATAGTCCTAAAATTACCAAAAAGTGGAAAAAATAGGGGGGGGGGGGTCCCAAAAGACGGTAGGTGACAGGGAAAAATGGCCGTCATATTCGGATTCAGCAGGCCATTTTACATAAGAATTTGCAAAAATGGTGTTGGGGGCAATTTTCATGCCGAGCAGTGTAATTAGAACTGATTAGTCCAGATCCCGCTTAAGATTGTGCAATGATCGTCAAAGTTAAAATGGTTCTATTATCTTTGAGGTTCATTTGAGGTTCCTCATTAAGTTAATGTAAACCTGATAAAATATTTTTTAATAATTGTTTACAGATATCTCTGTTTAAAAGTCTGATATTTTACAGCATGTTTTTTTTATTATAACTAATAATAATTGCTATATGTTGTTTATAACTAAATGTAATACTTTTGTTTACTGGTTTTTTAACATACATATAATATTTACCGTAAATTCCACAGAAAAATTCATTACAGTGTATGTGAGTTAATACGACAACGTTTAAACAACTGGATCCACTGAGATAAAAGTTGATACGTATGCTATAGGTGAATGTAGCACGAACTCTATTGATTTTAGTGAATCTAATCTTTTTTTTTTTTTTTTTTTTTTTACGGAGACAGAAAGAAAAATTCTTTATTTGGCCTATGGGCACAAATAATTTAAAGTGAGATCGCATCTACAAGTCATTCGATTGGACTAAAATTTTATATACATGTTATAGATCATCATCGCAAGATCTGTACAGATTTTGATGAATCTAGCATTTATAGATTTTTTTACAAGTAGGGGAGACCGGGGCAAGATGAAGAGCGGGGCAAGATGACTAATGTCTTAATTTTTCCGTTTTCCACTGGGTGGCAGCTTCAATCGGGCACTACTGGCTCTTCTATCGGCCGTTCGTTAAACAATAGTATAGAAACGCTGAAGTCGCCATTTTTGTGTTAGTTGTGAAGCTTTGATTGTTTACCGCTGCCACGTTATAACTTTTATGCATATGTAAATAAGCTCTGCTACAGCAACTGGTAAGATATATAGTTTCTCTTTAATATTTATGAGTAACTTAGTTTAAATACTACCTATTACCATGAATAAATGTCATTTAATCGCCTTCCTCCATGGCAATGAAGACGAATATTTTTAAACAGGCAGTCCGGGGCAAGATGATGAGTGAATAATAGTGCTAATTCTCAGACCTTGGTAGAAGAAAACCAACATATAAACCCTTCAGAAGAACCAGAACTTATGGCAAATGCTGATTCCGATGCACCACAGAAGCCTGTTAACGTTTTTGATTTCAAACCATTGCCTAAAGCAACACAGTGTGAGAAAGAAAAAAGCAAAAAAAAAAAAAAAAAAAAGCAAAAAAAACTAAGCTCAAGCATTCTTACAAGCACACTCATCAAAGAAATGTTAGAACAAATGGAAAAGTAGAAGGAAGAACAGGAAGGTTTAAAAAACAGAGAAAAGAAGCTCGTGAAGCTAAAAAGGGAGTAAAAAAACTTAAACTAAGTTCCTGTAGGCCTAAGTCTATAAAATCCAGGCCAAACAGTCCAGTTGCATCAACTTCAAAGGATGTCCTGCTTGTGAAGAGGAATATTGTGACCCTCCAACAGAAGAATGGATCCAGTGCTGTAAATGCCAAGAACGGTGGCATAAGGAATATTCCAATTATGAAAATGGCATTTTCATTTGTGACTATTGTTAGCTACACAACTAAACACTTCAGCATTACGTTACAATGCATTACGCTTAGTTCGATACTTTGTAAGATGTAAAAACACAGTTATCATTTGTTAAACCGTGTAACATATTCAAAAGATAAAATATGTTCAACCTTTTTCGGTGTTGTCATCTTGCCCCAAGGCCAAAGTCATCTTGCCCCAGTACTGGGGCAAGATGACGATTTATTAAGGTTATGAAAAAATAAAATTATCCTTTGTTTTTTTTATTTAAAAAATTAAATGGAAATATATTTAATACTACAAAGGACTACTCTAACAGTTCATGTAAAATTAATTTTACTATCCTTTAAAATAAATTAATAAACAACAAAAATTGTTAGCATAGTCATCTTGCCCCGGTCTCCCCTACACAAAGAAAAATTCTCTATCATTATGGGCTATGCATTCAAACTTTTTAACGTATAATAGCGTCTAAATGCCTTATTCGCTTGAGCTGAAAATTTTTATACATGTTATAGGTTACCATCGTACGAAGTTTATGTATTTTCGTGAATCTAGAACTCATAGAATTTTACAGCGACGCGATGAAAAATTGTTTATTATACGACCTATGGACACAAATTATTTGAAGTGCAATAGCCTTAAATTAAACAAATACTACGTGGCGAAAAATACTCAAATAAGCTATTGTAATTTTCTCTTTTGTTAATTTAACGACTTCTCTTACTTTAATTAATTTAAACAACCGTATTATTTAATAATCAGAAAGTCAAGTAGAGTCATTCGAGATTTTTTATATACATACTAAGGGATATCAACCATTAATCAAGTTAAAAAAACACTATATGTAAACAATGGTGCTCATTTTTCTTCTTATGAGAACCTTGCTTATAAATGAACATTTCTAAAAAAAACATTCTTTTGTTTGGAATTAAAAGAAATTTTTGCCATATCAAATGAGGAGTTCTTGAGCAATTTAAGTCCCCTCCTTATCTCCTTTTTTATGAAGCCCATGAGGTCTAGTTTAAAAAATTAGTTGCAAATTGTAGTTCTTTTTATTTTTTTAATTAAATGATCTCTTGTTAAAATTGGAAAACTTTAAATATTTAACTTTAGATTTTTTTTTCTAACAAAGACAATTTTAATTATTCTTCTTGATTTTGAAATAAAAAGAATTCTCCAATTAAAAAATAAATAGTGTTGTATCTTTTCAACAAACATATTTATAGCTTAAAAAAATAGAAAAAAAAAACTTGTCTAATTCTAGTATTAAATTTGTTTACACTTTAAAAGGTTTTGTTTTTCATTTCTAAAATCAGAAATTTCCTAGAAACTTTTAACCATTTCTTATATTTTGACTAATATAATGTCTGCTTTAGATTGATTAATTAGAAGAAAGAATTCTGATAAAGTACAGCTACAAAATTATTGAAACTGTATTAGGCAAAGTGGTAAATATATTAAAATTCCTTTAAAACTTAATTCCTAAAAAATAAAAATAAAATAAAAAAGAGAATATAAATACATTATGTTTGCATTCTTATTTATATAGTACTGATTTTAATATATTCTGTTAGTTTTAATATATTTACTTATTGCTTATCTTATGCAAACATTTCATTTCATTTCTGTGTTTTCTAAGACGATAAAGCGTCTTGTAATAAAACAGCATTAATTTTATTGGATTAAATACATTAGAGTACCAAGCAATTGCGAAAAAAAAAAAAAAAAAAAAAGAAGAAGAAGAGAACTAAGGCAATACTTTTGTAATGGTAATGAACACAATTCTTCCGAAAAAGCAATAAATTTCGTCGTAAAACCATTGTTTTACTTTTTAAAGAAGGCTTGATTAATCCCTTACTTGCGTTTGTCCTTTAAGCTTTCATTAAACCAAACAAGCCCACCAAAGTAATTAATTATATATATATTTCAGCTATCTAATTTTCAGACATTTATATTTAGATAACAGAAAAAAAAAGTAGCCATTTTAGACATAAATATTTTCTTAAAGGATAACGCAACTTTTTAGTGCTTTAATACAAAGTTAAAAAGTTAAATAGAAAACTTTTAAGCTTTTAAAACTATTTATAACATTATATGGAATTTTTCCACCCGTATGACTGTATGTCTGCTTCCGCTTTAACTTCGTAAATATTTTCAAAATTTCTTCAAGCTCATAAATGTCATTCAAATTTACTACAGAATATCCCTTAATAAAATGATATAAATAGATGGTTTGTACACGAAAACATCTGAACTAAAGTCAACGCATTAATTTCTGTGAAGGGTAACTTTTAAAACTGTATATAAATGTGCACAAGTGCATGCGGTAGGTAATATTTGATAATGAGTTCACAGAGAATACGTCGTCGTACGAGAGCACATTACCAACACCACAAAAATAAAACTGATTGTATCACAGTTTAAAGGCTAGCACAGAAATAAATGATAAAATCAGCACTCAAATTTTTTTGGTGTTGGAAATTTCATGTATCTATTAAATACTAAAATTTATAATGATAACTTATATTTACATTTACATTTAAATTCAATATGCTGCTTATGCGCAAAAATTTAAATGTATTTTGTTTAATATAAAAAAAATTTCAGCGCATATAAAATCTTGTTTATGCTTAAATGTATTTATAATTATATATATACATATCTTGGCCTATTATGGTTCTACCATTAATTTCTAAAAATATTATATACACTTTGATTACAGCTGCAATTGTGCTTAACCTTATGTGTATTATTTCAGTTTTTAATTCAATTATTTATTAACTAATTGATAATCAATTTATGTTATTTGGCTGATATGTGGATATATATTTTACCAACATTTTGACGTAGAATTGATCTAAATTTGTTAAAAAGTCAGTAAAAAATTTGTTAAATATTTTTTTCCGCCAATTAATTTAACTTGGCGGAAAAAAATATATCGCCAAATTATCTGGCGAACATATTTATTTCCTTTCAAAAATCATGGTTATTTTAACAACTTATATTAAGAGAGTAATGAATAATATGAAACAATATTTCGTACAATATATATTTCAAAAATATACCTCTGGCATGTATATTTTCGTGTTACGTTTTTGATCGCCAAATAAAGAAGTATGTAGATTTTCATTGGTCAATATGAAAACTGTAGATGGCGCTGTACGTCATTATTAATTATTGTTTCTTCTTCTCTGTGTAGTTCATTTTGTACCGTTGTAGTGAGCGTCCTAATAAATGTTTGTGTCCGTAATGGCTTCCTCATATTTAAGAATCATTTGTATTCTTCGACATCTATGATAATAATGAATCAACAAGTGGCCGGCAGTCCCCTCGACTCTCTGGACCGATGAAGGTAAGCCATTTACCTTATTTCAAGTTAAAATTCTGAAATGCTCATTTATGCAAATTGTTTATTTAAATAACGTCGCCAAAGTAGCGACATGGTTTTGAAATGTTTAATTAATAACGTCGCTAAAAGTAGTGGCAAGTTTTTTTGCGCCCATAACAGGAACTGCCAGGCCCTTAAAATTTGAATTTGATTTGATCTATAGTGCAATATTCTAGATTGATCAAATATGGCCACAGAAGTGGATAAATTAAAAAGAAAACGCACTACCCTAAAGGGATTGCGTACAAAATTAATCAACACGATAAATACAAAGTTAATTGAACCCGAGGAAGGGTTAAATGTTTTCGAAATTGAATCGCAGTTAGAAAAGCTGCAGGTAAAACAAAACGAAATTTTAGAGGTTGAGGAACGGATCAAATCCGAAATCACGGATCTCAACGAGTTACAAGCTGAAATAGAATCGCGTCAAGAATATCGAGATCAAATAATTAACGTAAAAGCTCAAATTATGAACAAAGTAGAAAAAATTAAAAATTTAAATGTCACTCAGATCTTATCACAGCCAAGAAATGAGCAAACATCTAATTTACATTTAGAAAGAATTAATGCAAGTTCCGTAAGACTGCCCAAGATCTCAATTCCAGTTTATGACGGATCTCCTGAAAATTGGATGGAGTTTTGGAATCAGTATGAGATAACCATACATAATAACAACGATTTGTCTAACGTACAAAAATTCGTTTACTTAAGAAGTTTTTTAAAGGCCCAAGCTTTAACAGCTATTCAGGGTTTAGTACTCTCAGATCAAAATTACATTACTGTCATTGATTTGTTAAAATCTAGATTTGGCAAAAAGGATATAATAATTCGATATAAAATTCATGCATTATTAAATTTACGCCCCGTTAAATCTGCAAATCAGATTAAAGAATTACGCTTACTGCACGACGCCCTTGATGTTAATATAAAATCTCTCGAAAATTTAGGTGTGGATTTAAAATCCTAAGGAAATTTGTTATTTCTGATTGTTACTAAATTAATACCTACCAGTATTATGATAGACTATAATAAAATGAAAACAGAATCCGAGGAATGGGATGCACACGATTTGTTAAAACATTTAAAATTAGAAGTTCAAACTAGAGAAAAAACCTTTTTATTTTTAAAACGCGAAGTAGAAACTCACAATAGCGGGTACAAAAACTCAAATTCCAGATTTATTCAAAATCATCGGAAAATAATAATGCATCCTACCGGAAATCTGTTTCGGGATATAAAAATTCTAACACAATGCAAAAAGCATCCGCCTTTAAATTAACTCTTAGTAAATGTATATTTTGTGTTGATGCAGTAAATGATCATGATAGTAAAATGTGCAAATTAAATTTAGAGGACAAAAAATTGTCTTTACGGAAACAAGGAATCTGTTATTTATTTTTCAAAAGAGGTAAACATACAGCTAAATTTTGTTTATCGGGTCTCAAATGTGACACATGTTCAGGAAAACATAATACATTAATTTGCTATATAAGCAAAAATCGGAAACTCAAATGAGAAATAAAAATCAATTCGAATATACCCAAACAAATTCTTCCGAGAATAATGCTTACGAAAATGATAATTCTGTAGTATCATATAAATGTCCTGTACAAAATCCGCTTGAGAATAATGAAATATATTTACAAACTTGCTTCGCAAGAATAACAAATAATTCTAATTTAAACTCTCTAAAGTGTGTCATATTATTTGACAATGCGTCTCAACGAAACTTCATTAATATATCACTCGCTAGAGAATTAAATTTGCCTGTAATTAGAAAAGAAACTCTAATCATATACCCGTTTTCTTGTAATGAACCCCATCAAAAGGAATATTCAGTTGTAAATTTTGAATTGTCTCATTTAAAAAACCACAAACAAAAATGTTATGTAGAGGCATTAGTCGTGAATCAAATATCGTCAACGAAGCTAAAAATAGTTGATGACGCAAGAATTCGAAAAGTTTTGGTTTCTAATGAGGGCGAAAGAAATTATTGTTCTCAATTGCATTCGAAGGCGCCAGACATATTAATCGGCGCAGGTTTATTTTGGAAACTGCAAAAAAATAAAAAGAAAATTAATCGTTCGTTGTTTGCGGTTAACACAGCATTAGGATGGACGTTGTCAGGGAATAATAATTCAGCAACAAATCGAGATAGCTTAATTACTGGCGCCTCCGTGTTAAAGATTGAATGTTGTAACTCTATTTGTTTACATGAAAACCATCCATGCATGAGAAAAAATGAATCATCGGATTGTACGGCTAATGATCTGCAAAGGTTATGGTCGTTAGATTGTTTAGGAATAAATGATGATAAATTGATTTCTACTTCTCATCTGGAAATAATAAATAAATTTGATAAACAGTTAGAATATAAACAGGGTCATTATGTTACTCATTTATTATGGAATGAACATGGTATTGATAACTTTGAGAACAATTTTGAAAATGCTAAACTGCAATTCGATAATTTGAGGAAAAGATTAAAAGCGGATAATTGGATTTTTGAGCAATATAGGCAGATAATAACTGAACAAAAACAACTAGGCATCGTAGAGGAATGCGGTCGTTCAGAAAGAGAGTATTTCCCCCCACATCGTGAAATTGTTAGAAAGGAAAAACAGAAAACAAAGGTACGAATTGTTTTTAATTGTTGCAGTAGAGTTTCGGGGTGTAAATCTTTAAATGATTGTCTCATAAAGGGGCCATGTCTTACACCACCAATTTTGGATGTAATTAATAGATTTCGAATGTTTAAGATTGCGTTTTGCGCAGATATTGAAAAAGCGTTTTTAATGATAGAAATCGCGGAACCCGATAGAAATTATCTTAAGTTTTTATGGTTTGACGAGGACACCCAGAATTATAAAATAATGCGAATGACCAGAGCGACGTTTGGTTGTACAACTTCTCCTTTCTTTTTAACGGCAACAATTAAGAAACTCATTAAGGAATATAGGGAAATTTATACGGATAGTTATGAAATGTTAAATTCAGCTCTGTTTGTGGACGATTTGCTATATGGCTCCGATACCGTAAACGGTGCCTATGAATTAACTTCTACTGCGGTAAATATTTTAGCAAAGGCTGGAATGAAATTGAGAAAGTTTAGTACGAATTCACAGAAATTAAAGACCATGTGGGATAAAAATGATTGTTTTTCAGAGGTAATTAATGATAGTGTAATAAATATTCTTGGATTGGTGTGGGATAAAGATAGTGATAAATTGGGATTAGCTTTGAAATCTATAGTTGAAAATTTGGATATATCGGTATGTACGAAAAGATATGTATTGCATACAGCTGCAAAATTTTTTGATCCTATTAGGATTATATCTCCCTTTTTAATTAGGATAAAGTGTTTTCTTCAAAGAATGTGGGAAAGAGGTATGGATTGGGATCACGAATTGCCGGATGATCTTAAGGGAATTTGGATAAAGTGGTGTAACGAAATTAAGGATTTATTAGAAATTCGAATAGATAGATGCTATTTCACGTATGTTGATTTGAAAAATTCACGAGTAGAACTACACATTTTTTCAGATGCTTCACCACTTGTATGTGGTTGTGTTGCATATTTTAGGGTTATGAGTAATGATAAAAAATGTTATGTAAGTATGATTATGTCGAAGGCTAGAGTTGCGCCGCTAAAGAAACTAACGTTACCAAGATTGGAGTTAATGGGAGCGGTGATAGCAGCTAAAGCAGCAAAATATATTTGTGATATATTTAAAGAAATTGACATCGAGAAATTTTATTGGACAGATTCTACTATTGTTTTACACTGGGTGAAGGGATCGGTGAAACAATGGAAACCCTTTGTTAAAAATAGAGTAGTCGAAATTCAGGAATTGTCAGAACCCGAAAATTGGTCATATTGTAATACAAAGGATAATCCCGCAGATTTAGTTACTCGTGGTATTAGCGCAAATGCGTTAGTTAATAATGATTTTTGGTTTAGAGGTCCAAATTGGTTATCTGAGCTAAATGGTAAAGGCAATGATATTGGAGAAGAGGTAGACACTCAATATATTACCGAAGAAAAAAGGAAAACACATGAAAAAATAATTCAGTTTAATATCTCTATAAAAACAGTTGAACCAATATTAGATCTTGAAAAATATAGTAACATTTTAAGAGTCCTCAGAATTACGGCATGGATAAAGAGATTTCTTAATAACGCGAATCCTAAAACCGAGAAATTTAGGGGTCCATTGTCGGCGGAAGAAATTGGTAGTGCACAAACAATGTGGGTTAAATATACACAGAAAATTAGTTTTCCGAATGAATTAAACTGTTTGATAAATGGGGAACCTATTTCGAAAAATTCAAATTTAATTGAGTTCTCGCCATTTTTGGATTCCGAGAGAATAATGCGTATCGGAGGAAGGCTTCAGAAATCAAAATATTCCTTTAATGAAAAACACCCGATCCTGTTGCCTTCAAAGGGTAAATTAATTGATTTGTTAATTAAAAATGCGCATGAAAAGGTTTTTCATTTTGGCATTAATGATACATTAGTTCAATTACGGGAGGAATTTTGGGTAATCAAGGGCAGACAGGCAGTAAAAAGCGTATTAAGAAAATGCACAATTTGTAAAAGATTCAACGCTCGATCTGGAGCCCAGATGACAGCTCCGTTACCTGCAGATCGCATTAATGAACAAAAGCCCTTTTCAGTCATTGGCCTTGATTTTGCAGGCCCCTTATACATTAGGTCTTTGTCATACAATATATTCCGACAACGCACGAACATTTCATCGAGCTGATATAGAGTTAAGGCATATCTGGAACATTATTGGCCATCCCGACGTTAAAGATTACTACAGTAGTAACAAATAATATGGAAATACATCATGGAAATGTCGCCTTGGTGGGGAGGATTCTATGAAAGGTTGGTTCGCTCTGTGAAGACTGCATTAAGAAAGGTAGTTGGCAAAACCACCTTAACACATACCCAACTACACACCGTTTTGACAGAAATAGAAGCTTCGATAAATTCCAGACCAATTACATTTGTATATTCTGACACGGGTGAACCAACACCAATTACGCCAGCACACTTCTTGGTAGGTCAACAACTAACTGCGTTACCTCGTTACCTATCGTTCATATGAAACCCCATGTGCTTCCTGGAACTTCTCACTCGTATGTAAAAAGATTCAACTTAAAGGAACGTATATTGGACCAGTTCTGGTCACGATGGAAGAATGAATATCTTCTTCAGTTGAAAACCGCCATGACAAGACGACACTCCAGCATTCGAGAGTTTGCGGTAAACGACATTGTTCTAATTCATGATTCGAAGCTACCAAGACATTTGTGGAAGTTACGTTTTTGATCGCCAAATAAAGAAATACGCCAAGGTCGACACAGTTTTGAAATTTAAAATTAAAATTTTGTCAATTTGACAGCAAAATGATTGAATTTAACGCATGCCCACTATAACTAACACATATCTATACAAAAAATATGGGTATTAAAATCGGGAAATAATTTTCCTCGATTTTTAATAATTTTTTACAAAAAATCCAATGGGCGCTTAACATAGGAAATCTTTTTCTTGACTTCACAGGCGGTCAGTGACGTCACACTTTCCTTGTATATAACTACATTAGCAATTTATCAATGTGTATAAAATCTTTAAAGTGATTATGACGTCAATTTTTGTGAGATGCATAATTTAACTTTTTATAATTTTTTAACGTTCACGTTTGATTAAGTGTATTTATTTTTATGTCTAAAGAAAAGGAACTCGTAATTTTTTTTTTTTTTTTTTTTTTTTTTTTGCAACAGTTAAACTTATGGAACTCGCAGATATTTTGGAGCAACTATAACAAAGGGCTATAATTAACAAATTATTTGCAATAAAAAAATATTATGAGTATAAAAATTGATATAAAAACTATTCTATCTCTCAAGTTGGACCAAACTGCACACAATGTGCAAAATTTTGTTAAAATCGGATTTTTACTTTAGGAGTTTATCGTGGACAAACATCGTGACACGAAATGTTTATATATATACTGATATTCGAATTAAATACATAAAATGCAATGTAACGCTGCATCAAATTTGTTCTTCATATTTTCATAGAAATAAATAAACTTTTCAATAATTGCATCAACAACACAAAGAATTACTTTATATATCTAGTTTTGAACAGCAATTTGGTAGAATAAAGAATTGTTGTTTCCGAAATAGAAAAAGACTTTTACCCCCATAAGACGCCAAAGCTCCTTTTATTTAATGTTATATTTCCTAAATGGTTACAGTTACAAAGAAAATTTCAACTGTTCTGCAACAGAGACATGAAATGTATGTAGAAATATACTAAATTTTCTATGTGGTTCACATTGCGGAGTTTAATGAGTTAAAATAATAGTATAAAATATTTTAAATAAAAATTTCCTTAAAGCTTTTGTTTTCACATTTTATCCCAATATTGGAATAATGGAATATTAATAAATAATATACATTTTTAAAAAACATTAAATATTAAAAAAAAAAATAAAAATCAATAAATAAAATAAAATAAAGCGTGATTGCTATGTACAAATTTGAAACTAATTATCATCTATTATCTTATTTAATATTCTGTTAAAATTAATGTCTAGATGTAACATAAAACAACAAATTAGACAACCAGACATTTTTCTTTAATTTAAAACAACCAGCATATTACCTAAAAAGCTTTTCGTCATCTTACCCCAAAACGTTGAACAAGACGTAAGTCTGATTTTTAACTTACAAATGAGGAAACCAGCACAATTTATAGATTGGTGAGAAGGCCAGTCACTCCACTTAAACAAATTATTCGAATTATTTTTCCTGGTTATACTACAGTTTCTGTTTAAACTACATAACTAACTAAACAATGAGGTCAAAATTTTAACACTTACCAGATGAAGATACTATTCCAGATGACTCTATTATTGGTCCAATCTAATCCAAACATTTTCTTAAAAATTGCAAAAATTGTAACATGCCTGACGTTACGGATGTATCACTCTCATAAGTGGCCGACATTCCCTTACGGCGACTGCGTATAAGAGAATTAAGTGACACGTCATCTTGTCCAGTGCGGCATTGTACCCAAACTTACCTACTTGTTAAGTTAGATCTTGCTTTATAAAGGAAATGTACTAAACTGATTTATTCTAGTGGCTTACAACAGCAATAATAAAGGCTCTTTTTAATATTTTATTATTATTATTATTTTATTATTTCGAAGTATATTAGCATAGCTGCCATTTTTTTTAATGTTTGAGTACTGGTATATATATATATATATATATATAGATCTTCTTCTTCTTCTTTTTTTTTTTAAATTTTTATAAGATTTTGTGACACTTTTTTAGATTAAATAAGTTGAAAATTTCTATAAAACATGATATCCGAAAATTGGGATGTTTGGCAGCTATGTACTACAAAGAATTTTTTTTAAGAGTTCATAAAACTGCTTCACACAACATTTAACAAAAATTCTCAATTCCGATTAAATGGATTGTTAGTATACAGCTAATTCAAGCCAAAAATACAGTTCATGTTCCTATGTTGGACAAAACCCAAATTTAAAAAGTATTGAATTAATAATAATAATAAAATTAAGCCGTTTATGAATATTTAATATCTATCATAAAATTGTCTGTGTTTCTAGAATATTTGTAACATCCTTTTTATAAACACATTGTCCATCGGCTTATTTTCACATTTTAAACACTAAATCTAGACTTTTGACGTTCCTCTAAAACGGCGATTGTTATTTAACAAAATGATTTAACGTATTTCTGTTTAGTCCAAGTTTTCCTCAGAAATCGATGCGGTAAAGGCCACTGTATTTTATATGCACTTATGGCATATAATATTTCAAATACGAATCTGAAAAGCAATTTAATAAACTAATGTATTATTTTAGGAGAACACCCAAATACGGGGCTCGTTTTCTTTAAAAACATGTCCTTTTATGTAACCTGCACGTATTCTCTTAAATATCTTTCAAGCAGCGTCAGTTAAATAAAAACGCACTTAGTCACCTGAACCGCTTCACACAGTATTCACAAAGAAAATATTTTAAAGTACAATCATGAAATTTTAGAAAGTTAAAATGCAAAATTTGTTAAGGAAACACTGAAATGTAAAGTTACAATGGCATCTCTGAATAAAGAGTCTTGGTAAAAACCGATGAAGATCTTATTTTAGTTTGTGCATTTGTAGATTTCGAGTATACGTTTGAGAATATCTGGCATTTATTTATTTAACCTTAAATTCAGCTGTCCATTTCTATGTACCTTGTGCGTGTTTAAGTACATAAGGGATTTGTAACGAAAGAATTAAAAACTGTACTACTTATATTAAAGATATTTTATTGATTTCCAAAATATCTTGTACTCTTTACGTTGATTCTAAAAACATACTTTAAATTGTAGTTTCTCTGTCGATATAAAACCTTTTATTTACATAAAACTCCCTTTAGAGATATTTTAAAAACTTTCAAGAGTTTCTAAACCTTTTGAAATCATTTCGAAAAAGTGTTTACTAAAATTTCAAAGACTTGTCATACCTTTTCTAGTATTTAAACCTAGAATGAGTAATGTTTCTGTGACATTTACGTAAAGTTTCATTTAGAAAGCCCTTTTCTTTCTAATATATGTTTAACTATTTATTTGTAGTGTTAATTATTTTATACTAATTATTTTAAATTGTTAAATTTGTTTTAATAATCATTTTAACAATTTGGTCACTTTGTTGCTGATTATGTTTAAATGATTCTCTTATATATAATCGTCTCCCAAACTTAAAAATTCCATTAAGATTTTAAAAAACGCTGAAAAATATTTGTTAAAATCGGCCATTGGTTGTATATAAATAAATTAATGGTTGTATGGAAAAAATAAATTTGTAAACGAAACTAATTTTCTTTTTCCTTATGAATATCTAAAACGGACCTCAGATTCAAAAAAGCAAACTTATTTGCGAACTCTCTACCATTAGGAGTGCTGTTCCCATGTACATCTTTTTTTTTTTTTTTTTTTTAGTGCTAGAGGCCTATTTTAGTCGGTACAGTTGTCGAATTTTTATAATACACTCTTAATTAGTGCTAAGGGCCTATTTCAGTCGGTTTATTGAATGGGGATTTATTGAATGAAGTCCCCCCAAGGCACAACTTTGACATGAGTCCCCCCCAAGGTACCCCTATTTCAGTCGGTACAGCGTTGTCGAATTTTTATACGTCACTCTTAATTAGTGCTAAGGGCCTATTTCAGTCGGTTTATTGAATGGGGATTTATTGAATGAAGTCCCCCCAAGGCCCAACTTTGACATGAGTCCCCCCCCCAGGCCCAACTTTGACATGAGTCCCCCCCAAGGTACCCATATTTCAGTCGGTACAGCGTTGTCGAATTTTTATAATACACTCTTAATAGTGCTAAGGGCCTATTTCAGTCGGTTTATTGAATGGGGATTTATTGAATGAAGTCCCCCCAAGGCCCAACTTTGACATGAGTCCCCCCCAGGCCCAACTTTGACATGAGTCCCCCCCAAGGTACCCCTATTTCAGTCGGTACAGCGTTGTCGAATTTTTATAATACACTCTTAATAGTGCTAAGGGCCTATTTCAGTCGGTTTATTGAATGGGGATTTATTGAATGAAGTCCCCCCAAGGCACAACTTTGAGATGAGTCCCCCTCCAGGCCCAACTTTGACATGAGTTCCCCCCAAGGCCCAACTTTGACATGAGTCCCCCCCAAGGTACAACTTTGACATGAGTCCCCCCCCAAGGCCCAAGGCACACCTTTGACATGAGTCCCCCCCCCAAGGCACACCTCCCCCTCATTGGGAAAAAGAGAAAAAACGTTGTTTTGCGGCTATAAGACAGTTTGGACTTCGAACGTTATTTGTTACAGTATCTGCAGCTGAAACACATTGGTTTGATTTAATGAAAACTTTATCATGGAATTTAGATCGTCACGAATTAACTAAAGAAGAATTTGTCGATATTAACAAGTTTAGCAGTAGGCCTCTGGCACTGAATTAAAATCTGTCAATGTCAGATTTTCATGTTTTAAATAATGAAATAATGTCGTGTCTGTATAATTTATTAATTTATTTTTTTTTATGAATATACTACTTGTCCATATTGGTGCGAGTAAATTTCCAAATTCTCCCATTTTCTTCCCTCTATTTTCCTAAAATTCAATGTGCATAATTATTTCTAGTTTGCTTATTTCCTTAATTCAAGTGCTTTGAACTATCTTTTAACGCTATCCAAGATTTTAAAAAACATTAAATTAATTCTTGATGTCTAATTTCGCATCAGCGTGTTGCGTTTAATTTATATTAAGACATTTTTTTAAATTAATAATTTAATTTCGCATTGACAATTAGTATATTTTAAGTCTCTCCATCATGATTCTTACTAATTTATATTGCTTTAGAACACTTATATATATAAATATATATATATGTGTGAGTAAATGCACATTTAATGCTTAAATTTCTTGTATATTCAAATAAACTTTTTTTTTTAATTTTAATTTTAAACCCCATCTTTTAGACTTTCCTGCCTTCTTCTATAGCTGCATTTTGTATTATTCTTTTATTTCGTATGTTTCAGAAAATTCTTGGTGTATACCAATTTTCAATTTTTGTGGAATGGAGACTTCTTTAATTTTTAGCTTATTTGAAAATCAACATTTTTTAAACTTCTGCAGCTCAAATTATATCCTATATTTCAACTTCTATTCTTCCTACAAGACATACACAATAATTATTATTTGTTTAAATCATGTGCTCATTGTATATATAAATATTTAAATTTTGAAATCCTACTAATATCTTTTTTAGTTCTAAAACCAAATTAAACTTCCTTATCAGAAAAGACTCAACTAATTTGTTGCAGTCGTGGAAGCACAGTTCTGTAAAAAAATTTAAAAAAATTGAGGGGTTTACATCACATACTGAGAAGCTGAGCCTTTCAAAAACAGAACAAAACTATTCTAAGTCATGCTGCTGCTGCTAGTTACATCCAATTCCTTTTTAAACCTGAACTTATCTTTTTCCTCGAGTTAGCTGAGGTTATGTGATCGCGACAACTCCAATTGGCTTAGGGGAAGCCATACGATATAAAGGAAGATAATTCAGAAGATACTGGATTAAAATTACGTTTCAATTGCACAATATAATAAATAATGGTTTTGTTTCATCGGAAAATAAAAGAAAACGGGTTTTAGAACTGATAAGAATTTAAGGAATTTAGAATTAGTAAAATATTAAGAAAATAAGCTAATAAAGAATTAATTAGGGTGTTATGTGTGGATTAGTAGGAGACAGTATCATTTAAGTTTGAGAAATGAAGCTTTAATTTTAAGGAGTTCATAAATAAATAAATAAATAAATAAACAAATATATGTATGCATGTGTGTGCATACATATGAAAAATGAGATAGATTATTCCAATTTAATATTAAATTAATGTAATTTTGAAAGGATTAGTTATATTTTTGCAGTTTACTATAAAGTAATATAATTAATGACAATTTCAAATTTTTCTAACTAATACTTTGTTAATTATATATGTATATATATATATATACAGAGAGAGAGAGAGAGATTATTATACGTTGACCTACAAAAATGATAATTATCTGTTTCACGGTAAATTACGTAATAATTTGCAATAAGTAACTTATTGGATTGATTGTTAGCACGAGCGTTGTAAGAGAATTTCTAATTTAAAAGTAAACGATAATGTTTTAAGCTTAAACACGGAAACATCACACACAGATTACATTTAATGCAATTAACTTTTAATAAGATGAGTCATTACTTTTGAAATGAACAGAGGTATTTTAGGTTAAGGCAAAATTGAAAAATATAAAACAAAAACACACATACAAAAACAAAAACAAAAAACAAAAAATAAAATAAAATAAAGTAAATTAAAAATACGAGATTTTAAAGATTTTAAAATTTTGTCTGATGTTTTTATAGCAATAAAGCTACATAAAATTCGTCTTGTTCGTGCGTAAATCGGCCTATTTATAAAAATTTATTTCTGTTATTGCACATTAAAACAAAATTACAAAAATAAGCATTCCGACGGGGATCTTTTGCTTAGTAAAAAAATTCAATAGCGTTTGGAAAGGGCTTTCAAAATCTTTTCTAAGCAAATCTATGGTAGAGTATAAAGTAACAGGACATTAAAAAGTTTGTGAGATGATCAACTCATAGCGAATTTAGAAAATGTTGCTGCGAAAACTATAGAAAATTTTAAGAAAATGTGTATTGAATTTAATTTGTTCAACATTTGTACAAACGTGGTACTGTGAACTCACATTTAACAATATTTTAAATATTCTTTCATAAAAAAAAAAAAAAAAAAAAAAAAAAAAAAAAAAAAAAATCTGTTTTTTTTTATGGGGACTTGGAACTACTTAATGTTTCAGATAAAAGCTTATATTCCCATTTAATACTTAAAAAAATAACTATATAAGGTTTGTTTACTGAAATATATATTCAGGCAGCAATTCTTATGGTGTTTCATAAAATATTTACAGATTTGAAATTTTAAAATTGTGTTTTCTCACTTTGCATCTCCTTATATTATTAAAATCTGTACGCGTGTGTGTTTTTGTCTGTGTGTGTGTGTGTGTGTGTGTCTGTGAGAAACGGCTTGAAACGGAAAAGGCTCCGCCGCTAACGTTCGCACGGACTTCGAACAGGTACCGTCGGACAGAGGTACGATATGTAATTTGCTAAACGATGCGGCCCTAATTAGCGGAGATATTAATTAAAATGTCGACCATTGTCTAACGAAAAATGACCCAGAATTCATGATTAAATGCTTAAAAAGCGACATTTTTACGGAAAAGGTGGAAAATAAATTAGAAATATCAGTCGTATTGTTACAAACAAGATACCATTGGAAAGGGCTTTCTTTTCTTAAACCGATGGTTTAAACGGCTTATCGATCGGACAATTAGATTTTTTAAAATTAACTACACTATAAAAAAATATTGGCAACAAATCACAAGAATCTTAGCTTTGCAGACTTTTCGTCTACAACAGTCTTCAACGGAAACACATCTGGTATTTAATGAAGTCACGTGTTTCGTACTGCGATTAAAAATTGCAATTTTCTATTTTATTCAATTTTTCAAATTTTACACATTTTATTTAGTATATAATATTTACACCACAAAACAAACTTGCATTTCAAATTTCATCGATTTTGGTCAATAAACAAAAGATTTACATTTTAATTGCAAATTATATTTTATCTTTACACGCCGGACATTTTTGCAATATTCTAATACGCGTATTTCAATTTCTAATTACGATTAATTTATTTTTTATACATCATACGAAAGATATTTTAAAGTTCTTTTACATAATTTAAAGTTTTCAACAGATTTACACGTTTTGAGGTCTCCTGAATCAGTGTTCTTTTATGGCGCTGTAATATTTTCAAATTTCAATATTTCAATTTCTAATTATGATTAAATTATTTTTAATACATCATTCGAAAGATATTTTAAAGTTCTTTTAAATTATCGAAAGTTTTCACCAGAATTACACGTTTTGAGGTCTCCTGAATCAGTTTTCTTTTATGGCGTTGTAATATTTTCAAATTTCAATATTACAATTTCTAATTATGATTAAATTATTTTTAATACTTAATTCGAAAGATATTTTAAAGTTCTTTTATCTTATCGAAAGTTTTCACCAGATTTACACGTTTTGAGGTGTCCCGAATGAGTTTTCTTTTGTATCTCAGATACTAATTATAATAATTTCATAACTAATACATCATTAGAAAGCTTTTTTGATTTGGAATCGAACAGTGGAATACAGAAATTTCTACCGCCAGATGGCGCTGTAATTTTTTCAAATTTCGATGTTTCAATTTCTAATTATAATTAAATTATTTTTAATGCATCACTCGAAAGATATTTTAAAGTTCTTTTAAATTATCGAAAGTTCTCACGAGATTTACACGTTTTGAGGTGTCCTGAATCAGTTTTCTCTTATGGTGCTGTATTATTTTCAAATTTCAATATTTCAATTTCTAATTATGATTAAATTTTTTTTAATACATCATTCGAAAGATATTTTAAAGTTCTTTTATATTATCGAAAGTTTTCACCAGATTTACACGTTTTGAGGTGTCCTGAATTAGTTTTCTTTGTATCTCAGCTACTAATTAAAATAATTTCATAAATAATACATCATTAGAAAGCGTTTTTGAATTGGAATGGAACAGTGGAATACAGAAATTTCTACCGACAGATGGCGCTGTAATATTTTCAAATTTCAATATTTCAATTTCTAATTATGATTCAATTATTTTTAATACATCATTCGAAAGATATTTTAAAGTTCTTTTAAATTATCGAAAGTTTTCACCAGATTTACACGTTTTGAGGTGTCCTGATTACGTTTTCTTTTGCATCTCAGCCAAATGAGTTAGATCGTTCAAAATTGGTATACGTAGGTTAATTAAGAGGGCCTGAAAGGGTGGAGAAGAAATAGGCGTGCACCGCGCGCGTATCCCTTAACATGTGCGCGCGCAGCGCGCACGCGACTGCGCTGCCGAAGGCAGTGGGGACCCGGTGCGAGTTTTTTCCCGATCAGAAATGATTTTTTTTTGGGGGGGGCACGAAGGCTCAGGGAAGGAATACGCGCGCGCAGCGCGTGTATCCCTGAAGTTGTACGCGCGCAGCGGGCACGGGACTGCGCTGCCGAAGGCAGTGGGGATCCGGTGCGAGTTTTTACCCGATCAGAAATGATTTTTTTTAGGGGGCACGTAGGGTAAGGGAAGAAATACGCGCGCGCAGCGCGTGGGGACCCTGCCCGACTTTTTACCCAATCAGAAATGATTTTTTTTTTTTAATTTCTTTTCTTAACACTAAAAGTTTCTGTTAGTGATTCATTATTTTTAGTGATTCATTTGAAAATACTTTTTTTTTTTTTTTTTGGGGGGGGGGATTAAAAAGCGCATGTTTATGTAAAAATGTGGAGTAAAACAGTGAAGTTTTTGTAACATTTTTATTTAAAATAATCTGGTGTGTCACTCACACGACTTTCTCTTACCCTGAAATTTATTACTATAAATACAGGTTGCAGATTAAAAGGTAAGATAACGAGTTCTGTTATGTAAACCTGTGTTAAACAATTCATATTAGGCTTCTGAAGAGTTTTATATGATAATTAGTTTTGTGTCAACCCCCCGTTTCATTAATGCACCTACATTTATATAGAATTTAATTCGGTTATTAAAAAGTAATTCTGTTTTTAAAAAATAATTTATTAAAATTATTATTTAAACAAATTATCTTTTTTGATAATGCAGACGATTTCCATATTAGAGAAGTAGTATAACACCAAATATAAAAAAAAAAGTCCATTGTATTCTCAATATAAAAAAAAAAAAAATACGATTTTTTTTTTTTTTTTTTTTTTTTTTTTTTTTTGTTAAAAGTAAAAAATATCGATAATTTTTTTTTTTAAATTATCGCAGATCGATGGTTCAACCATTCGTTTTAAAGGTATTAGCGAGCTCTTTTGAAAGATACCCATCATGAAAATTTACTCCCCTCGAGGGGGGAGTTCCCCCCCAGGGGGGGAGGCGAGGCTCCTACATACACAAAAAAATTTTCCCAGTGAACTATCTCTATTACAAAAAATATATATTTGTTTCATTTGGTTTAGTGCAATCTATAGACGTTAAACTCCTACTTACCTGCAATTTCCCCCATAGACGTAATGTATGAAAATTCTCTTGATTGTCCCTGTACACGAACCATTTGCTTGATCTTAACGAAAAGCTTACTGTAGCATCCCTATATGATACACATTTAGAATACCAAGTTTGAACTTTCTGCCATAATTTGTTTTTGAGATATGCTGATAACAGACAGACACACACAGACACACACACAGACATACACACAGACACACACATACACACACACACACACAGTCACACACACACAGACATACACACAGACCATTTGCTAAAAACATGATTTTCGTATTCAGGGAACCTCAAAACGTGTAAATATAACAAAATCTCGCGTTCGAAAATTTGACCCAAAAACAATACTTTCTCTACCTTATGGGTAAGAGAAAGTAAAAATTGAGATGTTGCAAAACCTATACTTAATTTTATTAAGTAGGTTTTATTAGATATCCAAAAAATTATTAAGTCTTTCCTTAAATATCTATAGAAGTTTTAGCATTTTGAAGGTCCCGAATTCATGCAAAAAATTCAAACTAGTAAAATTCAATTTTAATATTTCAAATGTGTAGATAATTTATCAAAACTTATTACAATTGTTGCCTGAATATATATTTTGTTGAACAAATATAATATAATTCAATTTATGAATGTTAATAGAAATATAATGAGAAACCATCAATGGTGCCAAGTTAAAGGTACCAAGGCCCTTTAAGCTTCTTTAACCCACCAAATAAAATATTATTTAAAAATTTTTTTTTTTCTTCTTAATAAAAATATAGAAGTTGTAATTTATTTTTTTAATAAAGAAAATATCACCTATTACAAATGTATTAGCCTGATGCTGGTGTCTAATAAATAAGAAAAAAAAAAAATAAAAAAAAAATAAATAAAAAATCCCCTCACAATACGTTATTTTTAGTAAGCTTCAGCCTAGAACAGTCACGGACACGACAAACAGTGAGCGAAATCACAATGGGTGGCATTTCATAGGATCGAGAAGGAGTGACTTAATGCCATTTCATTTTTACAAAAAGAAAGTAAAAAATATAAATAAATAAATAAATAAAAATAATATATTGACGTGATTAAACTAAACTTCATATTAATAAACAAAATGAAATCGAGAGTAATTACATTTTGTAACGATTATTTTAAAGGCGACAAAGTATTTTGGTTTTCTATCGTTTTGCATTTCAAAATTTTATCTTAGTGTTATTACTTTCTTCTATATTCAATATAAAAAATTATTGGATTTTTAAAAAATTTCGACCTTGGGTTTTTTATGGATTAACACGTTTTGAGAGCTGTAGAACACGATTTGACCATCTTTAGAAAATATCTGTCTGTGTGTGTGAGTGTGTGTGACGAAATTCTGTGGCGACTGTATCTCAGGTACTACTGCACAAAATTTCATTCAAATTGGTGTGTAGACAAATTGACATAAATTAGTACCTATCAACTTTTGGTAAAAATTGTCCAACAGCTTGCGTTGCCATCCCACTTTTTCTAAATTTTTAACATGGTGGTATAGGACAAAATTTTGTATAAATGTGCATAAAGAGAATTATTTTTAATAATCATTGTGAAATTTAAAAGAATTATTTGTAATAGAGATAGTAAGCTGAGGGAAAAAAAAAACTGTGCATAAAGGAGCCTTCCCCCCTGAGCGGGAAGTCCCCTTCGAAGGGAGTAAATTTTCATGATGGGTATCTTTCAAAAGAACTTGCCAATACATTTAAAACGAATAGTTGAACCATCAATCTGCGATAATTTAAAATAAAGTTATCGATTTTTTTCAATTAAAAAATAAATAAATAAATAATAATAATAATAATAATAATAATAATAATAATATATATATATATATATATATATATATATATATATATAAATGCAATATTGAGAATAAATTGACTTTTTTGGATATTTATTGCTTTACTACTTCTCTAATATGGAAAGCGTCTGCATTATCATGGACGATAATTTTTTAAAATAATAATTTTAATAAAATATTTTCACTGAGTGAATTTGTATAGGAAAATATAGAAGAAAAGCATATTGTGGCCACAACAAACTAGTTTTTTGATTGTTTCGAATATTTCAGTTTTTAATATTTTTTACTTTCTTCTATATGTAATATAGAGAAAGTATTGGATTCGTGAAAAATTTCGACCTCCGTTTTTTGATGGATTTCCCCTTTTTGGGATGTCCTGGACACGAATTTATAGTTTTTAGAAAATGTCTGTCTTTGTGTCTGAGTGTATCACGATTTGTGTGGACACTGTATCTCACGAACCATTGAATGAAATTTAACCAAACTTGGTATTTAGTTGTACCCTGACATAAACTGGTGCTGATTAGATTTGGGGATCAATCGCTCAATAGGTGGCGCTGTGATCGCATTTTTTGTAAACTTTTAACATGGCAGTATAGGACAAAATTTCGTATAAATGTACATAATGAGAGTTATTTTTAACTTGTGATTGTAAAATTAATATAAATTATTGAAAATAGTAATAGTTAACTAGGAAAAAAATTCTGTGCATGTCGGGGCATCGCTTCTCCCCCTGGGGGGGGGGGGTAAATTTTCAAGATGGGTATCTTTCGAAAGGTCTCGTCAACACCTTTAAAACGAATGGTTTAACTATAAATCTGTGATAATTTAAAAGAAAGTTATGGATTTTCTTTTACTTGGAATTTTTTTTTTTTTTTTTTTGTTACTGAATGAATTTGTATAAAAAATATAGAAGAAAGTCTTGTGGCGGCAACAACATACTAGTTATTTTTTTTAAATTATTTATTCTAATTTATTTATTTTAATTTTTAATTAATTAATTAATTTTTTTCTATTCAAAAAGATTGCTGCACTCCTCTAAAATTGAAGAATTAATGTTTCAGATGAAACTAAATTCAGAAGTCATTTGAAATTCTTTTGTAGGCGAGAGTGCGCCCTGCTCGTTTAATAATGCAACTGAAGTCTAGTTTTTTTTTTTTAAATATCCATACATTTGATTTTCTTTTTAATCCTCAAGAAAACACTTTTAGAATAATAACCTTTTATGCATCCACAAATATACAAATTACTATGAATTAAATTACAAATCATTCGTTTCTATTAAATATTTTATCTTCATTAAAAATAAACTTTATAAAATATGTTAGGAGTTTTAATTGATTTATTTTACTAGTATCAATTAAAAATAAAATGAAAACTACTATTTATAAATGTTGTTAAAAAAAAAAAAAATGTGAAAGGAGTTCTCTTTTTACAAATTTATTCAAATAAGGTATTTTAGAATTTTTATTAATCTAAACACATCAGTTTAGAATGGAAATGTTTTGCATTCGGGAAAAATTTAATTATATTCTGGGAACTGTAAAAATTTATTTTAGTTAAAATAATAATTTCACCATTTGAGATTATTTTCTTGTTATTAATTGCTTATGTTTTCATAAAACAAATTTAGTAACTTCTATGTATTTATGAATTTATTTATTTTTATTTTTTTAACATGTAATATTTTAATTTGATATTTGTTTTTATATATTCATTTGTGCATGCTTTACTTTCTTTTGCAAGTCAATTGAAAAATATTTTAATAATAAAATTTAACTATATAAATAATTTCATACGCAAAAATTGTAAAATAGTCTGATTATATTACTCAGACTAATCAACTGTATCTTTACTATAAATTTTTACAGTTATTTGACAGGAGATAATTCTGTCGATGCATTTTAAAGCAACATAAACTAACCTTCCTCTTCTTCAAAGTCTTTTTTATGGCTTATTTTAAAGACTATTTTGACTGGTATCAGTGGAATTTTCTTGTTTTTAATAGAATTCATATTATTTCACTTTGTGATTATTCATTATACATTATACATTATTTTGTATTTTTTAATTTTTAATTTTTCTTCTACTTATTTTAATTTAAAACTGTGGTGGTATCATGTATTTTATATACAGGATTTACCAAAATTACAGAGACAAACTTTAAGGCGAGATATGCATACCCTAAGGATTCGAACCCATGTCCGCAAACGCCATTTTAACTCTTTAAGAACCGGTTCTTTTGGGACATTTTTTAACAGATGTGGGCCCGGCATTTTGATTGTGATTTTTTAACATACATTTCTTTTTAGATCAATTGATTACATTAAGATACATACATAGTAATAATGCTGTTTGTAATCGAAGCATTTATAACACCGATTGTATTATTACGAATTATGTATGATTTTGTGAAATGATGGATCATACGTGATTTTAAAATTTAAAAGTTATGCTGACTTACAAATAACAACAACAAAAAAGAAAAAAAAAAAAAAACTAGACTTCCCTGGAGCAATCAGTATTATTCATGGCAGTATGTGTTAAAAAACACGAGAATGTATTCGCCCTTTAAAGGGTTAATATGATATTTGTGGTCATGGGTTGCTATGTATTCCTTATTCCTTCAACAGTTATCGACATCAACTAAAAGATAACTCTATGTTTGTATAGTCCACACCAGCGAATTAAAGGATTAACATGATACTTGAAGGCTTGGATTCCTATACGATTTTGAATTCTTATGATGTGCTCAATCTCCTCTTAAAGTTTGTCGCTGTAATTTTGGGACACCTTGTATAGTTAGAATAGTAATTTATGGCATAAAAGTACTTGTAATGTCCCTAAAAATCTGGGTAACAAGTTATATTATACGAATTCTTTAAATATTACCATTCTGTGGATGTTTATTATTTTATTCATAGCCTTCTTTAAAAAAATATATATATTCATAACAAACGCATTTAAAATTACAGTTATTTGCGACACGTTAAGACAAAATGCCGATTTTCAGTATTTTAACTCATTATATCATTTGCGCAGATTATTGCGTCATCTAATGTGCTGATTGCATCAGACGCATTCTACTGTTATAAATAAAGGTGACGGGCACGTTTATCTCTAGCTGTTTATTGGATTTGGTCTGTTGTGTAATTGTTGTAATGGGTAAAAAGCCTTCACTTACTGTTACAAAAAGGTCAGAAATATTGTCCCTGCATAAAATTGGAATTTCTGAATGTCAAATAAGTTCAAAAGTAAATGTGAGTAAGACAGTTGTGTATCAAGCTATTAGAAAATTTAAAAGTTCGGGAAAATTTGTGAATATTAAGAGAAGCGGTCGCCCTACAAAAACGAGTGCACGTGACGATCATGCGATTAAAAGGACGGTCGTACGAGATCCAAGAACCTCCTGCAATACGATTAGGCATTCTTAAACTTTCGCAAATGACTGTATAGTGAATTTGTAATTTTAATTTGTTAAACGCATATTCCAAATTTTTATAAATTCACCAAGTAAAATATTTTCTTTCATTTATATATATATATATATATATATATATATATATATTCTTTCTTTCTTTCTTTTCTATTTTTTTCCTTTTATTTTCTTCTTTTCTGATGAATTTTGCTTACTGGACTTCAAATAATTGATTTTTAATATTATTAATCAATGATAGTACATATTTATTTCTTTTTCATTAGTTTTTACTACATAAGCCCCGGTTTGGGAGCGAACCGCATTCCGAATGCAGGAAATATTTCAAAATCAAACTCGAAA
Organism: Salticus scenicus; assembly: GCA_963930645.1. NCBI lineage: Eukaryota > Metazoa > Arthropoda > Arachnida > Araneae > Salticidae > Salticus > Salticus scenicus. The sequence continues at coordinate 251,108,127 of OZ005650.1, forward strand.
TGTAGAAAACTCGGCCTGATACTACTTGCGTGCCAATAGATCAAAGTTTGTTAACTAAACCATTTTTAAATTCAAGAAATCAATGAAGGTAGTGAATCAATGAAGGCTTTTCCCGATTCGCTGGTCACTATATATAAAGGAAACACTTTTCTATATCGTTTTATAAACAAAAATAAAATAAAATAAAAATCATGAAATTGCTCTAAAGCCCGCTTTGGTTACCCGCTGCCCTCGGCAGACACCCACTCCTTCGCAGTCTCACGGGTGCCTGTTCCTATTACCTGTGATAATAGCTTACCAGTGGGCTTCCATTTTGGTGCTTATCAGATGACCGTTTCGAAACGGACAATATCGAAAAAATTGAAGTCACAATTTTATATTTGAATCCCTGTTACATATGAACAATACTATACGTGGTGTACATAATATTTTCTTTTTTCACGCTATTTTTTATATTTGTTTGATTTATTCGATGAACCATAAAGCGACAACAATTTCACGCCAAATATAATATTATCATTATATAATATTACAGTGCTATGATCGGCTACATCTATCGTATGAGACAATAGTAGTTGGCATACAGAAAAATAAATAAATAATGAAATATGTAAACCTGATCACGGTACAGCCTATATAGTTCCCCTTGGCGACTTTTGAATTTTTATTGCCACTTTAGACAAAAATACATAATTTATGTGATTATTTTTTCTGCTTCTTTTTTTTTTTTTCTATTTTTCAATATTTAATAATTTATTTATATTTTTGATGATTTACTTATGTTAAATTGGCTTTTACGAAAGTGGAATCCTTAGCGAAAAGTATCCGATCTATTTCATCATCAAAATTTTAAAAATTACCCTGGATTATCAATAAGTAAAGCTCTTAAGTATAATGCTGAATTAGTTTTCATGCCAAGCGCGATTCATCTGTGCCAAAAACATACTATTTAAATAAAAGAAAACAGACAAAATCTAAAATTAAGGTATATTAAAAAAGATTAATCTTTTTTTTTACTCTATTTTCATATTTTTACATTTTTATATGCATAAGCAAATTTAATATGTAATATTTCTTTTTCGCGTGACAGCACATTTCATTTTATGTTAAAGAAAAAAAAAAAAAAAAAACTCGATTTTTTTTTTTTTTTTTTTTTTTTTGGCAACAATAAAAAATTTAAAAGTCCAATTTTAAAGCAGTTACCAGCTTATTATTTTCATATTTTAATTAATTTTAAAAAATCGAATCAATTTCGTTACAAATAAGGTACCAAATGAAAGGGGAGATTTTTTCTGAATTCGTCGGATTAATTAGCTTATCGATCGGACAATTAGATTTTTTTTTTTAATTAACTAAAGTATGAAAATTTGGTGGCAACTTGCGTCAACATACAGACAAACAGAGTCCAAGGAAATCTCTTAGCCGTTTATATATATAAATGAGAAAAAAAAATCAGCTATGTTTTTCTCCATGTAAAAAGTAATTCTTAGTATTTTAAAAGCATAAAATTATTATTATTATTATTTAATTCTACCACTATTTCAAGGAGAAAAAAAATGGTACATTTTAATTTTATTAAAGAAAGCTCAAAACTTTCTGCTATATCTGATGGGTTATACCTGGTTTTTACATGCAATGTATTTACACATGCAATGTATTTACATATTGTCAAATTTAAAATTTACGTTTTTTCAATTTTTGAAGTTTAAATATCAATAAATAATAAATTAACAATGTATATTTAATTTTTAAATATAATTTGTAAGAAATGAATTATGAAAATTAATTTAAAATTTTATGTTGGCATTTATTTAATGTCAATAAAGTTCCAAATATATATATATAAATATAAAGATTTACCTAAACCTAAAATCGAAATATCAAAAACAAAATGCGTTTCTCACATCATTTCAATCCCTTGGCATTTAACTGAATGATAGCATGAAATGGAAAGATTTAAGGCATCTTAAATTTCTGAATATGTTTTAGCAGATGTTTTTGACACCAGGAATGAAGTAAGTGTGGAAGGAATGAAATTTCAAAATGATTGTCACAAAGAAGCTTTACTGAATTTAAAAATCCGAATAAAATGAAGCAAATAAAATTAATTCATGATTATTTCATAAATTACTTGTCAGAAATAAATTAATTAAACTACGACAGTTATCATAACAATTAAAATAATATTTCACACAACATATAATTTTAAAACTATAAGTAGTGCATTGAACATAATGGCTCCCAATATGTGTTTAGAGAAATTCTGGAAGAGTTATATCAAAACTTATGGGAAAAAAATTGTTAATCTTTTAAAAATATTAAAACAGACAAAAGTAAAATAAAGGAAATGTTAAGGATTTCATTTTTTTTTTTTTTTTTTTTTTTTTTTAATTTAATGTTGTTTTTAATCATTAATTACAATATTAACAATTTAATTCTCATCGGACAAATTCTGTTCTCTTGTATAATTATTCAAACTGAAATTCAATCAACATAACATGGTTTTAAAATTCTATTATGATTGAAATTTTGTTCGATTTCATGCAATATACGCCCCAGTATCAACATTTTGAAAATAATGAAAATTATACTCATGACAAAATTACTAGTTGCTTTGAAATATTTCAAACGTATAGTGCACAATATTTACCATGAACTGAGGTCATAGCGTTCATACATATTTACATGCGTTTTAATTTTTTGTCACCACTATTTCATAAGAGTAATTTTTAAATGATAATATAGCATTAAATCCTTTATGAAAATTTCCTTTTTAAAATTAGTGGAATTAATTCTTTTAAATTCTCAATTTCGAACGGGAGTCAGTGTCATAAGTGAATGTAAACGGGCATTTGATTTCATAGCACAGAATTAAGCAGTGTTCTATTTAATATTATGGTGAAACCGTTTTAATGTAGTAGGCCTACGTAATACCTTAATTTCATTATGCTGAATGGAGTGTAACCATACTAAAATGCACTTAAAAGAAATTCCGTCTATATGCTGTTATGATACAAAACTCTTTTGAGTGTATTGACGAGCCCCAATAATGATTTCTAATGATACTGACTTAGCAAATTCAGAGGTTGGACTCTCACTGTTATCCTGTATTGTTCCGAAGATTTTAAGCTTCATAAATGTTTGTTTAGAAAGGCTGTGGGTCTTTCAACTGTATGAATGACAACTCAACACTTTATAATATAGTAAATGTAAAAGACCTCCAAAAAAGAGAAGACTTTCAACGCATGGGTTAGTGCGTAAAGTATAGGGCATAAGTCTCATAAAACACGCATGAGATTGTGAGAATTCATAGGCAGATTTCGTATTTGCAAGTCATAGATTTCGTATTTTCTCAGTGGTTGCAAAGTTTTCCGAATCTTTATTTACACTCATGTTCATAAATTAAGGATAATGCTAGCTGAGGCAAATAAAGGCTCAGAAGCAAAACGAACATGACTTATTCATAAAGTCCATTTATTAAACAAAAGATCAAGAACAAAAAAAGGTGGTTTATGTAGGATGCCATTTATAAAAACTACGATTTTTGCCCCTTGAAGCAATTACAAAAAATATCTCTCTTACAAAAACTTAACATTACATGGTTGGTATGATGGTTAATACATTATATGCCTCTCAGATGATGAAATACAGTCCTTGCAACGCCTAGGAATTCTGAGTATTAAATTATTGATCTGATCTTGGGGAAGATTACGCTACTCAGTAAGCATTGGTCTGCGAAGTTCCAGTACATCTGTAGGAGGTGGTTGACGAACTACAACTCGTCGGAAAAGCATGTCCTACACATGCTCTATCGGATTCTAGTCAGGTGAGAATGCTGGCCATTCCATGCGGTGATAGCTTCAGATTGTAGGCGTCCGTGTACAACGTGTGCACGGTGAGGACGCGCATTGTCATCCATAAACACAATTTTTGGGCTCATAGCACCCCTAAACGAACGTACATGTTGTTCTCGAATGATGTCCCGATAAATTTGGCTTATCATTCATCCGATTTAAACATGCAGATCTGTTCTTGTGCCCAATATGATCCGCCCCCCCCCAAACGAGCACTCCTGCCCCACAGTAACGGTGTCGTTCAATGATGTTGTTATGGGTACCTGACGTTCTACATATGAAAGTCTGGCGTGAATCACACTGCAAGATAAACCTGAACTCATCGGAAAACACCACACAAGCTCACTGTGCCGCTGTCCACATTGCATGTTCTCTACTCCAAGTTAACTTCTGGCGCAGTGCATTGCCGTGAGTGGAACACATCTAACAGGTCTGCGAGCATATAGGCCAATATCTCCCAAACGTCTATACACGGTTTGTCTTGAAACTGTGGCACTCGTGGCTGCAGACAGCTGCCGAGAAAGGTCTGATGCTGTGCTTTATCTGCTAATTTTATCAGTTACTGCCAAATACCGGAGGTCATTTGGCATTGTAACTCGGGGCCGACCACTATTGTAACGTCGACTGGCATTTCCATCATTTTGGAATCGTTGCCAAAGCCTATAGATGACACTTTGGGCGATTCTAAGTTCCCCCGATACTTCTATCTGAGTACGCCCACATTCTAGTCGCCCGATAATTCTACCACGTAAAAAATTATCTGCATGCGTCCTCTGTATCATAACCATTCGGTTGTGGCACTGAGCGGCACACAGAACGCTTGTGGACAATTTTCCTTCTTTGCTCCCATTTCTTTATCTACCACCTCTTACACTTTCGTCATTGTAACATCATATCGGAGTCATCTGATGGCTTCCTATAATTTGCATATTATTCTTAAAGATTTGTATGGTATTTCTACAGGTGAAATTTTTGCATTAAAGTTCGATTTCAGTGTGAATCTGAATTATCCTTAATTTATGGACATGAGTGTAATTCAAAGAGTATAGTTGATTGAAGAAAAGTAATAGCTGAAATTAGAGAGTTGTGAAGAATGTTTTGAATATTGCTGTAAGTTTTAATGGTACTTCGGTAATAACGAAGACCAGCTTTGGGCAAGATTTTGGTGTTTCCATTTGGTTGGATTAGAAAAAAAAAGTTGTTACAATTATGGTATGATGGTTATCCAAATAGTTATCTTATGGTATGATGGTTATCTTTGCGGTATACTAACATATTTAAGTAGCAAGACATTCAGTTATCGAAACAGATTTAAGTAGTCTACGAAAATGATTTTACAGAAGGTTTTAAGCCACTGCAATGTAGAGAAGTATACATCGTTAGGCGATGTAAGTTTAATTGTCGCCAGTACACTAAGCGAACAGTCGCTGCACTCGATTTAAATTTTCATTGAACACGCAGATAGCGGTTAACAAGTTCTTCCCGTACTTAAAATTTGAATAAATTAGCGTATTTTATATTCTTCGTTCTTCTTGCCCCACTTTTCTACATTTTTTGGCTGCCCAATTTTTCATATTTCTCACCTGTCAGGTCAGGAGGCCTTTAAAATCAACGTAACGCCACACCTATTTCTAGGAAGAAATTCAGTATTCTATAATTAGCCACTAGCAATTATTTAGTTATTGCAATTTTCACTACAAAATAGATGGTCCACAACACCTAAATAGCTTTTTGATAATTCCTTCCATGGTACAGACAGGTATTGCGAATTCTGCATCGTAGATAAGGCTATTTTATCTTTATTGAGGCGTGGATTTCCCTATATAACTATGGGTCGCATGGACGTTTTTGTTTTTCCCCTAAATGTACGGGAAGCAACCTTTTCAAAATCTCGCTTTTGAACCTTTTTAAAACTTTTCATGAATGGGTTTGCTCACTTATCACATGTTTTCACATCTTGTGAGTCTCATGCTATAAGCAGAGTCAATGTAGAAGTTTTGTGTGAGTTTACATTCGAAGAAACTTTTTTCTCCTTAATTTTTGAAGAAACATTTAGTTAGCGGTAATTTTAAACAAAAGAATACCTTTAAAACTAATATATTTTCATTATAATTATAATTATAATTGTAAATATTGTTTTTTGATTTTTTGTTTGTCGTTGTTCTCGTTCTTTTTCTATTTACATTAATAATAATAATAATAATATTTGCTTCTCTTAATATAGAATGAAGAATAATACTATTGCTAAATCCTTGTTCTTTTAATTTTATATTACTACTGTTATTCTTAGCTTTGATAATATTATTACTATTGTTATTATTAACATTATTAACATTATTAAAAATATTTTTATTATTTAATTTATTTTAATTATTATTGAAAGTAGTTTTAGTGATAGAAATCCAAAATTTTAGAGGATTATAAAATTAGTCATTTAATAATAATTTTTATAACTAAATTTATTTTAATGCAATAACACATCTTTATACTCTGATGTATATTTTATACGTCACGTATATTTTATGCTTTTGTGCATATGTTTTACCAGTGCCCTTTATTTTGAATTAAAATTTTCTGAATTTTTCTTAAATCATTATGAATGATTTTGTAAAAAGCCCAAAATGAAAATCTTCGGTGAAACATTTTTCGATTTGTTGTTATTCTCCAAACAATAATTATATTTTTATTTATTTATTTTTCTATAATGCGTTAAAGAAAAGTTAGATTATATGTTGACTTATAAAATACCAAAAAATGCATTAATCAAAAGAACTGGCAATAAGTGTTACTGTGCAATAACTTTTAAAGCAATAAGTGCAAAACTTTGAATAAACATCATAAAACGCAATAAACTCGCAATAAACTTATTGCATTTTATGGTATTTAGTCAAAGTTTTGTACTTATTACGCTAAGACGTGGTAAATTACACATAAATACTAGTGTTAGGAGGGAATAAATAAAAATTTCGCAATCATATGTCTAAATATTTCAGCTAGAAAAACTCGGCAAGAATGCTGCAATTGGCAACTAACTTTGACGTGTTACTTGTCCGTTGCAACTTTAAATATGATTTACTAAATATTTATTTTCTCTTGTTTAACAACTACATATAAAGTATGAATACATTGAATTGTGTACGATAAATTCCGTGTGCTCATAGAAATTATTTTTCAGGAATATCGGTTGTTGTGAATTTTTCAGAATGATTTATATGGTTTAAATAGTTCTTTCTAATGAAGCATGAGTATAGTTGGAATGGGATTGCGTGAATAAGATTGCCATGGCCGTTACACAGGAGTTGGAAAATCAAGCATTCGGTGAAGATTTGTTGTATACTTGGATCGGAAGGTATTTTTAAAGGATTTTGTGACAGGAGTTATATGAAATTGCATTGCAACATGAACAATTTAACTAGCGAGACTTTCAAGAGGGGTGAGATTTCGTTTCAGAAAGTTTTCCCTCAGCTAGTTATCATTAGATTTCATGAGTTATTTCTGGAAAGATGTTAGTGGTTTTAAGTTATTAGCATAGTTAATGTTAACTTATTGCCAGTGTTTTTAGACAAGTACATTCCAAATAATCCTTTATTTAACTCAGATTAATTTCAACAGTTAATATCATGGGTTGTCGTACACCCACCTGTTATTGAACTTTGGAATAAATTATTGAGTTTAAGATTTCTTCCGCTTTACTGTTCTACTTCTCATACTTTCTACAGCAAGATTTTAAATCAGGATGTTCAATAAGATACAACCTAAAAAATGTCGATTAAAAGAAGTGGTAATGTGCATAAATTGCACAAAACTAAAATATTTATAAGACTTAAATTATGTTTCATTTAAAATTCACTTATTGTCATACAAATAATTCGTACACTGTAAAATTAATGCGTATAGGAGAATATTTTAGTACGATAAATTTACTATTAGTAGTGCAATTGAAGCGAAAATTAAACAATGATATTCACTTAGTAGTTGATCAATAAGCTAATGACATGAATGTTACATACATATATATTAAAATATTGATTAACTGTAAAAATGACTCTAGTTGCATAAAAGTTTAAAGAGAAAAATTAAAATATCAAATATGAATACTTATTTTGTATATATATATATATTTGTTTAATCTTCATTTTAAATTTCTCTAAGTTTTTGAAAAGTGTATAAGCCTAGTGTTCTGTATAAATGTGCCTTATTATTAGACTATTCAAGTATTCATAAGACAATTATTTTGCCGTCAAATACCGACGTTCACCCATTTTTATACCAGAGGGAACTACGTGTCTCCTCCAACCATTAGATTTTACGAGAATGTGGAAGAAATTTTTCCGAAAGACCTTTGATAGGATGCTTCATAGCAACATAATGTTTAATTGTTGCGACGAGAAAGTGTCTTAAAACTACAATTTCTTATACGCAGATCATTTGCCTCCCCCCTAGTTCAAGGAATTTAGAATGTATTCCTGGTTTGCGGCCGGTATGGTGGATGAGAAACTACCCAATTTCTCCCCCCGCCCCCCCCCCCCCAACAACCAATATTGCTTCAGAGTTCACAATACTAGTCAGTGCTCCATGAACTTTTCATCAACTGCAGTGTTTATGAGGATTCGCTTTGCTTTTTCCATTTCTTTGATTCCCAAGTGTTCATATCTTTTCCATGGCTAATAATTGCTGTAATAATAATGTTTTCTGTCGATCATCCATTTCTATTTATGTGCATTTCATTAAAAATATTTTACAGCACATATATGACGAAAACATTTTACACAGCGACTGTCATGTTACGGTTGTAGCACGATGACGTCACCTGTCCCTGCTAAAACGATTTATCAGATTTTACTTCCGCAGCCATATTAAGGATGGTCCTATATACTGATTATCCAAAAATTCCGTAGATTTATTTTGGTAAAACATATACTGTGCAACCGCGAAAAGATGGCATACGACCTTGGAATAGTTCATTTTGAAGAAGGGGCGGCCGAATGAAATGCAAATGATGCTTGGCGGCAGTTCTTTTCGCCAAACAATTCTTTGACTTACCAGCTTCTTTGGCACCTATACGAGCAGTCAAAGGGTCTATTGATGCTAATTAAATAGAAAATTGCTAAATTTTTGTCAATTTAAATATTGTTTTATTTCTTATAATTTTTTTTATCAGATATGCAGAAAATCGATAAAATAAAATAGCTTTAAACATTGCTTATAATTTGTGTTCACGTGTATGTTTATTTCTAGTATATAAATTAATTGAATCCCTAAAATTTACTCGTTTAGCTTACAACTTCTCGAAGTATACGTAAAACAGTTCCTTTTTTTTTTTTTTTTTGGTAAATATTCACTATCATGATTAGTTCAATTATTTAAATCTAACAATGTATCATAATTGAATATTTTGTAAATATTAACTATCGTGATTAATTAAATTTCTTCCTTTCTACTTTTATTACAACCATTATATGATTATGTCATGTTTTTTAATGACAATTACAATAATTTAATGTTTATTTTATCAAAACTGTAATGGTATTAATCATGGTTTCTTTTATTTCCCTGTACATAGTAGAAATAAATTTTTTGAAAGTTTAATTAAGTTACTTCTTTCATCCCTTTCTGCTGATAATGATTGTACTTAAAAATTACTTCTCGGAAGCCATTAAGATTACTTTATTTTAAAAAATCAAAATTTCGTTTTGAAAGTTATTTGATCGCCGAAACTTTAAAATTTGTAAACAATAATACCTCCGAACACTTCTTTTAAATAGTAATTAAAAATACCTCCAAACATTAAGTTTATCAACAACTTCAAATTATAATTTCACACTAAGAAACGGGCTAACAGCGCCAAATCTGGAAGCTACTCTACTCTGTGTTACCATGGAAACACAACCTCTCACCTTATTACAGTAATGGAATCATCTGAAAACACGTGATTCGCGTGCCAAGTTATCGCGGTTGTACAATACCTTTGAAATGACTTTAATCACACAATAAACAGAAATAATAATAATAATAACAAAGAAAAAAAAATTATTCATATTTAAAAAGAAAAAAAAAAATGTTTGAAAAATATTGCTCTTAATAATAATATTCCCTAGAAATCAAATTCTTTTAGATATTAAATAGCATATGACCGAAATATTTTGCTGCATACTTAAATGCAGGAATTCGCGCAAACACGGGCTAGGATACATTAGAAAGATCCTCACGGAAACTACACTACCCAGATCTAGGAGCATCGTATAGTCAATTTGTTTTAACCGAAAACACCTCAAAAATGAACTATAATATCAGATTTATTTTTCCTTGTACAGAAGATTTTTTAAAACGAAATTATAAATGATTTCCTAAAAATTACATCTATAATAAAAATAACATTAATTGTTATTTTTTTTTTTCATTAAATAATAATTTTAAAAAAATGTTTCTTTTTTTCTTCCTTTTTTACTTGGAGAGAATCACTAGGACATTATGTTTAATAGTTGCAATATCCTAGATGTTAACTTTTGAAAATCCCTGTTCTTTTGTCCTTTAATAGAAAGATACGGTGCCATAGATAAAATTATTAATATACATTTCATATGCAGACGTAATTTTGAAAAACGCTATGTAACAATCAATTGTATTTTAAATTAATATTTTATTATGAGATGGCAGTAGAATATGACATATATTGTCAGTCATTTCTGTAAGTTTAAAAGAGAAAACAAAACTTTTACGGCAATACTTTTTAATATATAGTTATTTCGTTTTATAATATTGTTACTACAATCAAAGTCTTAATTAAAATTACTTTTAATACATTTAAATTTAATATATAGTTATTTTATTTTATGCCATTGTTACTGTTGTAAATATTATCTATGTGCATCTTCAAAAAAATGCCCCATCTCCTTTTATTAAATATTGTTTATTTATAAATTTATATGCCTTATTACATCATTAAGACTTATATTTAAATAATAACATAAATGAACATAACAATACATAATTTATATATGCCTTATTTTTTATTTAGAAATGTATTTTAAAATATTACTTAAAAATAAAATAAATAAATTCCTATATTTACTGGGAAAAACTAGCATTTTACTTATTGAACATTAAGATAATACGTAAAACTATAAATTACTCACATTGGAATATGTAGATAAGCCTTGCTCGGAGATTACAGAAGTCACGTAACAGATAATGATTCACCATCTTAATAGAGAAGGAGGATAATTAGAAATGCTTAGACTAGATTACGCTTAACAATCTACGATGATCACGAGACTTAAAATAGTTCTAACACTTTTGATTAATAGACAAGTCACGTTAACATTATGCAAAGTTGACCAAATATTTTGTTAATAAATATTGATAAATATTATTTAAAAATCAAGAATAAAACAATTTATTTCTTTTTAAAATTGCTATTATTTTGAATATAACGTAAAGGCAAAGTATATAACAGACGCATACAAATCTATGAATATAACGTATTTTTCTTTTATTCTAAATACTCAGAACAACCCTCAATAAACTTTAGTGGCTAATAACAGATCATAAAAAATAAATAAAATTTATTAGCTTCTTTAAGTAGTAATAAATAAAAAATACTGGTATTTTATTTTTCATTTATTTTTATAAAGTTAATATTTTTTGAAATTGCTGTACAAATATATTTATTACAATGCAGAATTTATTCGGAAAAAAAAAGACAAATTATTTAGTAAATAATTCAAGATAAACCGTATTGCGTTAAAAAATATAAATACATTTTCAGGAAATTTCAATATGTAACTCTTTTATAAAAAGTCAGTATTTTTCCATGAACGTATACAAAATTACGCTTTTGTAATATTAGGGTAATAAATTAATAAATTAAATTTAAAATAAAAAAATAAATATAATTGGTATTATTTTCTTTTTCTTGGACTTGACTGCTCTTGAAGTTTGAGAGTATTACATTAATCATTATACACTATAATTATTAATTTATAAATGATTAAAAAATTAACATTTTAAATTTCTCAAAATCAATGCCTTCCAAATTTATACAGTCGTCCGACGATAAAATAAAAATTAGTTCAACTTTTTTTTTTTTTTTTTTTTTTTATAAAGTTTCAATTGTATTTTTATTTATAAAATGAATAAAATCAACTTAAATAATAAAAATAAAAAAAGATATTTTAAAACTGTATACTATACTCATGTTTATGGCATGATATAATTTGGAAATTCTTTATATCATCATATAATAATAATAATAATAATAATGATAAATACAATAATTTATCATCTCAGTTTTATTCATTTGACAACATTTCAATATTAAAAAAAAAAAAAAAAAAAAAAAAGTTGCATTATAATCCATTATATTAGTACTTTAATTATATCGCAAATTTACAAAAACAGAAAAATAAAAAGAACTTGTTATTAACTTTATACACTTTTAATGATTTATTAAAACACATTATGGCACTTCAATTAAAGTATATATTTCATTTAAAAAGAAAAAAGAGAAAAAAAAAAGAGCATAAAGTTGCATTTAATTTATTACTTCTTTTTCAGTCGAAATAAATCTATATATATAATGCACTCATTGAAAATCATACAAAAGTTATTTTAAATAAAAGTATGGAAATAGGATGTTTTTCACTAAATTTTCTTATAAATAAATACCGTAATGCAAATTAATTTATTATTTATAACATATTATTTTTATTTAAACTCGCTTTCTTGATAAATTGTATATATATATAAATACATATATTTATTTTTTTATTTGCATAAATGCAGATAATATTAATTAATTAATTACATTCTATATGATTATGTAATTAATTTTGTTTCACAGTTAAAACTTTTTTTTTTTTAACCGCTAAAATTATTTTAATTTTTTTTTTTTTTTTCAGAAAATTAGTAAAAAGTAATAAAAGAATGAAACATTTTATGCACTGTTTTGTTCTATTCTCCGCATTATTTTTATCTTCTCTTTCTCTCCCTATTTCTCTTTTCTATCTATTTCTTTCATTCTCTCTTTGCTTGTGTGAGACTCATAATAAAATTTAGATCACATACTCAATTGTTTCGAAAATATTTATCAGATTACTTGAAAAAGACTATTCGTGTATGTAATTGACAAACGGACATTGCATTCTTAATTAATTGTAGATTTTCTCTATTAATTAAAATGTGTTAATGTACAGGAATAAATGTTTTCTACTCTTTTGGATAACTTATTTATACGATTAAATATACGTTAAATTTTTACAGTAAACTGAACTAAAATAATAATTATTAATACTTTTAACTTAAGGTAGGTGAGTCAAAGGTAGCCATACTACATAAAAGTTTTGAAACATTTTAAAATTTTCTGTTTAGGAGTATCTGGCTAGACTTTATTTTGTGAAATGCTATACTTATCACTTACACATATATATCAGAAATTATCCTTGTAAAAAGCAATTAAGTCATTTTTATAACACAATTTCAAAATTTTAGCTTATGGACCACCTTCGGCGCACAGTGTTCCAAAGGTGGCCCATACATTGAAACCGCATTTAAACTGTGAAAAGAAAATACATTGAAAACTACATACGCACTCAGACGTATTTAATTAGAAGAAAATTACAAGGGAAAACATTGGCCAAATAATACCTTTTTAATCGGATTGAATAAAGAAAGTGCAGATTAATTTTTCAAATTTTTTAGTAAGTCCCCGACACTCTTCATGCACATATAGGAAAGCATTGATTACACAATTTCATTTCCATTATTTTTTTCTTCTGACATAAAAGAGAAAACCTGCTTGGTTTCGGTTGGGAACCACTTGTGCGAGGCATAATAGTGTCAGTTTGTTTGAGAGTTTCTTCTAACAGTATGGTGTAACCACGTTTCCTACGCCTAGCAGTGAGGACGAGTCGAAAATCTTGGAGGGCTTCCAAGTTGACCAACAGGTTTGAATTTCGTAAGCATCCAGTCATTCGGTATTCCCTTATCGCTTATTTTCTTTCAACGAAAAGCTTGTCTCCCTTATTTTACTAGTGGACTCGTTGAATCAGCACTTGCGCAGAGGCTTCCATTGAGAAATGTAGTTAAAGAGTATACTGGATAGCTTTTTTATTTTCTTGTTATGTTGCTTACTATTATGTTCTAGTGATTCTCTCTTTTTCTTGTTATCTTTCGGGTTTTTCTTCTTATATATTTTATCTTTTGACATAAAAGTATTTCCAAAACTTTTTCTGCAAAGTATTTCAAAGCTTTTCTTTTGGGAGTTACTGACTTCTTTCGGGATATCTCTGGTGTCCTTAATAATGTGGAAATTGCTGGATAATAAATAGTAAAAAGAAAAAGGAAAGAAGACAACCATTAAAATCAATATTAGGAAATATACAACTAAGTACAAATCGTATGTTAATTTAGTTCTCTCTCTTAATGGTTCTTTATGATGCTGAGCGAGCATTACCTCTCAATTTCATTGTCTTCTGTTAAAGCTACGTTCTGCGTAAATAAATGTGGTAATGTGATTATTTAATGCACAAGCAGTAATTATATTTCAATTATCAACAAAATTAAACCTTAAGAGGTCTCTTTAAAGGTAATTTGATTTAAAGATTTAGGCTTATTATTTTGAAGTACTAGTTTATTCAGAATAGATTTTTATAATAGAGTTTCGAATATCATATTTATAATTACAATGAAATGAAATTTTTTTAATTTTTTTAATCTGTTTTTGTAGATTAATAGAAGTGATTTTAACTATTTTTTTTTCATAATAATTAAAATTATTTTTTAAAATCAACATGTAAATTAATATGTATGATTAAACTTAAATGATGTATGCTATAATTTTAAACCCCGTCACTTATTTAAATGCCATTTAATTTCAAAAATGCTTTCGTAAATAATTTCTTTATTCATAATGCTTTTTTTCATTCTTTAGTTTTTACTAGTCTGGATTCGTCCGTTTAGTTGGGTGGTCTGTTTTAAAACGCCAATAATAGGAGTATTGTGATTTTCAAAGCAACGGCAACAAAATTTCTAAAGTAAACAAAATAAATTTCGTAAGGCTTTAGTAGTCATTTTTCTACGTCTTTATTTCACTTTTTGGAGGAAAAGAACGGAAATATTTAATGCATAATTAACGGAAGGAATTATTAATTGTTAGGTACGTGCGTCTTAAGTTCAAATCATGGTTACTTGGTTTACATCTTTACTTTCTTGATTATACCTTTTCCGAACGGGCGGTGGTTTCATATTTGGGTGAGAATGAAATCATAATCTTTAAATTTCTGGGTCTATATTCCAAGAAGCAAATGACCGACGTGTATATCAAAGATAACTGGTGCACATGCAATCGACCGTAGATGCAATATCTTTCATATTCCGTAAAAAATAATGTTTCGAGGTCTTACTGAAGCAGGGGAGTCATTCTCATCTGCAGAAAATCTGTTTCTGCAAAAATATAATTTGCAGAAAATCTAATTTAATTCGAAATTAATCTCCGTAAGCCTCTAGATGTGAATCCCAAGTCATTGCTAATTATTCCCAGCGTTGCACTAATGCAACGCTAAACCAATTTTACCATGGATTTCACCGAGAAGAAAGCAAGTCGTTTTATATTATCACTATGTGGTTTATCAAGAAAAATAAGAGAATGCGTTTAATAATTCGGAATCTTATCTATTAAATCAATGTAGGTGTTTGAAAATATTCTGGAATGGAAACATTACAATATAAAAAAAAAAAAAAAAAAAAAAATGTGATTTATTATTATTATTTTTGATTGATTTTATTTTATTATGATTGATTTTATTTTATTATTATTATTATTATTATTATTATTACACAGTATATATATATATATATATATATATATATTAAGAGTGTATTTATTCAAGGTTTCTTTTTTCCATACTTTAACATATTTTGCTGCAATTAAGAGAGATTCAAATAAATCGTAAGAATTAGATTATTTAGAGGGAAAACTAAATAAAATCAAATTAAGTGGTGTGATGTGTTGTTCGGGTTAAGGTTAATTGTCTGAACTTAGGGAAATGGTTCTAAGGGAGGGGTTTGCCCTCCGTGGGCACCTTTGTTAAAATGAAATTAGGAATAAAAAACTGTTTATTATAGACGATAAGTTATTTATAACCAATGCATAAAAAAAAATTAAATTTATGTTCTAACATTTCAATAATATAATTCTAAATCAGAGAGAAAACCAAAGATACATTTAATTAAAAAAAGATAATAATAATAATTTTATTAGATTAAAAGAAGCATAAATTCTTTACAAAATTCTGATTTGGATTTATTATTTTTAATCATTTTTTGTAATAAAATGTACACGCCAAAAATTTAACACTTCTAATTGTTTTAGCACAAATTTCAATGTTATACATGTTTTACAATGATATTAATTTCAACGATACTACGAGGGCTGTTTTTTTTCAACCTCCGATCGCACGGTATGAAGGCCAGACATGCGGCAGGTGACTGGCGTGCGCAGTATGTGACTGCGCATCTCCTCTTCTACACGCTCTGTCACTGCCGAGTGCAACACGCTAATTCCTTTTCAGCTGCAATCAAGTAAACATGACTGCCTTTATTGATTCTCCCGCCAAGTGTGAATTGCGAAGTGTTATTCGTTTTTTGCAGACAGAAGGGAATAGTGCAGCGGAAATTTATCGAAGAATGAGTCGAGTGTATGGAAACAGTTTTATCAGTGAGGGTGTTGTTCATGAATGGTGTTGAAAATTTAAAGATGGCCGAACTGATGTGCATGATGAAGGAGTTCAAGGACGCAAGTATGTCGCTACAGACGATCTTGTTTAACGAGTTGACCAAGTGGTTAAAGAAAGGCGTAGGTTCACCATAAGTGAATTGTCGATGAAACTTCCAGTAGTTTCAAGATCTGCCTTGTACTCTATAGTTACTGAAGAGTTGCGCTACAGAAAAATTTGAACTCGTTGGGTTCCAAAGATGTTAACCGACAACCACAAAACTTGCCGAACGGCAGCAGTTTTGTCGTTTCTTGACCGTTATGATATTGGTGGAGAACATTTTTTGAAATCCATTGTGACCGGTGATGAGACATGGATTCAATATGCCACGCCCGAAACGAAACGACAATCTCAGCAATGGATGCCCACAAATTCTCCAAACAGACCTAAAAATTCAATCAAACCTTCAACAACCGTAAGATTATGGAAACTGCTTTTTGGGACCAAAAAGGTGTGTTGCTTGTGGAGTTTATGCAGCCGGGGACAACAATTACTGCAGATTCTTATTGTGAGACTATGAACGCTTACGAAGGGCTATTCAAAACAATAGAAGAGGCTTGCTAACTTCCGGAATTGTTCTGATCCATGACAATGCCCGTCCTCACAGTGCTCGTGTAACCCAACGGCTCCTTAAGCAATTTAAATGAGACATTTTCGAAAACCCACCATATAGTCCCGACGTAGCACCCAGTGATTACCACCTTTTCACGGAACTAAAGAAGTGGCTTGGAGGGCAACGCTTCCAAACTGACAAGGAGCTCAAAGAAACCGTCATAATTCATTTCAAGTCACTGGCGGCAACATTTTATGAAGAGGGTATTTCAAAGCTTGTTCACAGATATGACAAATGCCTCAATCATCAAGGTGATTATGTAGAGAAGTATCCCAAATAGCAAATAATTATTGGCCGAGTTTCGGCCAAATGTCCAAGTCTGACCATTTTTCGTTCAAACGACCTCCCTTCTTGACGTCGGCAGGAAACTCTTTATGTCCGCCCGGCAAACCATCTATCGATCATCCGATCTGGAGCATTTTTTAATCAACCCTGAACCTCTTCCCTCCCTTATTTCGACCGTTTGGTTGCCAGTTGATTATTTATCGACGTTATATGGTATTGTGTTGATTACCTACGGATATCGTTTGTATGTGTTTTTATCAAATTTTCGTGTACTTTCAAGGGGCTTCATACCTTTTAAAATATCATGGTATGTTTGAAATTTGAGTCTGTTTTTATTAATCCCAAGTTCTTTCAATTTTTATTAAAATTACACAAATATATATTCAGCGTTTCAGACTTATTTCAGCTTTTAAAAAATACAAATTTAAGATTTTTAATTAACTACAAAAATCTGCAAAATTATTAACAAAACAAATTTTATATATCCGTGACATAAATTAGAGTTTATGTAGTATCCGCGACGTAAATTAGAGTTTATGTATTAATAATAAATTAAAATATTTAAGTAATTGAAATAATTTTAATGATTTTTTAATTAAAACTTTCTTTTTTCCCATTTTTTAAATTTTTATTTTGTTTATAAATTTTTAATTTGTCTGCTAAATAAAATTTAAATTGTATGATGAAAAAGAAGAAATTATATGATGTTTAAAGCTTGTTTTAGCGTTTGAAAAAAAAAAGCAATATTCTTAATTATAATTACATTAAAAAAAAAAAAAAAAAAAAAAAAATCGAAGTTATTTTTGTAAGATATTTTGGTTTAGAATAAAATTATAAAAATTATTTGGTTTAGAATAAAATTATAAAATCCTATATAATAGAAATTATCCCAAAACTTTATTTTCTAAAATAAATTTGTATATAAAAATCATCTGGTATAAAGTAAAATTATCAAGCAAATAAAAAATTTAAGACATTTTGGCTGCGTCAATAATTAAAAGAAATTAAATTATTAAATTATCTTATAGATGATAATTTTTGATTATTTTCCTTAAAAAAAAAAAAAAAAAAAAAAAAAAAAAAATCTAATTTACCACTGAAGATTCTTATATAATCAATTTATTTTACAAAACGTAGTTTTGGGATCTCCATAATGCAGATTATGCTATTATGTAAAATAAACGCATTAAAATTATAAATTATCTTACGAATATTGAAATAATATTGAAAATTTGTCTTCTTTTCAAATTTTGCTACTTTATTTTTCTGAAATTATGTGTATTATTTTTATTTTTTCTAAAGGCTAAAACAATTTTTAAATTATACGTTTTTGCGTAAAGAAAAAGAATTTGTTTTTACTGCAAATAAAAACATGGAAAAATTTATGAAATTTTCAACTAAGCAATCATAGAAAATAACGAAGTAATTTTAATTATCCTAAATATTTAAATTCATTCTTAATATGTAAACCCTAAAATAAGTTATCTTATAATTAATTATACATTTTTATTCATTTATTTATTTATTTAAAGTATTAAATGTATAATTTTTGAAAAGCTGAAATGAAACTTAAATGTTATACAATTTTTTGTGTATTTTTAATAAGCAGAAAAAGAAATCGGGATCAATAAAAACAGTCTCAAACTTCATACATACTATGATATTTTAAAAGGAATGAAATCCTTTGAATTAGAAACAAAAATTTTTATACCTTAATTGTTTTCATATCCTATAGTTAGTTCTCTTTTCGATTATCTATTAAACCTTTAAAAGAAATTGTAATTTTCTAAAGTAAATGAACAAAATACCACTGCTTAGCTTTATCGTTTGTAATAGATTTTCAGATACACAATGTCAAGTGTGAGGCGAATGTGAAAAAGTAATGACCTTGGCGTACAAAACAGTACGCCAAACTCATTTACTTAGACTAACCATTTGCTCTTTGATATTCTAGCAGGAGGGGTTCCTGTTAGGGGTCATCCTTTCAATTTCATTAGTATCAGTGATAGTGATTCTGTGGAAAATATGGAAAGTAGTAAAGTCTGTGTATATATATATATATATATATCTATAATTCGAATAATTTAATACCTTTGTATATAATTTAATATATACATACGCATAAATCACAATTTTATTTATTTATTTATTTATTTTTTTATTTATCATAATGGAAATTATATATATATTACTCCGTTTTTAAAATGAAATTATTACGGATTTCTTTCTATGTGACAGTAATTTCAAATAAAAATTACTTGTGGAGGACTATGTTTTCATAAACTATTCAATTTTATTGATTATAAATGACTCCTCGAAGAAAAATAATATATTTCTTGTATGGTTTGGTTTGGTTTGATGAGTACATAAGATTTATTGCTTGCCTCTAGGGCCGCTTATATCTCGAATAATCCACACCACAAGGGTTTACAAGTTTTTATTACAAGAACAGATACAAGAACATGGACAATACAGACATCCATGCCTTCTCCGGGATTCGAACCCGGGCCAAACTGTGTAGAAGTCAGGGACGCTAACCACTCCACCGTCTGGGCGGCTTCTTGTATATGTTCGAAATTTTGAAATCACGTTATTTACCTACACACATGTTAAATAAATAAAAAAAATGTCTCTCGTTTCACAATCTTTATTATTATTAATAATAATATTATTAATATTACTATTAAGGCTCATTGGACAAAAAGCTACAACTTTAAAGGAATTCTAAGCCACTACGAACATTCATGCTTGAACGGGGATTTGAACCAAATGAGCTATACGGTATCAAAGGAAATGAATGCAGTATGGTTTATATATATGTATTATAATAAAGTTGTAGAATGCAAGAAAATAGATGATATTTTAATCCGCAAGAGCCGCTAGTTTTGTGGATTAGCTGATATATATATAGAAAGGGTTTTCAATATATATATCTTAATAAACAAGGAAAAAATGTGTAGAGTATTCAATATTATTGTAATTTAAAATTTTAAATATATATATATATATATATATATATATATTAATCTGGGGCATAAAATGAAATTTGCTTGTTATGATATAATGTGATAATATGACACTTTTTCACTCCAGTAGGAAAGTGCTAAATAATATTTTATGGAATAAGTTAAATTTTGATTGTAATAGAATATGTCGTGGTCAGTATTAGCTTTCATTTCGAAGTTTACAGCGTATTTGGAGATTAGATATTATGTATAGATAGCTATTTTATGTATCTGTTAGAATATCTGTTTTAGATATAAGACATCAATTCATCATATTAATTTTTTAAATCCAATGTGTGTCTCTAAAATACTATGGAAGGGCGATTTTCTACGTTAGAGAAAAGGGTAAAGAAGAATGTTTCATGAGGATGTCTTGCTCACTTGCGCTAGTTACTTACTTGCATTTAAGAAACTAATGTTGCCTTTCTTTTTTTCTTTTCTTTTATTTAATATAGTTCAGGCATTTTGTTGAAATTTCTAAGAAGAATAAAATTACCATATATTTTATTTATCTTTTGAGTTAAAATTTTGGTATTTTATATACAGGCTGACTATGAACTATGAGATGATCGTGCCCTTGGGTGGAATGCCTAAGTGGGAATTTTTCTAAGTTTTCCTAGCTCGCATTCACGCGAGTTTTGAAGGAAATTTCCGAACGTGTTGGCCAAGGAGCGCAACTTTGAATCGAATACGGGACATCCCATCTAACAGTTCGGGAAGCATAATATCTCACTCACGTGTAGAAATAAATTAATGAAATAATATGAAACTGATATGAAAATGGTTATATCAATTTTATTTTAGGACTATGATAACATAAAAATAGGCATTTTAAGCCAGTTTTTGAGATTTCATATTCAAATAAGTTACCGAAAAGTATGTGATAAACGGATGGACGAATGGATGGATGATTGGGTTTTACGTCGCACTAGTGCTCCGCAGATGGGCAATTGGCGACGGTCTGGGACACACCCCTAGAGGTGGTCCGGAGACATGCCATCACAATTTTGATCCTCCACGGAAGGGAATATGTGATAAACATAGCATCTTTTGCAAAAAGAAAATTTTAAATGTTATTTCATTTTCTTTCTCTTTTATTTTAACATCAAAGTCTGAAAATTCTTAAACTTTCGCCAAAAAATAAAATTTTGAGCGTATTTAAAGGTTTTGCGTTTAAAACAATTTCATTCTTAAATTCTAAGAAGTTTACATTTAATGAGCATATGTGATTTGTGGCATTATGAGATGTTTTTAAGATACTAAGAAATTGAATAGCTTTTTTCATTTTTTAAATCCAAGTGTTATCACTGAAATAATGTGAAAATATACATTTTAAGCTAGTTCTCGAGATTTATATCATGTAGCTCATTTTACATTATTCTTTATAATATTTGTTAAATATGTCCCTATATAAAGTAGAATGATAGATTTTTATTCATATATAATTTTTTATTTTAATCTAGATAAGATATTTACGAGAGATTTTTTTTTTTTTTTTTTAACATATATATATATATATAACATATGGCTTGTAAGTTGCAAAAAAGTTCGATTTTTTGCATTACTTTAAATATTTTTTAATGTATAATTATTTAATTTAATTTATTTTATTAATTTTTGTCCATTTTTGATGAAAATGCAAACTAGAAAGTTTAACATATAATATTTTAATTAAAATTAATTAATATTATTTTTTTAATTTAGCTTAGTATTAGTATTACTTTTTAAATTAAAATTCTTATAATCTGAGTCATTGAATATAAAATAATTATTAAGATGTGGACAGCAGTCATTTATGAAAAACATGGATTGATCATTTTTAAAGAAAGTTGTAAAAACGTATTGCCTAAAAGTTATCTCATACCTCAGACATGCTATTTGATAAATTTGACGATTGCGAGTCCATAAAATTGTAAATGTTAAAAAAACATATAATAGCGCTCATGAATAATTAGTAACAATAATTATTATTATTATTATTTATCGTTATTGCTGCTTCTGTTGTATTATTACAAATGAAAGAAGTATATGCTTAATTATATTAATTGCCACAATTTTATTAGTATCAACGTTCCTTTGTTAATGAATTTATTAGTAATTTTAAAATTTGCGTGGGGAAAAATATGTTTTTAAAAAGGGTTTTTATTTTTTATACTACTTCTGAGAGATTTCCTCATAATATACTATGATGTTAAATGATTTCATATATCTATATGGTAACTGTTTATTTCTAAATACAAATGATTATTCAATATATAGATAGAAAAAAAAGCAATTAAAAATTCCCGTTCAGTTAGATAAAAACGCGCAGATTTAACTATTTTCCCCCCCTTAAAAAGCAGGTGTTGTCAGCAGGGTTCCACTGGATTGTTTGTACAAAGAATTTTTCGGAATTCGAGATATTTGCTAATGATCACTGTAAACGCTTACGAATACAGTCGGCAGCAAAATTATTTGACCGCTATCAATAATTCCTATACAAAAATGTATACTTAATACTGTTTTTTTTTTTTTTTTTTTTTTTTTTTAAATAAATCCTTGTCGAATAATGTTCTTTGACTGACTAAGAAAATGGCTCGTCAAGGATATATTTAACAAAATAGTATAAAGTATACATTTTAATATAGGAATTATTGCTAGCGCTGAAATAATTTTGCTGCCGACTGTATGTTGTGATTATTTGATGTATCATAGTATTAAAGTGCGAACTTTTATATTTTTGCTTTGAAAGTAGCATAAAAAGTATGACAGAAATAATAATTTGATTTCGAAACTTTTTATTACCGATTCATACTTGCTTATAGCAATGTCTGTAAACTGTGAAATACTTAATAATTTTTTATGTTGAGAAAAATTGCTAGATTTTTTTGCATTTATTTAAACAGTTTTTTTTTTTTTTTTTAAGTAAATTAAAAAGCGTCTGTTATATACCACGGAATGTAATAACGCAATGAGAAACAATTAGTAATTCTGATTTCTTATTATAGAGTACAACAGATATAAAATTATTTCAGCCAAATTATGTGAATTGCTTATTATAGATTTGTAAAGAATGCACATTTTTATTTCTGGTAATGCGACTTTTCTGAAAAAAATATGTGATTATTATGCGATAACATTTAAAATTTTTTTTTTCTTCAGAAATGATATTTTAAATCAAATTGAAAACAGACAAAACGCATTAGTGATAAATTAGTGACTTTGTAACTGCTGATTAGATGCAAACTGTTGCAGTTATATACAGTTATAGTTTTTTTTTTCCCTATAAGTCACAACTTTTAATTCCAAAACGTTGCTTACAGTGACGTAACAGAGCTTGCGCCGTTTGTAATAAGTATCCTATTTTAAAGTGCAACCCCTCTTTTTTTTTTTTTTTTTCCTTAATAAATGTATGTGAAACACTATGCGTAATGTGCATTACACTTTGAGTGCGGAAACAATATTCAAATTCTATTTAAAGCGCTCGCATATACACACACATTTATAAGTATAATATCTCCAATGACAGATTTGATAATCTGTCATAGGAGATTCGATTCACTCTTGTGAAAATGAAAGATTTTGCGCCTCTAAATCTAAGCATGTAAGTACAATGCTACATTTGATTGAAGTTAAAATCAAAATATTTCATAAATATTGGATTTTAAAATAAATATTAAGTCATCCTTGACATATCGTTAATCGCGAAACAGCATTGCGCGCTATTATAATGAGTCGGATCTTCGTCTGGTTATAGGTCTTAGTACGAATGTTTGCCTGATCCATTTTGTTCTTGTGAAAATCTATTGAACTTTCTATCTAACGGTCGAATAGTTCACCAACATTTAAGAATTAAAACTGTTTTAGGATGAATTAACTTTTTCGGAGTTTTCAATTTTCTTTCGCAGAAAGTCTACTCTGCCCTAAATTTATGCATGAAATACTCTCCGTGAGGATTTTTCTAAAAAGTCATAGAACTTATTTACGTAAGTTACTGCGAAAACCTCGGAAAACTCAGAAGAGCTAATCTGAGTAGCGTGACATGGAATCGAACACGGCACATCCCGTCTACCAGCTTCAAGAGAAGAACATTTCAAGCGCTGGTGGGGCTGAGACGTTTAGAGATCCATACATATCAAAGTAACATTTTATTGCGTGTAATAATAATTTAAAAAAAAAGTATGCAATGAACAAACAGTCGCAGCTTGGTTTTATATCTTAAGGTGTTTATTTGCAAAGCTCTTTTCCTTTATGTTTTATATCGTATTTATATCGTTATATATACATCACAGTACACTGTAAAAAAAAAAAAAAAAAAAGTAATAATAATAATGATAAGATTACGGGGAAAGCCCGGCGGCAGAGATTCCAGACAAAGTCCGTAAAAAAACATTGGTTTTACGGGCAAAATGTTTTTTTTTATTTATTTTTTTTTTTTTTTACAGGCATGTAACGTAATTTAATGTTATTATATATTTAGTTTACGATCTAAGCGTTTCTTTTTACGGGCTATGCCTGGAATCTCTGCTGTCGGGCTTTCCCCGTAATCTTATGGGATTTTTTTTTTTTTTTTTTTTTTTACAGTGTAGAAAAAAAAAATGCACACAAAAATTTGTTGAAAATAGAAACGTTGTGCAGTGGAATAAGATTTTCAGCATTTCTATACCAAACATAAAGCATATAATTATAATGCGCATTCGTTCCATGTACGAAAATATGAATTACTTAACATTTTAATTTAAATAGAGTGCTTAAAAGCAAATTTTGTAAAATCCATTTTTTTTTCCATCTCAAAACGTCATTATATCAATAAAATGTCGGAAATGCAGTAATATATACAATAACTGATGAAGATAAATTTGGATAGGCATGTTGAAAGTAGTCGTTACCAAGAATTACACGGATTTTAATGAAAGTAAGTTTTTCAAATCGTTTAATGGAATATGACATACAACTGATAAGTGATTTAAAAATTTGGTATAGCATTGCAACTACAAGAAATTGCATGCTCGCTGTTTATAATTTTTATACAAGGAAGCACAAAAAAAAAAAAAAAAAAAAAAAAAAAATATCCGAATTATTTTATGATTCCGTGTTACAATTATTGTTCCATATTGCAATTTATTGTACAAATACACGAATTTAATGAAGTTACACAGTCGCCCTACTGTAACTTTCGTTTTTGTTCACTGTTAAAAATGGCTTCTTAAAAATGAGCTGAAGTGTCCCAAAATAGCTGCGAAACAATATATGCTTAAATTTGAAAACCCATGTACTCATTTTTGAGTTTATTGACATGTGAAATATGGTGATATTTGGATTCTGATTGGTCAACTCCATTTTTGAGCATTTCAGTATACTGAAAAATGAGTACATGGTTTCTCAAAATTAAGTACATATTGTTTCGGAGCTATTTTAAAAATAATATGTTGTACGAATACTTTATGATTAGTATTTTTATTTCAATGTGTCTTACTCATTAAACTAGATATGTATACATACATTACAATATTTCAGCATATATTATTAATGGTTGTTTAGCAAATATTATAAAATAAAAAAGTAATAAATATTTGTAAATGAGAATTTCAATCGATTTATTATTTTCAAATCAATCATTTAATATTATTTTAATTTTTAAATATTTTATCTGATTAAAAAGAAAAAAAAAAAAAAAGCTTAAAAAAAAAAATCTTAAACAAAAAAGTTGCTTTATTTTCTGGTAATACTTCAAAATTTTCCAAACGTGTAAATTTAACGCATAAATCAAACTTATATTACATTTGATATTGCGCTTAGTTATACCTCTAAATATTTTTTATAACAGTAATAAAACATTATAAATTGAAAAAGGATAGAAATAAGTAAATAATTTCACTCTAAATAAGTCACGTGAAAGTATTAATTCCTTTTAAAGTCACAAACTATTCTTAACTTGCTTTAGACTGCAGTTAACCCCCAATACCGTTTAAAAGGCGCAAATGCAAACAGTAATTATCTCTTTTCCGTTATCTTCGTAGCTTCGACTTTCCCCATAATCTTCAATTCATCGCCTTTATTTTTTTGCCAAGACATGGAAATTATCACCGAAATGAGAGTGCAGTAAATGAAGGTGACATTCTGTCCGGAAGTATGACCACACAGCAGAAATTCCTGAAGCAAGCGGGGGGTCTACGGCGGGAAAATAAATGGTTGGATTTTCGTTCACTCTGGATTAAGGCCTAATGTCATGCTTGGAGCATTTTTTGACTAATTGATATGGTACATTATTTCGATATTCCGTCGATGTTTGATTTTAAGGTTAGCATAAAAGATCGCAATGAATGCTCGAAATGATATTTTGAGAATATCCTCAAATGATTACCGACCATTTTCCAACAATTCTGATAAGCGGCCGACGTGATATCGAGATGTTTTGCTGTCTGGGTAACCTTTAATCTACATTACTTATGGCAATAAAATCATTTTTTTATATTTACCCGTTTTTCTTTTATAGCCTATCGGAGGTTGAAAAAAAAATAGCCCTCGTAGTATATTTTTCAATGAGAAATTAGAATTAAAATTATTTAACATACCTTGTACAAGAATAATAACAGAGGAGAAAGCAAGAATACAATAGTAATAACAGAGAATTTTATATTAATAAAAGATAACGTAAATTAAATATTTTTATTTATTAACTAATATTTATTTTGTTTAAACTCATCTACTTTTGGCAGCCCGTACGGTATAGTGGTTAGCTTCTTTACCTCCTACACTTAAGGCTCATGTTCTAATCCTGGACAAGGTATGGTTGTTTCACCCTGGCTGCCAAATGTGTGCTCCTTCGCAAATGACCTTCACTTCGGTGAGCTCCTGACCAAATGTCTGTGGCGAAAACTGCCGCGCCATTGGAGAAATAAAAAAATAAAATGAACCTTATTTTCTTACATAATTTTAAATATAATATTTTTCTTTAATATTGTTTAAAATAATTTGATGTTATGTACTTTCTATACGTACAGATTATTATAGACACAAATTACAAAAAATAAAATAAAATAAAATAAAATAAAATAATAATAATGATAATAATAATAAAATAAATAAATAAATAAATTTAAGTATGTTTTTTATACATTTTTAAAAATTAAGTTTTAAGTATCAGCATAATATACCCAAATTAATTTTCAAAATATATATAATATTAAAATTGAAACTAAATAATAGATAAAATTTGAAACAAACATTTTTTTTTTTTCAAAGGCTCCTTATTCTTTCTATAATTTATATGTATTTTTGAGCAGAGAAATGTAAGATTCCAGGTATTTGTCAATGTTATATTTTTCATCCAACTCAGTAAAATGATTGTTGGATTCTATGATATTTAATATTTCCAAAAATACTTTTCATCTTCTTACATTACTAGATCAAAGGAAGAAAATCGAAGAACCATTGATACTTACCCTCTGTGGAAAGAAATTCTGTTTCAGGCACAACAAATGATCTACAGGAAAAGAAAGATAACAGAGCATTATTATCGATCAAAATACTTTGATATTTTGTAAAGTTTGTGTTGCAAACCACAATTTATCAATAAATATGTTATTTCAGATCATATTGAATGTCTTTATAAAAGAGTTTTTGAATTTTTTAGAAGAATGTAATAAAAAATGAAGTTAAATTTAGAATACCAAAGAGAAAATATAACAAAAGACAAAATGCAAATTATAATAGCAACAAAGCTTGACACAGTCTCTTTTTGAATACTGATATTTATATAAAGCAATCATCTTTTTATTCAAACGAAAAAAAAAATCACTGCAAATCTTTACTAAATATTTCTATTTAAAAAGTATCAATCAAAAAAGTGACTTCGGCGAGCTTTGTAGTGAAATTATTTACGTAGTAATTTATATTATAATAAAAAATTAACAGTTATTCTTATTATGTAATTAAAAGATACGGTTACAAATACATCGCATTGGAAAAAATATTCTTGATAAAATACGTATGAATTTAAAGTAATTGAAATTATAAATTATCAATAATAAGTAATTTTATTCAAAGTAATAAGTGTAATGTGCATATCCTCATATGCGAAACTGTCTTTAATGATATTTAAAAAAATTATACAAAAACAACAAATTATCCCTAATAATTATTTTTTAAAAAGCTTCTTTACAGATTGAAAAATGTTGTCTATTAATGACAATCTGTCTGATTTAAATGCTTATATTTTTTGCAGATTAATATATTTTAGTATTCATTTTTTTTTTTTAAAGAAAAGTTGCTTAATATTTTCAACCATTATTTTTTTGCTGATTACTATAAAAGTTGCTCACATTCTGAATGAAACTGAGAAAACACATAAATTCATGTTTGTGAAGCTATAACCCTTGCACGCAGTCACGCTGCAGCAGTTGGCAATGAACCGTGGAGCTAGACAACAAAACGTATAAAAGAAAAAAAAAAAAACCTTATTATAACACACGAGTGGACGCTGTACGGTCCATCATAGCCATGCGGATAAGCAGTCTATTGCCCCATGCCGTTGTGGTGACCGTCGCCTATTGCTCATCTGCGCAGCACTAGTGCGACGTAAAACCCAAACAACGAAACCATGCCGTTGTGCTATTGCATACACCACACTGTTAAAAAATTCTATAATTTTACTGGCATTTTTATCCTGAATGTCTCTAAATTTACAATAATATTTAGTTAAGAGTAAGTAATCGAGTACGTAAGTAATTTCAATCTCAATCTTTATTCTGTATTTTTATCTATTTTTATTACTTAGTCTCTATATAAAAATTTAAAATTAATGTTTCTACTTTAGACAAAGCATTCTAAGTCTGAAAGATATTTTCGCTAATATTTTTTTTAATTAATATTAGTCATTAATATATATATATATATAAAGCTTTTTTAACATCTCCGTTTATTTTTCTCTGTAATTGTACATAAGATTTAAGATAAATGATTACCAGTAATTTTCTGTTGAAAATTTCAACAGTGCACTGTCAAGATTTTGCCTTGTTTGGTTCTCCTCTGTTCATTTTTTTTCAAACACTTTTGTGTCACTGTAGTGATTGCGAACTGCGATTTCTGGATACGAAAATCCATCTTCTCGCCTATCGACGATCCAACCTGGTATGAACTCTGTTAGTTGTTGGTATGGCACTCTCCGCTTTTGACAGACCATATTGACCTGTTTATTAAACATTTATCGCAGACAGAGTGCAATAAATAGATTTCAACGCATTTTTACAGATACATTTTTACACATTTTTATTTTGCATTATGCATGGAACAAGTGACCTATAAGGAGCTGGTTCTCGTTCGACGCATGAGCAGTCGATTTTTAATTATAATTATTTTTATTTCTTACTTCGCTATACATTTCCTGTGTTTGGTTCAATTTGCGTAATTCTTTCATGGTGTTAAATTTTCACAATCATGAGAATACATTGACTTACAGCAATGGAAGTCAAGTGATAAATAAGAATTTAATAGCATTTTACAATGATTCAGAAATCACCGGTCGTTCAGAAATAACTCACAGAACTTTAAATTACTACTTAGTTTACAAAACAGAAGTATTTCTCCATAAACAACAAACATATTTTGATGTGTAATCGATAAAACTTCGGTGATAAAATAAATGTAACTTTTGACTGACTATACTTGGAAGTATTGCCATTTAAAAGTACACAGGAAAAATTTGCCATGATTTAGTTTTTTATTTTTCATCGGGAGAAGGAACTGTTTGCAATAGAAATGCACGTTGACCAGTGCACAATGAGTATGCTCAATATCAATAAAATGACATATAATATATCAATAATATATTCAAATAATGTATAATATACAATGTTGCCAGATCTGGCAGATTTTTTATTTAATAATCACCAATAATTTTGAGAAGTGAAATTTTATATACATAATAGACTACCAATCTTCGAAGTCTAGGTAAACATTACAATTAAAAATTATTGGTGATTATTGAATAAAAAATCCGTCAGGTCTGGCAACACTGATAATATGTCAGTGAAAGGTACTAAATGAGCATGTTTTTCAGGTTTCTTTAAAGCATGGAGAGTTGTTGAATTGATATTGCCAGGCGTACCCCTTTTAGTGGAAATGGGGTTGAAGGAGAGTGATGATAAAGAGGATGCAGTAACACAAAACGTCCGCATGTGCAGAAAGCTTTTCTTTTTGGAAGATACGGAGCAAAATAAGAGCCTGGAGATATCTTCTCTACAACGTTAGCAGAAGGCAGAGAGTAAAACCGTAAATGAGATATTCTGCAGTGAAATTTGGATAGCCCAATCTGACATGTAGCAATGTATCCAAACAAAAGAAACCTAGAAGAGTAAAGAGGTTGTATATCTAAAGTATATCTAGAAAAGAAAAGAGGTTGTATATCTAAAGTATGTCTAGAAGAGAAAAGACATACTTTAGATATCCAACTTTCCAACTGAGGAAGACGACAAGAGTAGACGCTGTGTAGAAACATTTCGGCGTAAGCAAGGAAGTGAAGATCAAGAAAACTAAGTAAACAAACCAAAAATAACAGGAAAAAATAAAGAGAGTTTTTAAAGACATATATTTTATAGATGAAATGTTGGAAGACTTAAGGTATAGAACAATCATGTTTTAAAATACCTTAAAATAAAATTGTCGAGAAAAAATACTTTTTGGAGAGAGTGACATGAAAACAAGGACTTGATGAAATTTAGAACTAAAGGATCTTTGTTAGTTAGTTTAGCATGTTGAAGAGATGATTCGAGGAACACCATGATGAAAATAATTGTGTTTAATCAAAAAATAATAATAAATGTATGCATAAAAAAAAAAAAAAAAAAAAAAAAAAAAAAAAAAAATATATATATTTTTATATTAGCGTATTTACTTAAAATTATTTTACATTAAACATAGCTATTTAAAGGAATATTATCGAAAAAATATTTAACAAAATGATATGCAATATCCAACATGACTACTATAATACAATTACATATATTTTTATTTTTTATTTATTTTTTTAAGAAAGAAAAAAAGAAAACAAAGCTAATATAAGGTAAACGTAATATAAGGTGAAAGTAATATAAGGTGAAAGTTTACTGAAAAAAGTAGTTGAAGCTCGGGAAGAGATTGGGCTCGGGGCCCTGAAGCTATTATCGAGGGTTTGCAACGTCTCGCCTAATATAAGTTATTCAAATCCTCGACAATAGTAGTGAAAATATTAAATACAATTTTTTATTTTTCCATGTGAACTATTACAAGGGAACACTTGAAAAGTCTTATCTCTGCATATAATAAGATGTGCATGTATGCCCGTCGCTTTGTATTCAAACGGCTGATCACAGAACTACACTATATTGCATGGAGGTCTGATTTGACCTCTCATAATGCACTTCGAAGCACAATTCCCGAATTCTTGCATAGTTTTTATAAAAAAAAAAAATAATTAATACATATATATTATGATCGACCCTGGAGATAGAAACGTAAATGTAACTTTTATTTTATTTACTTTTTTTTCCCCTGACTCATTAACTCAGTTGGTTAGAGCGCCATGTTAATAATGTGATGGTTGTGTGTTCGACCCACCAAAAAGCCATTTTTCTTTCAGATAATTAATAGAAAAGATGTCAATTGATAAAAGAGAATTTTTCAATATCTTCACAGTATCCTAAGCCATATAGATGACGAGAAAGTGACAAAAAAAAAAAAAAAAAAAAGAGAGAGAAGAAGAAGAAGAAATTAGAGATGTTTGGTCGCTGTGTAGGCAAACGGCTAATCACACAGAGCTGCAGATTTTTTAATAAATGTCTGTTTTGACCTGTGCAGATGCCCCTCCCGAGTTTTAGATCTTTATTATTATTATTATTTTAATAAGGTGAAAATTCTGCAGCTGGATGCTGCTTTTGTCTGGTGCTGGCATCTGTTTTCATACAGTGGAGATGATAATATGCACGAGACAGGTCTGTCCGAAAAATATAGTTCTTGAATAATAGCAGCAACACTTTTCATCTAGTTAGCAACTAGCAACTAAATTGAAATGTCCGGTTAAAGCGCAAATGCAAGCTAGCAATAATGCCAAGGAACTGACATGGAGTAAGCGGAGAATACGATGACAACGATCGTGGGGACCGGGAGCGCGGGTTAAGATTTTTATTATAAAGTAAGTTAAAATATAGCAATTAATTCTTAAAAAAAAAAAAAAAAAAAAAAAAGTTATAAAATATAATTGTTACAATTTCTTTATGAAATTTCTAAATCCAGCTTAAACCTTCCATAACCAGCTATATGCATGGATATGTATATTTTATATTACAAATAAAATTATTCATGGAAAAATAATAAAAAAAATTAAGTAGAAAATTAAGAAGATTGTAAACTTTTCTTAACTTTAGACCGTTAGTGGATGTTTAGAATCTTTCCTGAAATAGTCTGCATTTATTTATTTATTTATTTATTTATTTATTTGTGTGTAACATTTATTCCAGAAAATATTCATAAAAAATTTTAGTTAAAATTTGCATATAGTCTGTTAAATTCTATAGAAACAAAACCTTACAAAAAAATTAAAGTTATTAAATTTTACAAAATCTATACAGCCGTCTTTTGTTATAGAAAAAAAAAAAAAAAAAAAAAAAGAATAGAAAAATACAAAGAAACCTTAAGGTAAAGTTCACGGCTAAGAACATATAGACATCGTATTAAATTATGCATATTTATATTACAGTATTCAGTTTGAGTGAAAATTTTTGTGAACATATTATTTACAACATTTATTTAACATTAAAATGTAACTGCCCATTTTCAAATAATTCTTCGCATTTAAGTAAATATTACTTACGCAGTAAAAATTAAAATGTACAATACCTAACGTATAAAAATTCTGCTGACTTCAAATTCTTTAGTTAAATTCCTAAAAAAATACTTTACGTTGTAGTTTCTCTAGTGATAAAAGATCTTCTATTTACATTTAAACCTCTTTCAGAAGTATTTCAGAAACTTTCAAGAGTTTCTAAACCTTTTGGAATACTAACATTTTTGAAGAGGGGTTACTAACAAATTCAACGACATGCCACATCTTGTTCAAGCACTTAGAGTGAATAATGTTACAGCGAGATTCTTTTAAAGTGCTGATTCTGAATTATATAAATATATTTATTTGAAGGTAGCATAAGATTTATTATTTATTTATCTGTAGTGATAAGTATAAAGGATTTAAGTCCAAAAATGTCGATTTTGAGTTAAGTACATAGTCAGACCCAGAAAAAAATTCTCTATCTATTGGTATAAAGGATTTAAATCCATGTCATTTAGCCTTCGAGAAAATCCATTGGTAAAAAAGATTCAAGTCAAAAATTTAGCATTAATATTTTGTATACATTTTTAATTCAATTTTTTACCTTTTTTAAATGAAGATGGACAATCACTGAAGGTTATAAAGCGTATAAATCAACATAATCCCTTTTCCCTAATCGATTCTTCTCATTAGTTTTTAGTTAGTTTAACTTTATTTTTAGTCTCCTGAAAAATCAAGAGTATGGACTTAAATCCTTTATACTTATCAGTACAGTTATATTGTACTAGAAATTTTTGTTTTAATTTTTACTTTCTCTTACTGTGTATCTGTCTGTCTGTGTATCTGTCTGTTGTCTGTTATCAGCATATCGCAAGAACAGATAGTAGCAGGAAGATCAAACATGGTATTTTATATGTATATCACATAGAGATGCTATACTAAATTTTTCGTTGAGGTCAAGCAAAGAGTTCGTGTACAAGGCTATCCAAGAGAATTCAAATGCATTACGTCTACGAGCGAAACTTCTGGTAAGTATAGTGTAATATCTGTAGGCTGCCATAAACAAAATAGAAGTATATTTACTTTCTCTTACCCATAAGGTAGAGAAAGTATTGTTTTTGGGTCAAATTTTCGAAAGTGAGTTTTTGTTATATTTACATGTTCTGAGGTTCCCTAAATGCGAAAATCTTGTTTTTAGCGAATGGTCAGTATGTCTGTCTGTGTGTCTGTTATCAGCATATGTCACGAACAAATAGTAGCAGAAACTCCAAACTTGGTATTCTAAATGTGTATCATATAGGTATGCTACAGTAAGCTTTTCGTTGAGATGAAGCAAATGGTTCATGTACAGGGACACTCAAAAGTTTTCAAATACATTACGTCTATGGGGGAAAATGCAGGTAAGTATAGTTTAAAATCTATAGGCTGCACTAAACCAAATGAAACGGATATATATTTTTTGTAATAGAGATAATGAACTGGGAAATTTTTTTTTTGTGTAGGTAGGAGACTCGACTCCTCCTATGGGGGGGGGGGGGAAGTTTCCCCTCGATGGGAGTAAATTTTCATGATGGGTATCTTTCAAAAGAGCTCTTCAATACCTTTAAAACGAATGGTTGAACCATCGATCTGCGATAAATTAAAATAAAGATATCAATTTTTTTCATAAAAAAAAAAGAAACTTCGCTGTACTTCGCGATGATTCATTTTGTGTGAAACACTGCATTTTGCGTTTTGGATTATATTAAAGGACCCATTTCTCATCTCCAGTGATCAAGCGATCAAAAAAGGTTCTGTATTGGGCCGCTGAAGAAACAAGTTGCATGTGGTCAATCGGTTAACTTTATTTTCTTCGAACAGATTAAGAAAGACAGGGACTAAAACAC
Organism: Salticus scenicus; assembly: GCA_963930645.1. Lineage (NCBI taxonomy): Eukaryota > Metazoa > Arthropoda > Arachnida > Araneae > Salticidae > Salticus > Salticus scenicus. The sequence goes on from OZ005650.1 coordinate 251,143,324, forward strand.
TTGCTTTGCTTACTTTACAGATCTGCTGCTAATCTTCTTGGGAGGTCTACCAAGTTTGAATAAGTGTGCTTGACTGTTCCTCGATTGTCTGGAACGGATTTACTTCCACTTCCACCCAGTGGCGGCTGGTGAACCGAAAATAGGTGAAGAGCTCAAAAAGAATATTTAAGTATTTTCAATGCATGACTTTTATTAAGCATAAGCTTGGCTAAAATTAACTAAAAATACTTATTTTAACGTAAATTTATATTCTATAAACGAATACAGTGTAAAATACAGTGCGCCTCTTACCCTATTTTCGGTGCACGAGCCACCACTGCTTCCGCCCTTAACATGTCATTGTCTAAATTTGTTGGTCTTCCTGATCAATACGAGTAGAAAAGATGAAAATTAATGGATTGTTACTTAGAAAGCCACCGTAGGCATTTATGATTGTTTATTGCACTTGGATAAACATTGCAAGTGTTTTCGTAACAATTGTTGCTTTACTACCCTTTCGAAACTCAAAAAGTCTACAATGTCGGATATCTACCTCTTCTGGTATTTGGATGGGCATTTCACTATAAATTTCGAAAAAAAAAAATTAAACTTTAATTATTTGCGAATAAACAGGTCACTCGAACCTTGAAATGTCTTTGGTACGAGTTAAAGAACGCAATTAGCTGATAAAGAACATTCGAATATCAACATGCGCAAAAACGACATTACTCTCCGGTCCCCAAATATATATTTTACATATTGTATTCAAGATTGTTCAAAATATTAGTCTAAAGGAATTTGAATGAGTTTTGGTGCCGGCAATTTCTTGAATACTACATTATACATATATATTAGGTCGTTGCAAAAGTTCGTGCGGAAGCGGATCATTTTATTGCTTCCAGAGACGAGAACTTCTACCGCCGTGGTATACATTTGTTACCCGAAAAATGGGCAAATGTTGTGGAAAGTAATAGAGAGTATTTTGATTAAAAATTGTCATTTGATTTGATGTATTTTTATGAAATGAAGCAATAAAAAATCGCACGAACTTTTGCAACGACCTAATATATATATGTGTATATATACATATATTAACTTTTTAACAGCTTTAGATGATTATGTATGTAGCAACAAAATTTGAGTGGGGATTTTTGCACGAACAACAGACCCCACAGTCACCCCGGCCAACGAAACAGATTTCAAATATATATATATATATATATATATATATACAGTAGACTCTCGTACAACGCGGGAGATACGTTCCGCGTAATAGAAAATCGCGTTATAGAAGACATACATTGAGCAGACGATTTCATTCCACAATGAGACCTAAAAGCGTCGGGTGTTGGCATAGTAACGAAGCAATCCTTCCTTGAACAGGTTGAAAGTAGAAAAGATGTCTTCACGTGCTTCCTTTTTTTCACGCGTTATACGAGACTTTTTATCGCGTTGTATGAGTAATAGTCGCAGACTTTTCGTCGTGTTATACGAAATCGCGTTTTGTGGGAGCGCGTTGTACGATATTCTACTATATATGTTAATAGAATATTGAACTGTTATTTAATGTACTAATGTACTTTGCTAATAATGCTCAAATATAAATCTCTTACCTTCCAACTTAGGCTGCACTCGTACGCCTTTAATAATGCATAATAAGAGGATGTTTTGTCAATGCATGGGACAGTTTTCTGTTACACTTAAGTTTTTTCAAGGATTTTTTTTTTTTTTTAAATTCGTAGTGCTTCAGTCTGAATAATCTCAGCTCACGCGAGGTTTAATTCAGAGAGAAAGTTAATTCAAACACTTTTGGTTTTATTCCCGTAGAAAATTTATCATTATGTTTTTTTTATATTTCCGTCGGAAGTAAGCATTGGTAAGTAAGCATACTCGGAAGTATTAATATTGAGGAGAAAGTTGTATGAGTGCTGCAACATATTACTTTTAATTTGCCACTAAATTTTACGTTTTTATGTTTTAATGATACTTTTTGAACATCTTTATGCATAATATTGTTTATAAATTGATAAGTTAATTTCTTATAAGATATATCTTCGAATGCTGAAATTCAATGCTAAGTTTAGTAATAAAAGATAAGGAATAATTAAAAACTTAATTTATTAATAACCTCATGAAGTAACGCGTAAAAATGAGTTAGAATATCGTTAATACGTTTTAAATATAATAATGTAAAACAGAGGGGAAAAATGAAAACTAGTTACCAGAGAAAAAAAAAATATATATATATACATATATAAATACATTTTGATTTTTTTTTTCTTTAAATAGTTTACGAGAAAGTTTAATATACTTAATATTGTTAAATTTCAATGCATATGAATGAAAATTTACATAATCCTCAGTCAGTATATTATAGAAAAAATTTATAACTCCCACCTGACCTTTAATAATCTCATTTGTAGGCTCTATTCTTTTCTAAAGTTTCTTCATATAATCCATTATATAATTTTTTTCTACATTTTTTCTTAAAATTATTTTTTTATTCTTAAGCTAAATTATGTTTTACGCGTAAGAAATGTTTACATTAGCTGAAAAATATTACGTACAAAACTGAAACTCGTTTCTTCTTCTTTTCTCTTTTTTTTTTTTTCTTCTTTTTTTTCCTTTTCTTTGCGTGTGTGTGGTATTTTGTTTTTTTTTACGTATATTTTGTGTTAACGTATAAAAATGAAACTTAAAATTCTTAATTATCTTTATTGTTGGACTATATGTGGTTGTTGGTTTTTTTTCTCATTTTCAAATGTACTGCAAAATGAATCAGATTTCAAAGCTTAATTGTGAAAAATGTCACGTGTAAGCACTGAAAGATTTTTTTTTCTGAATTTATCCTGTTTAGACAAACATATTTTTACAAATTTGTAAATAACAGTAGTTATTTTTATTTAAATTCGTTCAAACTGGTTTAGACATGTTATAAACTTTTAATTTACTACATTTCTAGATTGTTTTTATGTTAAAATAGCACATTTTGCTTTAAAAACCCATTAAAAATCTTCATCAAAGCTTGTTATGTTCTTGGCGAGAAATTTTGCGACTTTTTCGCTACTTGGTGACATTTTGGTGACCTTGGCGAGAAAATTCTTATTATCGATATCTCGAATATCTGAGCTCTAACTTCATTTTCTGGGAAATTACCAGAAAATTCTAGTTTAACAGGGAGCCATAAAATTCTCGTTTAATAAGGAACTATAAAAGGAGTCCCAATCCGGCTATTGCAGTCAGTTTTCTCGCCCCGTGGCTACTGTGAAAAATTCCCTGTTTAGTCTCTTGCTACTGTTTGATTATAGCCTAATGCTGTATGTTCATGCTTTGATACAATTTATGCTGTGATTTTGACGTTGTCAGCTATTATTTAAGCAGTGTTTTCTGGTGAAACTGAAGTTGATACTTAGTTTACAGAGGTGTAACCTTCTAGAACTTTCTGTAAATAAACTTTTAAGCCTCTGCAACATTCGCATTTTATTCAGACACAGTTCCCGAACTCCGAGTACGCAACATAATGGTGTCAGAAGTGGGATTGTCAGCTGAATGGTTATAACTAGAGGTATGGAAAAAAAATGGAAGGAATAACTGCCCAGATGAAAGCTTTAATATCTGGATTGCTCGAGAAAATGGAAGCTGGGCAGAAAAATATGAAAGACAGTTTAAGTAAAAAAATTAAATCCATCCAGGAAAAAGTGGAATCTAATCAAGATGAGATAAAATAAGTACTTTCAACAGGGAGAGAAGTAATAGAGAATAAATTAATAGATATGGAAAACAGAGTAGATGAAATAGAAGATAAAGTTATGAAGATTGATTGTAACATTATGAAGATTAAAGAGAGCTTTGATGAGAAAGTTAAAGAAAATGTAGATCAAGCATTAAAAGGAAGATTCTCGGAAATGAAAAGTAAATTTAAGAAATATTAGGAAGAGATTGACAGAAAGATGAAAAAAAAAAATAACATCAGGAAGATGAAACGAAAAATAGAAGAATACAGAATCAAGAATCGATAAAACTATCCACCTATGATGGCAGATTATCTTGACAAATATATAAGACAGCATTTTCCAACGTAGCTGAGGAGCTAATATATTGGACAAGGCAATCCTACTGTCAAGACAATCCATTTGTCAGCAGCATTGCGGGGCGACGCTGTGCTAACACACTGAAAACACTTTCGAAGGAAGTGCGGTATGATTTCGATTTCCTAACAAGAACGCTGGAACTGCGTTTTGGAAAAAAATGTTCTAAAGAATACAGTCGTTCCCAGATTATGTCCCGTTACGAAAATGCGGGTGAAAGTTTACAAGAGGATATTCAGAGACTGTCACACTTAGCTTTCTTAGATCGCAACGCTGAAACTCGTAATGATTTGGCCTGCCAATATTTCATCAAAGCCGTGCGAGATGATCTGACTCAGAAGGCCCTTCGACTTGCCAACATCAAGGCTGCCGAATCAGCTTTGGTGTATGTACTGAAGCTTAAATCGGCCCGACTAGCCTACCGTGAAGACCACCACAACATCAAAGCAGCTTTTCTAAATGATTCCCATGCTAAACTGGTGTCAAAGAAGAAAAATCTAGCCGACCTCACGAGGAGACTACGTAGTTTGGAAAGAGGAGAAGAAACTAAAAGTCCGAAGATTAAGTGCTGGGGCTGGGGAAGAGATGGACATGCTAAGAGAAACTGTCCACTGCGGCAAAATAATAAAAATAATCAGAATTCTCAGTCATCTCAGAGAAACAAAGAAGATGTTATCTCGCGCGGCGAAGTTTGCCCGAAATTATAGAGATCCAATTTTCAGTGTTTCATGTTTCTTCGATGAGTGACGGCGATAAAGGACTATATGTCTATGGTCAAGAAAATAACACTTCCTGCCGTATGATTCTCGATACTGGAGCCAACGTAACCATCGTTAGAGCGTATGTAGCACAAGAACTTAAGAGAAGATTACCTGAACGCCGCCCTATGTTGAACTCCAGACTGTGACCGGAGATAAAATTAAAATTCATGGAGAAATGAACTTGACTACCACATTTGGAAACGCCATTTATCAACATATGACATATGTAACCGACATAACTGATCCATCATTCTTCGACTTGATTTCCCGAGAAAATATGATTTCCAATTGGATTTCACGAATAATTAACTGCATTTTAGTGCAAAAGACATAACTGTATTTAACATTGAAAATCCAGACATTCAACCAATTTGTCAGATAACAGCGAAATGTGAAATTTCCATCCCTCCACATACTGAGACAATAATTTTCAGGACACCTGCTAAAGAGCTGTACTTCTGCTATGGACTGATTGAATACCCAAGTCCAGACCTGAGAAAGTTCTGAAGAAAGTCCCTGAAGAAAGTTCTTGTAGTTTCATCTCTAGTTTATCTTTTTAAAAGCATTACTCCTGCGAGTGTCGCTAGTGTAAGCTATAAAGTAAAGGAGTGAAGAAAGTTGAGGTGTTAGCAAACAGCACTCTCATGACATGCATTAACTGGCACACATAATTAACCGATGCTATGCCTTCTGAGATTTTAAGAACGGAATTACTCAAGAATGCAGAGTTAAGAAATGAACAGAGACGTGCTGCGGAGAAGATACTATGAATCTAGATACATGTCTTTCAGAACACCTGAGTATGTCGTAAGGACGACATTACTCAGCACCGTACCGATACAGGAAATCATCCTCCACTCAAGCAACATCTAAGAAGACTTTCATTCGCTAAGCAGGAAGACGTAGCTGAGTTTCTAAATGAGATGGAGCATAATGACATCATCGAATCATCAACGAGACCTTGAGCCTCCCCCATAGTTTTGGTGCAAAGGCACGACATTCTACGACATTGTACGTGGATTAACGTCGTTTGAATGATATCACGAAGAAAGATAGTTACACTTTTCCTAAAATTGATGACACTTTAGACAATCTTTCTGGCAACCAGTGGTTCTCGACTTTGGATCTGAAGAGCGGCTATTGGCAAGTAGAGTTACATCGTGACGATTGTGAGAAAATTGCATTCACTACGTGACAAGGATTGTGGCAATTTAAAGTTATGCCTTTTGGACCCAGACAGCACGTCGCCTCCCCAGGATATCTTCAAGATGTCTTCTGGATGACAAGACATCCCAGAAACGTCCTTAAGATGTACTGTGGATAAGTTAAGCCTAACTGTGCTGTTAGGGGATTGTGTAATATACCAGAAACTTTCGAACGCCTGATGGAGACAAAGTTGAAAGAATTATTCTATGAAGCCAAACTTGTATACATGGACAATATTATCTCCGTGAAGCGTACTTTTGAAGAGCGTATAAGAAACATTAGTCTACTGATAAATATGGCATTTTATAGCATCATAGTTTACGTAGGCAGAGAGAGATTTCCGTTTACTTACCGGCAAAAAAACATTTATACTTACAGTATAAAAGATGTAGGGGATAAGTATACCCCCATACAAAATTTATGTATAAGTAAATGACAATGACCCATGGAGATGAATAAGCCATTAATAATGTATGAAAAGTATTTAAATATTTTTTTAGATATTATTAATAATTGGAACTATTTTTTTTATCGAACACACGAAATCTTCATTTGTTTGTGAGAATTTCTAGTAGAATAGGAGGAAAAGAAGAATAAAATCTGTTTAAAAGGTTAGATTTTTTTTTTTTTGTATATGTGTGTGTGTGTGTGAAAAATCATTTCCCTGAAACATTTTTTTTTTTTTGTACATATATATTTAATCATGGAAAATATCAATACGCTTATTTAATTTAAAAATAAAATAAATATTGCATATTTTAATAATTATTCAAACAAATTCTTTTATCGAAAACCAAAATAGATTTTCAAAATACGAATATTTTAACTTTTTATATTTTAATATTTCACAATAAATAATATTTATCTTCGATTCTTTCTTTAACTACTTTTACTTAGAGATGGGTTTAGAGTTTAGAGGCAATTTTAAAGTAAAAACAAATAAAAAGCTCTAGAGAGGTCTTTAAAAACACATTAACGAATAGGATAAACTACGGATATGCATTAAGGAAATGACTTTAAAGTTATCTTAAACACCGTTAATTTCTACTAAAAATAAAGATATGTTTATTATTGTTATTATTATTTTAATTATTTAAAGCAAAAACAGTTTTTGTGTATTCATTAAAAGAAAACAAATATACCTTACACCAAAAAATGTTTTAGAACATTCAAAATTGCATTCCTAAAATATACAGGGGATAAATCTTTACATTTTTTTTAAAGTTTTTATTTTATTTTATCATTATTATTTATGAAGAATATTCAAACTTTGAGTAAGTGCTGTGTTCAAAACAATTTTCTACGTGTATTTACTTCAATGGAATAATACTTTTGTTCCATTAAAAATCGCATATTTAAAAGTATAATAAAAAAAATATTTTAATATTTTATTTGTTTTAAAATTATTTAATGTCATAAACTGTGCATAATGCATGATGAAACTGTGTAAAACATAAGTAAAATTTTACATTAATACATATTAATTTAATGCTACTTCAGCTTTTGAAACACATCTTTTAAATATATAAATTAAATGTTGAAAAATTCGAGTTTAATAAACATTTAATGTTATTTTTTTTTTAATTTAATAAAATAAAATAATATAGTGTGCACCCACACGCCTCTTTCTTATCCAGCACTTCAAAATTATAAAGAAACATTGCAGAAAACGCGTAATATATTAAGTACTGCATATAAACTTACTATAAAGAAAATCCATACTAGGTTTATAAACAGTTTTATTTAATAAATAATTCTGCATGCATGGAATACAGCCCTCTTAACCATACTTTATTATAGTACGGTCAAATCTTGTTAACGTGAATTTCAAAAGGGAAAAAATTTTTCATGTTATCAGTAACTAATCCTCATATAACTAAACTAATCTTCATTTTGAAGGGGATTGTGGAAACAGTTCATGTCAAAAGTAATTCGCGTAAAGCGTGTTCGCGTTAACGAGGTTCGACTGTACTTAGACTTATGTAGTATACATATATGATATTAAATTTAAGTGTTTATTCCAAATTATTTGGGCAACTTTCACCCGCACCACTCCTTGAAATTTATCAAGCATTTGAAGTAGCTATATCATATGAACTACAAAATACAACATTTGAATTGCCTGCAATTATTTGTTTTTAGTGAAAACATGCTGATCAGAGACATACTCACAAGACAACAGCTGGAAACGGGAAATTAGTATTTAAGGAACCTCAAAAAGCGTCTTTATAATAATAATAATAATAATAATAATAAACGCTTAAGGTGTAACTTAAAAAAAAATTACTTTATTTACCGTATGGGTATGAGGAAATAATTTTCATTCCTGAGCAATTAATACCATTCAAACAATATATTGTATTTTGCTTGGGTAGCCCTGTAAACGGATGATGAATCATTTTCATACCATTTTCTACTCAAAACAAGCTTTTATGCACATAAAAAATATACATTTATTTCCTTTTCTTTAGTGCAGTTTACAGTTGTTAAACTGTACCTGCCGAAAATTTCTCCCACATACTTAATGTACTTCAATTATTTTGCATGTTCTTGTATACGGACTAGTTACTTGATCTCAATGAAAGTTTAGTGTAGCATCCCTGTATGCTACAGATTTATAATAACTAGTATGGATTTCCTACTACAAACTGTTCTTGAGATAAGCTTATATCAGACACGCGCACGTACAAGCACAGACCATCCACTAAAAAGCTGATTTTCAGATTTAGATATCTCAAAATGTGAAATATAATTAAAACTTAATTTTGAAGATTTAAACAAAAAACAATGCTTTTTCAATCATGTATATGGACAAGTGAAAGTAGAAAACTTTTAGATTAAAAAATAATATTCACTTTATAACTGTGCATATAGTTTTATTAGTGTAATTTATTTTAAGTCTTTTTATTCCTTTTTATGCTTTAAATCAAATAAAAATTCGTTTTGTCAATAGACAGAAAAAAAAGAAAAGAAAAGAAAGAAATTGCAAACCACGTGATCGCTTTGGACTGTAATTTTTTTTTTTTTTTTGCTTTATATCACAACAATATTGAGTCAGCCTATTTGCCACAACTATGGAGAGAAATGTTACCAGCTGTAACTGTGTGACATTACATGTTATGCTATGGTTACACAGATGCAGCTGGTAACACTTTTCTTCTTGGTTATGGTATTTCTCTAGATGGTAAGCTGTCTCAATATTGTTGTGTAATATTACACAAAATTTCTTACAGTGTCTAGTGGAATTTTTCTTCCAATTTTGCTTTATAAAAAACCAAATGCATTTTCAATGTTTTTGTTTTGTTCTTTTTGCATATTTCCTGTTTGAAAAAAAAAATGATTTATTTTGTACATCTCTATTTTTTTTATTAATATTTAATTTAAATATTATTTGGAATGAAAAAAGAATATTTTTTAGACAAGTACGGGTGAGAGAAGGTAATTTTTTATTTTAAAAAGTCTAAACTAGAATTATTATAGTCTCTTTTCTAGACAGGAGAGGGCGATACTTATTGGAACATTAGTGAAAAGTGACATTTATAGAATTTAAAGACATAAAAAAATTTTTGATGCCGAAAAATGCTTTGGAATCAGCCATTAGAAGGTATTGAAAAAAAGAAAAATGAATTTGAAACTGTATCTGGAGTTTTTCATTCATCTTTAGTAAGTAAATTATTCATAAATTTTATTTACTAAATTATCTGTGTGTTTTCCTGTGTGTAATTTATTCAGGGAAAGACAGTCATTAGAGTGACATTTCCCGAGTAAAAAGGAATCACTTTGTCCCTCTCGCTGATCAATATATGTCTTATTACTATATCTATGCTTCTGATGCACCTCAAATCTCGTTCTACATATTTTTATTATTTTTTAATTAAAATTTATATATATATATTTTAATAATAAACTTTCGAGATCGAAATGTAGAAGTAAACATACTTTCCGTGGTTTGTTAGCTAAGTTGGTTAGAGCATCATGCTAATAATGATCCATCCAATGTGGACTCGGTTAGAGAGTCGACAAGGAGAGAGGCGTCAATAGCAATTCAGCTGCAGATTGGTCTAAGAAAATTTTTTTTAACTATCATGCAAATTTAAAAATATTTTTAATGGCTTTAAAGCACTGTGATCAAAACTACAGCTGAAATAAAGGATTATTATCCAAAAACAACGATATCTCTAAATTTTTATTATTGATATTCAACTGAAATGTGTTCGAGTTTTTCTTTTCTTACTAAAACCCAGTTTGGTGGGAAAAAATGTCTGCTATGAGCATGTACTTTCACAATTTTTCGTCTCTCTTCATAGAGGCTCTCCAGGTTCAGTCCATTGTGTTTGATCCTCTTTTCGTCATGAATTCAGTTCTAAAGAGGCCGATCTGTTACTTTTTGAAAATAAATGATGGAAAACATGCCAATTGAAAAAAAAACGTGTCTTTACAAATCCTAAACCATAAAGTTTGAGGAAATAGTGACAAAAAACAAGTTTAAACCGTTAGCGCCCAGTGTCCTATTTTGAAGACAGCTAATAAAATGGCACGTATATTTTTTGTGGTTTCTTGGAATAGTTTCTGCTTTTTAGTGACAGCTTATAGCATCACTCTAAATGATCCCTGAAAGTTTTATGTGCCTACTATTAATTATTATTTCATAATTTGGGTATTCATTTTATAATTTTTCATTCGTCGCACATATATATGCTTTTTACGCAGGTATACTAACTTAAATCAAGTTGAATAATATATTATAATACTTTACTTTCGAGATCTTTGTCAACATATAGTAGGAAATTAATCTGTTTTCTCAAAGGTTTCTACCTCGAAGTTCTCTCGCTACAACACTAAACGTCAATAAATGAGGATAAACTTTAAATTTAAAACTATCAGAAGAATTGTTAAAGTTAATATATTTTACTGTCAGTTGTCTATATTAATTTCGTAGTGAAATAATGAGCTAATGATATTTTGCAAAATTAATTCGGGCGTTAACGGGTTAAGACGAGGTTCCTTTATACGTGGACATATAATATTTAATACAGACCTGAGTACTGCTTTGTTCACAAATTCAGAATCAGAAATATTTCATTTCATTTGAATGAATTCAGAAACGACATGATGGACTCTTGCAATGCTGAACATTTAGATAAGACTTATTACATGAATATTATCACCAAATTAAATTATGATAATCAATATATTTTTTCTTTTTTTTTTTTTTTTTTTTTTTGTGTGTGTGTGTGTGTGTGAGTGTGCCTGTGTATGTGTGTGACCATTAATCGCAAGTATTAACTAAAATTAAATCTGCTGCAATATCTTGACCATTATTTTTGGATTCAGCAAATTCTCATCTTACTATTTCCGTAGCTAATTGTGCCAGATTATGTATTTTTTACTAAAAGTCCACAAACGTAATATCTATCTCTCTTCGTCCCTTAGTCTATGATGTCGGTACTGTTTCCTATCGGTGCGAACGAAAATATTTACTCCTTTTTTTTTTTTTTTTTTTTTTTTTTTTTTATAATACCTACATTGTCAAAAATGCCATAGATTTCGCGAAAAACATTGAAAATACTCCTCACAATAAACTATGATCACTCTTGACGTAAAATCCATCTTGACCAATATTTCAATAAGTTATCCCTCTCTCGTCTAAAAAAGAGGTTACAGGAATTCCCTCAGAATTTCCAAAATATAAGAATTACTTTCACTTACTTTTATTTGTCTATTGTAAACTATCATTCTAAGGGAAATTTTATCAAATAATCAAAAGTTTTAGTCATGGGTTACATGCATCATTTTTGCATGTAACCCATGTTTAAAGTACGCTGTTTAAGAAATTTCTCCTTCTTTTTTTAATCCTTTTTTTAACACTAATCGATACATCCCTTCGCAATATTGACCATGTCAAAAAATAAAATAGAATAAAATAAACTGTAAAGACAAAAATAGCGAATTCACTTAAGAAATAGAAAATAGGGTTCACTCCTTTTTTTTATACCTCAGTTATTTGCACTATAAAAGGCTTCTGCACCACCGCCTTTCGTAAAAATTTTGCAGCCACATTACCTCCCCTTTCGAGTTCATGTTATCCAACTACCAAAGAAAAAGAAATGGCAACTTTATATATTTTTGTTTTCCGTACATTTAATAGTCGTTCTCATTCTGTTTTATTAAGCTCTGAAATCCAGTATCAGAACGCCATTCAAATTACAGATTTATAACCTATCCATTACAGTTTAAACAAATCAAAAATTACATTTCACCTGTACTTCGTCTCCCGAATCGTCTTTTTGATTATTAGCATTGTTTTATCCCGTTTTTCTAAATTAAGTTATGTCCTTGTTTAAGTACTCAAATAGTAAGATTGCAAATATATATCTATATTAATGAAATCAGACTTTTGTCTGTAAATTTGTCGGAATAAAAAATTTTTACGATATCTTCACGTTTCACACCCCATGAAAGCCGAAAATGACTTCAGAAAATCTTGCCTGTGTGTGTGAGTGTCATCGTGTCTGTATGTCGCTTTTTTTGTCCGGCCATCACTCGAGAACGGCTGGACGGAATTCAACGACGCTTGGCAGAGACTTAGGTCTTCACCCAACTTAAAATTATGTCTATAGAAATTTTCAAAATTTTGATTAGTTTTTGAATTGAGGGAAAAAAACGCCAGAGCATTCGCCATAAATATTTTTGCACTAAAACGCTTTGAATGGAAAAATAAAATATAAAAATAAATTTTTAAGTTAAAAACTTTTATTCGCGTGATTCGCACTGCAAATTATGAAAAGATTGAAATGAAGTGTTGCCATCTAAGTATCATAGTTTAGTTAAATTAAAAAAACCTAATTGTCGTATAGAAAAACTATTTAAATCCCAGGATTCAGAAAAACCACCCCTTTCATTTGGTACTGAATTGTAACGATAGGTCTGATATTTCAAATTTATTTTTCCCTTTTTCCGTTTTTCCGTTGCCACTTAAATTTCATATTTTAGTTATTTTTTAAAAATCTAATTGTCGCATCGAAATACTGTTTGCACCCCTGAATTCCGAAAAATGGGCCCTTTCATTTGGCATCAAATTTATAAATATAAGTCTGATATTTCTAATTTATTTTGTGACGACCGAGTGGTCGTCATGATCCTTTAACTTAGGATTTTAGCTTAATTACTTAATGAAATTATGAAGTAATGGCAAAGTCAGATTTATAAAATAAATAAAGAGCTTTTATTTTGAGCTTAATGAAAAGGTGAGCGTTGGACTATAATCACATTTAGTACCTTTATAAACTTAAAGGGCAGCCTTCATAAATACTCTAGCTATAAACAATTAACCATAATTAATCTCAACCGCTTCATTTAACGTCGCTTACTTTCACGACTCTATTAATCTTTCGTAAGTGGGAGGATTCCCTTGCCACTATACTACTCGACTTACTATCTCCTACTATAGCCGCTCGCTACTAACTCCTTTAGCCTCCTACTACTTCTCTCTAAGCCGCTAACAACTAACCTCCAAAAACAATCTTCCTTTTCCTTTTATACCATTCACTTTCCAAAATATTAGCATATTACAATTTCGTTTATTATAGGAACAAACTCCATTAATCAACTGAATACTAAATTCTGCACATTCACGTGTTATTCGTAAAGTGCGAACTTTATTTGTAGCATTACGCTAACTGTGCTATACCTCACAGTTTCTCCCCAAAAGAAAAAAAATTCACGTAAAAATTCACAACGGGTTTTTACCCGTGAAAATTTTAAGGTATTGTTATGCTATACAACTGAAAAATAGTCGCAGTTACTTACTGCTTAAAATTAAATTCCATAATACTTTAGAAAAAGAGGGGGGAAATCGTAAATTAAACTGCCCAACAATAACTACTTGCTTTGAACTCTAATAGAAAAAAAAAATTAAGAGCGCCGGGCTGAAAAATCATTCACTTAGAAAAATTTATAAGAATTTTCGAGCTCAGTCTAGGATGATTTACAATGGAAAACCCTTTGCGCTCACAATTAGTTAAATATAGTCCAACGTTTTACAAAAGGGGATGAAAAGTCATCTTTCCTTAAAATAAAATGGAAAGGAAAAACTTAATTTCCTGAATTGAAAAATTTTTTTTTCGCTTAAACAAAAAATGCGATCATTAATTATTCAAATTTAAATGGTGCAAAAATGATAAGAAAAAAAAGTCTTTATTTTGCAGAATTCATCAAAAAGAAAAAAAAAATCAGTTTTCTATCAGATGTATCTTGAAAGAGATTCGCTGCTGGCATGCGTCCAAGAAACTGTTTCGACTTCATAACTCAAAGTGGCTGGCAGATGTCCAAAAATACCTCCTTCTGCATTTCAAAAGTAACAATACAAGCAATCGGACTGTATGTTCAGATTAACGACTGGACATCAGAATCATAGTATTTCTAAAATACAAAAACTTTTTTTACAGTACAAATCAAAATTAGAAAGTAAACTACAACTTGTAGATAAATAAATGAAAGTTTGACATAACATTTTATAGATAGCCAATATTTCTCACCTAGCTATTTGCATACGGAAAAAAAATGAAATTGTTAGTTTATTAAGGTTAGTCGTTAAGCACGAATTTATATGCAAGATAGCGAAAAAAAAAATTATCTTTACCCCATACTAATATATACATACATTGACTTTTAGTGAGCATACAAAAGTTTACAATAAGAAATATTCATTATATACAATTTATAAGACATTTAGAGAAACATAGGGAATATATACAAATGTTCAAAAGTTTTTTCGAAAACTGCCGTTGATGGCTACAAAATAGAAAAACATTAGAGTATATACATATAGATCATGTAACAACTATAGAGTGGAAAATGTATATACAAAGAGGAGAAAAAATGTATCGTATTAATTACTGCTGTTGATGGCTATAAGTAAAAAAATTTTAAGTGCATACATATAGATCATGTTAAAACTATAGAGGAAAAAATGTGTATACAAAGAAAAAAAAAATTCTGACTAATCACTGCTGGTGATGGCTATAAAATAGAAAACATTAACGTACATACATGAATATATTGCATAACAGAAAAAAATTATGACATGTAAACAATACATGAAATTTCGGGAGTTGAAAGTTCATGCTAAAAGTTTAAATTTTGAATTTTTAAATTTTAGAAAGTTCATGTCTTTCAGATGATAGTTGAACGTCCAAAAGGCTTTACTGCATGTCGTAGATTTCATAACTACTGTGATAGACCAATACTTGAGAAAAAATAAAATAATGAACGATACGACCTGACATATTGTCCTGGCATCCTTAATATCAGCAAAATTAGAGATGCGGGTCAGACTGGTCGGTGGAGTTGCTGTAGAAATTTCAACGCTGGTGGCTTGCAGATTTAGGTCAGTCGTTGCAGTATGCTGTCCTGAAGAAACTTGGAACCTGGTGGCTGTTCACTCTCCGGAGGGGGTTTTAAACCTGGAATCTGATCCTTGTGTTGAGATGGTTTCGAGCCCGTCACCTTGTCCTTGCCCATAGTTACAACAGAAGACTACGTTCGCTCCGTGCTTTCGAATGCAGGGCTGCTAGATGGTCTAGAAACTTCACAAGAGGTTAAATGCACTTTTGAAATTACCTTCTTTAAAATAACCGCATTTTCTTTTACTTTAATCGGCGTGTCATTTTGACCATTGAAGTGCAATTTCTCATTAGGAATAACCGACTGTGCCGGCTGTATAGCTTCAAAGCTGACTTCTAAAGGCGAGTTACAAAGATCAGCCGCATCAGTTATTTTAAGTGTATTTTCCTTCACACTTCCCGTCGCTACACTAGATAATTTCTCGGATTTTTTATCCGTATCCAAAGGCTAAATAACAGACTTAAATTGGTTTGTAGTGCTGGTTGAAAGCGAAGTTTGCTTGGTTGTTTCAACTTGCGTTTGACTTTTGTCACAAGAATTAACGTTTTTATCGTCAGTTTTAGGTTGATTTACATTACTCGAGCTTGCTTCCTGTGACTTAATAACTTAGTGTGGTGTTTCCACTGCCTTTATTACCACTTCCCACTGACGTTTTTGAGGGAGGGGGGGGGGAGCGGTCATGCTCCAATCTTAATCTATCATACCGAGTAGCAAAAAGACTGATAACTCTGCTTTTTAAATCCTCATAGTTTGGATTTGGGCCAAGTGAATTGCAGGCGATTAAATCATGCCACTATCGTGGTTCACCTTTTAAGGAACACCTAAATCTACCATATTTTTCGGGAATATCAATTTTATAAAAAATCAAAAAAATATTCAATCTTCTCAAAAAATTGAAGCACACTAGTAGGTAGTGACATCAAAAATTACTGGCTCGGGGTGGGATTCGAACTGATTTGGGCACCACTGTGACGACCGAGTGGTTGTCATGATCCTTTAACTTAGGATTTTAGCTTAATTACTTAATGAAATTATGAAGTAATGACAAAGTCAGATTTATAAAATAAATAATGAGCTTTTATTTTGAGCTTAATGAAAAGGTGGGCGTTGGACTATAATCACATTTAGTACCTTTATAAACTTAAAGGGCAGCCTTCATAAATACTCTAGCTATAAACAATTAACCATAATTAATCTCAACCGCTTCATTTAACGTCGCTTATTTTCACGACTCTATTTATCTTTCGTAAGTGGGAGGATTCCCTTGCCACTATACTACTCGACTTACTATCTCCTACGATAGCCGCTCGCTACTAACTCCTTTAGCCTCCTACTACTTCTCTCTAAGCCGCTAACAACTAACCTCCAAAAACAATCTTCCTTTTATACAATTCCCTTTCCAAAATATTAGCATATTACAACTTCGTTATTATAGGAACTAACTCCATTAATCAACCGAATCCTAAATTCTGCACATTCACGTGTTATTCGTAAAGTGCGAACTTCATTTGTAGCATTACGCTAACTGTGCTATACCTCACAATTTTACCTTTTTTCCGTTTTCAACCTAGATTCGGTAGAAGGTTTTATATTTATATATACGCATTTTTATATATTTTTATTTTCAGAAATAAAATGAAATATTTTTAATTTCACGTGAATAATATAAAAAATTAGAGAGAAAAATAAACAGTTGACCTACAAAAGTTGGTGATTTTTTTTTTTTTTAAATCAGGAATTTGTATGTAGCTTAATATTTTTATTTAATTAAGTAGCACTTTTCTATCCTTCAGTAAAACAAAAAATTTTGTTGTTATTATGTTCCTTATGAGGTTCTTTTATGTTCCCCTCTTAATTGTAAATGATTATAATTTAGATTTTATTAAGATTTTTTATTTTTGAATCCCCTTGGCAAAATTTGATATTTGGCACCGAAGTAGTTCGGACGTTTCTCGCCAAGATCTTTAATTGCACAATTGAGATAGCCAATTCCATTAATAGCAAAAATGGCTTAAAATTTAAAGTCACCAAAAGGATCCCATACTAAAGCTGTGCTTTTTGTATTTATTTATTTATAATATTTTCTATTAAAGACTTCTGTGGTCACGAAATTTGGTGCGTGAATTGTTTGTATGCATCCGGCACTTATTGTAACTGGATTTCACGAAATTCGAAATACCCCCCCCCCCTTTTCGGAGTCGGAGAGCAATAAACATGTGTAAAAACATGTTTTTCCGTTTGAATTCGCTTTCAGTTACCTTAGAATAGCGAATTGTGGTGTGTGGGTATTAATTAAGTGTACGCATTATGTACATTAGTGGGATTTTGCAAAACTTCGAACTCACCCGCTGAGGAAGGGGAAGTAAGGAGTGGGTAAATTGCTGCCGAAAGCAGTGGGGACTCCTCACGTTGCGAGCGAGAAAAAACTCTACCAATCACAGCGAGAACTTAGGTTATTAATAAAGATATGGGATTTTGACAACTCATTTAAGTTTAATGTCCAGCGAAGCTGGCAAAGTATGCTAGTACATACATCCATACATACATATATATATATATATATATATATAATATTTTTTTTAACATTCTAATAAACTGAACCATTTTCAGTCAAAAAATCCTTTAAAGTGCTTTCTGCCAATGTGATTTATCATATATTGTTCAGACTGAACGCAGGCTTAAACTACATTAAAAAAGAACATATGGATTATGTCCGGAAACAAGTAACCAAGAAATCAGCAATTCCCAAGCATTGCTCGCAGAAAAACAATTATTATAAATTTGATGCAGCTAAAATAATTTGAAGGTTTGAACCTGCAACTCGATTTCAAGGAAGCTTTTTACATCTATAAGAATCTTTCAAAATTTTTTAATTGTAATCTTGAAATATTCCCTTTGACTGATCGTTGGAAAAGTTACATTCAATCGCAATTTCTTAAATTTCTTCTGCGTTTTTTCCAACTACAGTTTTCTATTTTCCTATCGGCCCACAAGCAGCCGAGCGGTTCTACGCTCAAAGCTGGTAGATATGAAGTGCCGGGTTCGATCCCAGGTTGCGCTCATTGACCTAACCGTTTTGAGTTTTCCATGGTTTTATCCAAAACCCGCGTAAATATGAGCTAGGACCTGTTTGAAAAATCCTCACGGATGGCATTCCACCTCTTGGCGTAGGACCCGAGCGTAGTCAATCAGCATTAAGCAATGCATCCAACCCATTTTCCTATCAGTTAATGCCTACATTTCGCTAAATTCTATTGACTTACAAACGGTGGTAAACTTCAGTTCCTTTCTTACCTATATAGAAGGAGTTTTTATTCTTGTCTGTATGTACTGATGCTACCGAAATGATTATCTGTATTTTTCATTTTTCACATTCGCGTTGTATACTTTCCAGACTTTTCCAGTGTTTTTGCGCTTAGAATCAAGTCTCTTAGTAGTTAATAAAAGAACATAAATCAGAAAATTATTATTATTATTATTTTAATTAAATAAAAATTTAAAATGTGTTGCTATTAAAAAAGAAATTTCCATTTGTTTCTTTGATTATTGATTTTATTTGATTACATATATATATATATATATATATATATTCTTTACAACAACTGAAAAATATGACTTTTTAAGTCCAACATTTCTTTTTTATATTAAAAATGAGCCGGACAAAATTTTATTAGAATTCTTTTTTTCTTTATTTTCTTTCTTTCTTTATTTATTTTTTTACATGTTTTCTTTGAACCGTCAGCTTTATTTCGTTATTATAAAATGTTTATGAATAATTTTAAGCGGATTATGTAAATTTTCTTTAATGACAAAAGTCCTGACATTGTGCTAGTGGATTACGTCTATCCAATTCCCTTAATCACTTTTTGAAAAGTTTCTTTTTTCTTTAGAATATTTAGAACATATATATATATTTTTTTCCTTATTGTCAAAATAAATTTTAAACCTACTAAATAAAACACTTTTATTCTTTCTCTAAATTAAAATTTTCTTTTTTTTTTTTTTTTTCTATGATGTATTAATTGACCAATATGTAGAAAAAAAGTATGCAGAAACATTTGAATGTTAAAACTTTTAAAATTTAAGTGTTCTTTTAAAGCTATATTAATATTTATGATAAAAAATATGATAAAGATAAAGATTTTGTATATAATTGACATTTATTTCGATTATTAATACATGTAAATGTGGCCAGAATTTCTGCTAAAGAAAATTATTCCTCTTTGAAATTTTTATCATGTATTTGCAGGCTTTGCCCGCTTTGGTGCTCACTATATTTAAATGAATAACAATAATAAAAAAAAGTTCATCATTTTTACTTTATAAATAAAACTAAAAAAGAAAAACTATTAAAATCTCTCAAAAGCTTGTTTTGAGTCCCCACTGCCTTCGGCACGACTTCCTCAACCGCGATGTCTGGTAGCAGTCTCCCTATTGCCTGAGACAATAAACGCCTTACCCTTAGACTTTAATTTCAATATTTCGAATTAGACAGCTATTTCGAAACGGATAATATATGCGCATATATATTAATCGAAGTATCTTTTCATATTAAAATTGCAATTACATTAAACAATATGCACTATACATAGTTTTTATTATCAAGTAATTTCTTATATTTATTTTTTCGACCCTAAAATGATAGCAATTCCACTTCAAATATAGTACTAAAATATGTTATAAAATGCTATTTGGTGTCAAAATGAAAAATAATTGATCCCTTTTAAACGCACAATTACAGTTTTAAAAAGGGCATTTTATAGCCCCTTTCAGCGCGTTGAATGAAGAAACACCCAAGTCTTCGTTTTTTTCCCATTTCGAATGTAAAAGGGAACGTTTTATCCTTAAAAAAATTTCACAAAAATCCTGATAATTAAAAACACACAAAGACATTCCAGAGTATGTCTGTGTCAAATACACATCTGTAAGTGTAGTAGCTATTTCTAGAAACATCTGACAAAGGAAAGGACAGACGCTATTTCGGTTTATTAATAAGCTATTAAAATGAACTTAAGTATGCATTTGCATTGGAGAACAACTGTACTATAGGACTTCGTTGGTGAACTTTAAAATTTGAACAATACCTTGAATATTTTTTGCCAAGTTTTTACTTATGCAATTGTGATAGCGATTTTTATTAATTGTGAAAAGGACAAAAAAATATTAAACATCGCCATGGAAAATTTATACTAAAGCTGTACTAGCATTACTTTGTGAACGATAAAATTAAATATATTTATATATAACAGTTTTATTAAATGAAATTAATAGTTTAAATATAAAAAAATAAATTTTTTTAAAGTATTATGACGTCATTTTTATCAGAAATTTTTGACGATAGATTTTTTTTTTTTTTTTTTTTTTTTTTTTTCACAGGTAGAGAAATGATTCTTTTTATGTTAGAAAAAATAAATGAAATAAAAAGTTGTACGTGTTTTATTTTATTGCAACAGGCTGAAATTGCAACGCAAAGAAAAATGCACAGAAATTTAACAGAATTAAATCGTTAATACATTTTAATTAATAACTATCTTCTTAGTTAAAAATCTAAATATCCGTCACCAAGTTGCACAGGGAGATGTTTTAGACTATCGGTGTGCAAAATCCGTAAGTGCAGTAGTTTTTTCTGGGGGCAACTGACAGCCACACAGAGGGAAAGACAGAGATGATGAGATTAAAGTATTATATTTACGTTATATTAAACTATTTTGTCAAAGAAAATTATTAAAAAAAAAAAAAAAGTTCTTTTATTTTATTAAAACATTTAAAAAAGAGATATCTACCTATAATGGCCGACCTTAAACTGTTTTATTTCTAAGATAAATATCAAACCGTTTAGAAATTAAATCAGAAATAGTTCAATTAAATATTCAAATTAACCTTTTTATTCCATATGTCATAAATTTATGCTGGGCATTATTTCCAACCACTGTACCTTTCCGTACACAGTCAAATTAGAATTGAAGGAGCAAACATTTTTCGCACTTTTTTACAGTTACAATTCAAGTGCCACACGAATTTATAAGAAAAACTCCTGTCTGGTCTTAGATATAAATTTTAAATAAATTTTAAGTAATTACTTATAAACAGTGTAATTAAAAACAATATAATTCTTTTAAATTTGTGTAAAATTTAACCCTTTTAGTCACTGGTGACTTTCGCAGCCTGATCGTAAAAGTTTGTTTCATTTGCAGGTGAATGACGCGGCCTGAACGGAAAGTTCAGTGTCAGTCACAGATAACGTAGGTGGTACATAACGTATAAAGAAAAATATAAATTTGAATTCAATGCAGCTGCATAAAAAAATCTCTGTTTTCTTCTAAATCTATAAAAGGTAACTAAGATAATGTTTGTCACACTAAGTTTTTTTTTTGTATTGCGTCGTAAATAGTATCTTCATGTCATTAAATTACACTAATCAAAACCACTAACGATTACACTGCGCTATTAAAAAAAAAAAAAAAAAAAAAAAAATTGAACCCTGATACCATTTTTGATAATTCCTATGTAAAATGACCTCCTGAATCCGAATTTGACCCCCATTTTGCCCAGTCACCCACAGTTTTCTCGAGACGTCATCCTCTCCCCCAATTTTCATCACTGTCGGGTAATCTTATGGCTATAAATTTGATTTTGAGAAACGAAAAGAATTATTTTAACACTTAGAAACAAACAATATATATATATATATATATATATAATGTACAAAAATAATAACAATAATAATTGATTAATAAAATATAATAAATTTAAATCTACAATTTCAGTGGAAAATCCCCCCCCCCCCTCTAAATTTTCCCTTTGCTGCAAACGTTCATGTTTTAAAATTTTCACTCTCTGTAGCCCATCAGATTATATTTAACAGTTAAAATAATACTCCCCCCTCTACATTTCAAATTTATAGCAATAAAATTACCGAAAAGTGATAAAAGTAGGAGATGTCCCTAAAAAACGGCGAGTAATAGGGCAAAATAGGCATCATATTCGAATTCATGAGGTCATTTTGCATAAGAATAAAAAAAAAATCATGTTGGGGCCAATTTTCATGCAGAGCAGTGTTATTATGATTTCGGTATTAAAATGTCATATAATCTATTATTTTTAAATAATGAAAAAGCAGATACTGAAAAAGAAAGATGTCACGATTGCAGACTTCAGAAAATACAAGTTTCATCTGTGATACCTTAAATTCTTAGTTTTTCACAAGAAGTCAAAAGCAACTTGTAGCATTTTTTTAAGTTAAGGAACTTAGTGACAATTAATATGTGTCGAATATATCTTAGATATGAAAGTACTATTTCGAGAGCATGTACTTTTTCAAATCTGTAGCCTCCCAAAATATCGGACGTTTGGAATCATAGGGTTATGTAAATTATTGTAACAGAAGCTTCTTAACCATGTCAAAGTGTCATATTAATAATATAAAATCAGTTTCTGTAAGTATAAAATGTCATTCGAAGATGAAGACTTGGTCGCAAACCTGTGACCACATCAAATTGGAATCAATAAATATGAACCGGATGCAACTGCAGTATGAACGACGCTTAATTCCGCTCGTGCTTCCCGTCAGGCATTACAGTTTCAATTCAAATCGTTTCATTTCATGGGTGTTAATGTCACATCTTATTTTCTCGAAAAATTGATAGTTTTCTTTCTGATTATGTATTCCTAAAAATAGTCTGATCAGTATAATTCCTCTATATAAACCTAATTGATCATTTTAGAACGTTCAGTGTTGTGTTTCGTTTATTACAGAAGTGAAAATTTTTTAAAGCACTGCCTTTTGTTTCTTACAGAAATGAAACAATTTTTTATTATTAGCTTCACCTGTATGTATGTTTGTATGTTCGTATGTATGTTTGTAACCTCTCTGGGAGCAAACAAAAAATCTATATTGTAAAAAAAGACTTCCTCTAAGTGAACGCTGTGGCTGTGAGATAAAGCTCCGGGCTACGAACCTAAAGGTCTAACGTTCGAGCCCAGTCAGGGGCAATTTTTTAAAAATGGTTTTTGTTTAATTCTAAATTATTTATTTATTAAAGATTTAAAAATATGTAAATATTATGGTGTGTCACTCACATGATTCTCTCTTACCCTGCAAGCAATTTAATTTTATAAAGTTAGATATTTTGTGCTTTTTGTGCTTTTTAGTGTGCTTTTTTGTGCTTTTTTAGTCTTTTCAATAAAAGCGTGTTCTTTAATTTTTTAAAAGTATAATTTTATTTAATTTGTTGATTTTGTTTTTTATACATCTAAAGCGAGTTCAGGAATGCCGCGTTACGTTCGGTTCATGGTAACCAAACCCTTTATTAAAAGTAACTTTATCAAAGAAATATTAGTTATTTTTAATTATTTTTACTTTTTATTTATTTTTTAATTAAAAAAAATTATGAATGAATTATAATTTTCAATGGTTTAAAGAGAAGGGGCATTCTTTAATTAAAAGAAAATGGTCCATATCAAAAATTTGTAATGATGCAAATGTTACATTTTGATATATCAATACTTCGTAGTATTAGCTTAGGTTATTTAATTTATTTATATGATAAATAACTCTTAAAGTTTTGATCTAGCACGATTTATTAAAAATCTTATCTTTTCCCGACATTTTATTAGATTTGTGCAATGAAAAATAACAAAGAGAGAAAAAAAAAAAAAAAAAAAAAAGAATAATTTGAAAGAAGTAAAGTAAAAGTTCTTATAAACATAAATTAATTTATGTATTGTAATTTATTGCTAAAGTTTCTTAATCAGTAAAACTGCTTTTCCCAGCATTAAAAGAAAAAAAAAAAAGTTCACCAAAAGACTTTTTACTGTAGCCTTTGAAATCTATTACTTTTTATCCTACTTCCATTTATTTTGTGCAGATTAATTTCATGCAACGTTTCCAAACGCAAGTTACTTTTAATTAACTTATATATTTGTAATTTCAGGAGATTTATATTTTTCTGAAAATTTTAATAATGAAAGAAATATTTCGAGAACAATCGATTTTTTTAATCAAAAATATTAATAGTAATTTTATTAGATTTATAATTTTAACATTCACCAACTGCTTTTCCTAAAAGTATATATATATATTCAGAAATAAAAATAAATATCATTATAAATTCAATAGCTATGCATTATTATTATAAATTAAATTATAATAAGCAAAGGATTTATGGTGCATATTTTATCATATTTTAATTGCTATGATAATCTTTTTATTAAATATTAAATTAATTAAAAGCTAGTTGTATTTGTTTATGCATAATATATTCTCTTATTACAAACCCTATAGCTACAAAAACAAAGTACAATGAGACTTAAATAAATAAAAAAAAAAAAACTATTTCAACGTTTATTTGTTTTAAAATTATTCACTTCTAATTTTATACAAAATCGTTTAATTGTATAATTATCAGCAATCTGTATAGTAATTTACAGTTAATTATTATCGTTTAATCATTATGGTTCTAGCTAGAAATATATTATGTAATAGGATTATTTGATTATTCTTCTAAAGAAATGTATATAATTTGACATTTAGCATTACTGGTTAAAATACAACTGGTATAATTGAAGAGTTAAATACATATTTTCAAAATTTAATCAAACATTCACGTAAATGAGGATGTTTTTATTATTTATTCTTTATAATTTAGAAAATTTTAAGTTCAAAAATTTTGATGAAGATTGGCTTTATTATGAAATCTCAGTTTTTTTTAACAGAAAATTAATATTGATTTTTAAAGGAAAAAAATTAAATCATAAATATAGGAAGAAAAACCAAACAAATGAAAGCACAAATTCTTTTTATAGCATGGGAAAATACTGCTTCTAATGGTAAAAAAAGAAACTCATTAAATAAATTACCCCCCCCCCCCCCCCCAAAAAAAAAAAAAAAAAAAAAAAAAAAAAAAAAAAAAAAAAAAAATCCAAATATTAAAATAGAATAATTTTTCAATCTTTGTTTTCTTGTTAAATGTTTTTAGGATATCGGATATTTTTGCTTAATCTGTGAAACAATTTGGCTGCTTTTTTTTCTTGTGATAACTCATGGTAGCAGGAATATATCATGTTGACAGTCATTCCAAATTTTAAATATTAATGAAATTAAAATTTTTCAAATGTAGAAATAATGACAAATTTGATAGGTTGATCATATCATACAAATTATAATTAGGAAAATAAAAATAAAAAATCATACAAATTTCAAAGTAACAGATAACAAAAGAATCTCCAAAAAATCTCTTAAATTGTTCAAATTGTTAAAGAAAAAAAGAAAAAAAAAGAACCGTAAGTTGTGTTCTTGACTGATTATTCAGACGCTAGTTTTTCTCATAAATATAGTATTATGTAGATATATCATCCCCATGTTATCCATCAAAGTATTTTCATGCCGAAAAAAGTTTTGGTATCAGCCATTATGTGGTATGAAACACGGCACACGACACTCGGTAATATTAATAGAATACAATGTTGATGAATTTTGAAAATACCGAAATATTGCATGGATTTCAGTTTTTTTTAAAAATATATGAAAGTAAATGGGATAAGTTTTCATAAGTTATATTTGACTGATTTATGAAAAATATAATTTTTATAATCAGTTGCTTTATTATTATTATAAAATAAATGGTGTTTTTATATTTAATGTAATATATTTAAACGTTTTAATATTTTATGTTAGTAAGTAATATGGAATTTCCAACATTATTTTAAATGTAGTTAGCCTTGGCGCAGGTAAAACCTGCTAGTTTTAATATGTAAAAAAGTTCAAATATTAACTAAATTAATAGATATAATTAAAAAAAAAAAAAAAAAGAGAGAGAGAGAGAGAGAGAGAGAGAGAGAGAATAAGTAAAGAAATCATAAACTATTCATAAATTTTATTTGCTAAATTATCTCCCTTCGAAAAAAAAAAAAAAAAAAAAAAAAATCAGGTTTTATGAGGTATTTTGGTAGTATAAGTTCTTTATCTACCGTATTAGGAAATAGACAAAAATGCATTTGAAACATATTTCTTTAGTTACTTAAAAGTATTATTTAAAGATATGAGCATTAAAATATATGCATATCACTCTATCATAGTAATTAACGAGTATTTAGCGAGGTGGAACTTTAGTGTTTCACTGGTACATAGACATCGAAAAACGTATTACTAGAACCTTAAAAACGTGTAAAAAAGTAATTATTTTTTATGTCATTTATAATTTTCTAAGATTGATGGGAGATTCTTGTGATATTTTTAGGAAATTCTAGTAGTAATATAGTAATTTTAACATATGTGAAAATCGTAAAACATTCCAAGCAACAACAATTAGAGCACTCATTAAAGTCCTTTTTAGAACAAAAACAGCTACATGTAGTATCAAGTTTTGTAGTGAGATTACAGGAATGCATAGAATTTCTATTCTGATAAATATTGTTGCGAATTTCTAAATAATTCTATTTATTTTTGTATAAATTCTGTCAAAGAGACTTAGTAAGTTGATAAAATGTTAATTTTCTGCATTTCTAGTTTGTTTTAGCCTTAAAACTTAAATGCCTTATTATTTTTAAATCAATTTAAAAATTTTTTACTTCTTTCATCTTTAAATAAATCACGGGAAAAATGCTTTAAAATATCCTACATTATTTAAACTGTGATTTACAGCTAAAAGCAATTAGTTGTTACTCAGAAAACATGAGACATTAGAGCTTCAATATGATTGTAATAATACATTAGAAGACAAAATTGGGTATGTTGCCAAAAGGCAACACTCGGCATTTAAGGGTTAAAATAGCCTATTTTCCCTTAAAAATGCATTAAAAAGCTCCAATAAGTCAGGTAACGGATTTAACGTCAAATTTGGAGAGTTTTTCCACCTTGGCGACTTTTGGCAAGAAAATACTTACTATCGATATACCAAAGATGGACGCTGTAACGTGATTGGTTAACGAGATACTAGCAATTTCCAGAACATTTTGGGTTTGATAGAGGGATATAAAAGAAGGCCCATTGCGCCAAATCACAGTCAGTCATAGATTACTCTCCGCCAATACTTGCAATGCTATTTATTGAAAGAACACTAAACCTCTTTGGAAATACCGTTAAATTGCTGTATGTATTATTGCTATACAGTTTGCACTGTGGATTTCCTGCTGACATCTGTTATTTAAGCTGTGTTTACTGGCGGAATTGAAGTTGATACCCAGTTTTTGAACTGTATTCTTCTGGAATTTTCTGTAAATAAACTATTGAGCTTTTGCAAGTTTCGCCTCTCATTCTCGGACAACTCACGAATCCCCAAGTACACTTAACAATATATTTCACATTTTCCTCATAAACTCGATTTTATAAGCTTTTTAAATTGATGTACTTTAAAGTACCATACCAAAGACTCCATAAGAATACACTCTAATACACTACCCATAAGATATACACTGCATAAGAATTTAAAATCATAGATATTATAATAGACTAGGATAAATTTTATCAAAAATTTTTGAGCGAATACCATATGACAATGGTAATGAATTAAACACACCTGTAGGAAAAAGTAATACGTTGTACAGAAGAGTCAGACATAAATTTAGTGCATTTAATAGAAGTGTAACTGCGAATAATTTAACTCTTTGCCAGCCTTAACGCTCTAAACCGCTGTAAAAACGGAGGGATTATTTTATTCAACTATCATGAATAATTTTAGAGGGGTGATATTTGATATACATTATGGACTAATAACCTTCAAAGTGATTAGGCAATAATTACAGTTAAAATTTGCGGTGGATACTGAATAAAAATGTCTTTAGATTTGACAGCACTGACCCAAAAGTGAAATTAAATGGGATCGGTAAAGTGTTAACCCTTTAAAGTTCACTGTTTAATTTATTTTAAAAAATACTAAACTAATTTTTAAAATGGCATTTAGACACATAACTCATCATTTAAAAAAAAAAAAAAAATAGCCTCTTTGTTCTTTTTCGAGAAACTTTTGGTTTGAAACATGTATAACTTAAATCTATTAAATTCAAATAATATTTAATTTAATAAATAAAACACTTTATAAGTAAACATTATTGACTACAAAAACTCATAAAAGTTGTTTCAGGTGAAAATAACAGTCCAGCTCTTCAAAAAAAAAAAAACACTAGACATGAGTGCATCATCAAATCAACAATTCGCACTCGTGCACACTAAAAAACTTTAAGTGACTTATGCATTTAGCTTTCTTTGGAGCATTATTTGTTAAATTTTGGAACAGTGTTGCTATCTACCGAACAGAAAAGGCACAAAAGTTTAAAACCTGATTAAAACAAGGGGGAAATGTTAAAAAAAACTGTTACATAAAAATTGCTAAATTATGTCATATGTTTGGTTTCGCTGCGAAACCAATGAGCGTTAAAGGGTTAAATAGGTAATTTTAGGATACGTAGGTATTTTATAGCTAATCTGTGTTCTTAAATAAAAATATAACTCTAGATTTATTAAATTTATTAATAATAGTTACATCCTACACTTAATAGAAATCTACAAAAATAGAAATTCAAAATTAAATAGAAAACCGAATTGTTCATACGCTATGCTTGATAAAAAATAACCCGCCATTATTTTAATTTGAACAAAATGAAATTTTAGTGTTAATGTGAATATGACTATTAATTTCATTATCAACTCACTTCCTTATTTGTTTAATAAAATATATTTCTAACTTTTTAGATATACAATTTTACTTTAATTTATTAAATTTTAAAAAAAGATAAATTAAAATTCAATTATTTATGTATAACTCATTCTTTTAACGCTATTAATGATCTACTAATTTGAAGGTATCCATTTTAGATTTTTAGAATAAATATTTGTTCTTATACTTATAAAACGCAACATGTATCACACACAATTATAAGTAGTCTTTAACCTTCATTCCTTATCTTAAACGATTTAATTATTAATATTTTTGGTACGATTTAATTTAACTCTAATAGTATTAATTTTAACATTATCATTTAATATTTACTCTGTGTATTTTATCTTTAATGTAATTGTTCTGAAGTATTTTCGATTAATCGATATCTGTCGAGCTATTATTTTAACTTCAATTTAGGTTTTGGCATCAACCATTTTTCCAGTTTGTGTTAACTGTTTTCCATGTGGTTACTCTGATTATTTCATGTTATTAATTTGGTTTCCTTTAAGATTTTAATTAATATTTATTTATTCTTTGTTTTAATTTAATTTTTCACTTTTTTCTCATTATTTATGGTTTTTTTGCTGCATTGATCGGGGCGTGAGATGATATAAATTGCTATGATTAGCAATATCGTTTTACGAAATCATTGCAGCTTTCTCTGCTTTATGAAGTATGCGCCCCTTGAAAAGTATGCTTCTAATTTTAAGCATTTATATCAAATTGATTATGTGGTTTATTATCTTTTTTCTCTTTCACAAGTTTAATGGTCCTTTTTTATTATCCTTCAGGTCGGCGTAAGTATTTTAAGTTAATATGGTAACTCATTGGTTCCTTATTTATATCGTAACTTTTTGTGTCATTCTTTCCTCTATGTTAAATTCAGTTCTATATTTTAGTGTGCTGTTATTGTTTTAGTTCTATTAGTTGCTAAATTTTAAGATTAAATTTTATTACGTTATCTATTATTTATATATATATATATATATATATATATATATATATATAAAAGGTATATTTTCATATGTTGTAGTATAATATTAAACTTAATATTTGTACAACATTTTAGCAAAAAATAAAAATTTAATTCATTGAATTTTTCTATTATATCAAAGAAAATGAAATTATTCAGTTACGATTTTTACAGAAAGTTTTTTAACCAATGCTTAATGGTTAAGTATGTTTGACAGCCAACTGTGCCCCTCGTTAAAGCATATCGTAAACAGAATCAAGTTCATATCATCAATTAATCCATTGTTAAGCAACAACATTTGCATATGAAATCACTTCTTTATTAAAGACTTTTACACTTTCTGCTACTGGACCAGCACATTGGTTTTGAATACTTCATTAGTATAAATATAATTTATCTTCAATCAAAAAAAGATGTTTTTAATGATTTATTTATAAACATATATACTTTCAAATTTAAGTGACCTAAGTTTTAAGTGACTCTCTTTTGATAAAATCATATTTAAATATTTAAATAATATAGAAAATTCAGTTTAGATGATACATGACTATAATATTATAACACCAAAACTTTTTTTTTTTTAACGCGGGCGTTTTTCAAGAATTATAAAATATAATGAAAGAAAAAAAAAGCCAGTCTTATTTTGTACTATACTATTCAGGATTATTGTCTAACATTTCAGTGACCTGGGATGTACTTCATCTGGTTATAGATGGTTATATATTTCGAAACATCATTTAATATTCTCATTTTATTCGTACAGTAAGAGATAATCGTATCTAGGAGAAGGGGAGATTGCATATGAAAAATATAAAAAAATATCATGTGACGAATGAGGAAACTTAATTCCCACTAGTAGTTGTAATAGCAATGTATGTAATATTGGTAAATCGTTATTAATAATTAAAAAAATCTCTTATGACTTATGTAACCTTATTAAGTAATCCTTATACAACCATAGAAAAATACATATTGTTATGAAAACATTGACAATTTTTTTATGCGTTAACCGATTCGTAAATAAACAGGCAAGTTCCAGTCCACGAATATTCCTTAAAAATAAAAATAATAAAAATAATAATAAATAAAATAAAATAAATAAATAAATAAATAAAATCTGCTACTGCAACCAAAAATGTCATGTTAATACGATTATATATACCGCCGAGACAAATATAGTAGTTTTTTCAGGAATAGTACTCCACGGCTTATTGCAGAATCTCTCATTAGCTTAGAGGACAATGGAAATGATTCGAGTACAGATGGTCCATTTTTGTTCTCTTTGGCAAAAATTAGTTACAAGAAACGATAAATATTACAAAATAATTAACTCAGTTAAAATTTAGAAAAGGTGTCAGACTATCCAGAAACAATATTTGCCGCAAAATTTTATCTCTAATCTCGCCTTGCTGCAAAGTAGCCAGCGTCGATTTTTGGTCGTGGCATCGAATTTGGCAATTCGGTGTCGCATTTTGGTGACATGGTGACCGAATTTCGCGAAAAAGTTTAGTTTAGGGTTGCTAAACTTTGAAAGTTCTGACTTCAATAATAACAGAGTTCTGGAATATTCCAGAAAATTTCATTGGTTTATAGCACAGAACTAAATTCTTCGAAAGTTTTATAAATGACTTACAAAACTATGAAAAAAAAAAAAAAGAAGAATGATTGTTGATGATTGTAGACTAGAACTTGCCAATATCTTTACGTGTTACTTTCTATACAGTATTACAGTAAACATGGAAATAGATGAGAGTTTTTTCGTTTCCACGATGATGGGCTTTGACTTGCTGTCAAATTAGGCATTCAAATGTGGCGAAAAATAGTAGTAAGGGATTCACAAAATTTGGAAACTCTAACCACAAAAGTAGTCTAGTCCTAGAAATTTTGTAATGATGCATTGGTTTCTGGTGCAGAACTACCTTGAAAATTCCATAAACCACTGACAATACTCTCGAGGAATTCAAATTCCATTCAGACTTCTAAAAATTCAGTTGTTCCTGATTTGGCAAAATTTATGCTCTGTAGTGTATTTCACAATGTATGTTTGACTTCTGTAGTAAAAATGGCCATTTTTATGAAAATGTCTTGTTTCATGAAAATTAATTTTTGTAGCATAAGAAAAAAAAAAGAGAGATTTATTCAACTGTTTACTAAATATTAATTAAATAAATTGCATTCGTCGACTAGAAACTGCTTATTTCTTTAAGAATTACTTTCTGCATTCTAAAATGTCGACAACGTTTTTAATCAATACCCTTACAGTTTCTGTCTACGAGCTGAATATTCCTTAAATGAAGTGATTTTGTCTACTAGAACCTGCTTATGTTTTTAAGACTTATTTTCTGCACACAAAAATGTCACCAACTTTCATAACAATATTATTACGGGCTCTATCTAAGCTCTGAATATTCATTAAATAAAGTGCATTCGTAGACTAGAATCTGCTTATGTCATTCAGAATTATTTTCTACACGCTAACGTGTCGACATCTTTTTTTTTTTTTTTTTAATCAATATCATTACAAGCTCTAGCTATGGGCTGGGTATTCATTAAATAAAGTGCATTCGTCAACTAGAACCTAGTTTTGTCTTAAAGAATGAATTTCTACAAGCTAAAATGTCGCCAATTTTTCACAACAATAACATTGCGAGCTCTATCTACGGGCTGAATATTCATTTAATGAAATGCATTCGTCGACAAAAACGTGCTTTCATCTTTAAGCATAACTTTCTACGCTCAATAACGCCTTCAACTTTCATTACAATATCATTACTGGCTCTACCATAAGTTTATTTTGAAATCTCGATGATGGTAGGTCATACATAATGGCCTAAACCTTTGTATTTTAGGACATTATGAAAATAATTTTCCTAAATATCTCCAAAACGGAAAATCACAGAAAGACCAAAAAGGGAGGTGCACAACTAGAGGTTATAAAAAACTGTATATCAATTTGCAACGCTCTACGTTCAATCGTTTTTTAGTTATGCGACACACGCAGACATATACTTAATACATACAGATGTCACGAAAATTCGTGTAAAGTTATTGATATATCTAAAACGGTAGCTCGTATTAAGACCAAAGTTGCAGGTTAACAACTGGACATCATAACAATCACACTTATACATTTACAACATTCTACGATCATTCGTTTTTGAGCTATGCGAAATACAAAATCCATTTCGCAAATCGGGATTACTATACTTCCTTATACTTTGTATAAGGCAGAAAAAATAAATGATTTTTAAGCAACAATTTAGAACTTGTTTTTATCTGATAATTAGAAATTTGTCATCTGTTTTCCTGCATGTTTTCCAAGAAAATCTGGAACGTAACTGGAAGACGCAGAACATTCCAACCAACTAGTGATGATAGATTCATTGATTTAACCTTTTTGCTCTTGAACAAAATGAATTAGCATACATAGGTTGCTCTAAAACATGAGTGAAGTTCGATGATAATATTTTTTGTCAAGTCAACATTTAGATTGTGTGTGATAAATTGAATGATAGGTGTGTTTCACAGAGTGCAATTAGGTAGGCTCATAGTACATTCGAAGGAGAAAATGCAACACTCGTTTCATTTTCATCATTAATTGATACATGAATATCTAATAGATATCACTCAACGTACAATTAAGTGTTCTTTTTGAAATTGGCATGGTTTTATGTGTATGCTACGGCCCAAATACAGTATGAGAACTTATTGCACACCTTGTAAAATATTCTTGTCCCCAAAAAATGTAATTTTATTTCATCATGTCCAAGGAAATAAAAACAGAACACACCGTATATATAAAATTTACAGCGCCAAATGTCACGCACCATACCAAAAACATTTTATTACTATTTTACAATATTAATGTTAAGCGTATTTTATTGCAGATATAAACATGAAATGTTTTAATTATTAGAGGTTGAGTAATTTTGTTGCTCATTAGTTTCTTTGAAAAAAATGAAAATATATAAAATATATAATATACTCATATAAAAATTGAATGTTTATGATACTTTATAAATAGAATAGAACCTTTCAGCAGTTGAGAAAGTCGGTGTGTAGATTTTATCGACATGAAATAAGGAAGAACTCTTTTTTTTTGTTTCAAAGATTCTTTTTTTCTTTCTTTAACTTTTTTTCTTTCTTTCCTCTTCATCTTCTTCATCTTCTTCTTCTTTTTTTTTTTTTTTTTTTTTTGTAAATGTATATTTTAAAACCCCGAAAAGTGATGCCGTGGTATACATCAGTCTTAGCACTTCTAATACCATAAGTATATCTAATTAAATACGTTATATAAGTATATAAAGGCATTATATCGAAAAGACTTGAAATATTGAACTTATTCTTATGACAACTCTGATATTAACACATGTATTATGTATATTGTTTTAAATACACCCGATTGTAAAGAGGAAAACTACATAAGAAAAATGAGGTTATTTGTAAGGTGTTATTACAAAAATATGATACACCTATGATTAAGTTGTAATAGCCAAATAATTAAAAAAATTGATTTAATTTATTCCATGAAATTCTACTACTTTAAAAATAATGAGGTTATTTGAAAAGTGTTATTATAAAAATATGATACACCTATGATCAAGTTGTAATAGCCAAATAATTAAAAAAATTGATTTAATTTATTTCGTGAAATTGTACCACCACTTTACAAGGTTTAAATTTTTCTTCTTTATACATTTAATAAAAATCCATTTCTATCTTTCTGATATTTTTGTAAGTTTAATTTTTAGACAAGAATTTTTATTTATATATATATATTTTTTTCTGTATGAAGTGAGAAAGATCGTAAGAAATGCATTATGAAAATGAAAAGAAAAATTCCAAAATAAATAATCCTAAATCGATAAAAGAAACAATAAATAAAAAATTTTACTTTTTTAATATATTAGAATTCTAAAACTATTCTCAATATTTACATCTTTTTTTTTTTTTTTTTTTCTTAAGCCCCTTTCTTTTTTCTTCATTTTTTTTAAACAAGTTTAAGGAAAAATGGGAATTGATTCTTTTCGTAACTGTTTTCGTTTTTTAAACTGTAAACATTATTAATAAACCAAACATAAAATTTAAATATTCAATTTTTATGGTTTTTAGCAGAGTGGAAGGTAATTTCTAAAAAGTTATTATTATTTTTTCTTTTCAAACACATATTACCTTTTAAAAATGATGATTAAAAAGACTATTTCTTTGGGGGAAAAAGGCTCTGCTTTAAATAAATTTTGTATTTATTATTATTATTATTATTATTATAGGCGAAGAATTTATTTAAAAATAAATATACGTTCTGCAGCGGTGTTTATTCATTACTTAAAAAACAGTTTAGTATATAGTGATAAAATATTCATTATTTCTGAAATTCAGTATTTATATATATCACTGGAAAACTTGAAATTAAAATCTGATTATATATTTCACATTTCAAAAGAAATAAGCATAATCTTATTATTAAAAAAAAAAAAAAAAAAAAGAGTATTAACTACACTGACCTATAAAATATTTTAAATTCCACTGCCACACATTTGTTGTAAATTGTACGACCGTGCTTATTGCCTTAGCGGTCCTCTTCACTCACGGTTGCCGGAAGCCCGAGCCAGTGTTATTCTATGGGAAATTTTCTTTACGTATAACTAATTAACTAATACATATTTTTAAATTTTGTTTTCACTCCCAACTGTTAAAGTGACGCACCTTTTTTAAAAACGTATATTTTTAATTTATAATATTTTATTTTGAAATTGCAAAATGAGAAATTTCATATGTTGAAAATTCGTATTTTACAGCTTCAAAATAAAATATTAAAAATAAAAAAAAATGCATTTTTTAAAAAAGGATGTCAATTTAACAGTTGGGAATTTTCTGAATGTGAAAACAGAATTTAAAAATATGGATTAGTTAATAAGTAATAAGTAAAGCAAATTTCCCATAGAATAACATTAGCTTCGGCTTCCGGTGACGGTGAGTGAAGCGGGCCCTTCGGAATTACATTACCACGAAAAATGAACAGAATTGACGAGAAACGAACACTTAAAAACCACGAAAAACGAACACTAGCATGCCATACCCAAGGTGGTTTCTACCTATTTTCAACCACAAAATTTAAACAAAAATAAAACAGCCCAAAAAATTGCATTAAAGTACTGTTTCTCAACAGATATTAAAATTGTTAAATTAATTTACACGTTTCCTATAGATACATGACATATGGCCCACATATGACATGATTTTCATAATTTTCCTATTTTACATCAAACAAATTTAGTTTTCTATTCTTTTTGGCTCCACATTCAGTCTTTTACATGTTGCAATGTTCCATATGCATGCAGAATCAGTCAATTACATTAACATCTTTATCAGACAATACAAAAGTATCCCAAGCTTCCAAACACGAAGAAACTTATTTTATAACGCATATATTTCCACATTTCAAATGAGTTTCAATTAACGTTTTTCGCAGAAATTCTTTTGATGGTATGGAATTTCTTCTCATTTCATTTTAGCTTATACATTTTGCGAAATCTATTTTCATTTGAATAAAAAAAATTGCTTTCAAAATCAGAAGTAACTACAGTTGAAGATCCGTAATTGTTGCAAATTTTTTTCTCATCTGTCGGTTTTATGGAACACTAATATCTTCCATTGTTTCTTACATCCAAAGTAACGGTATCAAATAAATTTCTTCAATATCATATTTCGTACTGCGATAAGGTGCCATAACGACAGAGAAATGTAAATGTATCTACTAGTACTCAGAATTGTAGCAGCAATAAACGCGCTGGGTACCACAGACCCACGATTACCGATTTGAAAAGAGATATTTTTAGAATTATTTCGCTTGTTCTCCCTTCGAAATTTATATCTTCCGAGGCAGCTACATAAGGAATAATCCTTTTTATTTTCTCTTACCCAAAAGGTAGAGAAAGTATTGTTTTGGGGTCAAATTTTCGAAAGCTTGTATTTGTTATATTTCCACGTTTTGGGGTTCCCTGAATCCGAAAATCATGTTTTAAGCGGTTGGTCTATGTGTCTGTGTGTGTGTCTGTTTGTGTGTCTGTGTGATCTCAAAAACAAATAGTAGCAGAAAGTACAAACTTGATATTCTAAATGTGTATGATATAGGGTTGCTACACTAAGCTTTTCGCTTAGATCAAGCAAATGGTTCGTGTACAGGGACTCCCAAGATAAATCAAATACACTACGTCTATGGGGTAATTGCAGGTAAGCAGAGTTTAACATCTGTAGACAGCACTAAGCCAAATGAAATAAACATATGTTTTTTATATGCAAAAAAATTATGTCTCATATAGAATATGGTAGAGAAATCATACACTGTCCATTTACAGGGCTGCATAAAAGAAGTAGATTATAGTGGCTGAAAATTGATGGAAGTGTATTTCAAGTTTTGTCGTGTATTATTACTACAGTATTATATTTAGGTGCACCATGTGGTATGTACATTATCTTCAAAAGATATACAGGGCTGCCAATATTTAGGCGATAACATTCTTTTTTACTTTCTTCTATATGTATTATAGAGAAAGTATTGGATTCATGAAAGTTTTCGACCTCCGTTTTTTGATGGATTTACATGTTTTGGGATGTCCTGAATACGAATTGATAGTTTTTAGAAAATGTCTGTCTGTCTGTATCACTTTTTTGTGGATGCTGTATCTCACGAACCAATGAATGAAATTTAACCAAACTTGGTATTTTGTTGCACCCTGACATAAACTGGTGCTGATTAGATTTAGGGATTAATCGCTCAACAGGTGGCGCAGTAATCGCACTTTTTGTAAACTTTTAACATGACAGTATAGGACAAAATTTCGTATAAATGTGCATAATGAGAGTTATATTAAATGTGTGACTATAAAATTTATATGAATTATTGATAATAGTAGTAGTTAACTAGGAAAAATTTTTTTTGCATGTGGGGGCATCGGTATTTTTTTTTTAACGAAATTTAACCAAACTTGGTATTTAGTTGGTCTACGACATAAACTGGTGCTGATTACAATTGGGGATCAATCACTCAACAGGTGGCGCTGTGGTCGCATTTTTTCTAAATTTTTAACATGGCAGTATAGGACAAAATTTCGTATAAATTTATATAATCAGACTTATTTTTAACTTGTGATTGTAAAATTACTATGAATTATTCATAATAGTAGTAGTTAACTAGAAAAAAAAATATGTGCATGTGGGGGCATCGCTTTCCCCCGGGGGGTAAATTTTCAAGATGGGTATCTTTCGAAAGATCTCGTCAATACCTTTAAAACGAATGGTTGAACTATAAATCTGCGATAATTTAAAACAAAGTTATCGATTTTCTTTTACTTTTAATTATTGTGAGTGGAAGTGCTTTATTATAATATTTTATCATGTCTAGTAAAGCTGGTCAGGAATTGAAAGGAAGTCCTCATAGACATATGGTAAATAATGTATTTTTTTAAGCTAAATACTTATCGCTTGTTTTTTGTATATTTACACGTTTTGAGGATTCTTGATTACCGAAGTCAAGTTTTTTAATGTTTGATCTTTGTCTGTGTTTCTTAGAGTAACTTAAAAACGAATAATTTCAGGGGTTCCAAAAGTTGTATTTTCAAGTTAATGTAAGTTTCTTGCTGGAAAAGTTTGATCAAGACTGATAAGTTTCAAGGAATGTTGCGTGTGAAAGTTTTCTGAATAATTTTAGGTGAATTTTTAATTTTAATAACATATTTAAATCATACTTAAATGTAGGTACAGTACTGAAACGGGGGATTGAGGAGGTCGTTAACCGCCCTCTCACAAAACTACTTATTATATAAACTCTTCTAAATACTAATTTCAATTGTTTTAATAAAGGTTTACTTAACAGTACTCGTTATGTTACCACTCAATCTCCAACCTGTATTTATAGTATTAAATTTCAGGGTAAGAGTAAGTCGTGTGAGTGGCACACCAGATTATTTTAATAATTCTTGAGAGAAATCAATTCGAAAAAAAAAAGAATGCGCTGGGTATAACAAATCCAACGCTATCAATCTAGGTTTAATAATGTCTGATACGTAACAACCACACCACCTTAATTATTACGAATGACACATATTATAAACTCTTTTTGAAGATAGTGTGGTAAGAAGATGTAAGTTTGACCTAACTAATAAAATACCTACTATTTTCCCTGTACTAACCAATTACTATATATATCGTAAAGACATTTGGAAGATAGCGAGTTTTTAGAAAATGAGTAGAGCCTTTGTTTCAGAACCAATTTTCGAAATTTTAATCTAACCTACTAATAAGGACTCTTATTAAAACTGCTGTTGTAACTACATAATAAAATCGTTGCAACAGCTTTGGTTATACTAACATATGAGCTCACTGACTTTTCACTGACATATGATCACTGACTTCTCATATACCACTTTTGATTTTTCAGTTTTTACTAAAAATTAGTAGGTAAGTTAATCAGTAAATTGGACGTGTTTTAGGTGTGAAGTTTCTTCATTATGTCGTTTCACGTTTGGAAATGCTACTCAGAAGCTACCTCACACCCATACACACGCACTGACCAAGTTTTAAGAATCAAATTTTTGGATTCAGGAGATCTTAAAACGTGTAAAACTGGTAAAAACTCGATACTGAAATCTTTTACCGAATAAAGCACTTCCTCTAAGTATGGTAGTCGGGTAATAGAAGTAAATGTTTTCTAATATTAAACATACGTTTCAAATGTGAGGCTTTTACTTGTTTTATACAGCTGGTTTCTTCAAAGTTGCTTCGTGTCGTGGTATTAATATAGCTTAAATTAAGAGAAAATTTCAAAAACATGTTTCTTTATTAAAAAATAAAACTACTTTTACTGAAACAAATTAATACTATGAACTGTTCTTTGAATCGAATACCCTACTAACTAGTCAGTCCTATGCTGGAGAAAATCTTGGACTAGAAAATTTGGCTATTCTGTTAAATATTACGGGGAAATATTTAATTTTTACTAAATTTAAAATATATTATTTATGAGAAAATCACGAATAAAGAAAAGTTGTTTCGAGAGTAAGGTCGATTGATTGCACTAGGGTCCTAGATCTAAAGGAGGAGTACCCTACGTGTGTGCGGGGTGACTTTCAAAGGTGTCCTAGCCCATATTTAAACAAGTTTCGAAGAAAACTACAAAAAAATACAAAAGGCTAGGCCGTCTAGCGCCCCTGAGAGGGAATCCGGCACTTCCCTTCTACCAGGTTTGAGCCCGGAACCGCTCGGTCGCTGTTGAACACGAATAAAGAAAAGGAAGTTTGCATTCAAAAACATGTATTCTGAAATACGTTTAATCAAATGTTTTGATATTTTCAGAGTAGTGGAATTAACTCTCGTGAATATTTTTAACAGTTTGAATTTAAAATAAAATTTCACCGCTATTAGAAAAAAAAAATCATCTACAGATTTTAGTCTGCGTTTTGAATATATTCTTTTACCATACATGCATAACGAACAATTAAAAATATTAAATTTCTGTTTTTAAAAAAAGGTTAGCATCTTTAAACCATTAAATTGAAGAAATCTAAAATATGAAGAATGTAAAGTATTGTTTTTTTTTTTTTTTTTTTTTTAATTCTTTAATTTCTTGAATAAACAACCTTTAAACAGCGTTTCTTGCGATATACTTTCTATCTCACAATCTCACAATAACATTTTCACGTATATAAACATGATCTCTCATCTCAAAACTAAACAAACTTTTATTTAATATGAAAAAAAAAAAAAAAAAAAAACGAAATTTAAGTCAACTTTTGCTTTAAATGTTCAAAAAAAAAAATTATAGAATTTTATTTTATTTTTATTTTTATTTTTATTTTTATTTTTGTTTTAATAAATGATGCTAAATGAAAAATCTTAAAATCTTAGAACATTTGCAGCATATCAAGTGTTTGTTTATTTGAAGCATATTGTGCTTAAAAGTGAGAATCTAATTCTGACTTATAAATAAAGTTTTAGTTTATTTTGGCATTATCAATACAGAAATTTCTTTATTTAATGTTTTACTGTATTCCAATGCAACTCTCTCTCTCTCTCTCTCTCTCTCTCTCTCTCTCTTTTTTTTTTTTTTTTTTTTTTTTTTTTTAAAGAATCATGCTACTATATCTTCTAAGCCTTAGGAAGATTTAGCTGTTTTTAACCCTTTCATGGTCATGAACGTGTATACACGGTCAGAGTTTTTTTTATTTCTGAATCATTTATTTATTGCTACGAATTTGCTAAATAGAAAACAATCAGTTTCTCAGTATTCCTGATAAATTTGTAATATTATTAGTACTTAATGACTTAAAAATATATAAAACACATCCCACTAAAATGGCTTCGAAACAAAAAAATTAAAAATGGCGTGACCATGAACGGGTTAAGACTGTTTCCTCATGAAAAAATGAACCAATTTGCAGCTGTTGTATTTTGACATTAAAACATATCACGTGAACAGAATATAAATAAAATTCCAAAAGATATATACATTTAAGAAAATAAATGACATAAAACTTTTTAACCAGTATATTTTATTGAATGAGTTCCTATTAGAAAAGTAGCTAGTTAATATTTTATCTGCTCATTGACTTTGTCAACGTAACGCTGACATTTAAACAATGTGCAGAAATGGTAAATCATGATTATCTGAATAGAAATATACTACAGAATTTTTGGATAATAAAAGTACATTAGAATTTTTGTGTTATTTTGAAATTGATTTAACTAGTTTTTTAATCTCAATAAATTCGATTTAGCGTTGTATTTCTGTAGTCCATTGTTTTTGTTCAAAATTTTATTTTTTTGTGACCCTGTCATTATGGTCAGAAACAATATTTTATTTTTGTGTAACATTTTTCTAGATTTAGAAACTTTTTTTTTCCTTTCAGACGAAAAATTTATTAATGTGTAAACAACAACAAATAAGTAAAAAAAAAAAAAAAAATTATAAAAAACAACAAAATGTAATCTGTAGAATATTGTAATGGACATGCATAAATAATCTACAGTTTTGTTAATTTTTAATTTAAGTTTAGTTTAAGATTTGTTTAAAGAATATATATATATATATATATATATCGATAATTTGCTACAAATAATTTCTAAAAATTAATATTCATCTTCGTAAATTTTTTTTTTCAATATAGTAAAATGTAATATTTTTTTTATGAATACTTTAAACACCTGCATACTTTTGCCTGTCTACATTATATAACTAAAATTTTCGTTTTCAGAAAATTCATTTCTATTATGTTCTTCCTTCCTTCTTATATACAAAAAATACCAGATGTAACAAAAGAATACCTTTTGCTTTGTCTCATATTTCTGAAATGACAGAAATATCTGTCTTCACGGCGTATGAAATATCTTTCTCGTATCCTGTCAAAAATTAAGTTACGGTACAGTATTTGATGTACATATAAAGAAAGATCTTATGAAAAATTCTTTCCACTTGCTACTTACAAGGAAAGAAATGCAGAAACGAAAAGGAAAGTAATAAATCTTGCAGAATGCATTAGAAAAAGTTTCTGCAAGATTTTTGTAGTTCATTGATTCACAGGAATGGGTATGAAGGTAGCGAAAATAATCATATATTCAAAACAGGTACATTACAAAATTAAAATAAATAACATATTAAAGTTTATAGATAACTAGCATCTGTATGTTTCCCACTTTAATATTTAGGACCCACTTTTTTTATTCAAGATAATTAACAATTTTTATTAAGAATTAACATTTTTTTCATATTTTTTCATATTTTGCATTTATTTTTAGTCATTTATTTGAAAATTAATTTAATTTATACAAATATTCTAATGTGTACTTTTTTTTTATTCTGAAAACAAATGTAAATATAAATTTCATTTTTTTAAATTAGCTGTTTCATTATTACGATTTGAATACAGCACGTGTCTGAAAGTTTCAATATATATTGTGATTTTTACTTTCTGATCATAGATAGGTAAGGAAAGTATTGTAATAGTGATATGCAAAATGTATTTTCTATCTCACATAGCTCAAAAACGAATGGTTGTATATTATTGCAAATTTATTCTTCACTTTATTTATTCCAGTTTTGGTCTTCACTCGATCTCGCATTTAAGAGATGTCTACGATTTTACACGATTGTTCGTGATGTGTATGCATGTATGTGAGTGAGAACTATAGCATTAAACACTTTGTTCGAAATAAGTCACTGTCGCACGAACTGTATACATTTTGGTGAATTTAGCATTTATAGTTTTTTACAGGGACACAAAGTAAAATTCTTTATCACTAGTGCCTATGATCTGAAATTTTGTAAGGTGCGATATAAAATAAATGACTTATCCGATTGAGTTGAAAATTTATATGCACGTTATAGGTCGCCGTCGCATGAGCTGTAAAGATTTTGGTGAATCTAGTAATTTTAAATTTTTGAATATAATGAAAAATTCTTTATCATACCTATTGGCCCAAATTATTTGAAGATCAATAGCATCGAGCTGAATGTGTGTGTGCGTGTTGTTGTTGTGTGTGTTTCTGATTTCAGATTTCTC
The DNA here is from genome assembly GCA_963930645.1 of Salticus scenicus. Classification (NCBI taxonomy): domain Eukaryota; kingdom Metazoa; phylum Arthropoda; class Arachnida; order Araneae; family Salticidae; genus Salticus; species Salticus scenicus. Next base: position 251,186,947 of record OZ005650.1, read on the forward strand.
CTACTTCAAATTATTTAAAAAACCGTTAGTTACTTTATGTTCGGAAAACTGAATGGAGTAACTCCAGATATTTTATAGTAATAATTTGACCTTATTTTAATACTGTGTATAAAATGTAACTAAGAATAAAAAAAATAATTAGGTAGAGGTTTACAACCACTTTTTTTAAATTTTGTGACTTATTTTAATTGAAAATTAAGAATATTTATGCATTTATAAGAAATTTAAACAAATGGGATGATTGCTGTCACTTATTAATAAAACTCTGAAGTGGTTCTACTCGGCATTCCTAAAATTTGGTAATTAACGGTTGTTTATATATATTTAAAGGAGAGAAGTCGTTGAGTAAACAATAAGGTACATACAGCATAATTGACTGTTTAATTATTTATTTTCAGTTTGTATGCCATTTGATGGATCATAATGTCTTTTGTACGTCGCTGTAATGAACTACAGTTGGTAAGCTGACAATATAAAATATTTATATTTATTTATTTATTAATTTATTTTAATCATTTGAACAAATTAACAATACTGAAGGAAATTTAAATTGATTGAGTCCGTAGACCTTAAGTTATAAAAATGCCATTTTACATACCGATAAAAAAATCTGTAACTCTTACACTCATATGAATTTGTAAAGTTCTTTCAATGATAAGCAATAACATGTCTACCAACATATATCTTAATCGATTATATAGTTTAGACTTTTTCACAATTGGTATAATTTGAGTCCATTAGTCATAACGATAAAAACTTTTCCTTTAAGTCCCTGTAAAAGAAATATAAGTTCTGTACTCATCAAAATCTACAGAAATCGTGCGACTGTAACTATTAAAGAACCTATCAGTTTTCTGCTCCTAAACGATATCGGGCTTTAAATGAGACCACAGGCTATGATGATAAAGAATTTTTCTTTCTGTCAATGTAAAAGAACTAAAGTCCTACGAGCATCATAGTCTTTACAGATCAAGTGACAATATTTTTTAACATACATTGCAACTTTTCGTTTAGTCGAATTAGGTGTTTAGATTTTATCCCACTTTAAATAATTTGAATTCATAGGCCACAATGGTTAAAAAAAAATCGTTGTGTCCTTGTAAAAAATAACTATAAATGCTAGACTCATCCAAATATATACAGTTCGTGTTTCGATGATATAAGACATACCTACTAACTATCAGTTCAATCGTAAATGTGTTTAGACGTTCTGGCTTCTAATCACACATATACACATAACATACATACGCATTTTTACATATATACTTCGTACATAATAGAAAAATTAACTTATGTGCCTTAAAACGTATAGATACACCAAAATCTCACAGATGAATTTTTTCATCATTACTCTACTTTCCATACACAATTCCGAAAAAAAAGGTATTTTTTCATATAATAATAAATAGTAAAATGTTCTAAGTTAGTCTATTTCTTATCCATCAAACTACAAGTGTCAGAATATCTCGTTGAAGAGATAAAAGAAAGTATGTAGTAAGTAATGGCAAAAATAGTTTAGAAATTGTATTTGGTTATTTCATTAATTATTATTATTTCTTTTTCCTAATCTTTGAAAAAATTTACAAAAAAGTGTCATTGCAAAAAAAGTAATTTAGGATTACTGCCAAAACAACATTAAGAATTATACAAATGAGATAATTTTCATTGATATAATAATAGTTCAATACGGTAAGTTAAGTATACGGAAACATTTTGAGACAATTAATGATATGAAATAAGTTGGGATTATTTTCTCTTAAAAGACATTAGAGAAGTATTATTATTTCTTTTTTTTTTTGACAAAACATAGAAATATACAAAAGACATTTAAAATTCTACAGTATTGGAACTAGGTATAATTTGCGTTTTGATATAAGTTTTATTCTGAACGTAAAAATGAAAACATTTGTGCGAAAGGTGTTACTTAAAGCATTTTACTCTTGAATTTAAATGTGGTAAACAGTATTATTTTGGACACTAAATTGAGAAATGGTTAATTAGTGCTGCCGCTGAGATATAACATCAATAAACGATATGCCTTTTTGACGTTATTCGATGTCATGATAACGATTTTCTTTCATTTTAAACCACAAGAGTCTTAATTTAACCTACAAATAGAATATGCCAATTATAGCACAGATTGCCCCCAAAAATGTTACAAGCTCCGCCTTGTCTTCGATTAGAAAGTATAAAATTTTATTTGTCATTTACCAGAATATCAGGATTACAAGCAGTGTTGCCAGATTGCGCGACTTTTTTATTCACCAGTCACCAATAATTTTGAGAAGTGATATTTAGTGTGCGTAATCGACGATTAATCGTCTATTATGTATTTCAAACATCACTTCTTAAAATTATTGGTGACTATTAAATAAAAAAATCGCGCTATCTGGCAACTCTGATTACAAGTAGAGTATTTCAAATAGTTATAAACAGGTAAATACGACAAATAACGAATATAATATTGAAGATATAAACATAACAGTAGTTGTAATAATACAAATTATTAAGAGACTTCGAAAGAAATGAAACAAGACAAAAATAATTTTAGAACGTTCGAGTATAAAAGGAATTTTTATGATTGTAAACAATTTGATTTTGTGTATATTACATTTTTCAAAGTAAACTTGCCTTGAAGAAAATATAATCAACACATTTAATTAAATCAGTCCTGGAAAATGTACCAAGGATTTTGAAACATGTGTTGACATTTTAATCTTTTTACTTTTTAAATATAATAATGATTCCAGTAAGCAGTTGAAAAAAAAAAAAAAAAAACAATTTTATAAAATTCAAAAAGATATTTTTAATATCTATATATGCTGCAGAATACGAAATATTCAAGACCTGTAAATCGCATTGAGTTCTTTCTATTTCTCACAAGAATATCAATGCAGCCTATATACATGCGCAAAGTACTTAAGAAATTTAGAAAAGAGTAAACATTTATTACCTTGAATGTTATGGGAAATAAATACATGTCTGTTGTTTAAACTGAAATGCAGTATTTAAATGGGAAATGGGATACGAAGTAAATAAAATAAAAATTTTAAATTTCAATTTCATTTTAAAAATAAGTTTCAAAGCATACAAAATAGAATTACAGCTTATTTATTTACTTTATTTACATGACTAATTGCAAAAAACAAAGTATAAAAAAAATGTAAAAATCTAGAAAATTTTACTAAATATTAGTCTGCGACTTGGGATTACTATGCAAATATAAAAGAATATAGCGCTTATTTTACAATAAGAAATCTCATTCAATTCAAATAAAAAGTTTATTGTAAAGAGAGTTTTTTTAGAAATACCAAATTTCGCTAGAATATCTTAACGTTAAAGGCCTAACAAACATTTGAAGACAAGCATTAAAAGAACAATGAAAGTTACATTTTGAGCATTGAATTATAGACAAAAACGGTTATTTGGTTATTAAGCATGTGGGTATGCAACATATTTTATTATTCATACAACGGTAATTGTATTATCACTTTATTACTTACTTCCCGTAACAATGTTGTTCTTAAAAGGGAAGCTGGTAAAAGGAAGGTATTGTGTTTAACACTAGGTTGCGAACTCGGCTTATGAGTTCTGAGTGTTCCATTGTTTTTGTTCAAAATTTGTATTAATACGGTCAATTGGCACATTAGTAAAAACTCCACGGAAAACGTACTATACTAGATCAAGTCTCTACAATAGATAATCAGCTTTTAATTTCAACATGATACATGGTTTTTCATTAAGTTATTCTATAGTAAAACTTTGCCTGATTAAATTATAAATTAAGTATCTTTATCATTCAACTTCAGTAATTTTGAACTTTGAATTTAAATCCAATTTTTGGTAAACTCGTTGTTAGGTTTGTTTTAATGAGAACTTTATTTTTCAGATGGACAGTAATGCCCATTTCTGGCAGTAAATTAGGCAAGCCGAATCTATACAAAGTAACAATGACATAATATTTTAAAATATTTTTTATAGAGTAAACATTTTTACGTATTTACTCCATCCGTTATACAATTTAAATATTGATTTAAATATATATTGAAAAATATGAATTTTTCACTAATACTCCAAATATTATTAAACTAAAACTATGTTCTTTTTTTCTATTCAATATCACACAGCGCTTAAAAATATAGTTTATGCAGTGTAAAAAATGAGGATAAATGATACGCTTTTCGCAACACGGTTACTCAAAAAATTCTTCAACAGATTTTCCTTCGCTGTTATATGAAAATATATTCACTGTGAAAACCTTCTTCTAGAAAAGTTCTTCCTCTCTCATGCCTCTGGAAGAGCGGTGTATTAGAGATTCGCTAATAAAAAATGCAATAAATCTTACTTGTGCAACATTGTCACCCAGATAAATTTGAACCGTGGATAAAATATTGACGCTAGGGAAATATTTTTGTGTATGATATTCAGTTTTGGAATGCAAGTGCTTTCATATTTATAATCTGAAGAAAAACTTTTGAAAGAATATTTAACAAAAAATTTTATACATCAAGGAAAACTACTATTTGAATTTTTTTTTAAGAACAAAAAATAGAAAAATTATAATCTTTACATGCTTGAGTATATTTGAGATTTTCTTCTTTTGTATTTAAAGTTCTAAAAAAAATTATGAACCTAGTTTGTAATGTAGAAAAATAATATATTTTTTAAAAATCGAATATTGATTTAAATACTAGAAATTGGCATTTATTTAAATTAAAAGTCTATTTATTGAAATTTTTTCCGTATTTATTGGTCATGTTAACTGGGAAAAAATAAGGGAAAATGAAAACATATTAGACATCAAAAGCAGGCATTACCTATTTTATAAAGTTTCTCATTGTTATTTAAACAATTCTTATGTTAAATACTTAATATTTGAATAGCCATTTTTAATTTGTATGGTCCTTCATTTGCTTATATATTTATAAACAATGCTGCTGCATATATATATTCACGTTACATTTCCTTTAAAAAAGAGAAAAACTACGTACTTTTCCCGTTTAAGTTTCGATAATCAAGTCTGTTTCATTTCATTTCATAAAAGAAAATTTTTGCGGTATCATTCACAGCATATCAGTAAATCAAAAATTAACTTTCAGTGTGGTAGTGTTTGTTTTAGTGATATCTGACAGAGCATAGTGTCCTAAACTAGATGCCTTCCGCGTGGCTCGGAAACTTGGCAACAGTTCAAGCGGTAGACAGCGCCACCTGTTACAGATTGCGCGACTTTTTTTATTCAACAGCCACCAAAATTTTTAAAAGTGGGATTTGATATACATAAAAAGCGAATAGAATCGAAGAAATATCGATTATATATATCATATATCACTTCTTAAAATTGTTGGTGACAGTTGAATAAAAAAGTCATGCAATCTGTACCATGTGGCGTTGTCTACCGCTTAAACTGTGGCAAGTTTCCAAGCCACGCGGAAGGCATCTAGTTTAGGAGGCTATGGACAGAGGCATTCGAACATTTCTTGGAACAAAAAAGTGGACTTGAAGCTTTTGTCTGCGTGAGCGTCGCACTGTAGCATCCAAACGAATATATGGATTTCAATGTGTTTTATAATTATTAACATTATTGAATTGCTCATAAAATAAGAATAGTTTCTAGCTAGGTTTTAAGAGTTTGATAGATTAAAAAAAAAAAAAAAAAATGATTAAAATGTGTCTTCTCTAACCATTTTGCATAGATATTTTAGAATTTGCAAACTGGCGATCGAATGAATTCCAAATCATATTGGATAAGGTTTGCACGCTGAGAAACTTTCAAATTTCAGTCAACTTTTAAATCTCGTTGCATTTTTAATTGGTTAATAAAAACCATTTTATTAAACAATCACGAATCAACTGATTTCGACGAAAGTTAGTGAGTTTAAGTTTAGAACGTGAATTCACATTTGCATTTTCTGTGCAATGGATAATAAAATATAAATGTAGTTGTAAATCTAAAACGAGAAAAAAAAATGTGAGAAGTCTAAAGCAACTTTCATGAAACCACCCGACCTCGAATTTATAACGTATACTTTTTTTAAATATATATACAATCGGTAGTTTTCAGTCGGAAGAACGTTAACATGTAACTTATAAAATATGAACGCATGGTTTGCTATGAATATAATCAAATATTATTTTTCTTTGAAATTTCTGATTTTCAGTCAAATTTATCGATTTTTTTACTGTGAATTCATACATATTTTTAATTTTTGTTAAAAACAATTTAAAATTCGTTACAATATATATATCTGTCTACCTATCTGTACGAGTATGATCCAAGAAAAGAAAACACGTGGCTTCTCATTTAACACGAGTTGGAAAGTTGAAAATCGCAAATTTTCAAATTTTAAGATAGGAATACAAATTGGTTGGAAAAAAAAAATTTCATTTTAATTATCCAGGAAAAAATTCCTATTAAAATTTTTTCATAAAGCGAAACTAAGAACCTTCCTAATTACACTAATGTTATTAAAAAAAAAAATATATATATATATATATATATTCTTTTAAAATTTGAAATTGATCTATTATTTTGGGAAATGGGAATACAGCGCTATAGAGAGACATACACACACATGAGCTTCGATTTTATAAATAACCCCCCCCCCCTTTTCTTCTTTTCGCCGGAGGTTCCTTTTCGTCACAAAATGCGAAGCAGTAAAAATACATTAAACCTTAAAAAACTTTAGGTTTTTGTGAATCAAAGTAAGCTGAAAAAAAATGTATTTAGTCTTAAGTATTTTGAAAATTATCTGAAAAATGTCCTATCTTAAGTTAAATTCTTGAGTTATTCTTATCCATTTTCATACTTAAAATTTTATGTGTAATTCATTCAGACATAAAAATATATATCACTCTGTGACGACTTCCAGATGTATTGACCGACTTATCAATGAACGTAACTTTTTACATGTATCTTATGCATTGAGATCTATTCTTTATCTCGAAAGATCTCACATATTTTTACTAAAGTTGTAAAAATCTAATTTGTAATCCAAAAATAAGTATAATATACGAGAGAGATTTTAATCAACATTATACCTTAAAAGTTGTTTTTCAATGAAAAAATTTGTGTATTTCCAGTGTTATTTAAATATTTCATTTTTACTCTTAGCATAGCAGCAACGGCTATACAAAAAAAAAAAAATATAATAATTATTATTATTATTATTACTATAAAATGATTTATTACATAATAAAAAAAATATATTATATTAACGTATATAAATAATAAACATCCATAAAATATCATCTTCTGTAAAGAAAAGAAATTGTCAAATTTTACAAAAAGCTAAATTTTGTGTTTATTGTACTTTGTGGCACAGTACATCGATAAAAATTATCTTAATTAAAAAATCAGAAAATATAATGTAGTTGTTGTCATTTGTGCCACTCGGAAACTCCGAGTCCCGGAAATAAAACTACTCGGGTTTAAAACGGCATTGGGCATGGGAGCACCTTCATTTTTTTTAAGAGGAACACACAAACTTTGGAAGAATGACTTAGCTCGCAAAATTGGCGAAAAGTGGCAGCACCAGCAGACAAAAAGAGCTCAAATTAGATCAGGACAGAGTAATCTCATCATCCAGTACCATCGGAGATTTAATATTGACAGGAACCTAGAAGACTTTGCGATAATGACAGATTTAACGTTTACCAATCGCTATTAGTGTACACAAAGGCCTTCGGCCGGCACGAAGATCGAACACGAAACCTTTCTCTTATGAGATTGCTGCTCTTATCGAGCAGCATACCATTGTCTCTATATAATATATAATAAATTGCTCTTTTGTAATTTATATTAAAAACGTTGTGTTGAGAGGAGATATCTCTAAATATTTGTACAATGAATTTCAGAACTAATATAGTCGATATGTTTGTTTACATATTCTGTACGTTCAGTGTCCATAGCAAATTTTGACTCGCGTAATAAAAATGGGTATTTTAAATCACAGAAGATTTGAGTTAAAACACGAAAAAAGTATAAAAATTAATAAACAATTTTAAAGAATTTATTTTATTATTTATTATCATTGCAGTCATAATTATTATTGACGGAGGAAGATAATTTAAGATTCATGCAAAATTCGGATTTTTACAAATTAATTATACTATTACAGTTTCAAATATTTATATGTCGTAATTACTTAACGTCTCTTCTGGTATATATTTTATTCATTCATATTAATAAATGATATAATAAGGACAGCAGATGTTTATGAATATATTTCCGGCAATGAGCTGACAAATATTAATTAATTTACGAGAAGTAATTATATTTAATTATTGTATTTCATATTTAGCATTATTTTAAATAAATTTTTTACCATTTATGCATTTAGATAAAAATTTAAACTAAAACAAATAATGACAACAACACATAAAAATAATCTGGTGTGTCACTCTCACGACTTTCTCTTACCCTGAAATAGGTTGTTCGCACATTTTTTAGACGATTTTATTTCGCAGTAAGAAAAAATCGTTTGTATGGAGAATTTTATTTTCACAACAGTTATATTTTTGGAAGTTTTATTTATCTTCTGATATTTATAATTTTTGTTTAGATGCAAAAATGCGCTTTTAAAATGGCAGTGGATGGAAGGATAGGTTTCCACTCTTTCCAAAGATAGTTTTTAGTGAAATAGTTATGAAAAGCATTTATCAGGAGAAAAATGGAAAAATGTTGCAACAACAGATGATGTTGCAATAAAAAAAGGTCAATTTATTATCACAAAAGTGGAGAAAAAAAATTGCTACATGGCTCAAAGCATCAAAAGAGAGTTTTTCTAAAGGATTTATGATTGCCACTGGTTTTTACATACAAGCGCAAGATAAAAGCAAAAGAATGTCACAAAAATGTCAAAATCAACTCTAAATACTCTCAAGAACATATTTTAATTCCAATTTTTAAAAATGAAAATCCAGATCTTTATCCACAATGCTATCAATCCGTTGAACTGTATCAAGACAAAACAAGTAGCCACACATCGCAATCCGCAATTGCTTTTCTAGAAAAAAATTGAACAAAAAACGGGAATTAAAACCATACCCTTCACTGACATTCCTGCTAAATCTTCTGATGCATCACTGTTGGATTTTTGTGTTTTTCGACTCTTAAAATCAACATTATCCAAACACCGACCTACAACGCTTTGTGGACTCTGGAAAGCCGTTCAAGAGGAGTAGAAAAATATACCTCTTCCGATATTATAAAAAGCATTATTATCACAGAAATTATGATGTAGAATGTTAGTTAAGAACAAGGGCTATCAAACTGAACAAATAAAACACGAAATATGAGTACACTCCATCAAAATCGTCTAAAAAATGTGCGAACAGCCTCTGTATAAATACAGGTTGGAGATTAAAAGGTAAGATAACGAGTACTGTTATGTAAATCTAAGTTAAACAATTCAAATTAGGCTTCGGAAGAGTTTTATGTGATAATTAGTTCTGTGTGAGAGGGGCTACCGCTCCCCTCAACCCGTTTCATTAATGCTTCTACATTTATATAGTATTTAATTCTGTTATTAAAATTAAAAGTTTACTTAAAATTATACAGACAATTTTCACACGCAACATTCCTTGAAACTTACCAATCTTGATCAAACTTTTCCAGCAACAAACTGATATTAACTTCAAAATACAACATTTGGATCTCCTAAAATTATTCATTTTTAAGTTACTCTAAGAGACACAGACAAAGATAAAACGTTAAAAAACTTGACTACGGTAATCAGGAAGCCTCAAAACCTGTAAATATACAAAAAACAAGTGATGAATATTTATCTTAAAACATACATTATTTACCATATCTTTATGAGGAATTTATTTCAATTCCCGAACAGCTTTCCTAGAAATGGTAAAATATTATTAGTAAAGCGCATCCACTAAGAACAAATAACTAGTGTGTTGTGGCCACCACATGACTTTCTTCAATATTTTCCTATACAAATTCACTCAGTAAAAATAATTTATTAAAATTATTATTTAAAAAAATTATCTTCCCTGATAATGCAAGACGATTTCCATGTTAGAGAAGTAGTATAACACTAAATATCCAAAAAAAGTTGAATTTATTCTCAAAATTACATTTTTTTTTTTTTTGGTTAAAAATGAAAAAAAAAAAAAAAAAAAAAACGATAACTTTATTTTAAATTATCGCAGATCGATGGTTTAATCATTCGTTTTAAAGGTATTGGCGAACTCTTTTGAAATATAACCATCATGAAAATTTACTCCCACAGAGGGGGGATTTCCCCCTCAGGGGGTAGGCATGGCTCCTACATACACAATTTTTTTTTAAAAATTGGTTTAGTTCAATCTATAGATGTTAAACTCTACTTACCTGCAATTTCCCCCGTAGACGTAATGAATTTGAATACTCTTGAGTGTCCCTGTACACGAACCACTTGCTTCATCTCAACGAAGAGCTTAGTGTAGAATTTCTATATGATATACATTAAGAATACCAAGTTTGGAATCTCAGCTGCTATTTGTTCTTGAGATATGCTGATAACAGACATACACGCAGACATACACACAGACACACAGACCATTCGCTGTTATGTACTTTTTTTCTTAAATCAAAAATCCATTATATTAGTTTTGCTAAATTATTAAAATTGCTAGTTTATTGGGAAAATAAAAATATATTTGTAAATTAAGAGTTTAAAACATCAAGATTTTGTTTTTATATTTTTGAATTCTTTTGGATTAATTAGTAAATTTAGTTTTTATAATTATAAAGTTTAAAGAATAACAATGTAATGAGTGTTTAATTACCTGCCGTCTTAAAAATATGAATTATATGTATTAAAATAAAAGACAATTAATATGAGAATATTAAGTGATATGTTTTACATCCTTTGAACTGTAAATTGATGTATTATACAATAAATGTGAAAGTTACTTTATTTTCCTTAAGTTTATATTTCAATAAGATATGATCGAGAAATACAGATATTTACTTTGGATTTATCTAAAATCCTAAGAGTATATGGATTTCATACAGAATACATGAATTTATCCACAATGCATAAAATTATGTTCTATAAAATGTAAACCAGCTTTCCATAATGCACGGAAGAAAATACTTTGTGGCCTCTATGCATTAAAAACGGCATCCCAGTTATGATAAATACTGATATAGCATGTGTATCGAGCTTTGTTTACAATTGCAGAATTAAATTGTATTAATTTGTTTTATTCCTTCTGCTTCTGTACATTTAAAAAGTCCCATTGTATTGATATTTTCAACTCTGGATCTTCCAAAAAAAAAAATAATAATAATAATGCCATATCTTTATTCTGATTTGCTTAATCTTTCGTCCGTATATTATAACAGTGCTACTCTTTTAATGCTCTGCCCCCTGAAATAAATTTCTAGAAAATTTTCCCTTAAACAACCGTTACATTTAATATTGAGACAAAAATATATATTGAACATAATATTCATTATCACTTAATGCTTCATTATCATATAAATGCTTAACTTCAATAAACATTTTTTTAAATTGTCGATATAAATAGATTATTATTATTGATTATTTCATTTTTTTAAAAATATAATATTTTTCATTGACTTTTGGCAAAGTCAGGCGCATCTCGTGAATGACATTCTTTGATATCGCCATACGAGTAGGTAGAAATACTATATTATAATGAAATATTTATTTTTCTTATTGAGTGATTCGCTTATTTCGAGAAACATCATAGATATGCCAGCACTTCAACAACCAATCAGATGATTGACTTTTTCATTAAAATGAATTCCTTCAAGCTACCTATATGCAGGTAACGCAAAACGTCGTGAACGAAATGTCATCATTTCAAACATTCGATATACATTTGAATATTTTCTTATACAATTTAAATAAATAAGATTTAAGAAAAAAATAACAGAAAAATAACTCCATCAGTGCTACAGAGATTAGATATACATTCATAATGTGTATTAAATAAATCGTTATTATAATTATCATTTAATTTTTCAGTTATTTTAACTGAAACATATTTCTGTTTTCCTCGCAATTAAAATGAACATACTTGATAATTCCCAACTATGTTTTTTTCTTTATTTTAATAATTGTTTGTTAAAATGTAGTATCAGTGAAAACAGATTTATGTTTGGACTTCCCACATGCATTTTTCATACTGCAAAAAGCTTTCCTTCCATATTAGATTTCCTGCATATTGGAAAACATCTGTATGATGCTTGGAATTTCAGATAAACTAATTTGCTGAGGATTAAAATTAACACTTTTGTCCTGTATTCATAACTCGTTTAATTTTCTTTCATATTTGAAAATTTATTTTTTAATAGAAACACTATCCATAATTCATTTCAGCTCGTAGTTATCATACTTGCTTATTTAAAATTATAAAATGATTAAATTTGGTTTAATGTAATACATGGTTTTAAATTAATGTACCTGTAAATGCAAAAAAGTTGTATTGAAAGATTTAAATTTAAGGTAAGAATATAATTTGGAAAGTACTTCGAGAAACAAAAATATACCTTTATAACACCAAATTGTCTGCAATGATATAATTTATGGATTTATGGATCTCTCCGTTTGCAAAAAAACTTTTGACATATTTTTTGCTGTTAAATACTAAGTAAAAAAAAAATTACAAAACAAATTTCAAAATGAGATGATTAAATATATATATATATATATAACATAAAACACGAGGCAAACGTTTCGGCTATAAATTAGTGCTTTTCAGTTCCATTACATCAAATGCATAACAAATAAAATCTTACAATAAAACATCAAAATGAAACCAAGTACTTAGGAACTGCTTTAGCATCGTCCAAAGGAAAGGGATGTAACCTGGAAAGCACGCCCTCTTGGAATATTCGTGTGTCATAATATTTATGTCAGAAGCTAAAACCTTGACATTATTGAAGTCTAAAGTATGGTCTGTGTCAATAGAGTAAATTACAAATTTAGATTTAATATTACCAGTTCAGCACTGTCACCAATATAAGGTGAGCGCAGGCAGTATGATCACCTTAAGAATAGAATTTTTTTAGCGATAGTGGTAATCGATTTAAGGAAGAATAAAAATTCTCTAAAAGAGAGGTCTGTTTTTAGTACTCGAAAAGAAAATTAATTTACAATAATCAAGATTTAAATCTGCAACAATTATTTAAAAAAAAAAAAGTGTAGTTGATGAAGTTAATATGCCCATAGGTGAAATAATGTGAAGAGATTCATATTTAACATATGGTAACACATCAATTATTACAAAACAAAGTTAATTTTTTGAAACTTTACAAAAATTAATGAAAAGATAAGTAAGAAGAAAATTTAGAAAACAATGTTAAGCAGTTTTACACAGTTTCAGCAAATTTTTAAGCAATTTTAAACTTCTTACGGTCAAACATGTCTTTAACTTATTTTGAATTCACATGTATGGCAAGTGAAAACTGCCTTATCTTTCTTGGTAAGTCCTACACATTCGTCGAGCACATAATTATGACACACAACACAAAATATCCTATCCGCAGCTTTTACCCTGTTGCAAATACCGATAAACCATCTTTCTTCATTCCTTTTCTTTGCTCAGGGACCTTTTCTACTATTATTCGTAGACTGTTTTTTTTTAATATCGCTGTTGTGATATTTGAGTGTATTCAGTATTACTTTGAGAAGCCCTGGGAAAGAGGTATTTTTTCAAAATTAAAGCACGATAGTTCATTGCTGGTTTTATGACAGCAGTACTTGAGGGACAAGGACTATGACGAACCTGATTTTCGGAAGATTTCTATGAGGAAGAAATTTGTTTTCCACTTTTGGCAAAAGGTTTTGTTGGAGGTGGGATTTTAGACACAGAACTCTGAGAAAAAGCTTCCTCGGGAATTATATTGACAGGATATATAGAATAGGATTGACACGACAGATACCTGTCCCTTTGAAGCCACCTTTAACGTTGGAAATGTCAATGTTATAGATTTGTCCCAAACTGGAAAAAATATTCTTCCAAATCGAGCCTTTGTAATGTTTTCATTGTAACTTTGTTCCAAAAACAAAAGAGCTTCTTGGTAGCAAAATTGCTAAAATGGCCCAAAACAGGATTTACCCAAAGGGGTAAATCATGGGTTGTATTAGAAGATGAACAAGATAGAAGAATGTCATTTCTTTTCAGCCTAGTACAGAAATAAGTAATCAAGATGGGACTTGACCCATTCAAAGGTGAGAGGACAGCGTTCTTCAAAAATCACGCGTTCTGCAAAAATCACGCAATTGACTTACAATTTCGTACACGTGTTCACCAGCCAGATAGAATTTTCTGTATAGTTTTGGATGTGTACTCCGTTTGCAGTTCATAAACAGGGACACTCCAAAAATTTTCTTATCATTACGGCCTATGAACAGAATTTGTATGTACTGCAATAGCTGCCGCAGAAATCCACCGATTGACTTGCAAACTGGTGCAAACGTTCAGACTCTGTATAGAAATAGCTCTATAATTTTTAATGTTTATATTGATCATGTATTGCGTACAGAAGCATGCCAAAATATTTCTTATCATTACGGTCTATGGGGTGAATTTTGCTTAAACGTATTTTAACATCATTACTCTGCATCCAACGAAATGAAATTAGCATATATTACCGAGATGATTAAACTCATGTTTTCTGCAGAAAACATGTGTGCTTAGGCTTCATAATTGATGTACAGGACCTAACAAAAGTGTTCCGACAATGTCACGTAATCATCCAAATTTTGTGAAATTTTGAACAAGTATTCATGAAAAACGTAGAATAGGTTGAATATTTTTTACTGATGCATACAAATTTTTATGGGTAAATTTATGGGCACATTTTTATTGAAGTGCATTTTAACGCGTTTATGCTGCATTCGATAAAAGGGAATTAACATACATCATAAAGAAGCTTAAAAGAATGTTTTCTCTAAAAACAAAAGGTATGTATAGTCTAATTTGTTTACAGAACCACCTAAAGGAATTTTGTACCATTAAGGTCTATAAATGGCATTTCTTAAAAGTGTATATTAACATGGTTACACCCAATTAAATATAATGAAATGTTATTAGAATATTTAAAGCCCTGATTTTCTGTGAAACATTGCGGGCATAGAATTGGTAATTAGTGTACACGGTTGCACAAAATAATTCTGATATGTTATGCAATAATTTTGTATGAAATTTTAAGCAAGTATTTGTAAATTAGAAGGAATTAATACCGGCTATCAGTTACTAGTAATATATATATATATATATATTTATACGCACAGATAAATATTGAAAAACAGATACGTAGGGGGTTGAGGGGGCAGCAGCCTCCTTCAGAAATGCATTTCTATGTGTAGCGAGTCAGTCCAGTCAATATATATATATATTATATAATAAGGAATAAATAAAAATGATGTGTTGAATAATGTGTGATGCAAAAAAGGCGTTAAGGCTTCTGGTCTGCAGATCCACTAGTTTTCTGACCCATCCACTGCTATAATTATATAGTAATTTTCTATAAAATGTTTCCACGATAAATTAAAGGGGAAATTGCTATATAAATATAATGTGTGAAATGTCAGTGACAAAAGCTAGGACAGTAGCAATGCTGATCAAGGTAATATAGCAATACTTCAAAAGATTTTATCGATATTGTAATAGTGATACACATACTTAGCAAGTAGAGATACATGTTTATTTAAATTAAATATCTTCCTTGAAGTTTTATAATAAATGAATGCGGGTGATATAAAAATATGTTTAATTATCATTTGTTATGTATATCTTTATGATTTTTTATTAAAACCATGCATTCATAAATAAAACATATTCGATATTTCTTCTCAGATAATAAATTGAAAAATTAAGACTTATTGCTTAGTAAATAATATTTATTTAAAATTTCTGTTACGAAGTATCTTGAAATATATTTATTCAAATTAATTGTGATGTGTCTCTACGTTTCTGATATCAATTTCTCACATTTTTATCAGTATGCATGAATTTGAAATACGCTACAGCTGATATTTCTAAAATACATTTTAGAAGTAGAAAGTGTGATGACGTAATTTCTTATTGTATATGAAATGATAAATTATGATAGTTTGATAACTATTTTATTTTAACATTCTAATTTCTGCTTTATATTTCATATTTCATATCATTTTGACATAAACCCACACAAATTTGAAATTAACATTAACACAATGATTAATATTTACCCTGATATAGGACGATATATTTACATGCATGGGGATTATATCACACATAAACAATCCAGTCATACCTGTCACAAATGAATCAGGTATTAGATTGCAAACAATTGGTAATGAGCTGATGTTAACATACCACTTTACATATCTCATTAAACAAACTCTGTTTTCGCTGACAAATGACCTCGTTTGTATATTATTCAGATGTAAATGAAGTTGATTAAGTATTAACAAAATCCGGGTTATTCATAGCTGTATGTATGAAATTAGATAAAGGGAACATTCAAAGGTATTGCAGCCATAAATAAAACATTAATTTATTTCACTCTTTTTAGTGTCTACTCATTTAATACATGTTCCAAACTCTTAAGTTCGAATTTATAAATATTAGCTATTTAAACATATATGAAACTGGCAGGCTTTGCCCGCTTTGCTGGACACTATACTTAAATGAGTTGTCAAAATCCGATATCATTATTAATAACATAATTTTCCACTGTGTTCGGTAGAGGATTTTCTCATTCGGAACGTGAGGAGTCTGGGTCCCCACTGCCTTCGGCAGCAACTTACCCACCTTACTTCCCCTTCCTCAGCGGGTAAGTTCGAAGTTTTGCAAAATTCCACCAATGTTCATAATGCATACACTTAATCAATATCCACACACTGAAATTCGTCATTCTAAGATAATGTAAAGCGAATTCAAACAGGAAAACATGTTTTTACACATGTATATTGCCCTCCTCACGATGGAGAAAATCACTGCCTTCGTCAGCAACTTACGCAGTAATGTACAAGCTTTATGTAATGTGCTTTAAGTAATGCGCTTTAATTAATGTGCAAGCCACAAGCGCCCACATGGAAAGGCGAAGTAGGGTGCTTCTCCCCGCCCCTGAAATTTCAAGTTATATATGTGCATATATATAAGCATTAGTTTTTGTTTAACGGGAAAGATTACTTTTTACAGCGGAGGGGGATTCCAATGGGAACGAGTGTTTCAAGTGCGTTCGCAAATTTATTTTTATATTTTTTCGAAAAAATTTTTATACAATTTTTTACTTTCTTCAGATATATTGATGATTTAATTGTTTTTAACTGTGATTATTTCGAAAATATTTCTACAAAAATATATCCTAAAGAATTAATTTTAAACCGTACAGATACTGATAAAATTTCATTCCTAGATTTAAATATAAAGAGAAATAAAGAAAAATGGCTCATTGGATTATAGGATAAAAGGAAAGATTTTAATTTTAAAGTAAATTGTCTTACTGATTGGTTTTCAAATATCAGTAGAAAAGTTTTAAAAAATATTATGTTCGCATAGCTTAAACGTATTCGTACTATTTGCAATAATGAAAATGATTTAAAATATGCTCTTGAAGACCTAAAAAATACCTTCCAAAGTTTTCCTCTCTCGGTTTGTTCTACTTCCTCATTCAAGGGCGATATTTAAGTACCAACGAATAGCCCCGTCGGCCGAAGAAGGGCTTTATTTTATTTCATTTTATACTTTCTTGTTTACCTTCAGCAATTCTTTATTGTATTGTATATTTTTTTTAAATGAATTGATGTAATTTTGTAACTTTTGCAATTTGGTAATTTTGTAACTTTTTTAGTATTTTTATACATTATATATATGTTTGATTTCTCTTCAGTTGTTGGTGGTTTTCTGTTTGGTGAGAAGTTGGGGGATAAGGATAGTTATTAGCTTATTGCTACTGTCCTTTCAGGAACTTCTCTTTCACCCCTACACTGAGGGGGCCTCTCTGATGAAAATCTCAGTGTTTTTTGGGGTTTAATTTCATTCATTTGTTTATATATTCCTACATTTAAGTTTTGCATTTCCTTTCGCTGCAATTTTGCGCATTGGTTTGTAATTCTCCTTTTGGTTTTTCTAATCTTTAAACTTACATATATATTTAAATTCCTTTCTGTAGTTTTCTATACATATATCTATATATATATATATGTATATCTATATATATATATGTGTATATATATATACATACATAAACAAAAAAAACTATGAAAAATCTATAAATGTAAGGTAAAGCTAGAGAGATCGCGAACATAGGGGATAGGCAGGAAGGAGTACAATTGGTGTATTGAAACTCCAGGTAGTTGTACAATATCGATAGCGGACGTCCAACTTAAATTT
Organism: Salticus scenicus; assembly: GCA_963930645.1. Taxonomy (NCBI): domain Eukaryota; kingdom Metazoa; phylum Arthropoda; class Arachnida; order Araneae; family Salticidae; genus Salticus; species Salticus scenicus. Next base: position 251,205,301 of record OZ005650.1, read on the forward strand.
GCACGTTCATTGCTTGAACAGTCTAAAATTATACGTGGTTATTTTGACTCGTTTTCAAAAATGTTTGTTTAAATTTTCAAAACTCTTTCTAAGAATTTTTAAAGAATAGTTGTAGTATTACAAAACATTTTTAAGTTAAACGATTTTCCATGGAATCGTTTATAAATTTTACTTGTGGCAGGTGGTTGCATGAGAGTTGCATCATTTATAACAACAAGTGCAACGGTTATAGAGAACGAGAGATTAGGTCAACAAACAAGAAACAGTTCAAACAGAAAAGAACTTTATTATTTTTAAGTTAAACATATTATCTAGTAACTAAATGTTACTTTTTATTATCTAGTCTTCTTTTTTTATCTGCTACTGTAAGTTATTTTCTTTAAATAAAATTTTTTAATCCTTTTTAATTTTTTTTTAAAAATTTACTGTTGTTTTTAATTATTAAACTGAAATACCTACACGTAATACAAAAATATTTGTTTACAAAAACTTATACCAATGTCATTTAAGTGTAATTATCATTGTTAACAATTTAATTGAAGTTAAAATTAAGCGCAATCTCTCCTACCCATTTGCGAAATCTCTCCTAGCCTATAAGGAGAGATAATAGCTCTCTTGGTTTTATTACAGCTGTTGCTTTAAATTATAGGATAACAACAAAATAGTAATAGAAATCCGAAGAAGAAGTATCACTTCAAACCTATGCACCAACAGTTTAGCAAAAAATTAAAATTTAGATTTTTTTTTATAATGTTTTGTTGAATAGTGCGCAAACTCTCCTAGCTTTACATTATATATTATATTTTTAATTCAAAAATATTTTTGCCAATAATATTACAGATAATTTTACATAATTCTAGTAATAAACAATAACATTTTAATATAAAATATTAAATATTTTACACAATGAATGAAACGCAGGTAAACAATTTAATAAAATTCTAAAATTGCTAAAATCGTTTTATGATCGATTTCTGCTAATAAAATAGATTTTCCGATAGAAACTAAATTACATGTAATGGATCAAATTGTTTTCATTTTGTTTCAATCGTTTTATTTACTAAACGTTTATTAAGAAACGGCAGGTGTTTTTGACGTTTCTTTCTAATAACAATAGTTTGTTAATACCTTTCACTTTTACCTCTTTAGCCGCTGCATTTTAGCTTTTAACAAATCAATTTAATATTTTCATTCAATAAGAATTGGAAATTTTCAAGAGAAAATCTCAACATGTTAAATAATTTCAGACAAAAAAAAAAAAAAAAAAAAAAAAAAAACTTATTGGTTATTTTAATAATTTTTTATTTAAACTGTCAAATAAAAGTTATTCAAAAAAATTCAAAAAACTTACCTTTGAAATATATTTTATAAAACATGTTCAGATGTGTACATTGCATAAATATGTTGAGAATGTATTAAGAAGCATTAGCTATTGAAAAAACTAAAAATGTACCTCACTGATACATTGAATAAATTTTAATAATAAAGGCATTAATATAAAATTGTGCTTAAAGTAGTATTTTGTAGATATGTTTAATCTTTTATTTCAGAACATAGTAATTAAATTAAAATTTTTAGCTATTGAAAATGAAGCTAAAAACGTATCTCACTGATACATAGAATATATTTTAATAATAAAGGCATTACTATAAAATACTGCTTAAAGTAGCATTCTGTAAATACGTTTAAATATTTTACTTCAGAGCATAGTAATTAAATTATTATTAGTATTATTATTATTATTATTTATACTAAGAAAATAAAACATAGTTTTGCACTCCTGCTCAAAAGTTTAGCAAAATAGCAAGATTTACAAACGATCATTTTTTTTTCAATTTTAAAATTTATCTCTCTGTAGAATAACCACAAACTTTATAAAAAAAATTAACTTTACAACGCGTATAAAATGGTACATTTAATTAAAATTTTCATTTAAAAATACAACTTGTCAAGGCCTTTCGCCCTGACCATCAGGTCATCATCAGGACAAAGTCATTTTTTTTTTATTACGAGTACAGCAACATTTGAATTATATATACAAAAAGCATTCATAGTACAGTTACAGTTATTATAGATGAAACAGTTAAAACAGATGAAACAGTTGAAAACAGACGAACCATAGACGAAACAGTCTGAGAAACTGAATTTAGTCGAGCTTCGGTTGATTACCACGGAGACACTTGTTGTGAGACGGTTAGGTCTTTCTTGAGTTCAAATCTAGTTGAGACTTTACTATGTCCCCACGGAGCAGCCCATATTTTGCAGCAAAGGGAGCTCGCATTAATTTAGATACCCAAAGGAAACTTTCAAATACCGCAATGATTGAGTCACTTTTATGGAGAATTGTAGAGGAAAACTTGCAGAAACTGTAGAAGTTTTTAGATCATTTTAATTAAGGAGAGGCAGAACTAGCGTTTAGATGAAAAACCAGGGCATATTATATATATATATATAAACTTTCGCTGTTAACATTCATTGAGATCGACAAACAATTGAAAGGAAATTATATTAGATATATGGTTGTATTAAAAAAGTACCATATTTTAGGAAGGAAGGCTGCAACTTTAGAATTAATTGAATTATATTTAATTATATTTATAACTTCGAAGACTATTAACTCTGAACTAATAGATGGAGAGGATATAGTTTCTGCTTGATTCCAAAGAGGTAAAGCTGAGTTTTTAAAATAAAGTTGACTAAGGCTGAACTTTTTCCTTCCTTGACGTTGCGTATATGTTCTTGAATTCTTTCGTTTAAATTTCTTTTGGTTTGCCCGATATAGAAGAAAATATCTTTTAGTGGTATTTTATAAACTCCTCCAGTGGGTCTAGTTAAGTCACGATCGTTTAAACGTAAGTGTTTAATAGTTAAAGTGAACTGAAAGGAATAAGTATATTGAATTTACGAAAAATAAAGTGCTTAAAATCAATAAATTCGTTACAGAAAGGCAGACTATTACTAAATTTAATTTTAGGGGTTAACGTAGAAGTACTTATTGTAGAAGAATGATGTAGAAGAATTCTTCTACAATAAGATCGCCCTGTTTCATAAAAAGCTGCAAATGATTTTTAATTTAAACACAATGTTTCACATACTATGTATAAATTTTGTTTGTTTTGTTACGGAAATTGCGCAATTATTTATGCAATAATAAAAAAATTTCAAAAATTAGATTTTTTTTCGGGGGGGGGGGGGGAGTGTTTTACTTATAAATAGAACGGCGTTCAATAAAACTTTACGACACTTGCAGAAAAAATGACAAAATATTAAAGAAATATTATTCTGAAACATAAAATTTAATTTTTATGTTATATTTCAATATTTCAATACTTCAATGTGATATTTCAATATTTTTTTTTTAACTCCTTGATCCAACCTTTACCGGACTTCAAATTGACTTTGCTAATATTCACGTTATTGAAAGACTTAACTGTTGACTCTGAAAAGAAACATTATTTAAAAACTGCTCATTAGAAACAAATAATAAAAATCCCTGACGATGCTTTACTATAAAAGCGAAAAGCTTCGGATAAATTGTTTTAACATCATTTAAATAAAATTTAATTTTATGTGTGTTTAAAGTGTTTTTAATATAATTAAAATCTATATGTTAATTCCAAAAACTAGCGTAAGAATTAATTTTGTTAAATTAGAAATATATTAAGAACAATGTTTCCATTTGTTTATTTTTTATTAACATATAGAACTAAAACTTAAGACATAATAAATAACATATTTTTACTGCTAATTTTATTATTTTAAGTATAAATAAGATAATAAATGATCCCAGTTTTTCCCGCTATTGAAATAGCTAGGCTATCGGGAACAATCTAATTTTGCATGTGATATGGACGCGTGTGGCTGCAAAAGCGATAAAGTTGTGAAGGGAAGTTTAACATTGTCAGAATTTATAGGGTACTGCTAGAAAGTTGCTGATATGGTGAGAATTTATTAAATCCAGCAATGACTTGAAGATGAAGAAAGCACCAGAGAGTAGGAATTTTCAGGGTTTCCAGAAATTATATAGTATCTATTATATTAATAAAACTTGAATATTAAACAAATTCGAGAGGTATGATAGTATGAAAAGTTCTTACCTTTTACTGGAACATTTTTTCTTAAACCATTTTTCTTATTTTGAGACAAATTTTCCATTTTTAAAAGCGTAGAACAGATAGTATTTAAAGGGTCAAACACAAAGTACGAATAAAAACAATCATAACGTAAATAAATAAAAACATTTACATTAAAATTTTTAACCAAGTCTTAAATAATTTCCTTAAACATACATTCAGTTTTATTTCACACTATTAGGTGTGCAACACTTTAACTAACGAGATTTTTTTTTTTTTTTTAATACCAAAAAATATTAAGCTTTATACTTTTTTTATGGATTTTATAAAACTGCATCTAACTATCTATATATATATATATTAATTTATTTGTCGCACCCTCATAGTTTATTATCCATGACTAAGAGAAATATCGAAAGACAAGTTTCTTGGAACATCCAGTATACTTGAAACTTTTATAAATTTTCAAGAATAAAGAAAACTTTGCTATTTGTACATTACTGTAAAAAATGATTTCTTAAAAACGAGCTAAATTGTCTCAAAATAGCTCCAAAACAATATACACTTAAATTTGGAAACTCATGTGCTCATTTTTGAGTATACTGACATGCTTAAAAATTGAGTTGACCAATAAGAATCCCAATATCCCAATGTTTGATAGGTCAATATACTCAAAAATGAGTTTATAGGTTTTGAAATTTTATTATATATTGTTTCGGAGCTATTTTGAGACAATTCTGATCATTTTTGAGAAACCATTTCTAACAGTAAAGATAACTCTTATTACAAAAAAAAAAAAAAAAAAAAAATCAAAATGTTTAATTAATGTTGATATAAATATTTAATCCAGCAAAAAATCCAACAGCGAGAAGGATCGCCATAAAAATGATGAACATGTAAAACATTATACAATATATGATGAAAATTGTTTTATTAATTTAAATAAAATTTTTACAAATTGGACAGTTTATAAAATTACGCTTAAATCTAACGTTTAACACCTTTCTTTTTCTTTCTCTCTCTAACCCCTCTCTCATTTGGTAGCTATCATATTTTGAATAAGTACAGCTTGCTAATTCATTAAAAATATTTAATAACAAAAGATAAAAATTTCAAAAGCTTATAAAAAAAAATAGAATATAGCATAAGTGTAGAACAATACATGGATAAGGAATATTTTTTTTAATCCTTGCTAAAATGCGAAAGTTTATTAAGTTGCTAAAATTTAGTTCCTATACCGGACATACTATAAAAGAAATATTCAAAAAGTTTAATGTCTATCAATACTTGTAGTTGTTGATATTTGTATAAATAGCTCTAAAAAATTCAAATTAGAAACAAGTGCTTCAAAAAATCCCGAAAATCCAATAAATTATTTAATTAGTGTCTTTGCAAAATAACTGTCTCTTTTAATACACATTGGATCAAAGCCGGTTGATAAAATAATTGATATGTCTAATGTGCATTATAGCTAATCGTTCGAAAACGTTTTAATATCCTTTTTTAACCAATTATATTTTATAATTTCCTGCATGTTATGTTTGATTTCTGTGTAATCTTAATATTGAATAAAATGTACGTTTAGAAACGTATTTAAATGTAACAAAATATGGATTCAAGAATAGGAATATGTCACAATACACGCATTATCAATCAATTTTTAATATGAAAAAAAAAAATTTAATTTATAGCTAATTTATTTACATATTTAGTAATTTTTCTTATTAATTTTCTTTCCAATTTGGAACTAAATGCAGATAAATAAATACATATGACCGGTAAACAAAAATCGTTAGATGACAAGTGATTAATTAGATTAAACAGCCACAGATGTTTAAAAGGCAGTGTTATAATACTGAATTAAAAAAATATCTAAAATATCTAGTTAAAATAATATTTGTATTTCTTATGAATTTTCATACTTTTAATTTAATTTTTGTGTGCGAAATGCATATATTGGATATTTGCCGCTTGGAAATGTAACAAATATAAGGTTTTATTAAAGTTTAAATCAAACATATTTGCTTTCGGGTCACAAAATTTAAATAAAAGAAAAAAGTTTTTGTTCTCTATTTTTTTTTCTTATTAAATATTTATTTTTTTTAAAAAGGAAACATACAAGACAGAAAAAAAAATTACAATATGCAAATGCAAAACTAAAACCGCATTTTCACTTTTTGCTGTCACCGAGTATTCTTGTTGTCATAGAAAATTTATTCGGATGTCAAATTCGATGTACAAGGCATGCCATCACGAACATCTGCTTTTGAATAAGCGTGTTTAGGAAAAAATCAAACTGAAAACGCAAGAAAAAAGAAATGTTATTCAATGCATCTTGGAAGGAAATTATATATTCGATTTTTTTCCCTTTATTATTTCAAAAACTGGGAGACAATAAGTATTCAACTTTTTCTTTCTTTTATTATTATTTCGAAAGCTAAAGGCAATAAAAAAAAAGAAGAAATTTTGAGGTTTTAAAATGAGTATTTTTTGAAAACATATATTTTTCAGTTTTTATGCTTACATTTTTCAAGATTATTTTCAATTTAGAAAAACAGTTATTACAAATATCCATAGTATATATATTAATATGTAAGAATTCTTTATCAATCAGTCCAAAAAAAAAAACTTTCCATGTACAAACATGATGGAAAAAATATGATGATGTACAAAATATAGAAAATTGAAAATTGCAATAAATATTCATTTATATTATAATATATTTCTTCTATATATTTTAAAACATATATGAAAATATAAATACAGAACCATTGCATTATATACATTCTTTTATAAGATGTTGTTATATATATTATTGTATAATAACAAGATTTTATTTTAATATAAATATGTATATTAAAAAAGAATTCAAAATTAGTTATTTGACACTTGTTATGCTATATTACTATCTTTGGAATTTAATATATTACGCATTAATATACTTCAATCATTGAAAATATATTGAAAACATGGTAAATAGTATTTTTCTATTTCTATAAGAAGAATAAAAAAAAAATGAATTGTGATTGAACCGTTTTTTATTATTTAATAGAATATCTTATAATTATCAAACATGATAAAATTTAATAAAAAAATTTAATAAAGATCTTACAAATAACAATCATGATAAAATCAAAATATGCAATGATACATACTTCACTTACTCAAAAGTAATTAATTATATAAATCTCTTACTCAGTGATATAGGTCAAAACTTTATTAAAATTTTAGTTGTTGATGTGTACTCTTAAAAAAAATACTCAAACAATTTGCTTATCTGTATTTTTTCCTTTTTCGAATCATATTTTTCATTATAGCGATTTTAGTTTCCAGAAGCATGCACAAATTTAAGAAATGATAAATTCAATCTTTGGGAATATAATCTGGTGTGTTACTCACACGTCTTTCTCTTACCCAGAAATTTAATACTATAAACACAGATTGGAGATTAACGGGTAAGATAAAATGTACTGTTATGTAAACCTATGTTAAAACAATTCAAATTAGCCTTCGAAACAGTTTTATCCGACAAATAATTCTATATGAGGAGGGCCACCACCACCCTTCAGTCCCCCATTTAATTATTGTTCCTAAATTTTTATGGAATTCAAATCTGTTATTAAATTCAAAAGTTCGTTTAAAATTATTCAGACAACTTTCACGTGCAACATTCCTTGAAATTTATCAATATTAAACATATTTTTCTAATAACAAGCGAATTAACTTCAAAATACAACATTTCGATCGCCTAGGATTATTTGTTTTTAATGACACAGACAAAGCTCAAACATTAAAAACTTGACTTCGGTATTGAGGAAGCCTCAAAATGTTTAAATATACAAAAAACTAAGTGATAAATTTTTAGCTTTAAAAAATACATTAATTAACATATGGCTATGAGGAATTACAATTTTTATTAAAATCACACAATCAACTGTGGAAGAAAATCAAATATTGAAATTTTATTTTTCCGACTGAGTGAAAATAATGCCTCGACCGGGAGTCGAACCCCGGATCTTTGACTTACAAGGTCAAGGCTCTACCAATTGAGCTATCCAGGACGACAACCGGTCAGCATTACTCACTCAGAAAACCTTTAGGCAGAAACATCTCTATCATGTAGATAGCTCGACAGAAATAAGCCGCAGGAAATGGAAAACACCAAGATGTTTCTAATTCAAATGCTGCATCAAATTTGTACAGTCCTTGTCACAATCTACATAAAACATGCTTTTATGCATAGAAAATAAAATTTCATTCCATCTTGTTTAAGGCAGCGTATAGATCTTAAAGCGTACTTTCCTGCAATTTCCCACGTAGACGTAATGTATTTAAATTATCTGTTGTGACAATTATCTGTTGTGACAAGGACTGTTCGGTATTCCTTCCTGAATATCGAACTCAAATTTTTAACGTGTGATCTTTGTTTGTTTCTCTTTGTGTAAATTAAAAACAAACAATTTTAGGCGATACAAATGTTGTATTTTGAAGTTAATACATTTGTTAGGAAGGTTTGATCAAGATTGAACAGTTTCAAGGAATGTGGCATGCGAAAGTTGTCTGCATTATTTTAAATGAATATTTAAATTTAATATCTGATTCGAATTCTAGATATATATATATAAGTACAACAATTAAATGTGGGGTTGAGGAGTGGCTGTAGTCCCCCTCACATAGAATTATTTTCAAATAAAGCTCTTCCAAAGCCTAATTTGAAATATTTTAACATAGATTTACATAACAGTACACATTATCTTACTCCTTAATCTCCAATCTGTGTAGTATTATATTTCCCTGTAAGAGGAAGTCGTGTGAGTAACACACCAAATTATTTTCTTTACTGAATTGCAGAAAAGTATAATAAAATATTGCCATAAGAAAATTTTGTTGTCATATTTGCGCCAGATTGTGACACCTGCAATGTGTTTTTTGAGTGATAAACTTGTTTCAAAATCATTCAACTAAAATATATTAAAAAAAAAGTTTAATATGCATCGTAAAATTAATTGCTCTAATATTTTTATTCTCCAAAAATTTCCTGAAGATTTAACTTTTGATCTTTGTCTGTTAGAGTTTGTTCTTTGTCTGTTAGAGTTTGATCATTGTCTCTTAGATTAAATTAAAAACAAATAATTTTAGGAGATCCAAATGTTGCATTTTGAAGTTAATACGTTTGTTACTACGAAAGATTGATCAAGATTGAACATTTCAAAGGAATGTTGCGTGTGAAAATTGTCTGAATAATTTTAAATAAACTTTTAAATTTAATAACTGATTCGAATTCTATATAAATATAGATACAATAATGAAATGGGGGAGTGAGGGATCCCTCACACAGCACAGGATTATTTGTCAAATAAAGCTGTTCCGAAGCCTAATTTGAATTGTTTTAACATAAATTTTTAAAACAGTACTCGTTATCTTACCCCTTCAATCTGTATTTATAGATTTAAATTTGAAGGTAAGAGAAAGTCGTGTGAGTGACACACCAGATTATTTTACTTTCTTTTACCCTCTCTCTTATATGGTAGAGAAAATGTTGTTTTTGCATCAAATTTTCGAAAGTGAATTTTTGTAATATTTGCACACGTTTTGAGGTTCCCTGAATCCGAAATTCATGTTTTTAGAGTTGGTCTGTGTGTCTCTCTGTGTGTATGTGTATGTGCGTGTGTCTGTTTTCAGCATATCTCAAGTACAAATAGCAGCAGAAAGTCCAAACTCAGTGTTTTAAATTTGTGTCATATAGGGATACTACACTAAACTTTTCGTAGAGATCATGAAAATAGTTCGTGTACAGGCCCCCCAAGATTATTTGAATACATTACGTCTACGTGGGAAATTGCAGGAAAGTACGCTTTAAGATCTATACGCTGCCTTAAACAAGATGGAATGAAATTTTATTTTCTATGCATAAAAGCAAGTTTTATGTAGATTGTGACAAGGAAATCATTCATCATTGGTTTAAAGCGCTACCAAAAGTTTAGATATATTGCGGACTGTACACGGAAATAGCTGGAATTCTAATTCATTTTGTGTTAGATATTTTTTTCATGTTAGACTAAATTTCAGAACACATATTTCAAAGTGCACATTGTTTATAGGCAGTGTACAGGGATACAAAATTGAGTCAAACATTCTTTTCAATTGAATGTTATTGATCGACGTGCTTTGCTACATTTTACAACGTCGACAAACAGTGCTCAGAAAGGAAAATAAATTTTTCATACCCAACATGTAAACAAAATATTTGTTGTAGCTCCATTGTCAACTCTGATTTTTTTGTTTTATACCTCCTCCTTTTTATGTGCCCTGATTAGGAAAGTCCAACTTTTATTGGTTTATCTGAATCTATAACTGTCATCAGTATAATTTAAAAACAAATAACTGCAGGAAACTCATATTTGGTATTTTGAACTTCGTATTCATTTTTCACTTAAAATATTAATCAAAATTAGCATATATGAAGATAAATTATGAACAGCCTTGATTATTTTTTTAAATAAATGTCGGCACTACAATTAAACGTGAGACTGAAGAGGGCGGTAGCCCCCCCCCTCCCCTCGCACAGTGGATCGAAGTATAGGCAGTGGCGAACATAGGAAGGTTATGGTATTATTATTATCTATGTATGATGTTTTTTGTCACATTTCGATTTAAATATGTACATATGTATGATACTAAAAGCGATTCTATGATTTTTTTTAACCCTTTATAAGGCCAAAGGAATATTTTCCCCACCAACTTTGTTTTCCTTTTATTCAACTGGCACCATTTTTTTTTAAAATAATGATTCCTGTGTATCTTTTCTGCAGAAACATATCAGTATAAATATTATTTTTATAATATTGGTGCGAAAAAAATAAAAAAAAAGTAGTCATTTGTGGCAATTCTGCTTATGCTAATACAATGGGTTATGAGAAGTTTGCTATTAACTAAGAGAATAATGTGTCAAAATTAAAATTAATTATTTCTAATAAGCTAAATGAATTTTTTTCTTTACACCAATTTTTATTCGTGAAATTAGTTTAATGTACCATTTGAGGAAAAATTGGCATTATAAAAGGGTTAAACGGTATCATATTTTTTTGCTGCAAACAGGAATTTAGAAACATACATAATAAAGGAACAAATGTTGCAAAAAAGAAGAGAATAAAAGGAAATAAATAAAAATTTCGTGAAGAAAACCTACATTTATGACACAATTACCGTAATTTCTGGTAGATAAGCCGCAGGTAAGATGTGTCATTTTTTCAACAAAAATTTTATTTAATAGAGAAATCTATACTTTTTCGAAGGAAGAGCTCGTACAAATATAAATTTATTTATCAATTGAAATTTCTGGTGCAAAACTGGATTATATAACCTGGGGATATCTACCAGAAATTACGGTAATTTAGCACACAATGTTAAATATATCATCACATTACTGCTTCTTTTTTCTTTCTTTTTTTATGTAGTATTTCAATAGAAAACTCATGCAAGCATTTACTGACAAACTCTATGAAAAATTCACATTTGTCTTTATTTTTATTGCACAGAAACTTTTATTTTAAATCGTAATATGGGATTAAAATATTTAATTTTAACATTTAGTAATTGAACGCTAAATATTTATTTAATTTTAACGTTTTATGACAGCAACCATTTACATTTCCTTCCTTTTTTGTGTCCAACGGTACTTTTCAGTAGCTTTAAAGTAAAATTAATTATTTTATTAAATATTTTAAAAAATGAGAAATAATTTCTGATTTAGTAAATCTATTTTAATCATCTAATTTCTATAATATTTTCACTATAAAAATTTTAATATATTTTCTGTAATTAATGAATACAGCTATTCAGATAAATTTCTCGATTGATAATTTGGCGGTAAACAGAATAAAAATTTATTTTTCTCCAAAACTGGCGATTTGTGGCGAAAATCCTTTTCACAGATTAAAATGTATACTTTTGGGAGTAGTAAAATGTGTTTGAAATTTTGGACAATTTTGGACAAAAAAAGTTACACAACTTATAAATTTAATTTTGTTGTTAATTTTATATTCACATTTCATGCGTGAATCACAACATAAAAAACCAACAAAATGTTGGCAGAAGTACCTTAAACTTTTATTAGGACATTATGAAAGGGATTTTTATTTCATATTTTTTCATAGTTATCTTAAGTGCCACTTGATGGCTATTCAAATAAAGTCATTGAAATTCATCGAAAAATCTTATTTCTCAAAGTTTTCGTTTTGAACTTATTTATATATAATAAAACTTCGTGTAATTGAAGAAATAACCATATATTTGTATTTTTTAGACACTCTTTTAAATTACTTCACTGCAAAATATCAGTTATTTAGAGATTGATTTTTGGGCCTATGTTCGTATTTTAACATTGTTCGATCCACTGTGTCTCGCCCAGAATTATATATCAAATAAAAAATTTCTAAACCTATTTTAGATTATTTTAAAAGTACCTTGAACTTTATTATCTTATGCTATTGATCTTAAGACTTAATATGTAATCTATCATTATAGTAATGAAATGCAGGGTAAGTGAAAGTCGTGTGAGTGACAAACCAGATTATTTTCTTTGCTTTTGTTCAGCTCTCTTAAAAAAAGTATAAATGCTTATTTCATAACATCAAGAAATGATAGCGGATGCATATTATACGTCGGAATTAAGAGGTCTAATTTTTTAATAAATCCTCCATGACTACTTCAAGGGTTTAAACAAGCAATTCTGAAATGGTTAAACATTTGTGATTGTTGTGTTCGATTGCATTGTTTATTTACATGAAAAAGGAAATGGCTTCTAAGTGATGCAGAATTTTTGGCACTGTTGGTTTAAAGGCCATGAAATAAAGCAAGACCGTATAATATCGGTCGGAAAAAGTTGGATTTTAATAGTATGAGACAGAAAACCGCATAAAAACTACAATTAAATCGGATTTAAATTATCCTGAAAAAAAAAAAAAAAAAAAAAAAAAGAAAAAAAAAACACAATGGAAGATATTGGTTAATGAACATATTGTGACGCATTACTGAATTTAAGCAAAGGTATAATGGAATAGTTAAAATCATGTTCATAGCAATTAATTGCGTCGATAGCTGAGCTATTAGAAGACTTTTTTTTACAAACAAATCTTTGACAGATAAAAGAGAGCATAATGAGTTCCTTAACCTAGAAATCTAATTAATTCTCAAAAGTGTCACTTGACATGTTCCTCCACTTAGCCTCTTCAATTGTCACGAGGCTAAAAAACGCATAAAAAAAAAAAACTGAAAACGCTTATTAATGATTGTGAGACTTGCGCAAGATATGTTCTATATGCTTTCCAACGTTTTCTCCTAAAAGTTGAAACGGAGTTACAACACGTTTCACAAAAGACCGGAGTTTATCAGGAATCGCGTTGTGAATGTGTTGGGCAACGTGGGCTTCAATTCAGAAAAAAACTGCACTCAACCACTAAATACAACATCGTTTAGTTAATCTAACAATCAAAAAACACATGATCTTGGCAGCTAGGCTGTTGGGAAATGATTTCTGATAATTTTATCATTTCCGAAAACCCTCTTGAACAGCGGCTCCACTGACTTTGCATTATGTAGATGAGTGTCATTTTGAATTAAAAAACGTTATTCATGTATATACACTGTAAGTGTTCAAATCACGAATTTGTGCAAGACTTCCATAACGTTCACGGTACAGGCCACAGAATCCTCAAGGCACATCTCCTCGAAAAAACGATCCCTCTATAATGAAGCCGGCACTCCACACTACACAGTTATCTTTGAAGAACAAAAAAATGTTGGATCATGTAGAAACGGATTTTTTGTTGCCTATATTCCGCAGTTCTAAATATTGGCATGTCGTTAGAGACAGAAATGGATTTTGTCTGTCCACAGAAAAAGGTTCCATGGTCACTTTTATCCACTTTTATGCAATTAAGTGATTCTACTGCAAAATATTCTCATACGGGCAGATTATTAGGAAACAATTATTGAACATGTTTAGTTTTGTGTGGATTGTAATTAGAGATGTTTTGTACATTTTTACGCACCGTAATTACAGGTTTGTCCAAAGTTGAAGCAATTTTCTGAGCATTACACGTTTCGCACGACAACTCGTGTCTTCCTGGAATACTGTAAAATATATTCTACTAATGTTAGAGCAATTGGTACCCTTCCTCTGCCAATTTTAACTTCAAAAGTCTTCGAAAATTTTAAAATTTTCTCTAAGCCCTTAGTAGAAGTTGCACCACAGCCTACTTTCATATCCTTTACTGAACGAAATGTCTTCAGAGCTACTGGCGCGCTATCACCGTTTTTTTTTTTTTTTTTTTTTTTTTTTGAGTAAAAAATTTATATTATCTTGAAATGATCTATTCCCATTTCCAAGTTTCGATATCGATAAAACATGTGAAGTATTGTTTAAATAAGGCCATGCCACACGGGCCTAAGCAAATAATAATCGAAAAGATGACGTTTCGTGAATATAGCGGTTGAAATAGGACATCCCACTGAATCCATTGAAGGTTTCCTTCACTGGATTTGCAGCGTGGATTTTGTATTTTCGTGATCAAAATGACTTTGCCATGTCTCCAAGCACGTTGTGGAAGCTTGTCTTTAAGATATCAATTAAAATTTACTCAGATATACTTTGTAGGGTTACCATTCACCGTTTAATCTAACTGCAGCAGCTCATGTTACGCCATACCGATATGATTTGACCAAATCAACAACATATTTTTGCCACGGGTATCTGATGTTGAGGTTGATGTGGATGGCTCGTTGCGAAACACTAAAGGTTTATTGTGCTTCAGATTGCCATAAAGAACTCATTTTTAATCATCAGTCATAATGCAATGCAAAATAAATTCCATTTATGATTTTGAAGCGACACTACAGAAAAGGTTAAGCCTTTTGTAGCGCCTTTTTTGTGAATTTATGTGGTAACCAGTTTCTCAAATTCGAAATTATTCCAATTAATTTTAAACGTTTTATAACAGTTGAAGAATTTACATTCAATATTTTAGATAACTCTACAAGCGTCTGGGAAACTTTCGCAAGTAATGCCTCAAATTATTAATCGTCAAACTTGTTCGGCTTAACTCAACGCATTTTGTCTCACACCCGAAAATCATTGTTCTTGAAATTTTGAAAGCATTCTCGGCACGTTGTTTCCGTCAGAGCATATTCTCAATGCACTTCAACTTATAAACGATGACTTTCCGCAACAGATTTTATGAGATGAAATAAAAAGAGTGGCAATTACCTGATTTTTTTTTTAATTTTACATACGAAAGACGACATATTAAAGGCACTAAATACATGTGTTATTCTTATTCCACTTAAAAGTGACACACAGATCTTAAAATTAATGTTTTTACAGTTATAAATACCTAATGCGACTTTCAACTATATTACAATAGCACAATTATTGCCAGTGATGCCAAATGTAGGGACTTTTTTATTCAATATTCACCACTAAAATTTAATTGTAACGTTTGCCTAATCACTTCGAAGGTTAATCATCAATTATGCATATCAAATACCATTCCTCAAAATTATCTGTGATAAATGAATAAAGAAGTTCTTAAATTTGGCAGCACTGACTGCCCTTCCGTTATCAACTACGAGAATTAACTTAGGCGCCCCAAAATATAATTTTATAAGCATAGCGTTATTCTTCATTAAGAGTGTCATGGCAATCTTCTCGTCTTCTCGGCGCAATATAAAGAAAATGTACCACGTGTTTTATAACAAATGTAATGTACCGTGCGCATGACATGGGTGTTATTATGAAGCTTAAAGCATCATATTTTGCTAAAAATCGTTTTTTCTTCCCTTTATACACCACGTAATTTCTTACTTTTTCGAGTGTATCTTGAGTAGCGGTTTTTAACTTTTGAAAGCTAAATTTTAACTATAATCATCTTGTATAAACTCTTTTTAGCACATTTTTATTAATAAATCTATTTTAACATTTGTATAAAAAATAAAAATACAGCATAATGTTAGGAAATACGTTTACTTTTATAAGATTGCTTTGCGTAGTATTTTAAAAAAGAAAAAAGTTCTTCATTGCTTGTCAAAAATTTCTAGAAAATAAACACTTTATACATTAAAGTGCAAAAATATAAAATAAAAAAAAAATATATAAAATCTGTTAGGTTTATTAAATTTCAGATTAAGATTATTGCAGATAAAATGTGGACACTAAATTCTGAAATTGATTTTTAAATAAAAACTAATGCATTTTTCTATTTACAATAGACTTTTAATGTTATTTATCGTCTCTCTTATGTTCAATATATCTTATGAAGGAACTAAAATCAATAAAAAAAAAATACGAAATTAAATTACATTTTAAAATACTTAAGGTGGTTTTATAAAACAATTATTTATGCTAACATTTAATAACATTGTAATGTGTAAAAATGCATGCCTTAAAACATATTATATGGGTTGCATTATTCTTCAAGACAAATGTTTTTAATTTCTGCTTCTAGCAGCTATTGAAAATAAAAACTTTAAATATCAAATCTTTAAATTATAAGCTATTGAATTCGTAAATTTTACTCTTAAAAACAAGTATGAGGCTTTAAAATAATCTCATGTTTTATAAACTGCGTCTTGAGAAAATATTTTCCTCCACACAGATACATTATATTTAAGTAATGGATCGATTTTGAGTAAAATGTTCTTTTCAGTTCTCTCAAGACGATTTTCGCAACCGTAAACATCAGTATTTCCATGTTTAAGACTCATAAATATTCGATTTATCAACCATTTTGAAATTTTATTGTAGTATTATCTGCACAATTCTTGAAAAACTGCCTGAATAACAATAAGTGTTTTGATGTTTACTACATTAAGACTTGAAAATTTTCAACAAATCAGAAAAATTTAAGCAGGAAACTCTCACGTGAAATAGTTTAATCAAAAGAGTCATATTTATATAAGGTGTGCCCAAATGAAAAGAAAGTTACAGTTATAGGTGAAGAAATTTTAATGACAATATTATAGAGTTCATGTGTTCAAGTACAGTTCATGTGTTCAAGTACAGTTCATTTGTTTAAGTACAGTTCATATGTTCAAGTACAGTTCATTTGTTCAAGTACAATTCATATAACTATAAATATTTGCCATTGCCATTGATACACTGATCCCAATACGTAGGAAGGAAGTAGAGGGCCCAACAGATGGGCCAGGCAAAGACCCATTCTCTGCATCTTCTGATTCTCTGACACCCATTGTGCAGAAACTTTGCCATAACCAAGCTTTTAGTGGATTATGTGATGCACAGTTCCTTTGCTTACCGACAGTTCAACAGCAATTTCACGTGTGGTGATCCGGCGATTCTGCCATTCTCTGTGCTGATCTGGAGAAATCCATCATGCAACGAACAGCGAAAATGACTTTCCAGCAATGAGGATATTGATCCGAAGCCGTTAACTACGCATGTGCATCTAGCAGTACAACGATGACATCTATCGGCTAACATATTAACTCACTGGGATTTGGTATAACACCGCTACAGCTAAGGTCTCCTTTTCATTTGGGCACACCTTATAAAATCGGAAATTGTTGTTATTTTATTAATTACTAGTCAATCATCTATAGTAAAGTAAAATAAAATAAAATAAAATAAAAAATTAATACAAAAAGACTTGAAGTGTATTCAGATCCGCTAACTGTTATTGTTGATAGTTATTATTATTATTATTTTTAGATATATAATTCTTGTTTTGCATTATTAGAAAATCGTTCAGTTTCAAAAAAAAAAAAAAAAAAAAAAAAAAAAATATATATATCACATAAATATGCCTGTTATTAATATACACTAAGCGACAAAAAAAAAAAAAAAAAAAAAAAAAGCCGCACTGCAGAAAAATTGACTTATACCTCTTGGGTTTGTAATAATTTAAAAACTAATAATTGCAACGAATAAAATTGTTATGTTTATATAATACAGAAGTCATAACATGATACCTATGTACATTATTGATTTAGGTAATAATTTGTTTTATTGCACTCTACGAAGCATTTAATAAAAAGAATAAAAATAAGAGAAGCTGGAATTATTGAAAAATTACACGAGGCTATTTTAGCAGAAAAACCATACTGAATTGGCAGAAATAAACTATTAGCTATTTTATAATATTGCACCAAATTATTGGTAAAATTGTAGCATCCTTAGAATTTATTGTATTTATAGCTAATATTTTATTTCTGCTAGTTCATTATGGTTTTCTCCTACAATAGCCTCGTGTAATTTTTCATTAATTCCAGCTTCTTTTATTTTTCTTAACTTCTTGATCCAACCTTTACCGGATTTCAAATTGACTTTGCTGCTATTTACGTTATTAAAAGACTTAACTGTTGACCGTGAAAGAAAAAATATTTAAAAATCTGCTCATGATGATGCTTAACTATTTAAAAACGAAAAGCTTCGGATAAAATTTTTAACGTCTTTTTTAAATAAAATTTAATTTTACGTGTTTTTAAAATGCTTTAATATAATTAATCAAATGTAATAACTTAAATTATTGTAAATATGTCGTCCGATTAATATTTTCTCGTGATCGCTGGCCATCGTTTATTATTTTTTTTTTATCTATATGAGAACAAACATGTTAAATTTAGAATCTAGAAGTTTTATAGGAATAATATTTATTCAAAAGTCTTTTTTTTTTTTTTTTTTTTTTTTTCGTCTAGAAAAAGCTATATGAATATCAAAATGTAATTAGTCTTTTTTTTTTCATTCAATACGTTAAACTACAGGTCAAGGTTTTGTTATATGAAATTTATTAATCTTTTGACAGACTCAACTGGAAATATTTGTTCACAAACATGTTATTTTTTCTGCAATACATTTATAGTTTAAAATTATTTAATTATAATTTTTTTGCTAGCATAAAAGTGTAAATTTCATACACAATAGTCATAACGTTACCTATCAACATACAGTTAATTTTTAATTTCAAGAAGATATAACCATTGTTTTAGTATATTATAAAACAGTACAGAATAAAAGATTAAAATTTGGAAATTTTTCGAAGCAGTTGGGTAGTTAAATTTTTGTTGTTGGTTTTTTTTAAGATATAATTAAAGAAATTTAATCAAATAATGTGTCATACCATTCTTTAATGACAGATAAGTTCTTGTTTTCTTGACTAAGCTCTACTTTCAATGAATTCAATAAACATACTAAGACATCAGCTTATTGGGACGTAGGTTGTTTTATTTTGTGCATATTGACATTTTTTTTCTTCTTTTTTTTTTGTGGTTTTGTTTTTTAAATGTGGTAGATAAAATCCATATTATGTAATATGATGTTTCTTACCCCAGCAATAGCATATCTCAAATAAATATATCCTTTATTTTATTTTTTATCGTCCTGCCAGTGATGCGTTTGAGAATAACAAGGGATTTCTTTCTTTATATTTCAGGGACATTTCAAAAATGCACCAGTTTCTGTATGTGTGGACTGATATCTCTAGTGTGCCGTAAACAAAAGCTAAAAATTTCCTCCCTTACACCCTCTTTGATAGGCAATGAGCCATAGAATGCCCGTTAAGCCATTTATCTAAGTCTCTCAGGGATAAATGTTTCTTCTGTTATTAAAAATGTTTTTAAAAAATGTAATCTCTATTAAAAGATATTTATGGTTAATGTAAATGTCACAGGTTGATTAAATTTTTGTGAAAGCGATAAAGTTATAAGGTTATTTTATTAATAATAAAAATAGCAACCTATATTTATTTAAGCTTTCGTTATATAAATTCTGTTTTTCAGTGCTATTAATAGAGATTTATATTGCGAAAAAAAAAAAAATCATACAAAATAACACTGGAAGTTTTGAGGAAAAAAAAGTTTAAAGATTGAAAATTTTAGTGTTCTTATTTTTTATGTGTTTTCAAGGAACAAAACATAAATTGAAAACTCTTTATGTACTGCATAATAATCGTACAAAAATAAATAAATAAATAAATAAATAAATAAATAAAGCCATACGTTTTTTGAAATCAGTTAACATAAAATTATTTCCATGTATTCTAATAATCTTGAATAGTCAATGTTTTATTTTATTACATTGAGATGATATAATAATAAAGTAAATATGTGTTTAAAATCTGTATTCTTTTCAAATTTATAATTGTATATATTTAAGTATGTAAGAGGCCAGTATTATTTTTATATTCCATTATTATTTTTTCTTTTCGTTTAACATATTATAGATAAGCTGCTGAAAATTATTAAAATTATTACATAATTTAAATAAGATAAGACAGCTATTTAAATTAAAAGTGACTGTCCAATTTTAAAAGACATGGGCAACTAACATGTTAAGTAACCATTAGTTAACCATGTTGTTAATATTAAAGATATTTTAATGTTAATAAAATTACCTGGGTAAAAAAAAAAAAAAAAAAAAAAAAAGAACTGCGTAGTTTTATTTTTTAAAAAATCCATTTCAAAACTGTACTTAAATTATACTTATACTTTCTTGAAACAGTTTATTCAAACACTTTTATGCTAGACCTTTTCTTATAAAATTTTTCGGAGAACTTTCACGGCAGAACTTTTAAAATAAAAGTTCTTAAAAAAATTGTCCACCACCTCCCCGCCCCTCCCCTTGGTGGGCGAATTTTGTAAAATCGCTTCTTAGTGGATGTCTACGTCATAGAAGGAACATTTCCCCCAAATTTTCATGCTTCTAGGTCCAAGGGTTTGGTCTGGGCGATGATGAATCACTCACGCACTCAGGACAAACCATTTTATATAAATATATAATTATAATTCTGTTTTAAACAGAATTTAATTTTGGATAAAATCTGTTGGTGTATGTTTTCTTTTCTGTATTCAGTTATAAATTATTGTTGAAGGAAAAACCCCATTCATTTGGTTTATTTTGTCTGAAACAAACAGATTTCTCGCTCTAAAAAAAATCTTCAGGAAATTTTTCGAGTATAAAAATATTAAATCAATTAATTTCATGATGTATAATTAATTTTTTTTAAATATATTTTTAATTTGTCGATCATTCTAATTGAATGATTTTGAAACAAGTTTTTCACTCAAGAAACACTTTGCAGAGGTCACAATCTGGCGCAAATTTTAGAACAAAATTTTCTAACCGATATATTTTATTATAGATTTCTGCGATTCAATAAAGAAAATAATCCGGTGTATCACTCACACGACTTCCTCTTACCGTGAAATATAATACTATATATACAGACTGGGGATTAAGGAGTAAAATAATGAGTATTGTTATGTAAACCTATGTTAAAATAATTCAAATTAGGCTTTGGAATAGCTTTATTCGACAAATAATTTTATGTGAAGGGGACTGCTGCCCCCCTCAAACCTCCGCACCCCCCTGTTCAATTATTGTACCTACATTTATACAGAATTTAAATATGCTATTAAATTCTAAATTTTATTTAAAATTATTCGGACAATTTACACACGTAACATTCATTAAAACTTAGCAATTTTAATCAATTTTTTTCTAGTAACAGACCTATTAACTTCAAAATACAACATTTGGATCGCCTGAAATTATTTATTTTTCATGCTAACAGAGACAGAAAAAGATCAAACTATGAATATTGATTTCGGTATTCAGGAAGCTTCAAAATGTGTAAATATACAAAAAGAAAGCGATGAATATTTAGCTTAAAAAAATACATTATTTACCTTATGGCTCTCAGGAATTAATTTCAACTTCAGAGAAGCTTTCGTGGACATGGTAAAGTATTACAGTAAAACACTTTCACTAACAATAAAAAATAGTGTTATAGCTTAAATATTGGCAGCCCTGTATGTCTTCTGAAGGTTATATACACACCATATGGTGCACATAAATATAATCCTATATTAATAACACACAGCACAACCTGAAATACACTTTCATCAATTTTCAAGCATTGTCGCACAATATTCTAGTTCTTTTGTGTAGTCCTGTAAACAAACAATGATAGATTTCCATACCATATGCTACATGAAAATTGTTTATACGCATATATAAAAATCCGTTTCATTTCGTTTAGTGCAGTCTGTAGATGTTCAACTGTACTTACCTTAAATTTCCCCGATAGTCGTAATGCATTTGAATTCTCTTGTGTGACCCTGTTTACGAACCGTTTGCTTCATTTCAACGGAAAGTTTAGTGTAGCATCCCTATATAATACACATTTTGAATACTAAATTTGGACTTTTTGCTGTTATTCGATCTTGAGATATGCTACTAATAAAAAACACACACACGCAGATACACAGACCAACCACTAAAAACACGATTTTTAGTTTAAGGGGACCTCGAAACTTTTAAATATAACAAAAACTCAATCTCGATAATCGGACCCAAAAATAATACTTTCTCTATCATATATATGTGTAAGAGAAAGTAAAAATATTTCTTATAAATACCGGTGTGAACGTTTCGTCAGTGTGCGACCTCTGACATTGTTTCATTAGGGAATTTTTCTTGTTAATTTCCTTCTATATAGAATTAATTATTAAATGAGAAACTTATTCTCATTATGCGTTACACCCATTTTTTTTTTTTTTTTTTTTTAATGCAGAATAAGAGACTAGTGTGATTGAATTCTTAAAAATAATTAAATGATACAATATTGTAATATGCAATAACAAATGTTACAAAAACAAATACTGTAATATACAATAAAATTATCAGAGTTACAATTAGCAAAGTATTAATTTTAATAAAGAATAAATGCTAAAAACAGTGTTAATGTTGAAATGGTTGTTTAAACGGAATAAGAAAATATCAGATAACTTTTAATTTTCAGTATATTGATCATTGTAGTTCAACGGTCATAAAAAAAAGTTTTTCACTCAAAAAACACATTGTTGTATTTATAATTTCTTGCTATTTATTTGTTTCTGTCTAAGTTTAATTTTTAAATGAGAAACTTAATATATTATTCTGAATGAGAAAATATTAGAGTCGGTGAATCTAATTATAAATAACAGTGATATGTTAATAAGATTTTACTAACAAATTATTAACTTAGAAAGTTTTAAGAGAAGGACTTTATAATTGAGAACATGAGATATTAATAAATTCCTGTTTAAATATTTATCCACAAAGTGCATTGTTCAAATAAATACTTCCCCTTATTATAAAAGATGCTGACTTAATGAAATGAAAGTTCTACTAACAAGTCATATTCTTTATATTTATAGCTCTCTTTTATGAAAGTCTTTCCTTAACTTATGTAATAGTAATGATGTTGTTAAATGAAGCTCATATAACAAATGTGCATTTTAGCTTCAGGGATTATAGTAGATTGCTAGAGATAAGTCAAAGTGCAAATACATATTTATGTACTTAAAGTATTAAGTTGAAATTCATTAGGGGGTTTATGACTTAGGTCATAAACTCTATCTTACGATTTTCTGTTCCAATTTAATGGTTAATGTAGTGATAAATATCAGTTAATGATGAAAAAAAAATCTTTCATATAAGTCTGTAGAAAGAAGTACTTTAACCGTAAATGCTAATAGTTATGATAAAAAAATAATTTTTGATTTTATTATGTTTATGTTCTTAAAACTGAATTATTATTATCAATATTATTACTGATAGAAGGTGCGATTTAGAATATAAATATATAGTTATTTCCACTACATTTGAAATTTTTTTTTGAAACAGAGATGAGTGGATTCCAAAAATAACTTCACTGACAAAAACTTTTTCTTTGAAGAAATATCTATCGATTATGTCTATTTTTTTAGTATTTAAAACACTCTTATGAAGCATTTATTCATTATACCAGGGAGCTCCATAAAATTTTCTCGCTCCGGCCGCCAACTCCTGCGGGGCTCTACCACCCTGATTGCAACTTTGCCTTTCACTAACTAGAGATAGTGCATAACACAAGACAAAATCATAACAATATTATTAGGGATCGTACTCTACGCCCTTTTTTCAGCACACCATCAGGAATAAAAAAGATTGTATTTATTGCTACCACTATTTTTTATGCAATAATCTCTTCTTTGTATAATCATGGCACAATACTATAAATCTATCCTGAAATATTTCTGAATAAAATTAGTGGTGGCAAAGAAGGTAGAAATTTCTTTTCTTTTAGAGTGTCCTGGAAAAAGGCGGAGAGAACGACCTCTGTATTATAGAAATCCTTATATTTCATATCACATTGCTATATATAATAATTAATACTATATCCGTTTAAATGAAATAATATATCAACAATCTGTCTTAACATTCTACAATCCAATAAAAATTTAAACCATATGTAAGACATACAGAATGGACAGTGGTAGCAGTAAAATTTTATTTTAGAATAGAGGGAATTCCATAATATCTAGATCATTTAACCAACTGTTTAAATATATTCTGAGTTCAAAAAAAAAATCTCTCTCTCTCTCTCTATATATATATATATATGTTGATGTCTTTTAATTTCTTTTTAAAAGCATCTGGCCTTAAAAACACTTTAGCAACAGCTGTTTAAGATAATGTTCAATATATACAGGGTGAGTTTGACATAATCTGCCAAACGAAAGGAGGTGATAGAACAGCCCATGGGGAGCATAAAACACCATAGAAAACCTGTCCTATCTCTAACCGTTTCCGAGTTATGGTAGATAGAAGAAAAATCAGTTTTTTTCCATCCCGTCTGAAAAAGCCCAAATTTCAGCAGCGGCACTAAATTTCTCACATCCTTTCGAATGCATATGTGCTTTAATCATAAACGTGAGATACGACTTTTTTTTTTGCATATTCCTTTGTGAAAGACGGGAGAAACGTCATACTTCTTTTATTTCCATTCCATTGTGTTTGTAAACTTAATACAACTGCTACTTTTCTTGTATGTCTTCTAAAACTTTCTTTTTTGCATCTAAAAAACAGTGGGCTGAAGGCGGACAAGAAATCAGGAACGACAATGGCACACCGTCAGTCTCCTTCTCGAGAAACGTCGAGTTCAGTGATGAATGTTTTTCAAACAAAAGGCTAAATTTCTCCTGAACTAGAACACCGATATGGTTTATTGTTAGCTCATTCTAAAGCTTGTGGAATGGAAAAGTTTTTGGTATATTTGACCGATTGTAGCTTGAACGGTGTTTGCAGAATTGCCGGTTAAAGAGTTTGGTGACAACTCGATTTTAAACTTCGCCAATGTTTTAGCGCTTGTAGCTCGCCGTCAAAGTAAGGTATCCTGATGTAAATGGTGTCACCCGATAGAAAGTTTTCTGCTCTTTTCAAATATGTGTTTATTTTGCGTGTTAGTCTTTCAGAAAGCTCACAAATTTTGGTTTTTTCAGACGGGATGGAAAAAAACATTTTCCTTCTGTCTACCATAACTTGGAAACGGTTAGAGATAGGACAGGGTTTCTATGGTGTTTTATGCTCTCCATGGTCTGTTCTATCACCTCCTTTCGTTTGGCAGATTATGTCAAACTCACCCTGTATATATATATATGTATATATATATATTGTTCGCATACTATCATTTGAATAAAATCTAAACACAAAAGTGACAATAAATATGAATCCAAAGTTTTTTCTCTACTATTTTTTGTATGTCACTTAAATAAAGTGAAATATAAACTAATAACCATTTCATCTGGATTAAATTCTTTACGTAATATTTTTTAAAACTCGATTATTCTTAGATGTAGCGTTATATGTATTATCTATACCTAAATATATCTCGTATTTGGCGCAATTTTTTATATTTTCAATTCGTTCGAGAAATATCGTTTTCCGCAACTGAATTTATCGTTTCAATTATAATTCTTTGTTGATCCGTTCACGTTGTATTTCTATACTCTGTGGCTTATTTTCACGTTGTATTTCTATTTTCCATATACTAATTTTGTAATTTTTGCAGCAAAT
Organism: Salticus scenicus; assembly: GCA_963930645.1. Classification (NCBI taxonomy): domain Eukaryota; kingdom Metazoa; phylum Arthropoda; class Arachnida; order Araneae; family Salticidae; genus Salticus; species Salticus scenicus. The sequence goes on from OZ005650.1 coordinate 251,231,266, forward strand.
TTACGTTGTGATTCTATTTGACCTTTCGATGTATATGATTTTCTAGTTCTTTTGCTTCTTTTTAGAGTTACATTTTTACTGTTTTAGCTGATCTTCTTTCTTTTACAACAATTAGCTAACTCTTCAGAATAATTTTAGTGTTGCCAAAATTATTTCGTATATTTTCATGAAAGATTCACATTCTACATCAATGTTTGTTCCGAGATTTTGTAAGTCTACTTTTTTACTTTTGCTGCACATTTTTTTTTTTTTTTTTTTTTTTTTTGTCTTTTTTTCGTAGATTACACTATTATTAAAAATGCAACAAAATGTTTTACTTTACCAAGTATCTCTAATCGTTTTCATCATTAGAGGGTGCTGATGTTTAAATTTCTTTATTTTATTTTATTTTTATTTTTTTCACATTTTCTTTTATTTTTACACCATCGATGACATTTCCTTTTCCGTTGTAATTGTGATGTCACCGAATGAAAACAACAAATATTTGAAGAAACTATTTGCAGTTGGCAAAAAAAAGTAACTTTTTTGATGCGGTGATTTTAATTGATAACTTTGATAATGATGGCGATTTAAATTTCAAACTATGAGAAAAATTTCTTTGGATTGTTCTACAAACACTGGCAGATCATGCGACGCTCAGGGACCCTCTGGTTCGTAAGGAGATGGCGCTGCAGACACACATAATCAAACACCATCGAAAACAATTTTTCTTTTCTTTCTTTTCTTTTTCCTTTTTCTTTCTTTTAATAGACAAAAATATAATTGTTAAAATGTGACTTGCATTACCTTATCAGAATAAAGTTTTTACACACTAATTTTTCACTATATTTTCTTCTGATTACCTCATAGGTAAAAAATAAATAAATAAATAAAATACTTTGAAATTATTGTGCTTAAAGTTTCTAAATTTTACGAAAAAAAAAATATATTTTTTTAATTATCTTTAAACAAACTTATTTCGTGTACCTTATACTAAATTAATTTGTGTCTTGCACTGCACAATAATTATTTATGATTTAGGTAAATAGTATTGCACACACACACACACACACACACACATATATATATATATGTATATATATATATATATATATATATTTATTTATATATATACAGGGTGATTATAATTAAAGTTACGATTTCAAAACGCTCAAATTTTAAAACTACCCATCAGAGCGATTTGATATTTTACCAGAGCAATCGTGAGGCAATGAAATTTTGTTTGGCAAAAGAAAAAAAAAAAAAAAAAAAAAAAAGTTCCAAAATGTGTCGTTAATCATCCGTAAAGTATTTGTTTCATGAAGCTCCTCTTTTTCTCTCTTCACTATGACTATTTCCGCTGTAAACACGTATTCTTGTCTTTTTCCTGAACAAATTGTAGTTAAACTCTTAAAGGCTATTTTTTCCTGCTATTCTATTGTGTTGCTAACAACATTCCTGTGTTTAATGAGTCCATTTAAGCGTTTACCCTGACAGCACCATCTATAGAAACATGCTGAAACTACTTTTTTCCTCCCCCAAACAAAATTTCATTGCCTCGCGATTGCTTTGGTAAAATATCAAATCGCTCTGATGGGTAGTTTTAAAATTACAGCGTTTTGGAATCGTAACTTTAATTATAGTCACCCTGTATTTATTTATTTATTTATTTTTTCTGAATAATTTTGGTTTTAAAGATGCATTTGTGACTTCACTATATAATCGTAATATCTGAAGAAGGAGACGTTCTTAAGAAATTTTTTCGATTAGAAAATTTTAATATTCATCCAACAAAACCATTATGGAAAAAAAAAGAGAAGTAACATTACTTTTAAAAAACAATTGAGAATTCAGAATAATATGATTTAAAATAATAAACTATAAACAAAAAAATACACAGTTTTTTTTTTTTTTTTTTTTTTTTTTTTTAAGAATTTAATAATTTTAAAATTCAGCAAATTATAATGAAAATAATTCGGAAATATTTATAGTTTTGATTGCATTTAAACTAAACTAAAATAATAATAATAATAATAATAATAATAATAATAATAATAATAATAATAATAAACTTTTACAGGACGAGTTAAAAAGCCTCAAATTTTTAATTAATTAACATTATTGTGTTAATTTCTTTTTTACATTTTTTTCGTATTACTATTTATATTTATTGTGTAATTCATTACTAATGAATACGTTTGAGATACAGTTAATAATTATTACCTGTAAATGACTGCAATATTGAATTATTAGCTTATTAGAAAATAAAAATGGCACATTAAATATTTAATGTACATTATAGTTTTCCTTATAAAATTATTTTGACAGATAAATATAAAAAAGGAAAGAATCGCGGCTCATTATTCAAAATTTTATATCTTAGTGAATTTTTAATGATTACCACATACAGTCGGTAACAAAAGTGTCCGAACACTAGCAAAAATTCCTATGTAAAAAAGGTACACTTAATACAGTTTTGTTAAATTTATCCTTGTCGAATCCTGTTCTTAGTCAGTCTAAGAACATGATTCGATAAGGATTTATTTAACAAAACCGTATGAAGTGCACTTTTTTCACATAGGAATTTTTTCTAGTGTTCGGACACTTTTGTTACCGACTGTACATAATGAGGAAAATGTCTTCAAAAGCAGTTAAACAGTTTAAAAACTTTTTCACACACAATAAATTTAGAGGAGGCAGTACTGGTTTCGACAGAATATAGCTTTTCTTCTTCATATGGAAAAAGAAAAAAAAAAAAAATGTGCTACTACTTTGAAGGCAAAACCAAGATTGCATGCAGGGCAAAACGCAAAAGGGGAGAAGCAACACATCCAACCAACAGGGAAAAAAACATGTAAAAACAAATCAGAAGGGAACACAGACTCACACACAAAGGAAACAAACACAAAAAAGTGGGTAATTTTTTTAAAATTAATTACTATTTTTTTAATACATTTTTTATAGAAAGAAAGAAAATTAATTAAGAGAATAAAAAAAAAAATCTGAGCTGTAGGCAGCAAAGCGGTACAAGATTTTTCAATAATAATTTAAAGAACTGGTGTTTAATAAATGGAGGAAAAAGCAAGTGGTATGTGTTTGTCGCACTTGAAAATGAAAGGTCATATCTTTTCGAAACTGGTAGTGCTTTCATTAATTTTATGGTGTATGAAGAAGTTTTAAAGTTTAAATATCAGAATTTTTATTTATAAATTTATTACTATAAGATGATAGCTAAGTTTTCCAGGGTAAATCGGAAACAATTTCACATTAAATATAATAACCATACAGTTTGGCATGTACGAAACCGAACCTCAAAGTAAAAAATCAAGTGGCGTCAGATTAAGGAATTTGGTGCGAGGGGTGGGGGGGCAGTGAGCGAATTTTGTATTTTCTTCCAAACTAATCTATTGTTTAACAAAAGTTTTCTGGAGCCTGGTTGCACTGTTGCCAACATGTTGCCGCAAGACGTATATAAGTTGCCGGAGCACTTTTAGCCTCACCATTATTTTGCACCATTTTACTTTTAGAATAATTTTCTATATGCAACTACAATAAAAAAAGAAAAAAAAAATACTATTCATAAAGGTGGGTATAAATATTCTTCGGATTAAATTAAAATATTAGTAACCGTGGTGTTTGCAACATTTATAGTTGTCAGTGCAGACAATCTATCTTATTTAAATCAAGTTTTAATTATGATAATGTTGTCGTCTGTTACTAGGCCATTTAGAATAATCTTGATATATATCGTTGATGAAAGCGAAATATTTCGGTTGAATATGTTCTCACATTTTTGTTTCTTTATTGTAAGCCCGCCTGTGCTCGTTATTCATTCAAGTCACATTATTTCAAAATAAATTTTTTCGTATCCATATTTATATATTTCAAATGAATATGCATTATAATAATTCTCTTTCTAATCAAAATACTTGCATCCATACTACATTGATTGTACAAGCATGAATATTGCGGATATTCTTAAAAAATAAAATAGCATACAAATTGCAAAAGAAAAATTGATTTAGAGATTTCCAAATTATGCAAATTCACGTCATTGATTGCGAAATTGTTACAAGCTTGGTTCACATAGGTTTAATATTCTATTAAGAGCTGACGTTGCGTTAATAACAACAACAACAACAACAATAATAATAATAATAATAATAATAATAATAATAATAATAATCAAAACACATACTGTTTAAAGTTTATTATAGAAAGCAAAAGCAAAAAAAAAAAAAAAAAAAAAAAAAAAAAAAATGATGAGGACTGCTTCAACTTTTAATATTTCAAATAATAAAACAATATTAATTATCAAATAAAGAGAAATTTTCTTTCTCTAAAACAACAGTTGCCTTTTTAAATTTAAATTTAAATTTTTATTTATTTATATATTTTGTAAAAATATTCTTTTAAAATTATTTATAAAACTATTCTCATCATCATCAAAGTAATATCCATCCATTCAAAATACATATTTAAATAAAGTAAAAAGAATTTGGACCAAAGCAAATTGTCGCTCATCAGCTTCTTTGTGATTTTCAAAAGCTTAAAATCAAGCATTTTTTTTTTCTCTTTTAAAATACAATCAGAGTGCTTAAATATCAAAAATTTATTGTCCAAAAGAAGTTCGCAAAAAAAAGTCTTAAAAATAATTCGTATGCAACATGTGCGCTATCCGTTTTAATGATTTTCATTTTAAGCTCAACAGGAAAGCATGTTGTCGGTGTGAGAAACATTTTTTACAAAAAAAGTTATAAATTAATTGAACTTTGTTATTCTAAAATACTGTTATTAGTGCATATGTTGTGGTACCTCTATAAAATAGAAGAAAAATAGTACTTTTTAGTTATTTGGACTACATTATTCAATATATTTTAATTTTGTATTTTAAATTATTTATATAACTGTCTATAAACGATTTTACACGTTCTATGTGTCGAAGCTTATATATATGCTAAAAATGTATTTATAACACTTGTTCCAAACTTACAGAGTAGCCCATAAATTATGAATAATATAGTTGAAACTTAATAGATCTTAATGTTATAGATCTTATAGATCTTAATGTTTTCCTCAATATTAAAATATTAGTAAGATATGTTCAAGAAAATAAATCACAAATTGTGTGTTGTTACTATTGGTGCATATACGCATCTATAATAAATATGCATAATGACATTATGATTTCCGAAATTTATTTCATACGAAATAATACAATTTAAATTTCAAAGAAAACAGTAAAATAAAATAAAATAATAATAATAATAATAATAATAATAATAATAATAATAATAATAATAAAATGAACTATACATATGCAAAGATTTCTCTATTAAAATCGAATGTTATGTTTATTTGTATATAAAATTATAATAATTATAATGCAAATGTAAATGTAATTGTAATTGTAATTGTTTCTAAAAGGTAAGAAATAATATGTGTAATATCTCGAAGTGCATCAGGTTTTAATTATAAGCAACATGAAACTGTAAAATAATAAATATATATATTCAAAAAGCGTATTGGTATGAATAATACTTTAATTTGTCTTTCTTTTTTTTTTTTTTTTTTTTTCAGATTTTTAGGAATTTGTTAGATTAGTTTTCTTCGATAATTCATCTTCCTTAATCAGGTAAGTGTTATAAAATTTGACTTGATCTTTCTTTAGTTAGTTATGTATATCGTAGTTTAAACAGGAAGGAAACTATTCTGATATTTTTAAAAGTTCAGAGTCTGACTTTTCCTCAAAACCTGTAAAGGATGCCAGTTCTCCCGTATGTAAGTTAGTAAAATGATTTACGTCTTGTTCAACGTTTTTAAATAAGACGATAAAATTGTTTCGGGTAAGATGATTCTTTTTATTTATTTATTATTATTTTTTTTTTGTGTGTGTGTGGTAAGATAACGGTAGTTTAAAACAGTGTTGTCAGATTTTGCTACTTTTTTTATTCAATAGTTACCAATAATTTTCATAAGGAACATTTGATACACATAACGGACGAATAATCTTCCTAGTGATTAGGCAACCGTTACATTTAAAACTTAGTAGTGGATGTTGAATTAAAAAGTCGCAAAAACTGGCAACACTGGTTTAACATTATGAAAAGATGCCTGGTTGCATTTTGTTGCTTTAAATGACAACTTGTGCATAGTTTATGGAGCATTTTTAGCTCACCTTTATTTTGCACCACTTTATTTTTAGAATTACATTTTTTGGTTGCATTTTTTGTTGTTTTAAATTACATCTGATCATTAATTTTAGAAAAAATGTCAAAGAAGGAAATAGTATGGATGGAACACAGGCGCAAAACTCATACAACTATCAATAAAACAAATTTTTCTACATCTTAAATCTACGATATTATATGTACAGAAATTTCGTAAACAGATACCGGTATGAGTTCTATAGACAACATGAAAAAGAAAAAATTAGAATAGTTACAGTAAAAAAAAAAAAAAAGAGTTGTTTAAAAAAATATTTTGTCATTTCATTTAATTTCTATTTTGCCAAATTTAGGGACAATTTTACTCAATATCTATCACTAAATTTTAATTGTAGCGGTTGCCTAATGACTTCGAAGTTTCCATTGTAATCGTCTATAATATACAGGGTGCCCCTTAAGTCTGTAGACATTTTAAAAATTCATAAGTATTGAATGAATTGATAGAACTGAACGTGGTTTGCGGAAGAATCATTCTCGTGAAGGGTTTTTTTTTTTTTTTAAAGGAAAAAATATACTTAATATTTTGTCGACAATAATTAGACAAATTGTTAAATTTTTCGCACGGATTTGGAAGAAAACTATGCAAATGAAAGTCCTATAAACTGCACAATTTTGCGATTAGAACAGTTTATTTCTTTTTTTGCCTTCTACTTGTGCATACGTGAAGTTTTAATTGCGATGCTGACTTGGTGGATAAAGCGTTATTGGTGAAGATGTTTTCCCTCAGGTAAGAAACGCCGACTGGCGTTATAACTCGTTTACAAACTGTAATTTGTGGTTACGACGGACACATAGTATTCTATGCCTGTACACATAGTATAAGATTTCTATGCCTGTAAACATTTGCATGCGAATAAGTAAAGTTTTTTATGAAAATGTGTGAACTGATCATGCACAGTGCCCTCTATCGACAAATAGCTTAATTATTACTTTTTCTTTACCAAAAAATAACCCCTATAACGAGATAGACTTTTTCGCAAACCGCTTTCAATTCTATGAATTCATTCAATAGTTATGAATTTTTAAAATGCCTACAGACTTATGGGGCACCCTGAATATAAAATATCACACCTGATCCTAAACAAAACAAAAAAAAAAAAACATTCATTTTAAAGTTTTTATAATATTCATAAAGTTAAATATACTTCTAATATTTACTCAAAGTATTAATTTTCACGAGAGGTTAACAAATGACAAATATAACATGCTGGGGATTTTACAGATATTTTAAACAAAAACTACTGCGTCATCCCCCAATCTGCCCTATTTAAAGATTATGAAATAAATAAATACTATTTAAAAAAGTGTTTTACTGGAGGTAAAATTAGAGGTTAATAGTAAAAAAATACTTTTTTCACTGATGCGTTTTCTAAGTTTTTCTCTTTAATAGCATTTAATTTTTGCTGCTCTGTTTGAATTGCATTTAAAGTATAAAAGCGACATACCTTTCATGTTTCCTCGTGTACGATTTCCTGCAGAAATATTAGTATAGAATAAAATCCTTAGTTCCTAAATGTACTTAAACATATCACAGAATTCTAAACGTTGTATACAGTTGAGCTCGGTTATAGTGTTCTAGGTTATAGCGTCAACTTGCTCATAACGCCGAAAATAACTTGAACCGTTCTATCATTCATAAACTTAGCTGTTAACATAGCTCGCTTATATTGTTATATGACCTCTGTTTTAAAGTAAAAAATATACGCAGATTTGACTGCTTTTTTTTTTTTAATCAATCTGGTATACTACTCATACGACTTTCTGCTGTATTTCAATGTTATACACACAGATTTCAGATTTAGAAGTAAAAAAATAAGTCAAGGTAATAAAGTTCAATCTAGTTTATAAAGAAGTTATAATAGGTTTAAGGATAGTTTTATTTGACATATAATTCTGCGTGAGGGTGGCTACCGCTTCCTCACGCAGGAGCCTTCTCACGCCCACTCACGGCGGCTACCGTCCCCTCATCCCCCTGTTCAATTATAGTGGATACATTTATTTAAAGAATAAGATAGAACTCAAGCTGTTAACTGATCTCAAAATTTGTCAATTTTGGATGCTTTTTTCAAGTGGAAACCACATACGAACTTCAAAGTACCAAATTTGAATTTCCTGTAGTTATATGTTTTTAAGTTATGTTGATAACAGATACACATAGAGATCAAACGCTAAAAAATGGACTTTCGTATTCAGACCATTTTAAAACGTGATGTTATTCAAAAACGTGAGTAGAAAATAGAACTTCAAAAAATATTATATTTACAGTATGGGAATTAAAAAAAAATATTTTTCCTTCCTAATAAGCAGCCTTTGTCAACATAGTGAAATGTAACAAATCACTTCCATCAATTACATTCAGTGGAAAAGAAGGCTAGCTTAATTTTGGGTAACCCCGTATATTGTCTACAATCCATAATTTATATTTAGTATTGTATAAAAAACACATAACATAAAATGAAATACACTTCCAGCAATTTCCAAGTATAGCCCAAATATATCCAAATACTTTTGGTGTCCCTGTAAATGATTACAGAATGATTTCCGTACTACAGTCTACGCGAAACATGCTTTGTTGCATGTAAGAAAAACATGTTAATTCAATTTCGTTTAGGGCAGCCTATAGATGTTACACTATACAGTCGGTAACGAAAGTTTCCGAACACTAGCAAAAATTCCTATATAAAAACAAGTACACCTAATACAGTTTTGTTAAATAAATCCTTGTCGAATCCTGCTTTTAGACTGACTAAGAACAGGATTCGACAAGGATTTATTTAACAAAACTGTATTAATTGTACGTTTTCTATATAGGAATTTTCGCTAGCGTTCGGTGAATTTTGTTACCGACTGTACTTACCAGAAATTTCGCCCATAGAAGTAATGTATTTGAATTATTTTTGGATAGCCCTGTACTCGAACTCCTTGTTTGATCTCAACGAAAAGTTTAGTGTAGCATCTCTATATGATATAGATATAAAATACCAAGTTTGATCTTCCTGCTACTATGTGTTCTTGAGATATGCTAATAACACATAGACAAACAGTCTCAGAGACGCACACACACAACATCTTGCTAAAAACATGTTTTTCAGATTCAGAGGACACGAAAACTGGTAAATATACCAAAATCTCGATTTCGAAAATATGACCCTAAAACAATACTTCCCCTACCATATATATGGGTAAGAGAAAGTAAAAAAATGAAAAGTTACATTGAAGTTAGTTTTTATGTTACTTTTTTAATATACTGTATGCTTAACAAAATAATACAGTTATAATGTTTATCATATATATCTTACAAATTAAAAGATATCATATATAATCCTAATAACTTTCAATACAATAAAAATAAAAATAAAAAAAAATAAAATTAAAATTGCTGTTTTGACAGTTACATAGAGATTACTTGCGAGTAGAGAGTCTACTTGCGTTTAATTCAATCTCCATTGCTATGTAACTCGGCTGTCGCATTAGAAAATTGTCAGTCGCTTATGTGACGTTATAAACAAGTTCGATTGTATTTAATATATTTTGTTTAAAATTTCCTAACAAAAGGGTTTAAAAAATTATCTAATTTAAGAATTCAATTTTTTAATTACTGTGACATCGTAAATGTATTAAATACAAAATATAACATAAAGAAAAATAATTTAAATAAAAATCATTAAAAACACCTACATAAATTATCTCAATACCTTTTTACATCTTTTAAACATATCACCTTTATTTTATTTATTTATTTTTTTATTATTAAAATAGATAAAAATAAATGACACTAGGTTTGAAGTCAAAATATAAAAATATTGTCAAAGGGAAAATATCTTTTTGACACTCTTTGAAAATATTAAAGCATCGATTTCAACTTAAGTGTCAAACTGATGCAGTTTTAGATGTATCAATAAATTATTTCGTTTCATATATTGCTAAAGAAGAACATGATATTACTTCTTATAATATCAATATATATTCATTCCTTTTGAAATATACTTGGCTAAGAAATGCCAGCAGGAAGCAGATATTATAGATTCAGTCATATGAAAGACAGTAAATCTCCTGCTTTTAATATTGTCATATAAATAAATTTAAAGGAAAAATGCCGCTCTGAAAGAATATTTGCGCATGATATTGCGCTTGAGATAGATTTCGGGCACATCTCATTCTGTTTTTCTAATATAAATTTTAGAATGTAAAACGTGAAAATTGCTTAAGGAGTTTTATAAGAATTTCAAGATATTTTACAAGAAACAAAGGGGCGAAAAGTACATAAAATTATTTTCGAACGAAATATTTTTTTAATAGGATTGTATTTATTAATTTAATGCATTCGTGATTTCTCTCTCTCTCTCTTTGTATATATCTGTACTGATAAGTACAAAGGATTTAAGTCCAAAACTGTCGATTTTGAGTTAAGTACGTAGTCAGACTCAGAAAAAAATTCTCTATCGATTGGTATAAAGGATTTAAATCCATGTCATTTAGTCTTTGAGAAAATCCATTGGTAAAAAAAGATTCAAGTCAGAAATTTAGCATAAATCTTTGGTATAAAATATTTAATTCGATTTTTTCCCTTTATTAAATGAAGGATGACAATCACAGAATGGTATAAAACAACATAATAACTTTTTCCTATTCGATTTTTCTGATTAATTTTTAGTTAGTTTAACTTTATTTTTCGTCTCCTGAAAAATCAAGAATTTGGACTTAAATCCTTTATACTTATCAGAACAGATATATAGGTTAGCATGTCTTCCCCTGTTTAGTATTATCTGGAGCCAGTGATGCCAGATTGGGGACTTTTTTTATTCACCTCCCACCAATAATTTCGAGACGTCAATTTTGATATATATATTGGACGAATTAACTTCGAAGTGATTAACTAACCCTGTCAATCAAAATTTATTGGTGGATATTGAATAAAAAAAGTCCCCAATTTGGCAACACTGTTTGGAGCTAAAAGTAATGCACGTGATGAAATCGGACTTCTTATACAGACTGTGAAAGGCGTGAAGATGGTTTCCTAAATATCATAATTTGTACGAAAAATCGCCTACAAAGGAAATCTTTACGCTGCTATAAAATACGCACTATGAAATTTGTACAACTGATTTAACTTTCCAAGTTCTTATGTTTCAGCAGTTTTTTTTTTTTCATTCCCTAAATGCAGCAAACATAATATTTATACAAGATGATGCATGACTATACATTCTTTATTTAGTACAGAAAGTTTTATTGCTGCACTATAGTAACTAGAGGTATATAAGCGAAAATATTCTGACAAAATGTCTTCCTCGTTTCGAAGACATAGTCTAGTGTAAATTTTGTCTGTGGAGGTCCTTTAATCATCTGACGGCCGCTAACGGACATACCCGGTAACTGAGCTGTTTTTGATTTCCCTGCAATACAATTATAATAAAAATTATATAATTATGAAAATTTAGTTTTTTTTTTATATCAAGTTTGAAAGTTATAGCTAGTAATTAAAGGATTATAATCATTTACATAGATACACTTTTAATATCAAGTTGAGATGTACATTAATTTATCTCATTAAAAAACCAATTCAGTGAAAATGGCATTACATTTTTTCCCTTTTCAAAGGCGATCCGATTATTAAATCTGCAGTGTACGCAGACGGCGTAATAAACCTAAATTTTTAAAAGAAAACATAAGACGGGCTGTTACAAACATGAAAGTGAATAGTTTGCGCGCAGATGTAGAAAATGCTGTACACGGGATTCAATATATTGGATACAGATGAAGTCAGCTCACTGAACATAATGCAAGTGGACTTGGTGACCCTAAAATTGATTCATATAAAAGATCAATGAGTTGCATATATTGCATATACAGGGTGGCCATAATTAAACTGCAAGTGTTCAAGGGGTGCTGGAGAGAAAACTACCGAGAATATTCCAGTGAAATTTCGTATCTACACGTTTCAGAACATGCGCAAATCAAATATGAAAAAAACAAATCGTCATTTTCACCCGATAGATAGCGCTGTACCGTATTTCAACGCTCACCGGTGGCATATACAACTTCCAAGACCGATAGACAGAGCATGATGACATTCTAAGAGGCATATAAACAATATCAAACATCACTTACAGTTCATCAAAATTCCATACAATTCGCCTCAGTAATTAAATTTTTACAGTATCATGTAATCAAAAATTAACGTAAATTAAGATCACAAATTAAACAATCCATAAATTTTTATAAACTGTAAGTGAAGTTTTATATTGTTTATATGCCTCTTAGAATGTCATTATGCTCTGTCTATCGGTTTTGGAAGTTGTATATGCCACCGGTGAGCGTTGAAATACGGTACAGCGCAACCTATCTGGTGAAAAATGGCGATATTTTTTTGTTTCATATTTGATTTGCGCATGTTCTGAAACGTGTAGATACCAAATTTCACTGGAATATTCCCAGTAGTTTTCTCTCCAGCACCCCTTGAAAACTTGCAGTTTAATTATGGCCACCCTGTAGTTCCTTTTTACATGTGCATTTTATTCGAATATTATCTATAAGCGACTTTTGGTACTAATTTTGTCTCTTCCCATATCTTATAAAGTCAACATGTGAAATTTGGTTTCATTTCGCTCTTTAGTTTTGACACATGCTTAGGTGTTATAGAATATTTTAAAGGAATAATTTATGGACTCATCTATTAAGAAAAACATAATATATTTTCATCTTCATCATGTAAATCAATAGCAAATTAAGTGTATAAATTAAATTTTTTAAATTATTATTATTATTTTAATTTTCTGATGGGTGTTACATTTAAGGGACATGTTTTTTTTCTAGCATCAGCACAGCAATTACGGTGTTGTGATTAAATAATATTTTGCTGCCTATTAACAGTATTATTATCAAATAAACCTTTATATAACTATTCTATACATTTTTTCTTTTTTTTGTAACATTAAGACTTTTTAAAACAATGCTGTGTTATTTTTATTTTATAAAAAGTTTAAGACAATAAACTACGATTAAAATATAAAAATATTAGATATCTGCTAAAATATTTGTGAAAATAATTAGTTAATAATTTTCAATTGCGCATGCGCAAATATTTGCATTTTTTTTTTTTTTTTTTTTTTTTTTTTGTGTGTGTGTGTGTGTGAAATTTTTTAGTCATATACACAGTTTCTCTGAATAAACTCCGAGCAAAATGTCTTCTAAGATAAGAATGATATATTCAAGAGCATTTATTAACTTGAAAAAAAAAAAAAAAAAGAAAAAAAACGGAATTATAAGGGTTTTACTTACACTTTGAATCAATTAACGGTAAAGTAGCGTGTAGTGCATATTTTGTTTCTTTTTTTTTTAATCTATATAAAAACGCAAAAATTTCATTAATAAAATTAAAAAAAAAATGTGTCATTTTATTGCATCTTAGGATTTTTTTAATCTCAAAATAATTTATTAAATTATCCAAAGAGAATTTCACCATGTAATTTAATCTAAATATTTATAGTACATTTTAACTTAATACAAATATACTTGTTCTAATTTTCACAGCAAACTTTGCTCATCCATTAGATTGATGAAAACATTTCGTGATCGTAATATTCTCAAAATTGCTCTCATAAACTAATTATTCTGCATGTCTGCATATGAGACTCTGAAAAAAAGTGCGTGTTACATTAAAGCCCAACTACATAAATATTTGCAGCAACTTTAGTAACTTTAGATTAATGGATAGAGGTTACTATTAAAAAAAGTTTTTAAACTTTGGGAAAGCAATTTCGAAATTAAAAATTGTAAACATCCACGCAACATATTAATATATGCCTTTCCAGATAATTTTCTGCTGATGCATCAGTAATTTTGTTGGCGATTAGGATGGAATTTTATTGCATTTTACCCTAAGAAGAAATTAAAATTTGACGATACTGTGATGTTATTTTTACTTGTAATTAAAGTCTATTATATACCTAAACAACAAAATTTTTGTTGATAAAGCTACCTCATTCATTAGAAGTATTTTTTAACTGACAGAAATATTTATATAAATACAAAATTACTTTTCAATGTATACTTTTATTTAAAATATTAACTTTTAATTCTTTTCAGCCAAATTTTTGGTTTATTCTTGGTCATTGTTTCAGCACATCTTTGTACACCCCATTTTATTTCTAGTAAAATTTTCTCTAATGTATATATAAATTAAATAAGAATTTAATTAAATAAGAACATAGAATACGCAGTTTAATTAAATAAGATGGAAAATATTCTTCAAGAAAATTGGCTTAAGAAAAAGGCGTTTACTATTAATGCTGATTGTCGCATGCCTGCATTTCAGTTAAATTTCTATTTTGAAATCGTATTTATATTTAAAACATCTATCTCTAACATATGAAGATTAAAGCAATAAATCGAAATATAGATATAACATTCTAATTTATGCTCGACTTCGTAGTTACGTAGAATTGTTACTAAAAAACCTGTTGTATAGCATCCACACGACTTTCATGCAGTGTTGCCAGACTTTTTTATTTAATAGTTACCAATAATTTTGAGTAGTGACATTTGATACACATGATAGACGATTAAACGTCGATTATGTACAATAAATATCACTTCTAAAAATTATTGGTGACTATTGAATAAAAAAGTTGCGCAATCTGGCAACACTGCTTTCATAACCCACTACCCATATATTATATAAACTCTTTTTGGAGATAGTGTGATCAGAAAACATAAAACTGATTTAACAGATCAGAAATTTAACAGTTTTCTTGTAAGAACAAACTGATGGATAAGTCGTGAAGACATATAAAAGAAAAAAAAATCATTAGAGTCTTTCTTTCTTTCTTTTTTGTTTTTTTTTTAAACACACATTTCAGAGTTTTATTTGACTTACCTAATCAGGACGCCCGTTAGTTTTTGTGTAGTAAAGAAATAAAATATTGTAAAGGAAATCTAATAAGGGGGTTATGCATAGATGCCAACATTTTAATTTATTCTGGGGCATTTTTAGCCCCGCCTTTATTTTACACCATTTTTTTTATGGAAAAAACTTCTCCAATATAAAATTTCGATAAAATAAGAAAAAATTACTCTTAAAAAATAAGTGGTATGAAATAAAAGCGGGGCTAAAAATACCCCGGAATAAATTAAAATGTTGACATCCATGGGTTATGTGGCAAATATGATAAAATCATTAGACATTTTTGGAGATATTGACTTTCGGTACGGACTTTCTGCTCAGCCTGCTTTAACCAAAGTTTGGGAAACTCTTCTGTTCATCGGAAACTAACAAATACATAGGAAAGTATATCTAAAATGGAGTTGATTTGGCGAGGAAATCCGTAGAGCCATTTTACAAGGAACGCATATGCAATATCTAAAATGACTTTTTTACAGGACGTCTATGAATTTTCCCGAACTAAAAAAACTAATACATGACAAAATTCGTCTAAAAGGGTGTTTATATAGCAATTTTTAAGAAGGTCGCTAGTGCCTTTTTTGAGATTCGGATTTAAGGTCCCAAATCCGGATTTCAATGTGACACTTTTAGACTCAATTTTCGTCTGAAATTAAAAAAAAAAAAAAAAAAAAAAGAAGGAAAAAGTCACCCATATACTAGACGTGTCTGAATTCGTAACTTTCGTTGTTCTATCTTTATTAGCTTTGGAGATATAATAGACAGAATATTTCCTACACATATTCCCACAAACACCTGACCATTTTTCAAAAGTTACTTTTTTCAATTCGGGAGATCTTAAAGTATGTAATTTAGTTAAAAACTCGATATCGAAATATTTTTACCGAATACAATATTATCATTACCTACTGCAGTCATTTAATGGGAGTAAAAATAAATGTTAATTGTAAGAATTTTACATTATTTTAATTTTTGTTTAACGAACACAAAATTTTTATTTTCTCACTAGCCGCCTTCGGCGACCAGCTGGTTCGCGATCCTTGAAAAATCCGACTTTATGAAACTCCCGCTCGGTGGCGCCTGCGGGGCCTTTTTCCCGTTTCAGATCTTACAACAGCTTATTGACATATAGCAAGAATATCTTTATTGAAAAGTTTAATCGCATTAAATTCCCGCTTGGTAGCCTGCGCCGCCCTCTGCCACTTTTAATATCTGAAACAGCCTGATGGCTCACCATATTATGATCTTTCAAATTTCTGACTTTAGCAAAGTCCCGCTCGGTGGCGCCTGCGGCGCCTTTTCCCGTTTTAGAACATACAACACCTTCCTCGCTCATTAGAATTTAAAATATTGAAATTTTAAAATATTACATCACCATCTGGCGGTAGAAATTTCTGTAATCTACTGTTCAATGCTGAGATACAAAAGAAAACCTAAACAGGAAACATTAAAACGTGTAAATCAAATAAAATCTCGAATAATACTTTCGATAATATAAAAGAACTTTAAAATATCTTTCGAATGATGTATTAAAAATAATATAATCATATTTTAATCACATTAAAACTGAGACAGATAATACATATTAAAAATATACACTTTAAAATATTAAAAACACAAAAACATAAATTTAAACGTTTCGAGCCTATTACAGGCTCCTCATCAGTATAAACATCAAGTGCAAATGATGAGATGAACAACAGACTTTATGTGAGTACAACGTATTCATCAGGAACTGCGCATGCCTCATTAAGTGGAGAAAAATGTTGATTTGTGTACCAGCCCTCCAGGAAAATTCTTGAGTGATAATTTAAACAATTAGATACGATTATTTTAGTATTGTTAAAATCAGGTAAATGGTCAGTTTCTATGGCATGTTGTACTATTTTTGAATGTATATCACGGTTTTTGAAATTTGTTTTATGTTCCTTAATTCGAGTATGAAGAGAACGACCAGTTTGACCAATATAAACTGAACTACAAGATTTACAAGGGATATTATAAACAACACCAGTACGGGAAAAAGGGGGGATAACAGTTTTAAAATTTGAAAGGAAATTACGAATTAGAAATTGAGGTTTATAGGAAACAGATAAATTAACAGTGCGTAAAACTTTGGCAATAGATTCAGAAATATTTTTATAGTATGGAATAGTAACAAACGATTTAGGTGAATTAGATGAATTAGTTTTATGATTATCCTTATTAAAATCATACTCTTTTAATTTTCTTTTAAGCCAGCGAGAGGGATAGTTATTACGCTTTAAGTCTGAAAAAATCCTTTTCAATTCAAACTGGAAAAGTTCATCGGTACTGCAATATAATTTTGCGCGGTGAAGTAACGTATGAAAAACAGCAGATTTATGTGAAGAAGGGTTAACTGAATTAAAATTTAAATATTGTCCTGAAAATGTAGGTTTCCTATAAACAGGAGTAACAAATTTAGAATAAGTATCAGAAAATGAACGCTCAATTAAAATATCTAAGAAAGGGAGTTTATTATCTTTTTCTTGTTCTAAGGTAAACTGAATTGAAGGATTAACGGAATTAGCATATTTAAGAATATCAGATACATAATGATTATCAGTGATTATAAAAACATCGTCCACAAATCTACGCCAAAAATAAATTTTTTTATGTAAATGAGAATTAATTTGATTTTCAATAAACTGCATGACTATTTCAGCAACTCTAACTGAAATGGGGGAGCCCATAGCAGTGCCATTAATTTGTTGGTAATAAGAATTATTAAAACTAAAACAGTTGGAAGTTAAACAAAAAGAAATAAGTTCAATTAAAGTATCAGTATCTAAATAATTGTTGAAAGAAATGTTATCGCAAGATTTTCGAATAATATCACAAGCATAAGGGATAGGGATAGATGTGAAAAGAGAAACAACATCTAGTGAAATCATTAAACTATCAGAGGGAACATTACTTTGTTTTAAATCATCAAGAAAGCTATAAGCAGAAAGTATTCTAAACTGGGAATTCAATGTAAAAGGTTTAAGATAATCAGACAGAAAACGAGATAAATTATACAGTGGGGATTTAGAATAATCTATAACTGGACGAAGAGGAGAATCTGGTTTATGTATCTTTGGTAAGCCATAGAAAATAGGTGCTGAACCGGAGTAACATCTCAAAGTTTTAGCTGTAGAAGAGTCAAATAATTCAAGTTTTTCAAATTTACTAATTAAACTGTTCAATTTTCTCTGGATGGCAGGGGTATTATCTTTATTAAGCAGTTTATATGTAGAATTATCATTTAATAAAGTTAAAGCTTTCTTTTCATAATCATGCCTATCCAGAATAACTGTAACACGGCCTTTATCTGCACGAGTAACAACAATTGAAGGATCACTTGACAACTGTTTCAGGATCTTTACTTCGGATGAGTGATGAGGAGGAGTATCATATGAATTACGCAACAAATTTTTCGAAATTTCAGTTCGTATGTGGTGCTTATCTTGCACAGAAAGTCTATTAACATGAGGTTCAATAGCAGATAAAAGCCTAGGAACATCAACTTTAGGTCTACCAATAGAATAATTCAAACCACGATCAAGAATTGACAATTCATTGTCCGAAAAATTACGAGACGACTTATTCAAGGTCCAAATAGGATTATGATGAGGAGGAGAGATCTTGGCAAGCGATGACTTGGATACCAAATTATTAAATTTCTTAAGAAGCTTGGCCCGATGGCGATCTTGTAACGTCTTGCTTTGAGTAGATAAATAGTACAAAACTCCATTACGATCATAAGAATCAAGTGAGTTAAGTAATTGAGATAACTGTAAATGCAGAAGCTTTCGAGCTGATTTTAAAGTAGAAAAATTAAGCGAAATAGCCGCTGAAATAAACCGCAAACTTGATCGAAAAGCAATCCTTTTACCAAATTCAGAATTCACAAGAAGTTTAACTTTAAAGGAAACCGGGATAACATGAGCTTTTTTACATTTCAGGAGAAACTCTTTCTGACAATTCAGGCGTACTTTCTTGATGATTTAAAACAAAGTAATGTTCCCTCTGATAGTTTAATGATTTCACTAGATGTTGTTTCTCTGTTCACATCTATCCCTATCCCTTATGCTTGTGATATTATTCGAAAATCTTGCGATAACATTTCTTTCAACAATTATTTAGATACTGATACTTTAATTGAACTTATTTCTTTTTGTTTAACTTCCAACTGTTTTAGTTTTAATAATTCTTATTACCAACAAATTAATGGCACTGCTAAGGGCTCCCCCATTTCAGTTAGAGTTGCTGAAATAGTCATGCAGTTTATTGAAAATCAAATTAATTCTCATTTACATAAAAAAATTTATTTTTGGCGTAGATTTGTGGACGATGTTTTTATAATCACTGATAATCATTATGTATCTGATATTCTTAAATATGCTAATTCCGTTAATCCTTCAATTCAGTTTACCTTAGAACAAGAAAAAGATAATAAACTCCCTTTCTTAGATATTTTAATTGAGCGTTCATCTTCTGATACTTATTCTAAATTTGTTACTTCTGTTTATAGGAAACCTACATTTTCAGGCCAATATTTAAATTTTAATTCAGTTAACCCTTCTTCACATAAATCTGCTGTTTTTCATACGTTACTTCACCGCGCAAAATTATATTGCAGTACCGATGAACTTTTCCAGTTTGAATTGAAAAGGATTTTTTCAGACTTAAAGCGTAATAACTATCCCTCTCGCTGGCTTAAAAGAAAATTAAAAGAGTATGATTTTAATAAGGATAATCATAAAACTAATTCATCTAATTCACCTAAATCGTTTGTTACTATTCCATACTATAAAAATATTTCTGAATCTATTGCCAAAGTTTTACGCACTGTTAATTTATCTGTTTCCTATAAACCTCAATTTCTAATTCGTAATTTCCTTTCAAATTTTAAAACTGTTATCCCCCCTTTTTCCCGTACTGGTGTTGTTTATAATATCCCTTGTAAATCTTGTAGTTCAGTTTATATTGGTCAAACTGGCCGTTCTCTTCATACTCGAATTAAGGAACATAAAACAAATTTCAAAAACCGTGATATACATTCAAAAATAGTACAACATGCCATTGAAACTGACCATTTACCTGATTTTAACAATACTAAAATAATCGTATCTAATTGTTTAAATTATCACTCAAGAATTTTCCTGGAGGGCTGGTACACAAATCAACATTTTTCTCCACTTAATGAGGCATGCGCAGTTCCTGATGAATACGTTGTACTCACATAAAGTCTGTTGTTCATCTCATCATTTGCACTTGATGTTTATACTGATGAGGAGCCTGTAATAGGCTCGAAACGTTTAAATTTATGTTTTTGTGTTTTTAATATTTTAAAGTGTATATTTTTAATATGTATTATCTCAGTTTTAGTGTGATTAAAATATAATTTTACTACGAGACGTAATTATTTTTAAATATTTTAAAAATATAATCATAATTAGAATTGAAATATTGAAATTTTAAAATATTTCAGCGCCATCTGGCGGTAGAAATTTCTGTAATCTACTGTTCAATTCCAAATCAACAAAGCTTTCAAATGATGTATTACTTATGAAATTATTTTAATTAGAAGCTGAGATAAAAAAGAAATCCAAATACCTTGCCTTAAAATCTTAATATGCCAACCAATTTCAAATGCTGTAACTCTTTTTTTTGCCTTTTTTCCCTCTGCCTCAAGCCCTCCCTAATAATCGCACTCTTTCAAAAATATTCACAATCGAATTATCGGGCATTAAAACTACATACTACGAAATTTCGAGGGCTGAAAATACTGCAAAATATAAAAGAAGACAATCTTTTTCCAATAAATATGTCATTTTTTTAATTATTCATATATTTTCATGAAAATTGAACAGTAGCTTTATAATATGCTGTTTAGGCCGAATATTAATTCAAATGTAACGTGAATGAAAATTTGAAAAAAATTTAAAATTGCAATTTTTTCCCCCAGTATAAAACACATGATATCTTAATTGATTAGAACCATTTCCGTTTTCATCAGACGTCTCGTATGTGTTTTGTTTCCGATCGATACCGCTTAGAAAATCGTCTGCCTGTTGCCAACTAAACTTCATAGTTTAGTTAATTTTAAAAAATCTAATTGATGTATCGATAAGCCGCTTGCACTCTTAGATTCGGAAAAAATTCCCCTTTCATTTGGTACCAAATTCGTAATGCTCGGACTAATATTTCTAATTTATTTTCCATTTTTTCTGCTTTTAACTCCGTTAAAATATCTACTTTTATGCAATCGAGGTGAATTCTGAGGCATTGAGATCGCTTTTTGATTAAGACATAGGTCCACATTTTAATTAATATCTCCGCAACTAATTAAAATTTTTAAATTCTGTTTTGACTATCAACTCGGGAAGGCTTCTGAGCACCCGTATGTCAAATTTTATACTTCTGAGTTCAGTAGGGGCTGAACGTATAGATGCACAGACAGACAGAGAGACAGACAGACAGACAGACAGACAGACATCTTCTTTTACTATTATAGATATAGATTATTATAGATTAGCGCAGGTTAATTTTACCCTTGAAATGAGAATCAAACACTTCAAAGAGAATTAAAAATAAATGTTTCTACAGTGTTATAACAAATTAAACTTTTCATGTTTTCGTAAAATAGAATAAATAGAAAGTAATATAAAAAGAATACAGGTTGTTTTAAGGAATTTGAATGCAGACTCCAGTTTCAAAATTTAAACACAATACCATATCTTTTCAGAATTTAAGCAGCTTCGGCAGCATTTAATTAAACAGTAATATGATATACAATATAAATTAAGCTCAACTGTTTCAATTAAACATAGCTTTTTTATATTTTTTTCACATAAAATGGCAATTTTTGGGAAACCAATAGGTTTCCCAAAGTTTAGGTTTAGTTAAATTGTAACAAAGTATTGAAAAGTATAGGTTTAGTTAAATTGTAACAAAATTCAGAATTATTGTGAAAATGAACAACGTTAACTTTATTTTAAAAAGTTGTTTATTTATTTACTTAATTTTCTTGTTTTATTTTAACATTTTACCATAGAATAATAATAATAAGAAGGAGCATGCCAATACTCTTAATGCTTACAAACCCCTTCTAGTGAAATGCCAGCGAAAGCTACTTTTGCTACTCAAAACCTTAAAGTAGGGCCATAGAAAAATAATAATATCGCTGTTTGTTGTGGCAACACAACAGCTTATTAGAAACACTTATGCTCCTTCTTCCTTTATTATTATTCTATGCATTTAACTATCTTGAAATTAGCGTTTTTATATGTTTTACCGATTTTAATATAAATAGTAATCAAACAAAAAATCGATTTTCACTTTACGCACACACACACACACACACACATATATATAAGGTAAATGCAGGTAATACGGTCACTTTAAGGATATAATTTTTTTAGTGATAGTAGTAATCGATTTAATGAAGAATAAAAGTTCTCTAAAAGAGAGGACTCTTTTTAGTACTCGGAATTCTTTTATAATTTGCAATAAACAAGAGTTAAACCTGCAGATTTTTTTTTTTTTTTTTTTTTAATAAAGATTAGATGATGAATGTAATATGCTCATATGCAGGTAATATGCCCATAGGTAAAACATAATAAAAATATTCATATTTAACGCGTGGAAATACATCAATTATTACAAGAACAAATTTAATTTTTGAAACTTTACAAAAATTAATGAAAAGAAAATTTAGAAAATAATGTTAAGCAAAATTTCAGCAATTTTCGGCAAATGTTTAAGCAATTTTAAACATTAACGGTCAAAAATGTCTTTAACTTATTTTGACTTCACATGTATGGCAAGTAAAAACTCTTTTATATTTCTTAGAAAGTCCTACACATTCCTCGTGCACATAATTATGACACACAACACATAATATCATATCCCCAACTTTTTCCGTGTTGTAAATACAGCTAAATGAGCATTCTTTATCATTTTTCTTTGATCGGGGACCTTTCCGGCTATTATTCGCAAACTGATATCTTTTTTTATCGCTGTTGTGATGTATGAGTGTATTCAGTATTACTTCGAGAAGTTTTGGGAAATTGGTCTTTTTTCAAAATCAGAGTACGATAGTTAATTGCAGGTTTTATGATAGCAGTAGTTGAAAGACAAGGAATATGACGAACCTGTTTTTCAGAAGATGTATCTGGAGAAGAAATTTGCTTTCCTCTTTTGGCACTATTGTTTGTTGGTGGCACTATTCTTTTCTCGCAGACACAGAAATTGGAGCAAAATCTTCCTCAGTGATTACACTGACAGGATAGATAGGATTAGATTGACAGTATAGATACCTATCCATTTGAAGCCACATTTAACGTTGGAAATGTCAATGTCATAGCTTTAGCCCAAATTGATTTGAAGGAAAATATTCTTCCAAATCGAGCTTTTTGAATGTTTTCATGGTTAGTTTGTTTCAAAAACAAAAGAAGTTCTTGGTCTCAAATTTGCTCAAATAGCACAAAACAGGATTTATCCAAAGGGTTCAGCTCACGCGGTTGTATTGATAGGTAAACAAGGTAGAAGAATGTCATTCTTGTTCACCCTCATCCATAATTAAGTTATTAAGATGGAACTCGATCCCATCAAAGGTGAGATAACAGCGTCCTTGTGGTTTAAATTTTGATACGTGCAGATAATATGGCCACTGGGCATATTGCCAACAATCATCAGATTTAAAAAACCGTTGATAATTCTGTCGGAAAACTCAGAAAAACGACCATCGCTTCATATACGTTTCGTTTGAACGCAACTGTAAAATATACAAGGTTGTTTTTAAAGTTAAAAAAAATATATTTAAACCAATCAGAGAACTTTCATCAAGAATATACTATTAAACTTATTAGGTTAATTTAGAGTAGCATATTACTTTAATGTGGCAGTAGTATATACAATATACATAAATGCCGTTAAAGCTCGAAATACGGTAATGTGCAGATTACCTAGCTAATCTACAGATTAACTGAAATGTCCCGTTAAAGTGCGGAATCAAGAGTTTTCCGCATTTTAACTAGGTAATCTGCATATTAGCGGCTTCTGTGTCGTTAAAGTTCAAATGTTTCCTTCGAGCCTTAGTTTTTTTTTACATTCACAATGACGTCAAACAGTCATGTGATACAGATAGGCGAATGACCTTCAAACATAAAATAAAACTTTCACCCCTTCCGCTCCGCTATGATAAACAATGCAAAACGTGGAGGAAGCGATGCATGATTAGGTTTCTTATTATGATAAACACAAAATTTAAAGTAACAAGTAAGTTATGATTGTTTTAATTTTGATTTTATTTCTTCTCTTTTTTAATTCTGTCAATATAAATTTGATAAGGGCCTGCATTTTATTAATGAAATCTAATCTCAATTAAAAACTCTCTCTCGTGAAATTCCATTTTGAATTATGAATATTAAATGTACAGCACAGTAATTATTTCCTCCCGAAATAAAACTATTAAACCACAACTTTTTAAAACTAATTTATTTTAAAGTTAATTTAAATTACTATTAGTTACTTAAAAAAAATAGTATTAAGTTTTAACTCTGAAAAATATTATGTTATTATTTAATAAATATTTAATATGAAATTTTTGTGCATTTTTTAGCATTTCTCATTGCTATATATACATTTTTTTTTTTTTTCTTTCAAGTTTCCTTTATACATTTTATGTATCATGATTATATATATATATTTATTTATTTTTCTTTATTTTATTTTTTTTTTTCGCTTTTTCAGATAATTTCGTTGTAGTTTATCACGTAAAATGTGTTAATAAAGTTTATTATTATTATTATTATTATAAAATTAATATATTTGCTAAACTTGTACAGATATACGTATGTATGCTGCAAAGTATAGTTTAATAAAACATTGGAAAACTGTCGTTTTAATTTTTATGCGATCTAAAAAATATTAAAGCAGTTTTAATTATTTGAAGAACTTCTTAAATAATGCTTCTGATTTGACTAGTTTAATATTTCTATAACGAATTAAAAATTGGTGCATAATTAAAAAAAAATAATTATAATAATAGCAATATTAAGTTGTTAATAAAACATTTTTTTTTATTATTTATTTAAATGGTTAAATATTTTTATTTGAAAAGAAATTGTTACTGTATTACAATTCTAACATTCATTTATAAAATAGAATTTATTGAAAGCTATCAAAGATATTATATTTCATATTAAAAATGCATAACATTTTTAAACTTATATTGACAGAATGAAAAAGATTAAATAAATAAAAAATTTAAAACAAATATAACTTTAAAAGACATAAAAATTAAAACACATGCAGATTAAAATAAGTAAAGAAAGAAAGAAAAGAAAACTAATTTTTTTTTTTTTTTTTTTCGAATGAAAAAAACAAAACAATTACAACACAGTGTGCTCTAAAATTACACCATAGATCTTATTTTCACTTTAACGAGTGCCTAGTAGGTAATGTGCAGATTACCTAGATAATTCGCAGATTACCTAGGTAATTTGAGAAATAAAACAATTTTCTCCACTTTAACGGATCACCCTAGTTAATGTGCAGATTACCTAGCTAATCTGCAGATTAACTAATTTCTGCACTTTAGCTGTAACATATATATAGTTGGACAATATAGACATTTATATTGTCTATAAATTCAGCAGGCATGAAAAATACACTGCAGTGAAATTCAGCATAGCAAGTATATTTAGAACACAATCTAAAATAAATGTAGTTCATTTGCAAATACAGCTTTAATGTGTCAGTATTGTGTAGCCCAGTAACCGAACAACGAATGCATTTCATAGCATATTGTTTGTGAAATTTAGTTTTATACATGTAAAAATGCATAATATATATAGCATTTTATTTATTGTAATTTAAATATGTTAAACCGTATCAACAGGAAATTTTTCAATAGATGTTATGTATTGAAATATTTTTTTTTTTTTTTTTTTGCCCCTGCGCCCAATACATTTGTTCGATTTAAATAAAATTTTGAAGTAATATTCTCATAAATAAATGCCAGAATGTCGTGTTAATACTTATGACAATAACGCAGGTCTCTGAAATCATACTTTTCTTCATATTTTTAACACTGTGTTTGGTGTCTCTAATATGTTTTGATGCACTGAATTCAGAAATTCTTGTCTTTTTATCCTGTCACATAAGGGCTTTTCACAAACAAGGATGAAGTTCGGAAAAATTCATTCAGAGGCTAAAAGAAGTTCGGAACTATTTATGCATTATAATGCATTAAAATGGGCTATTATTTAAACATTACCTTTTAAATGTGTTTATTTACATAGGAGCTCCCTTTAGAGCTTTTGGTCTTGTGTTCGGCTTGAGGACCTTAAGGGGGAGAATTCTGTATAAACGTCCAACAATAATATGCTAAAGTATTAACACTCAATCGTCCATGATACCTCCTATAAATTTTTTTGATGTCTTGGTGAAATAACTCTACTTCTTCTTTACAATTATCACCCAGATTTTCCAGGAAATAGATTTCATGGATGTTGAAAAAGTGAAGTTCTAAGCTCAAAAATTCACATTTTTTGTAAAAACTGTACGTGACAGAAATTTTATATATATATATATATATATATATATTTTTTTTTTTTTTTAAATCAACATCTAGAAATACACCAGAAAAAACACATTTCCATGAAAAAATAAATTTCATCACTGACCTGTATAATTGCTTTTACTTATTTTGATCAATGTTTCACAGACACGAACATTGAACCAGCCGCTAAAAACATGATTTTTTGCATTCAGAGGACTTCAAAACGGGGAAATACACCAGAAACTCAGTTTGAAATATGCAATCCAAAAGCATTGTTTTCTGCAAAAACAGTATTTTTCAAAACAGTATAATGCAAGAAAATATTATCTTTATTTATTTTAAAATAAATTTAAAAGGCATTTATATTTAAATAAATGTAAAAGGGCATACGGTTCTGACTGAATCTGTGGAACTAGAATTTTACCATCAGTTTTAGAAAAGCTTGTATTTCTCCATCTCTCTCTTTCATTATATATATATATATATATATCTTGAAAATTAGTAGAAATAAAACTTGATTTTTTTTTTTTAACTTGAAGCAGAGTATTAATAAACCAATGTGCAAATGCAGCAAAGGGAAATAAATATAAAATAAAATTTAATCGACAAACTGATAATAAATGAAAAGTAATCCCAAAATACACGGGGAACTTTATCAGGCGACCCCCCTCCCACCTGTAGGGAATGGAAAACGAGAAGTTTCAGAAGAAACGTGTGCTTTTTAGCAAAAACAAACAACAACAACAAAAGAAAAAAATACGTTTCCAGGTCCCGAACTTCTCATAGATGAAAACAAAAACGAATTCAAGATTAGAATTGAATTAATGCACTTGAAGATTAGATGAAGATTTGAATTGAATTAAGTGAATTCGAATCGAATTGAATTATTTGATTTAAATACTTTTTTAATGTTTTACATCAAAAAAGTAATTAAATTCACAAATAAGAACAATTATAAATATATCAGTATAAAAATACAAAAATATAAATATTTTTAAGGACAAATTTGTATGACAGGTAGATTGAAAATCATTGAAAAATCCCCCCACCAAAAACAGAGATACCTCTTCAGCTGGTAGGGCCACTTACGAGTTCTTAAATGTCGCTCGAGCTCTTAAATGTCAGATTTCCTCTGTAAAAAGTCGGGGGCTAGAAACGCATTTTTTGGCTAAAAAACACACATTTCTTCAGACACTTCTGATTTTCTATTCCCTACATGGAGGGAGGGGGGATACCCTGTGGAAGGCCCCCATGTGTTTTAGGATTACTTTTCCTTTATTATCAGTTTGTTTATATATATATATATATATATATATATATATATATATATATTACAAAACTTGTTACACAAGTTTCAAATTAAAAATTTTTTCAGAAAAATAGCACGCAACAGGAAAACCAAATCACAAACGATATGAAATCACAGTACACTTATACACACGTGCATGTACTTGCATTTCTATATATATTTAAAAATGATGTAGTTTTATGAATATATATACAACGTTAATGAAATTTGAATAATATTTTAATAAAAAAAAATTTAGTATAGTGTTTGACAATGCTAGCGATAACGTTAAAAAATAATACTAGGTTTAAATGTTTTTAAATGTAATTATAGACTCTATTTTTACTAAATAAAGGAACAGCAAAATCAAGCTAAGGTAATAGAGCTAAGGCACAGGAGGTACGTTTAACATGATAAAGCTAACATTTGGTTCATGGAAAAATTTACCTTTGGTTATAAAATATATATATACAATAATTTTTTAATCATGTTTATTTTTTCCGTGCATAAAGTTACATAAACACGCACAATCGCATGCTAATCTTGCAAGAATTTCGTTCATTTCGCTTTCTTTTACATTGGATATTAATACTTAAACTGACATGTCCCTTGTAAGTGATGCATTTTTACATGATAAAATGCAAATTTTAAATATTAAATTTAAAGAAAATATCACCTAGCTTAAATTGATTTTAAAAAGAACTATATCATTTAAAAAATATACAACAAACGTGCATAAAATGTATAGCCAAATACCTATATGATCGCACACAGTTATTAAAATAAATAAATAAATAAAAGTAAATTTTATTTATTTTTATTAAAGTTAAATGCGATAAAGGCAATTTCTTAAATACTTTATAGTAGTCTGTACATGAATGAAAACTATAAACTCTAAATATTGAATACTGTTGTTTACATTAATGCTTTGAATTTTTAAATATAATTCTTATTCTTATTCTTATTCTTTTTTCTTTTCTTTTCTTTTTTTTTTTTCAAGCATATCTATATTTTTAAAATTATATTTGTCTCTGTATTAATTAAAAAGTATTATCCTACAAAAAATTCCCGTTAGTTTGATTTAAATATTACGGTGAAATAATATGTAAGAGATACTCTTAATATAATATAATGTTTACTAAAACAGAATGTGATTAATAATTTAGTCAGTAGGAAAAACTATTTGGCTAACCTCTAAATAAATGACGAATCACGAACATTTTTGAATTGGTCTGGAAAACATTGTTGGTATATGCTATTGTTAGAATTGGGAAGATGGAGCGTATATATTTCAAGGCGCCTTGTAGCAAAAAATTTGGAATTTGCTACATGGAAAAATTTTTGAGGTCGTGAATCAGCTGGATGTTCAAGGTATCTGGTTTATTTACATATTTAAAATAATATTGAAATATAAAGTATTTCATGGTTCTTTTAAAAACAAAGTTATGCTAAAATATAAAGCCCAGTTAATAAGCATTATTACTTTTATAATAAAATACACTAAAATCATAAATGTCATGAGATACCTCTGAATATCGCGTCAGAGCACCTTCTACCCAACAAAGTTAAGAAATTCAACATGGCGTGGACTCAGCAGGTCGTTGGAAATCCCTGCAGAAATATTGAGCAATGTTGCCTCTATAGCCGTCCATAATTGCGAAAGTGTTGTCGATGCAAGATTTTGGACATTAAGCGAACTGTTGATTATGTCCCATAAATGTTCGGTTGGATAAATGTCGGGCAATCTAGGTGGCTAAAGCATTCACTGGAATAGTCCAGAATGTTTTTCAAACCAATTTCGAACAATTGTAGCCCGATGACATGGATCACTGTCACCAATAAAAATTCCATCATTGTTTGGGAACATAGAGTCCATGAGCAGTTGCAAAAGTAGGAAGTAGTGGGAAGTATGCTAAGTAGCTGAACTTAACCATTTATTGTCAATGATCTGTTCAGTTGGACCAGAGGACCTAGTCCATTCCATGTAAAAACAGACCTCACCATTATGGAGCCACCAGGCTTGCACAGTGACTTGTTGACAACTTGGGTCCTTGGCTTTGTGAGGTTTGTGCCACATTCGTACCATCCGCTCTTACCAACTGAAATTGTGACTCACCTGAGACAAACCCATAGTTTTCTAATCATCCCTGTCCGACAGATATAACCACGAGCCCAGGAGAGGCACTGCAGTCGATTTCGTGTTGTTAGTACGGGTACTCGAGTCGGATTTCTACTGTAGCCCATTAAAGCCAAATTTCGATTAACTATTCTAACTGACACTTCCGTCGTACGTCCCATATTGATGGTTGTAGTTATTTCACGCAGTGTTTTTTGTCTGTTTACATTGAGACGTCTACGCACGCAACGTTGGTCTCGGTCATTAAATGCACTCAATCGATCACTGCTTTGTCCATGTTGGGATATTAGGCATTCTCAGCCTTTTCTTGACACTGTGGATCTCGAAATGTTGAATTTTTGCACAATTTCCGAAATGGAATATCCCATGTGCGTTGCTCCATTTACCATTCGGCTTTCAAAATCTGGTAATCCCCGTCGTGCGGCTATTATTTCGTCATAAACCTTTTCACATAAATTGCTTGACTACAAGAAAAAAAAAAAAAGAAAGAAAGAAAGAAAGAAAAGGAAAGAAAGGAAAAGAAAAGAGAAACTTGTCAATGCATTGCCTATTTTCACATTTTGTACGTGATACTACTGTTATCTGTCATTTGCATTCCCATGTCTTATTTGACCTCAGTGTAATATCATATTTACATTATGTTTCTACAAAAAAAAAAAAAAGCAGAAAACTTTATTTGTTAATAGATAAATTAAAACTTTTTTAAGGATTAAAAATAATATTTTTTTTTTCAATGAATTAAATTAAAAGAAAGAAATGTTGTAAAAATATTATTTTCGGGAAACTTTTAATGGGATTCCTTCCTGTTCGGGAATTAAGAAAAAAAAATATTACTACATGAAAATGCTTAATCTGGAAAAAGCTTCAACATGTTAAAAAAATTCCACAGCAAGGTGTAAAAATAAGAACAAATCTTAAAGCATTTGTTCAGCTTATTAGTAGTCATAAAATGCAAGCGCGCAATGGAGTATTTTTTGTGGAAATAAAATGGAATAATATTAGTAATGAAAAATTTTCTGATGTAAATACTGTAAAAAAGGCTACAAATTCTTTATTTTGCATGATTAAGAGTTAAAAAAGGTATTGGATCCACATTTGGATAACAATTTATTTATTCAGTAAAAATACTTGCTTTAGAAATAAAGAAGATATATTGAAATTATTTTCTCTTGCACATTTTTAAAGAATAATGTAGAATTTTAATTTCCTTTTAAAAATACTTTAATATTTTATGGGAAATATTGATAAGAAAAAAAAATTGAATTAAAATCAAAATAGTTTTAAAATTTAGGTTTAACATTTTTTTTATTATATATATATATTTGATCATAATTATTTAGAAATACAAATTTAAAATAATCTAAAAAGGAAAACAACAGTAAAAACTATTGAAGACTGTTGATAAGAAAAAAATCAAAATGTCAAATATGATTTGATAAATAGAAGAAATATTTTATATAACACTAACATAGTTATAACATTTTCAAATGATTGGAATTTTTGATAAATATATATAAAATGCATATAATGAAAAACTTTTTTAAATAAATATTTACATATGAAATATAAAGGTAAAGCACAAAGAATCTACTTAACTCATAAATCAATTAAATTCTATAATATATTTAATGACATTGATTAAATCTTATCGTATGTAAAAGTTTCAAAAATACCACTTTATAAGGAATTTAAAAAGTCTTATGGTTTCACATAATTTTATTTTGTAGATTTGTAAATAAACTTTTTTAGAATAATTTAGAAAAGCTAACTGATCAGCTGAGATGAGAAACGATGACATACAGTGGACCGAAGCATAGCCGGCAGCGGATACTATTATTACGATATTTTAGAGAGGCATGCTATTGCAACAATCGCAGCTATCGTAGATCACAAATCGGATCGTACACTGGGCAGCAAAAGTATCCGATCACTTGCAATAATCCCTGTCTAAAAAAGGTA
Organism: Salticus scenicus; assembly: GCA_963930645.1. Lineage (NCBI taxonomy): Eukaryota > Metazoa > Arthropoda > Arachnida > Araneae > Salticidae > Salticus > Salticus scenicus. Next base: position 251,263,330 of record OZ005650.1, read on the forward strand.
CACTTAATACTGCTTTGTTAAGTAAATCCTTGTCGAATCATGTTGTTAGACTGAATAAGAACATGACTCGACAAGGATTTATTTAACAAAGCGGTGTTAAGTGTACTTTTTTTAGACGGGGATTATTGCTAGTGTTAGGATACTTTTGCTGCCGACTGTACAATCCGACTTGTGATCTACGATAGCTGCGGTTGTTACAACAGTATGCCTCTCTTAAACTTATATGGACGGTATTTTAGGGTTCTTTTTTTTTTTTTTTTTTTTTTTTGTACATATATTTTTATATTAGTATAATATATTGCACTGAAAGAGATACCATGTTTTTTTGCAAAAATGTTTGCACATTTCATCTACAAATAGGGATTTAAAGATAGAGTTTTAGAATTTTTCAATAAAAATTTAGAGATAGATTTTTAGGATTTTAAAAGTACAGGGAGACTCATGCAAGGAAATTAAGCCTAATCGAGTGTAATGCAGACATTACTAACTTTTAACATCTTCCAAAAAAGTTGAAAAGGGATTGCAACTTCGTTTATCTGCCCATCTAATCGTTTGTCAGTCTGTTCGGGATCTAACTCAGGTAAATATTCATGGAATTCCTTAAAACTAATAAATGTTATTCAAGCTTATAATAGGATGTTCTTTATCGAAAATAATGTAAATACTGCCATTGAATTATGTACAGGAACACACGAAACAGTTTCGAAGTATTACGGCATAAGTGAGATGTTTCTTTAAAGCATATTTTAACGCCTTTACTTTACACAAATTATAATAAAAATAAATTTCGTTTTTCATAAGCACGAAGAAATATTTTCTATTTAATACAGCGGTAATATCAGCGGTACGTTTAGTGGTCAGCATAGGGCAACAATAAAATAGTCAGATATATTACAGGCTACAATTGAAAATTGCTGGAATTGAACTTCGTTTCTAAAAAGCATTTTTAACACATTCCACAGTGTTTAAGAGTGAAAATTAATTCAATTATTCTCTCTGTATGTCTCTCAGTGTTCGTCTTTTCGTTAATTGTTTAACATTTAGTATTTAAATTTTTAACGCAAACATTTTTGAGGCATTGAAAAAAATCAGAGCAGCGATTAAAATATTAAATTAACTTGTAAGGTTAGGGGAAGATTTCTTAAGAAGTTCGCAAATCGGAGTTGCGAAAATCTTAGTTCGGTTAAAAGTCACTACTCTACTTAAGAAGGTATTCTACGAGTTTAAAGTAAATGTTTCAGATTTTGCGAAATATAGCAGGTTGGAAGAAATTGAATAAGTTTGTCGGAAGGCATGTTACGTGGGAAATGCAAATTTATGTTACAAAGTATAAAAGGCAGGATAAAACGTTATTCGGGAGTTTTTGTGGGGAGAGGAGGACTGTTGTGATTTTTGAAGTTCATTACGGGTTTTGCTATATTCGAGGAGATAGAGTCAAATGCCGCTCAGATTATAAAGAAGCATAGTAAAGCTTCACGCCGTTAAGTTGATGGAAGTAAATATGGGTAATATCAAGTTATTCATTATATTTGCATCAAAGTTATAGATCATTTATATTTTATCATACTTTTAAAAAGTATCCACATTCTTCCTTCTTTAATTAAATATTTGATAAGTTGAACTATCGCATTTCAGTGTTTATTTCTTACACATACAGCAGGTTCAATTATGAATGATGAAGGCGTCAATTCCTCACAAGGGCGTTACATTTCGTTACAAACATTTATGTTCTATGGTGACTATATTAGAGTACCTTTATAATAAAATGGCGTAAAAATATTTACATTAAACCAAAGTTGGTGATTTTTATTTATTTTTTATTTTATTTTTTTATTTTTATTTATTTTCTAAGTTAATGAGGACCAGAAAGTTAATAATTATGATAAATAATTTCCTTGAAACAATTTTTAAAACTTAAAATAAATAATTCTAAGAAAATGGACTGTCCTCGAATTTCAAAGATATATGATTACTATAGTTAAGCCCGAATGTTTATTTTAAATATCAATAAAGAAATAATAATATAAAATATATATTTAATATCAAAACAAGATTTTTCTTATACGTAATTTAAAAACAAAGTGAAACATCCAAGGCAGAATATTTTTAGAGTGGTAAATTATACAATTATGAAATGATGCAGGCTCTTTTATCTTACTTATGTGTAAAATTCATATGCAAAATTTCTATATGAAATTGTTAATTATGCATTGATATAGAAACATTATATTTATCCATATTCGAAAAAAAATAGTGCAATTTGCATAAAGATTTTTGTTTGGGTAATTATAATAATTATTGAAAAGTTTAAAACTTTTAAAATAAGCTTTATTGAAAATCTTACATAAATTTTATGCAATGCTATTGTAAAAAATCATAATCTATCTTCAGAGATTCGAGAAATTATCTATCGTGGTAGTGCAATTTTTGAATTCATAATAGCGGTCATAATATGATTCTGAATGGTCCATTTATTATTAAAAGGCGCAGGCTTACGGAAAAAACCTTTTACATGACACTAAAATACAGACAGGCAGATGTACAAACGTATATTTGAAAGTTTAAACAACTTTAAACAATTTAATTTATTCCATTTTGAATTTAATTTTATTAAATAAATTATATGTATATATTTTATACGTGCAATCATATGTAAAATTAAAACTAAAGAGAGTGAGGAATGAATTATATTATGCTTTAGGGTACTAATAATGTTATTTCAAATTTGTTATTTTAACAATTAATCTTTGTGTCATATGCGAGCACATTTGAAAATCAATGAAAATTCACAGGAAATTCCTACTATTGAAATGTTCATTTTCTGAGCTTTATATATATAATGAAATTTCGATTAATCATAAAAATACACATTCATTCGTATTCTGTAGACATTATTTTCAATTATTTCACTGCAGTTTTTTTTCTTTAATAGTTTAATTTTTGATTCTATATTCGCATTTTATGAATGTTTGATCCACACTGTAACGTAGTGGTAAAATGTTTATATGCAAGGTATATCACTCCGAGTTCCAATCTTGACACAGACAAAAGGGAATTTTCTGTTAATTGAAATATTCAGTACTACAAAATCGTTGTAATAAATCGAATAACTTAAGGTTGAGTTTCTTACATCATTAATGTGATTTAATTAAACGCGATTTCAGTTGTTTCCTTTCATCAAGAGGAATGAGTTACAATTGATTCAAGTTCATTTAATTTATTTCTTTCACTTTAAGCGACTACTTATTTAAGGTATATATCACTATGTATATATATATATATATATTCCTCTATATGATTGATATATTTAAGGTAAAGCTAGGAGAGTATGCGCACAATTCGACAAAACATTATACAAAATCTAAATTTTTATTTTTTGCTAAACAGTTCGTGCATAGCTTTAACTTGATCCTTCTTCTACGCATTTCTATAACTATTTTGTTGTTTTATTATGATTTAAAGCAACAGCTGTAATAAAACCAAGAGAGCTATTTTGCGCAATCTTTTCTTATAGGGTAGGAGAGATTGCGCTTAATTTTAACTACAATTAAATTGTAACAATGATAAATTGCACTTAAATGACATTGGTATAAGGTTTTTTTAAACAAACATTTTTATATTACATGTAGGTATTTCGATTTAATAAAATAAATGTAAAAAAATAAATAAATCAGATTAAAATTTTTATTTAAAGAAAATAAATTAAAGAAGCAGATAAAAAAAAAAAAAAAAAGGACAAGATAATAAAAAGTAACATTTAGTTCCTAGATAATATGTTTAACTTAAAATTAATAAAGTTCATTTTCAGTTTCAATGGTTTCTTGTTTGTTGACCTATTCTGTCGTTGCCTATAATCGCTTTACGTTATAAATTATGCAACTGTCACGCAACCACCTGCCACAAGTAAAATTTATAAACGAGTCTATGGGAAATCATTTAATTAAAAAATCTTTTGTAATACTATCATTCTATAAAAATTCCTAGAAAGGGGTTTTGAAAATTTTAGCAGACATTTTTGAAAACGAAACAAAATAACCCCGTTTAATCTTAGACTGTTCAAGCAATGAACATGCACATTTAAGTAGGCACTCCGCTATCGATATTGTAGAACTACCTGGAGTTTCTGAGCACCCATTGTACTCCCTACTGTTTATCCCCTATGTGCGCAGTTTTACATCATTTGAATAAAACTAAAAATAACTAATAATGATTTAGTAATTAACCTATTTCTCTTTAAAAATTGAAAATTTCAAAAAAGAATGTATTATAGTTATACAAATGTTCATTATCATTCGAAAAATAAATAAATAAATAAATAATAAGCCTCATTTTAAATAATTGTTTTAAATAGGGCAAAGTGGAATATGTTAACTTGGTTTATAATGCATCTGTTAAGCTTAATTTGAATCTAATAGTCACCATATATGTTTCTTAATATCTTTCTTCGTTATACTTCGCCTTAAAAATATGAAAAATTGATAGTTTATTAATTTGAGAAAGTGCTTCTATTTTCTCTTGTGTGCCCCTTTCAAAATTCTAAGTTCTGTCATATTGCTTTACTTGAGAAATAAACTCCACAATTTTTGATAAGGAAACCTAGTTTCGTTTGTATATTTTTTATATAACTACATTTTCTTCTATTATTGATATCTTCCTGAAAGTATACGGATACTGTTAACGTAAAAATAAATTAAACATATTTTGTAAAAAAAAAAAAAAAAAAAAAAAAAAGTAAATGTTGGCCGTCTGCACCCAATCTACCCTACCATTAAGTAAATTTCAGTCAGTTCGGCCCACAAGGAAAGGATTTCAATAAAACTAATACGAATGTGACCTGTAGATCTAATTTCTTTTGAGTAAGATCTGCTTTCAATAACCAATACAGGGGACACAAAAATAAACTTATACTAAAAATAATCAACTTTTTATAGAACTAAAACATACAATATTAAATATGTACTTTGTATTTCTTTTTCTCCTATATGGATATTATTTATTTCACATATTAATTAATTGTTTTGAAAATATATTTTTCGTACTAAAATTTCATTTTAAGACCGATTTCGAAAACTGATAACATGTCACGCGTGTTCACCTAGCTGTTCGTATTTTTCATCTATTTTACTGAACTATAGTGAACACGGACTAAGACCCATTAAAATAGACCACGGAGGGCATCAGACAGATAGCTTGATCCATCATGTTTAAAATTAGCATTAACCCACACCGCAGCAGAAACATCAATTTCGTTAGAACAGTAAAGTAATGAATTGTGAAACATTTTTATGTTATTTAACCTCTACACGTTAATCTAGAGTTGTTTTCATAATTTGAATATTTTTTTTCAGTTCTAGAACATGTATTCAAACAAATAAATCAATAAAACGAACTAAGAAACCAATTTATTATTTCTTTTGTCTGTGTCAAAGTTTATAAACTATAAGAAATTGCATTAAAACTAAAAGCTGTCATATACCCCCCCCCCTTTTTTTTTTTTTTTTTTTTTTTTTTAATCGAAATATATGTGTATGCATTGCAATACTCATTTTATAAATACGCACCATAATAATACTAACCGTAAGACTGTATTAGTTCAATCATTTTAAAAGAAAATTTATAGAAAATTAAGTTATTTGTAGTATACTTTTTTTTTTCGATATATTATACTTTGTCAGTGACGTAAATGATAAATACCTCACTGGAAAACGGCATAAGAATATGTATTAAAAAAGAAAAAAATACTTGAAAAATTCTTAGTAAAATGCATAAAAATATCTAAATAATTAATTAATTAAATAAATAAATAAATGAAAAGAAAATGAAAAAGTAAAGTAAAGTAAAAGTAAAAGAGAAAAAAGCAAAAAAAAGCTTCAAAAGAAAATTTGAAAGCTTTAAGTCTTTGGCTGAAACTTACTAATATGCATAAAAAAATCTCATTATCAGAGTTAATGACTTTCTTAAAGATTTCTTTTTTCTCTAATTAACTTAAGTCGTTCACTGCATTTGAACGTAGCTATAACTTTTAGGCAATATAATTGACACAAATGAAATTCTTTCTCTGGAAGTTTTAAAGAAAGCATTAATTAATATATTCATTTAATTAACTCTGAAAAATAATCCAAGGAGACGAATATTCAAGTCACTTCTACAAAGACTTCTCTTATCATATATTTGTATAAATTTATGAATATTCTAAAGAAAATTGTTATAAAAAATGATCTGTGTGTTTTAAAATGTTTCACTAACTAAGTAATTATGTATAAAACTTTCATGTGCAATAATGAATAAACAATAAAAATAAAATAAAATAAATGAATAAGAAAGTTTAAAGATTTTTGTAACTACTAAATATTTTATTATACTAAAAAATAACTTATTAAAAATATAATGTTTATGTTGTATACAACTTTATTGCTTATAGGATTAGGAAGTTAAAAAGGAAATCAATAATAAATTTTATAATATTTTATAGGTTTTTTTTTTTTCTTTTTTTTTTTAATAAATAACAGATTTAAATAACGTAACATTTTCCCAAATAAATGGAATGTCAATTTGTATTGTCTTTTAATGTGAAATTTTATAAAATATTTAGAAATACTTTTAGAAATGTTTAAAATTTTAAGTAAATTCTTCGAAGTTTTCTAGAATATAAGGTTGAAAGCAAGCACTTTAAAAATTATTAGTTTGAAATGTGCATTAAAAACTTAAAAAATTTAAAGATATCCTTGCTTTAAAATTGTACTGATTAATTACATATCTGCACATCTAAAATATATTTTTAAAAATATCACTGTTTATTAAAATAAGGATTATTACCCCAATCATGATTAATCTTACAGTTTTAATATCTTGAATTTACTAATATAAAATGTTGTGTGTAATCATCCTCGAAAAGCGGAAGTATTGCAGCTATGCTCTTATATGAAATTTGATTCATATTTACAATGAAATGCAGATAATAAAATCTTGTATTAGAAAATTTACAACTTAAAAGTTACTAATAAATTGAACGCAACTTCTACGCATTGCACTCCCACATCTGCAGAAGAGAAAACAAGTAATATTATAATTTAATTATTTATTCTTTTCACGTAACTATATACAAAGCATGTATTTAAAAAAAAAAAAAAAAAAAAAAAAAAAAAATCCGCGAATGGTGAAAAAATAACACGATGGTTAAAATGACGTGTTTGCGCATGCGCAAACAGGACATGTCAGCTCTGTATTTCATTGAAATGTAACCATTCCAATAAAAGACATGTGAAATGCCGTGACAGAGTGCATTTAAGCAATACGTAAACATCAAGCTTATCATAAATATTAGAAGAAACGGCGACGTGACTCCACGAACCGTTACTACATGTTTCTAGAACAGAAGCACTAAGAAAAATAAGTATTTATGACTGATTCAGATGATTTCACTACAGAAAGAAAAATGTTGATGATGAACCGCGTTCAAGTTTTCGAGAACAGGCACTTAGGCAAAACAATTTTAAACACCTCCTTCACTCACTGATTTTGTTCTATGCACATGCGCTAAAATCAATTGAGGTCCCGCTATCATTTTCTTATTTTCAATTTGTTGTGATACTTGATGTTTACAACATCACATCTTTCCCGACCAGGCACCTACATACTGATGAAGATTTCTTCAATTTATATTGAAAATCTATCCCAGTAATATCAAACAAGGAAAAGGGATTGGATTGGATTGGATTTGGGAATAAGGCCGATTGACTGCTATAGGCCCTAGGCCTGAGGGGGAGTGCCCTCCGTGGGGGTCTTTCTAAGGGGTCCCAGCCCGTATTACGCAAGTTTCGGAGAAAACCATGGAAAACTCCAAACGACTAGGCCGATGTGCGCTACCTGGGATCGAATCCGGCCCCTCACGTCTACCAGCCTTGAGCGCAGAACCGCTCGGCCGCTGGTAGGCACTCGCGACTAAATTTTCACATGGCCTCTTTTGAATGGTTACAGGACAAAACTGTACATTTAAAATTGGGATTTCAACATAGGCATCTGTTCTTGCTGATTTATTTAAGTTTATGCTTGCGTATAGGCACCTTTCGAACAATCTTATTTTCTAATTTTATTTTCGTAATTTTCACCGAAATTTTTAGATACACATTGCAAATTATAATCATTGTAAAGTTAAAATGAAGAAATTTTAGTTAGCTATGTTAATTTTTCTACGAGTATGAAAGTTTTTTTTTTTTTTTTTTTTTTTACGGAAACTCTGAAATAATTAAATAATTCTCTCTTTCTACACAGATAGTTTAACACTGATTTGGAACGAACTACTTATTTTACAAATTATATTTAGATTCAATAAATCAAAGAAAAATCAAAGTGCAGCAAGATGAAATATCTCTAAAGAATACCAATAGCACAAATAAGGCTTCCTGTAAGTATTTTAAATATAATAATAAATAATCCAAAATTCAAGAAATTCTTATTCTTGCTGTAATGGGAAATAGGTCAAGGAAGGTCTCCTTAAAGCCCATACTCGGATTATATATATATATATATATATATTGTTATAATACCCGTTCTTGTGTTCTATTTCCTATTTAACTGATTTAAAACACTTTGTATAAGAAACAGACAGCTACATACTGATGTTGCTCAAGTTCTTCAATTCACTTTCAAAATCTATCTTAATAATATTAAGCTTGGCAAAGAGGACATTTTTAAAATTCTGTACATTTTCTCCTGTATATTAACATAAAAATCCATTAAATGAACCCGCATCTGTTTTAAATATGCTATTATGCTGAAACTTTATTTATTTATTTATTTATTTATTTTATGCAGAAGCGTTCCGATTAAAATTTTGGATATTTTGTATAGAAAATGGTATTTTAAGAAAAATAAAATAAACAACTCTCAAACACAAGCTATTCGAAAAAACTTTTAAAACTTATTTGAAACACAGCCTCAAGAAATTGAGTTTGTAAAAGAAAAATAAAAACTTTTAAGAAACATCAGTTTTAAGAATGAAAAAAAAAAAAAAAAAAAAAAAAAAAAAAAAGCCTCTCTATTCATGAGGCTGAATTTGACAGCCTATTTTTATAGTCCAGCATCTGCATCCTTTCATGTGAAAATTTTTCTGTGCCTACAAAGAAAACTTAAATTTTGCAAAACAGGTAACGTTTCTTTTAAATTCCTAGAACGTTTATATGAAACTAGCAGCAGATTTACCCAGCGTTGCTCAGGTTGAAGAAGTGTTCATAGAATTTTGATATCAAGGAAATAACTGAACAAAGCTCTAAAATGGTAAGAGAAATGCATGAAAAACATTTTACGAGGTCTTTAGTAGAAAATATTATAAATAAATAACTACAAAAGGCACAGCTTTAGTATGGGATCCTTTTGGCGACTTTCAATATTTTGGGGCTTTTTTGCGATGAATTAAAATTGCTATCTCAATTGCTTAACTAACGATTTTCGCGACAAACGTCCGAACTACTTCAGTGCCAAATTATTTTCAAAATTTTTGTATTAAAATGTACTGGAACAAAGGAACAGTTTGGCATTATTTTGGTTTAATTTTAACTACGCTAGGTTTACGATCGGCGTCTATTCTTTAAAGTCGTCGTCGAATTCCTGTGTACCTCTCCACTTTGGTCTTGTAAAGACGTTTATTTTTGGCAGACATACTCTCCTTCACCCCCAATTGCTGTGGGGACTATTCTTCCTTATTCTTAAATAATTAACGAAAAGTATCTGGTTGTTTTGAAATGATACCTACCTTGCATCACTCAGCAGGTTTAAAACTGTATCATGAAACTAATAATACACCTGTGGCTCCTATAAGAAAGCTCGGTAGACCTCCTAAAAAGTCTCCTGGCTCCTCGCCGAGTCGTCGTTGGAGCCAGAGGGGGAGCTTGTAGCGCTCTAATGCTACAACCCAAGCGCCCCATCGTGGTCCTGTTAAGAAGAGCCAAAGAACATTCGAGACGAGTGACTATGGATGTGAAGTGTGGTCGAAAATTTGTCGCTATGGCTGACGGCCACAAAGTCACAATATATAGGATGCGGGACATTTGCATTTAATCTATACAACTTAACTATTCTCCTGTAAATATTTGTTTGTTTATTTGTCATGTGTGTAATGTTTAATGTTTAATAAATATTGTTACACTAAATTAGCATTATTAATCAGTTCTTGCCCCTAAAATATCATTATATATTCAATGAAAATTTCTGAATTTTCTAGAAGATTCCTAAAGCCAATCATGTTACATTAAACAGTAAATAATCGGAAATTACACTGTGACCAATAAGTTCTTATACACTTTCCAATTTTTATAACAATAACTCAAAATAAATCATACAAAAACATTTTGCATCAAATTAAAGTAGCAATCATTGAGTACCTTTACAATAAATGCTTTGGAATAATTCCGCCTTTTAGTTCCTTAACGAGCTTCCATTGACATTTCCTGCTATATTTTTTTAATTACATTTTTGAATTTGCCCAAATTGGTGACTTTATAGTTATTCAGTAGGGAGAGCATATATGACCACACAAAATAATCAAGCGTGCTCAGATTGGGAGAGTTGGGGGACAATCGTTTATTGGCAAAAGTTAGCTAAATTTTGATTGCATCACTCCTGAACCACATGGGCGGTATGAGAAGTATCACCATCTTGTTGGAAGCAGAAATATTCCGCCCCACGCATACTTTGGACATTTGGGAGTAAAACGTTTTCCAAAACCTCAGTTTTATAATACTGGGCATTGAATTTTACCCCCTTATTAATGAAGACTAACGGAAGTTTTCCTCTTTTGGAAATAGTGGCCCAAAACATCAGAGCCGAAGCATTTTGATAACGCAGAACGCAATGCTTGCTCTGAGGGATGTTATTAATAGAAAATGACCATACTCTGTAATTTTGGTGGTTGAGTCTTTGCTGTAAAATGAATAGTATCGCGTCTGAAAAGACAAATTCATCCCCAGCGTGGCAAGCTAGAATTTCTTCCACCCTTTACTTCCTTTTCATCTTAGCAGACTTCGAAACTCTGAAAATTTTACGTTTTTTATAATCCTTGCGGTCATTGTCCTTTTTTTAGAATGTTTAACATTGAACGTCTCGATATTTTGAGCTCTCGTGCTAATTTTCTAGCAACTCTTTGTCCGTTTCGTCGTATCATTTCCCTGACCTTTTTCACAGCCTCTTTTGTCCGAACAGACCACGGTGTGCCAGATCTTTTTCTGTCATCGACAGAGGACATCTCATTTTACCTTCTGATAGATCTGTAAATGAAATCTCTAAATTAATAAATAAAACACTTTCAAACACGTATATAAGTTTTAAAAACATATATTTAATTAAAAGACACATATTTCAAAGTTTTTCGCCCTGAAAAGCAGGGCATCATCAGGAAGTATACAATTTTTATACAATGTGCAGCTGTGTTACAAATATATATACCATAAATCAGGTTAAAGCTACAGTTACATCTCTACTTTAATACAAAAATATTTTTAGTTCATTGGTTGGAGCCATTCTACGTTAACACTGAGGCAACACTTGATTACTGGAACTTGCGTTGAAAAAGTTTTGGATGGCTATTGGAAAGGCTGGTGTGGTGGAAATCTCTCTTCACCCCCAGGGCTTTTAAGTCTCGGAAACTTTCACTCAGCTGCTCTCCTTTGATGAATTTATTTAACACAATTTCTCTCAATTTTTGCATTCTACCTAGGTAAAGAAAAATTATAATTAGTACAACATTTGCACTTGCAATGGCTTTATACCTTACACTAAATTGCCTGCAAAATAATTGGGACTACAGTAACACATATGTACAACTTTTTAACGTGCTTGAAAAGTTGTATGAGAACTTATTGGTCACGGTGTATGTAAAAAGAATATCAATTAAACATCATAAAATCATATGTATCATAAATATGTAAGTATCATAAAACATGTGTTAAACACTAACTGATATTAATGAGGTTTTTCTTTCTAGAAGATTACAAATCCCCCAGACATTTATAGAGATAAATAAATAAATAAATAAATATATATATATATATATATATATATATTAACCTTTCGAAAAACATCATTATTAGAAAGTGTTAAATTAATCATATACATATTCTTCATATTACTTTTCATATCGTTTGCTCATGATAAATAATATGTAATGTACAAACTTTGATCAGTAATTTTTATTTAAAATGTCGTACTTTTTTATTTGAAAATTATTTTTTTAACTTTTAATTAATTTTCAGAATACCAAAGAAAAAGAAAAATTAATTTTAATATTTAATGCAGTAAACATTAGTTAATTAGCAAATTTAATTATAAAACACAAAAGAAATTTATTTATATATTATAATTGTTACTGACATTTAAAATTGCATCTCATTTACCAAACAGAATTTTTTGTTTTATTTATTGAAAGTAGGCGTGAAATAACGACAAGTATTTTATAATTCTTTCAATTATTTTTGGATTAAAACTTACATTATAAAAATTTCTAAAAAATCTAATAAAATTTGTTTAACAAAACGAACTAATTATTTTTTCCCCTTTTAAAAAAAATTTAAATTCATAAATATTTATTCATGGATATATATCAGAAATTTTTAAATATACGCAGAGAGAGAGAGAGAAGGTTTATTGATTTATTTAATTTTTTTATGTTTAAGTGCGAAAGCACTCGATTAATTTGCGATTTGTATTGTGAACTAAAGAGATATTTACTAAATTACAACGATGCTTTTATGAGAATATATTTATTTTTAGTTTAAAGGAAAACACAAAAATAACGGAAAGTGTTTAAAAAAATATTCATTAAATGTTTCTTCACCAGATAGAGAATTTTGATATTGAAGTGACGTCACAATAAAACGACACTGTTGACAATTGGCTGTGGTCTGAGATTCAACCTTGGGTGGTCCGGGGATGTCATCACTTTCAGATTTCGAACTTATCACTTTTTTGAGCACCAGAATATTCAATTAATAATCTTTTTATGCAGTGTTTTACGTTTAAGTCTAATCGTGAAAAATTCCTCCAAAAAAATGCTATTCAAAAATTCCAGTAACAAAAATTGTGACGAGTGGGAAACCTGCAGCGTTGATCTTCGCGTAGATGATTTAAATCTACAAAGAATTCTGTAAATGTATTCAAAATATTCTTGAAATTTTAACTAAAAAAAAAAATCTCTCATTCATGATGTTTAGATGAAAATGCTGAATGATTCCCATAATGAGTAATAAGTAATCAGGCAAGTCATAGAATTTTTCTGCAGAGTTTCACGTGATTACCCTGAAGCAGAGACCTAATCTATAAGGTACACGACAAAAAAAAAAAAAAAAAAAAAAAAAAAAACTCAATCAACTTCATGGTGTAATTTCATCGGTATTACGAATAACATTGCAGTAAAGAGAATTATTTTTTAATAATCATTATGAAATTAAAAAGAATTATTTATAATATTGATAATCAACTAGGTAAAAAAATTGTATATACTGCTGCATCGCTTTCCTCAGTCCTTCCCCCCGAAAGAACGAATTTTTATTATCGATATTTTTCAAAAGAGCTCATGAACCAGTGGCAGCTCCTGAACCAAAAATAGGTGAAGAACTCAAAATTAATACTGAAGTATTTTTAATGCATAATTTTTATTAAGCAGGGTCTTAACTAAAATTAACTAAAAATACTTATTTAAATGTAAATTTATATTCTATAAATGAATACACACTTTCTCATATTTATAAAGACACTTTATATTTGTAAAAACTAATATAAAAATAATTGTGAACAAGATTATACAAAGTCCACTTAATATATCTAGTATTCTAAAAACCAAAACTGCTATAATTTTTTTAACATGAAACAAAATTAATAAAAAATAATGCAAAATATTTTTTTCTAAAAACACCATAAAAAAATTCCACTCCTTACAAAAAATCTTTTAACTACAAAAGTCACGTGGCAATCTACCCTGATGCTTTGCATGTCGATACCGGTATTCCGCCTCTACATTTAACATTAAAATATCAAAATATCGAAACTAGAATCCTAAAACTTAACGATAAAAATTTAGAAGGCCACTATTTTCTCAATTCTGAAATACAATTAAAAGAGGGCACCTGGTTAATACATCCTGCAGAAGACTCTTCCTCAGCTCTTATTAACACTACCAATAAACTCTTTTTCTCCCTCAGCTCCCTTGGCGATATACACTGATGGATCCCGGTCGGACCATGGTGTGGGCGCAGCGTTTTGCGTTCTAGTTGATGGTGTCTCAACTTATCAGTGAGCCTCTAGACTGGGAGACTGCAATTCTGGAGGGAGAGGGTTCACTAGAGCACTTTTATTTTTCCTGTCCCTTAACCTCAGAGTGAAATACTATCACGCCGCCAATTAAACCTACTGATTGGCTTTTTAACATTATTAACCCCTTAACTGGTTCATTTTTTTTCACTTTATATTTCAGCTCACACCAACATTACTGCATAAAAAGATTCATGTTACTTAACCTTTGAATAAACTTGCTGTTTTGTCGAAAATTAATCCAAAGAAATACTTTGAAAAAATACCGGTGCCAGTTTGTACAAACAGTTACTGAAGTTACTTTAGAAACAGTATTGGTACTGTAACAACTGTTACTGCCAGTACTATGTACAGTCGGTAACAAAAGTGTCCGAACACTAGCAAAAATTCCTATGTAAAAAAAGTACACTTTTTACAGTTTTGTTAAAAATCCTTGTCGAATCCTGTTCTTAGTCAGTCTAAAAACATGATTCGATAAGGATTTATTTAACAGAACCGTACGAAGTGTACTTTTTTTACATAGGAATTTTTGCTAGTGTTCGGACACTTCTGTTACCGACTGTACGGGAAAACCAGTTAAATGGTTAACCATCTTCCCCTTCGCCAAAACTTAACAATTATTTTTTTTTAATTTTGTAAATAGTTAACATATCTAACATCTTAAATTTTTTTCCTCTTTTCTTTCGGCAGTTACCTGCTTTTTTTTTTTTTTTTTTTTTTTTTTTTTTTAAATACAAGATTTAGTTTAATTTATACTTACAAGTCAAACGACACATATCTTCAATCTTCTTTTCTGCGTACTTTTCAAGATATCTTGGGGGGCTTAACCACTGCACCTGCCCCCGCATTTTGCGACGGCTAGGATTTTACCCGTATTCTGTTGTGGTGGTCGCTGGGGTGGTTAAAATCGCTCCAAACTGTTGTATAGTGTGAGCGGACTCCTACCGTCTAACAAAGTCTAACAAACACATCCGTCATCCAATAACTAGAAGTAGCAAGAAACATTAAGTGTACGACATTAATGGAGAAAGTCAATGTGCAAAACTCATTTTCCGAAATACCGTCGCTAGTACGTTTTCAGATGAAAGGAGAGTTTTTGTCTCTCAGTTGGGATTTTTTGTGATATTCGTACACTTGAATTTTTCTTTAAACTAACATTTCGAATCTGTACTTCATGTCTGTGAATAATTTTGACTGGTTTGACGCCTACATTTGAGAGAATTTTTACAGTATTGCGGAACATGTGTGTAAAATTCTTACTCATTGTACCGGCAATTGAAGCGCGGAAAGAAATAATCGTACTTCAGTGTAGGTAGTCGCGTGGTATCACCATCTATCACAATCTAGAAGTGCGCTCTAATTTCCGACGCATCAGTGCCTAAACGGAAGAAATTCTAGTTCATATTTGATTTATCATCGTAATATATATATGTGTAAATACATACAAAACTTTGAAAAGAAAATCAATCATCTAAAGGCATAATAAAAATACTTATAAAGAAGTAGGATACATAATAATACTAGAAAAATATTAAACTTTATCGCCAGTAATAAAATACGAGGAACAGTTCCACCAGTATTTAAGACTAGTTTTTCAACACATTAAGAAATTTAGCTGCTCGATCGATATTTGAAATTCTGAAAAATTTTTGTTGTATATTACATCATCACAAAATGTCAAAAATTGTCTCGTGAAAGTTGAGTTTGAGGTTGAAACCATTTTTCGTCACACTAATGCTACAGTATTAACAACTGACTACAGGCTGGAGCTCACTCTAGGGATTGTCCAGCGAAAAGCCGAAGCAGATTTCCGCCTCCAATGAGTGGATGTACTCCCTTTCCATTGATCACCAATCGTTTAATTTGGATGTGACTATTAACACGTTCGCTGCCGATCCCGCGCCAGCGCGGGATGTGACGTATTGCTTTACAGGTGAAAGTTTACTTTAGGCTGCCGCTTGGCGAAATTTCGAAAATCGCCAAGACGGCGCTATTTCGCATCGTGTTCCGAATAGCAACCTTACACCGGCGGCATACGAAAGCGAGCTTTTCGGCGATCTAACCTAAAAAGAAAACGCGTCTTGAAAAAAAAAAAAAATCCGAATAATAATAATACATAGGACAAAAGGAAAATTTTTATAAAATAGAATTAAAGAAAAAAAAACAAAAACGAAATAATTATGAATTTGTAACTAATCACAAATAAAAAAATAAAACTTAGATTATACAATCACACCAAATGTCCCTGAAACGTGTGTTGCTTTAGTAATTGATGATAAGTGTTTAGATGATAGTGTTTTTATTTCCAATAATTTAACAGCTATAAGTACAGTCGGTAACAAAAGTGTCCGAACACTAGCAAAAATTCCTATGTAAAAAAAGTACACTTCATAAGGTTTTGTTAAATAAATCCTTATCAAATCATGTTCTTACACTGACTAAGAACATGATTCGACAAGGATTTATTTTACAAAACCGTATGAAGTATACTTTTTTACTTAGGAATTTTAAATTTAAAAGTTTTCAAAAGTTGTATAAAGTAAATTATTTATCATTAATATTTTATTTATAGTCCTCATTCATTAGGAATGAAAAAATATCCGCAACTGGATAATTATAGCAAATTTTAACGATTCTCTATTATAATGGTACTCTGATCTGTTCACTATACCCCTATCTCAAAATGCATGAAATTAAAAAGTATACAAAATTTTGTACTGTAGCAACCAGTATTGGCATGAAATTCAAAAATATGCCTCTAAAATTCAGGACCGTGGTTGCCCAGTCTGCGGAGCGCCGGGCTCGGAATTGAAGATTGTGGGTTCGGTACTCGAGCCTGCCAAAAACCATTGTGTATATTAATGGTGGCTGGTGCTCATAAAATCTGTCGTGCCCGTAATGTTTTCCATGTTACCATATTAATTATACCTCTGGGTGTCTACGAAGCTAGAGAGTTATCCCTTACGTGGAGAATCAAAATTGTGATGGCATGTCCATGGACCACTCTAGGGGTGAAACCCAGACCATCGTCAATTGTCCATTGCGCAGCACTAGTGTGACGTAAAACACAATCAACAAACCAATCTCTTAAATTCAAAAGTACCTCTTAAATTCCAACTCTATTCAACCAGCCAAACAGTACTAACGCAAACATCAAAAATATTCATATTTCAAAATAGATGGTTGGTTGGGTTATACGTCACACTAGTGCTGCGCAATGGGCGATTGGCAACGGTCGGGGACTCACCCCTAGAAGTGGTCCGGAAACATGCGATCAAAAATTTGATCCTCCAAGGAAGGGTATTTCAAAATAGAATACTTTCTCTCTAATAAAACACGTATCATCAATATGCAACCGAAGTGATGGCGTCAGCGAGATATTTTATCTGCTCAGTACAAACGAAACTATTTGCTATGGAAATTTAACTTATTACTCATTAACTCCAGAGTTTGCTTGTAACGAGCAGATGAATTTTTACACGTTTGACGTAATACAGCGTATTGACGTAACACATGACGCAAACAAGCAAAGGTAAACACAAAGCCTATAACATTTAGCGATGTAGTGCTCTTGTGCAACACGTCAAACATATTCGGCGGGTTCAAGGAAAAAAAACGTCATTTCAAATTTTAGTCACTTGAAACCGGCAGCGAACGTGTTAAAGACATTGTGGCCATGACAGATTTTACGTGCACCAGCCACAATTACTGAACACGTCGGTCATTGATCGACTCGAGTATCTAACTCAAAATCTTCCTAATAAAAGTTCGGCGCTCTACTGATTAGATTTCAGCGAGTCATATATTGGAAGCGGAATGAAGAGCTCAGTGTAATAATAAATGGATTTTTCCATTCAAGGTTCCTATTTTCAAAACTAGAGAAAGTTAATAGGTATCACAAAATAATAACAATAGTTCTAATAATAATAATAAGAGGAAGAAGAAGAAGAAGAATCGTACAGAAAAAATAAAGTAGCAAAATTTAAGGTGTATTCAGAAAGACATACAATGGCCTTCTGCCTTTTTTATAATGCAAAGTTTGTTATTATAAATAATTTAAAGCAATACGCGATTAAATCAAACATTACTATAAAGTATCCAGAATAAACGTTATAGCTATTTTATTATTGACTTTTGGCAAAATATTTTTTGAATTAAACATCTATTTTCATGACGTTTGAAATATCGTCTTTTAAATTAAATATTTTATTAAATAATAGTTATTTTTTACATAGAGTTTAGTCCTACAACGGATATTTGACTTATCGTAGTATTTATTATAGCACTTATTTGATATGTCACAAGAATGGAATTTTTGATCGTAAACATTATTTCTAAGAAAAGCATAACATCACATAGGTCATGTTTCTTCTTCTCAACTAGTGTAATTTTTACAGATCATAAAACTTTATTCTTCAAAAGAAAAGAAAAAAAAATCTTGCTGTCGTATGCTTTCACACGTAGTGACGGACTTATATTTTGTGTTTCATATCATGATTTTATTGCAAATTTGGAATGCTAAAGAAATATATTAGTTAAAAATATTTTTACATCGGATGTAAAATTTTCACATAAAAAATCAAATCATAAAATTAAGATTTGCTATTGTACTATTGTACACATAATATACCTGCTGATTAAATAGATTCTACACCAATTATCTCTTAAATCAAAAGTGACAGAAACGTAATTTTAATTGCAAACTATGTTCATTTTTTTTTTTTTTTTTTTTTTCAGATTTGCCAATTTTTGTAGAAGAGCAACAAAAAGAAATTGAAAGAACTATTGACATACACAATTTTATTTGTACACTATACCTCTTTTCTATCACTTAAATAAAAAAAAAATAAATAAATAAATAAATAATAATAATAATAATTATTATTATTATTATTATTATTATTATTATTAATTTGCGATTTGTATTGTGAACTAAAAAGATATTTACTAAATTACAACGATGCTTTTATGAGAATATATTTATTTTTAGTTTAAAGGAAAACACAAAAATAACGGAAAGTGTTTAAAAAAATATTCATTAAATGTTTCTTCACCAGATAGAGAATTTTGATATTGAAGTGACGTCACAATAAAACGACACTGTTGACAATTGGCTGTGGTCTGAGATTCAACCTTGGGTGGTCCGGGGATGTCATCACTTTCAGATTTCGAACTTATCACTTTTTTGAGCACCAGAATATTCAATTAGTAATCTTTTTATGCAGTGTTTTACGTTTAAGTCTAATCGTGAAAAATTCCTCCAAAAAAATGCTATTCAAAAATTCCAGTAACAAAAATTGTGACGAGTGGGAAACCTGCAGCGTTGATCTTCGCGTAGATGATTTAAATCTACAAAGAATTCTGTAAATGTATTCAAAATATTCTTGAAATTTTAACTAAAAAAAAAAAAAAATCTCTCATTCATGATGTTTAGATGAAAATGCTGAATGATTCCCATAATGAGTAATAAGTAATCAGGCAAGTCATAGAATTTTTCTGCAGAGTTTCACGTGATTACCCTGAAGCAGAGATCTAATCTATAAGGTACACGACAAAAAAAAAAAAAAAAAAAAAAAAAAAAAAAACTCAATCAACGTCATGGTGTAATTTCATCGGTATTACGAATAACATTGCAGTAAAGAGAATTATTTTTTAATAATCATTATGAAATTAAAAAGAATTATTTATAATATTGATAATCAACTAGGTAAAAAAATTGTATATACTGCTGCATCGCTTTCCTCAGTCCTTCCCCCCGAAAGAACGAATTTTTTTTATCGATATTTTTCAAAAGAGCTCATGAACCAGTGGCAGCTCCTGAACCAAAAATAGGTGAAGAGCTCAAAATTAATACTGAAGTATTTTTAATGCATGATTTTTATTAAGCAGGGTCTTAACTAAAATTAACTAAAAATACTTATTTAAATGTAAATTTATATTCTATAAATGAATACACACTTTCTCATATTTATAAAGACACTTTATATTTGTAAAAACTAATATAAAAATAATTGTGAACAAGATTATACAAAGTCCACTTAATATATCTAGTATTCTAAAAACCAAAACTGCTATAATTTTTTTAACATGAAACAAAATTAATAAAAAATAATGCAAAATATTTTTTTCTAAAAACACCATCAAAAAATTCCACTTCTTACAAAAAATCTTTTAACTACAAAAGTCACGTGGCAATCTACCCTGATGCTTTGCATGTCGATACCGGTATTCCGCCTCTACATTTAACATTAAAATATCAAAATATCGAAACTAGAATCCTAAAACTTAACGATAAAAATTTAGAAGGCCACTATTTTCTCAATTCTGAAATACAATTAAAAGAGGGCACCTGGTTAATACATCCTGCAGAAGACTCTTCCTCAGCTCTTATTAACACTACCAATAAACTCTTTTTCTCCCTCAGCTCCCTTGGCGATATACACTGATGGATCCCGGTCGGACCATGGTGTGGGCGCAGCGTTTTGCGTTCTAGTTGATGGTGTCTCAACTTATCAGTGAGCCTCTAGACTGGGAGACTGCAATTCTGGAGGGAGGGGGTTCACTAGAGCACTTTTATTTTTCCTGTCCCTTAACCTCAGAGTGAAATACTATCACGCCGCCAATTAAACCTACTGATTGGCTTTTTAACATTATTAACCCCTTAACTGGTTCATTTTTTTTCACTTTATATTTCAGCTCACACCAACATTACTGCATAAAAAGATTCATGTTACTTAACCTTTGAATAAACTTGCTGTTTTGTCAAAAATTAATCCAAAGAAATACTTTGAAAAAATACCGGTGCCAGTTTGTACAAACAGTTACTGAAGTTACTTTAGAAACAGTATTGGTACTGTAACAACTGTTACTGCCAGTACTATGTACAGTCGGTATCAAAAGTGTCCGAACACTAGCAAAAATTCCTATGTAAAAAAAGTACACCTTTTACAGTTTTGTTAAATAAATCCTTGTCGAATCCTGTTCTTAGTCAGTCTAAGAACATGATTCGATAAGGATTTATTTAACAGAACCGTACGAAGTGTACTTTTTTTACATAGGAATTTTTGCTAGTGTTCGGACACTTCTGTTACTGACTGTACGGGAAAACCAGTTAAATGGTTAACCATCTTCCCCTTCGCCAAAACTTAACAATTATTTTTTTTAATTTTGTAAATAGTTAACACATCTAACATCTTAAATTTTTTTCCTCTTTTCTTTCGGCAGTTACCTGCTTTTTTTTTTTTTTTTTTTTTTTTTAAATACAAGATTTAGTTTAATTTATACTTACAAGTCAAACGACACATATCTTCAATCTTCTTTTCTGCGTACTTTTCAAGATATCTTGGGGGGCTTAACCACTGCACCTGCCCCCGCTTTTTGCGACGGCTAGGATTTTACCCGTATTCTGTTGTGGTGGTCGCTGGGGTGGTTAAAATCGCTCCAAACTGTTGTATAGTGTGAGCGGACTCCTACCGTCTAACAAAGTCTAACAAACACATCCGTCATCCAATAACTAGAAGTAGCAAGAAACATTAAGTGTACGACATTAATGGAGAAAGTCAATGTGCAAAACTCATTTTCCGAAATACCGTCGCTAGTACCTTTTCAGATGAAAGGAGAGTTTTTGTCTCTCAGTTGGGATTTTTTGTGATATTCGTACACTTGAATTTTTCTTTAAACTAACATTTCGAATCTGTACTTCATGTCTGTGAATAATTTTGACTGGTTTGACGCCTACATTTGAGAGAATTTTTACAGTATTGCGGAACATGTGTGTAAAATTCTTACTCATTGTACCGGCAATTGAAGCGCGGAAAGAAATAATCGTACTTCAGTGTAGGTAGTCGCGTGGTATCACCACCTATCACAATCTAGAAGTGCGCTCTAATTTCCGACGCATCAGTGCCTAAACGGAAGAAATTCTAGTTCATATTTGATTTATCATCGTAATATATATATGTGTAAATACATACAAAACTTTGAAAAGAAAATCAATAATCTAAAGGCATAATAAAAATACTTATAAAGAAGTAGGATACATAATAATACTAGAAAAATATTAAACTTTATCGTCTGTAATAAAATACGAGGAACAGTTCCACCAGTATTTAAGACTAGTTTTTCAACACATTAAGAAATTTAGCTGCTCGATCGATATTTGAAATTCTGAAAAATTTTTGTTGTATATTATATCATCACAAAATGTCAAAAATTGTCTCGTGAAAGTTGAGTTTGAGGTTGAAACCATTTTTCGTCACACTAATGCTACAGTATTAACAACTGACTACAGGCTGGAGCTCACTCTAGGGATTGTCCAGCGAAAAGCCGAAGCAGATTTCAGCCTCCAATGAGTGGATGTACTGCCTTTCCATTGATCACCAATCGTTTAATTTGGATGTGACTATTAACACGTTCGCTGCCGATCCCGCGCCAGCGCGGGATGTGACGTATTGCTTTACAGGTGAAAGTTTACTTTAGGCTGCCGCTTGGCGAAATTTCGAAAATCGCCAAGACGGCGCCATTTCGCATCGTGTTCCGAATAGCAACCTTACACCGGCGGCATACGAAAGCGAGCTTTTCGGCGATCTAACCTAAAAAGAAAACGCATCTTGAAAAAAAAAAAAAAATCCGAATAATAATAATACATAGGACAAAAGGAAAATTTTCATAAAATAGAATTAAAAGAAAAAAAAAAAAAAAACGAAATAATTATGAATTTGTAACTAATCACAAATAAAAAAATAAAACTTAGATTATACAATCACACCAAATGTCCCTGAAACGTGTGTTGCTTTAGTAATTGATGATAAGTGTTTAGATGATAGTGTTTTTATTTCCAATAATTTAACAGCTATAAGTACAGTCGGTAACAAAAGTGTCCGAACACTAGCAAAAATTCCTATGTAAAAAAAGTACACTTCATAAGGTTTTGTTAAATAAATCCTTATAAAATCATGTTCTTACACTGACTAAGAACATGATTCGACAAGGATTTATTTTACAAAACCGTATGAAGTATACTTTTTTACTTAGGAATTTTAAATTTAAAAGTTTTCAAAAGTTGTATAAAGTAAATTATTTATCATTAAAATTTTATTTATAGTCCTCATTCATTAGGAATGAAAAAATATCCGCAACTGGATAATTATAGCAAATTTTAACGATTCTCTATTATAATGGTACTCTGATCTGTTCACTATACCCCTATCTCAAAATGCATGAAATTAAAAGTATACAAAATTTTGTACTGTAGCAACCAGTATTGGCATGAAATTCAAAAATATGCCTCTAAAATTCAGGACCGTGGTTGCCCAGTCGGCGGAGCGCCGGGCTCGGAATTGAAGATTGCGGGTTCGGTACTCGAGCCTGCCAAAAACCATTGTGTATATTAATGGTGGCTGGTGCTCATAAAATCTGTCGTGCCCGTAATGTTTTCCATGTTCCCATATTAATTATACCTCTGGGTGTCTACGAAGCGAGAGAGTCATCCCTTACGTGGAGAATCAAAATTGTGATGGCATGTCCATGGACCACTCTAGGGGTGAAACCCAGACCATCGTCAATTGTCCATTGCGTAGCACTAGTGTGACGTAAAACACAATCAACAAACCAATCTCTTAAATTCAAAAGTACCTCTTAAATTCCAACTCTATTCAACCAGCCAAACAGTACTAACGCAAACATCACAAATATTCATATTTCAAAATAGATGGTTGGTTGGGTTTTACGTCACACTAGTGCTGCGCAATGGGCGATTGGCAACGGTCGGGGACTCACCCCTAGAAGTGGTCCGGAAACATGCGATCAAAAATTTGATCCTCCAAGGAAGGGTATTTCAAAATAGAATACTTTCTCTCTAATAAAACACGTATCATCAATATGCAACCGAAGTGATGGCGTCAGCGAGATATTTTATCTGCTCAGTACAAACGAAACTATTTGCTATGGAAATTTAACTTATTACTCATTAACTCCAGAGTTTGCTTGTAACGAGCAGATGAATTTTTACACGTTTGACGTAATACAGCGTATTGACGTAACACATGACGCAAACAAGCAAAGGTAAACACAAAGCCTATAACATTTGGCGATGTAGTGCTCTTGTGCAACACGTCAAACATATTCGGCGGGTTAAAGGAAAAAAACGTCATTTCAAATTTTAGTCACTTGAAACCGGCAGCGAACGTGTTAAAGATATTGTGGCCATGACAGATTTTACGTGCACTAGCCACAATTACTGAACACGTCGGTCATTGATCGACTCGAGTATCTAACTCAAAATCTTCCTATTAAAAGTTCGGCGCTCTACTGATTAGATTTCAGCGAGTCATATATTGGAAGCGGAATGAAGAGCTCAGTGTAATAATAAATGGATTTTTCCATTCAAGGTTCCTATTTTCAAAACTAGAGAAAGTTAATAGGTATCACAAAATAATAACAATAGTTCTAATAATAATAATAAGAGGAAGAAGAAGAAGAAGAAGAATCGTACAGAAAAAATAAAGTAGCAAAATTTAAGGTGTATTCAGAAAGACATACAATGGCCTTCTGCCTTTTTTATAATGCAAAGTTTGTTATTATAAATAATTTAAAGCAATAAGCGATTAAACCAAACATTACTATAAAGTATCCAGAATAAACGTTATAGCTATTTTATTATTGACTTTTGGCAAAATATTTTTTGAATTAAACATCTATTTTCATGACGTTTGAAATATCGTCTTTTAAATTAAATATTTTATTAAATAATAGTTATTTTTTACATAGAGTTTAGTCCTACAACGGATATTTGACTTTATCGTAGTATTTATTATAGCACTTATTTGATATGTCACAAGAATGGACTTTTTGATCGTAAACATTATTTCTAAGAAAAGCATAACATCACATAGGTCATGTTTCTTCTTCTCAACTAGTGTAATTTTTACAGATCATAAAACTTTATTCTTCAAAAGAAAAGAAAAAAAAAATCTTGCAGTCGTATGCTTTCACACGTAGTGACGGACTTATATTTTGTGTTTTATATCATGATTTTATTGCAAATTTGGAATGCTAAAGAAATATATTAGTTAAAAATATTTTTACATCGGATGTAAAATTTTCACATAAAAAATCAAATCATAAAATTAAGATTTGCTATTGTACTATTGTACACATAATATACCTGCTGATTAACTAGATTTTACACCAATTATCTCTTAAATCAACAGTGACAGAAACGTAATTTTAATTGCAAACTATGTTCAATTTTTTTTTTTTTTCAGATTTGCCAATTTTTGTAGAAGAGCAACAAAAAGAAATTGAAAGAACTATTGACATACACAATTTTATTTGTACACTATACCTCTTTTCTATCACTTAAATAAATAAATAAATAAATAAATAAATAATAATAATAATAATAATAATAATTATTATTATTATTATTATTATTATCTTGCTCTAAAAAGGAAAAAAAAGGCCTTCTTCTAAAAAAATTCGCTGAAAATTTTAGTGTTTAAAGAAAGTTTTAAAGAAACGTCGAATAAAAAAAATATATGTAGTAATTTTATTACACTTTAATTTAATTAATTCTTATTTTTCACAAATCGATAGCTGATAACAGAATTTGGGTTACATTAGAATTTCTTTTAGCTAGATTTCTTATTATTGTGTAAGTTTGGTAGCTTTTAATCGTACTGATGACGTTGTTTATTTTCACCAAAACTAAATTCAAAACTGGTGTACAATCGATAAATAGATTATAAGACTTCTTCACACACCATAAAATTTAAGCTTAAAATCTATGGTGTGTGAAGAAGTCTTATAATCTATTTATTGTTGTTTATTTTGAATAATGTTCAGGATCAATGTTAATTCATAAATATTTTTGGAACATTTTCCGATAAAGTTGAAAATAGATTGTGATTTTGGCTTATTCATTCTAATTTTCATAAAGGATTTTAGAATGCCTGAAAACTGATTACATTATTGAGTTTTACTATTGTATGTTCTTTCTATATAGAAATACAGAGAGAGAGAGAGAGAGAGGAAACTATTCATTTGGAAACAGGACCATACAAAAGATTTCGCATACGTTATGTCTGTGATAGTCATTACTTTTGAGCTTATATTAATATATTTATATTTCACATAATATTAAGTAATTTACATGTATTATTCAGATGCAAAACAGCCTGTTTTTATAAAATGTGGCATCAATAAATTTAAAGGTTGGTTTGTGAAAATCTAAATGAATTTTGTTATTTAAAAATTTAAAATAAACATATATCTGTTTAGGTCTGTCTAAATTTGTTATGCACCATACAATGTTTTAAGTAAACAAGAAAATGGCGATGATATTTGAAATTTTAAGGAGGTGAAACACAATTTTTATTAAAATCACATAATCAACTGTGGAAGAAAATCATATTAATTGAAATTTTATTTTTCCGACTGAGTGAAAATAATGCCTGGACCGGGACTCGAACCATTAAAATCACATAATCAACTGTGGAAGAAAATCATATTAATTGAAATTTTATTTTCACTCAGTCGGAAAAGTAAATTTTTAAGGAGGTGTTTTTGATTTTATATATTATATATTTCAGTGGCGTATGCAAGGGGGTGGTTTACCCCCCCCCCCCTCCCTTTGACAAAATGTATGATAAGAAAAATTAGGCTGTTCCTTACAATTTTTTTTTCCCATTTCAGGCGGAAAAAATGTAGGGCAAGCGTAGGATATTTTTTTCTACGAAGTGGTTTAAAATTATGGCTAACTTTTTTTTTCATTATTCTGCGATAAACACTCCTGAAAATAACTAAACCACTTCATTTGCGCTGCGCGAAACATGTTTCCCCTGAAAAGAATTCTCTGAAAGGATTTCACCTTTACGAGTTCATACTCAAGGACAAGAGGGATCGACCATATGGGGAAGGGGTGACCATTGAAGTAGTGACCTTGAAGGAGTGACCCAAACAATACCCCAACAGTAGAAGACATTTTAAATGAACTAGCGAAAACTTCTCGTCGATTAGACTTCGCTCTGTAAATAAGAAAATTCAATGAAATATTTTGCGTAACTATGTATTGAATTTTATGTTTTGTGTAGCAGTTTGTACAGGCTCTACGTTATTCGTCTCTAATTAAAGATCTTTTGGTTTGATCTCCTAAATGGTGAGTTTGCTTTACTATTTTTCATTTTCTTACTCTTATTTTCGGCAAGTAATTATGATATTTTAAAAGGTTGTTAAACTTAATTAAAAATAAACTTAATTAAACTTAATTAAACTTAATTAAACCTTTTTAAACTTAAATAAACTTAATTAAAAATGCGGAAGGACGAACCCCCCTTCCTCCTTGGACAAATCCTTTATATATAATCTATTACCATTGGGCATTGGTTGAAATAAAATAAAAGGGTGAGTAAAACCACTTATAGTTTAGCTTTTATTTTGAGAGAACTAAAGTTCTGTTCATTCTATCTTTCAAAACTGTTTGAATTTACCTGATATATGTTCGGGTGTTTCATATAAGTTTCTCATTATTTTGGTTATTAAATTATGCAAATGAATTTT
This sequence comes from Salticus scenicus, assembly GCA_963930645.1. Classification (NCBI taxonomy): domain Eukaryota; kingdom Metazoa; phylum Arthropoda; class Arachnida; order Araneae; family Salticidae; genus Salticus; species Salticus scenicus. The sequence goes on from OZ005650.1 coordinate 251,291,185, forward strand.
TTCGAAAGGTAGCGCAGGCTTAACTAAAAATTATTTAGTAAAAATGCTCAAATTTCGTAAAATATTTAACATTTTTCTTCCTGATTGCAGTATGCTCTGTCTAATTTAGCATGTCTAATTGCATGTCTAATTTTGCATGTCTAATTTTCCTAAAAATGGCTTTGCACTGGGTCTAATACACTACGTGTTATAATTTAAAAAGCGGAAATATTTTTTGCAATTTAAAAAAAAAAAAAAAAAAAAAAAAAAAAAGTTATATCTCCGTGAATTCATGTGGTAGCCTAAATATTATAATGAAAATAATCCTCATAATCACATGCTACAGCCAAATCTCATTTAAAGCATTACTTGTTTACAGGGTGAATGAAAACATTTTTATTTATTTATTTATTTTTTACTAGTCTCTGTTTCATCTTCAGGACCCAACTTTTGCTGAAATATATGAGGTATAACATGTTCTTTATACTACCAAAGTTTCAAGATGATTCTTAAAGAACTTTTCTAGATATTTGACAAACCTGTAAATTCGAAATCGTCCAAATACTTATTGGTAGATAGTGTATCAGGACTTTAATTAACTATAATTTATAATTATATTCAAAAATTTCGGAAAGGCCAGAACTAACTGTTTAATTGTCTTTCAGTCAGAAACTTATTTTAACTATTTTTTTAATATTACAACATGGCTAAATTATGAATAAAAGTCTCTAAAATGAAAGAATAAAAAATGCGCTATAAAATAATGATAATTCAATAAATAAATAAATAAACAAATAAACAGAAACAGAAATAAAAAAAGTTTCGTTTTAATAAATCATTTTAAGTCTTGTACTGAAGAAAACATTCATTTAATTATATATATATATATATATATATATATATATATATATATATATATATATATATATATATATATATATATATATATATATATATATGTATATATATATATATATATAATTATTTTACAGAGGAAAAGTCACATAAGTCACAATATATATATATATATATATATAAAGTATCATGTCTTGTCTTCATTTTAAAATAACGTGCTTAATTAATTTGAAATTTCTAATTATACATAGAAAAAAATAAGAAGAAAAATTAACAGCACATTTTTAATCCTTATTACACAATTAAAATTTTAATTATTATCTTCTTTTAATTAATTTATAATGCGTAATAAAAAAAAAATCTCTTTCAATTTATATTGTCTTTACTTTAATAATGTACTTAAATGTACTTAAATGTACTTAATGTATTGTCTCATTAAAAGAAAAAAAAGTGGATGGATGTTACTAATACTAAAAGTGATTTTCTTTTTTTTTTTTTTTTTCAAAAAAAAAAAAAAAAAAAAAAAAAAAAAAAAACTGCACATCAAACATTTAAAAAATATTATTAATATTAATATTTAAGTTTGAATAATTTTTCGCAATGATTTTTTTTTTATTAATGATACATCATGACATAAAATAAATATTTCACGCGGTTCGTGCACTTAATTATTTGGAGTTAATTAAAAAGTATATACATTTAAATAACTATAATTAAATATTCATAACTGGTAGATACGTTGAATTTATAAAATAACTCATTAAATTTAAAGAATAGTACAGTAATTGTCGATATACATGATCAGAAGATCATACAGTAAATATGAAACAGGGCGCAGTAAAATCTTTTTCAAAATGAGAATTAAAAATAAATAAAGTATGAAATTATATGGGACATATTTTATTTCTTTAAAATTTGACGTTTGTAGAAAAAAAATTCCTTTTGTCTTAGGAACAATAAATGAGTATTTGTAAGGTAAAATAACCTAAATATGGTACTTTGTACAAGCAACTTTTACAACTACTATACCATTTGTGAGTGAATTTTTTGTTATTCGCATATTTCATAAAACAACTAATATTATCACCATGCGTAACGATGTAGGTATTATAAGCATTATAAGAAATTTGTATTTTTTATTTAAAATAAATAAACTGAAGATATTTGTGAAGTTTACATTTTATATTGCACTGCTATTTGTTAAAAAAAAAAAAAAAAAAAAAAATTCAATGTTCGGTTAGCAGAAAGTATCCTGTAGTCAATTATTTCAGCTCTGAATAATCAATTTAACTATAATTTTAAATTCTATTGCATTGTCATTTTTATTCAGGCATTGACTTTGTTTTAAGTATAACAGTTTTAGAAAAAGTTTGATAACTGTTTATAACTGTGTCACAATTATTCACAGTTGTATAAATATCACATTAACAATTTAGAGGAAACTATGAGTTAAAATCGAATCAAGGGAAAATTATGTAACTTACTCTATGTTACCACAAAATAATATTAGAAATATGCGAAAAGGCCCTCCACTAATAACTTAAAAAAGTATATAATGTAAATAGAGATCATCTTCAACTTAACAAATTTAAATTTTATAAATGTTTTAAAGTTATTATCAAGATCTACAGAAAACATACCTACATTATTTAATAATAATTTTAACGAAATTTCTGATTTGCATATATATATATATATATATATATATATATATATACATATATTAACAAAATTTTAGATAATTCTACTGAGAAAGAAGTAAATACAAACTTTTACTAATTTAGCAAATTTAATATTTTCTTTTTTATCAAATTTTTGATATTCCTTATAAAAATTTAAATTCATAATATTATGAAATTCTTCAAAATATGAAGATTTTTGAAGTTTCAGCAATCAATAATAAAATAATATATATAATGGAAAAATAGACTTGAATATTTTTTCGATAAAATGTATTTAAATTTTTTATCGTACTTTTTTATGAGATTAGATTTCAAATTATTTGCGAAAATTCCTGATACTGTTAACTCTTTAACGACTTATTCTATGTCAGAGCAATATAATAATTTAATTTATTACCATAGGAAATTCTTTTGATTTATTACAATGTAATTCTTTAATTTATTACTATATCTCCATTTTTTTTTTTTTTTTTTTTTTTTTTTTTTTTAGTGTAATAACGCATAAACTCCTTATTCGATTGAGCTGAACATATATACACATATTTTAGTTCACAGTCACACGGACTTTAAAAACTTTGGTTTATTTATAATTTTTTACAGAGACAGAAAGAAAAATTCTTTATCTTTATGACCTATGGGCACAGATTTTTTTAAAGGATGATAGCGTCTAAACGCCTTAGTCGTCTGGGCTTAAACTTTATATACATATTATAAGTCACTGTCGTACGTATGATATAGATTTCGGTGAATCTAACACTTATAGTTTCTTTTACAGGGGCACAAAGAAACCTTTTTTATCATTATGATCTATAGGGCCAAATTTTTAAAGTGTGATCTTTATCTTTATGGTCTATGGACCCCCTATCTTTATGGCCTATGGACTCAAATACTTTAAGGTGCGATGTCGTATAAACGCCTTACTTGATTGAGCCGAAAATTTATTAATTATTCACCGTCGCAGAAATTTTATACATTTCGGTGAATGTATAGAGTTTTCTATAGAGTTTTAAACGGACACGACGAAAAGTTCTTTATTATTACAATCTATAGGCTCAAGTTATTAAAAGTGCAATACAGTAAAGTTAATCAACGGAGAAAAATACTCAAAATCACGTTGTAATTTTCACTTTTGTTTATTTAGCGACTTAACTTTTTTAAATTTATTTTTACATCCGTTAATTAATTAATGTTCGGAATGTCTCTCAATATTTTTTTTTATTATTTTTTTATGTTACCTACATTAAAATATGAATTTAATCAATCAGTAAAAGTAACGTTTAATTATCTGACTTGTCAGAAAAAACATCAAAATTAAAGATAATAAATATAAATATTATTTCACATTTACAATAAATCTTGGATTTTAAAATTCTTTAAGAAATTGGCATTCCGCATTTACGTACAGAAATTTTAAGATACATTTTACTATAAAATCATAAGAATTTAAAAATTTCATAATATATTTTGAAGAACAATGAAAATTGCCTATTATCTCTGCAGGATTTCAATTCAAAGAATAACTTGAAAGATTTCTTTTTATGCAAAACACTTAATTTTGACATTTAAAAGAATTTTAGCTGTAACATTGAAATTACAAGGTTTCTTTGTTTCAGAATTATTCATTTTCAAAACCTGTCTTCATACAAATGGTTTTGTTATGTAACAGACAAATGCTGATTCATTGTTAGAGACATATGAGTTTCGTGCTTCTCCTTCTTAAAACAATGGCACCAAAAGTAAATCTTTTGATGATAATGAAACTCTTCAGAAATAAAGTAAAATTTTAAGATTGTATTACTGGTTACATTTTAAAAGAACATGCATTTTTTTTTTCCTTCGAGTCGACGTTTTTATTTTGTATTAGCAAACTTCGCCTGCTTCGCTGCTCGCTATATTTAAATGAATTCTCAAAATTCCATATCACTAATAACAGAATCTTAAAAAAATCAATAATAATAATAAACTGACTGAAGTAAGTCAAAATACAAGTTAACATTCACGTTGCGTTCGGTAGGGGGTTTTCCCTCTTGCAACATGAGGATTCAGGGTTCCCACTGCCTTCTGTAGCAACTTACCCAAACATTAAAAATTGCTTTTCTAAGATAATTTGGAACCGATTTAAGCTTGGAAACGTGTTTTGCCCCAGCCTTTAAACAGGTGTGTGTGTGGGGGGGGGGGAGGTAAATTTCACAAAGTCCCTTTATAGTGATTGAGTACACATAACCAACGCACACACACACAAAAAAAATCTTACTGAGATAATTTGGAGCAAAGTTACGCTTGGAAACGTGTTTATTATCTCCAGACTACAAATATGGAAAGAAGGGGGATGTGTCGGATATATGTAAACAATTTATGCACCAAAACTCGTGACCGCAGCTCCCATAGATTTCCCAGGAAAATTTTAGCGCTGAAAGAAGAATCTCGAATTTGCCCCCTTTCATAACGGCCCTCCAAAATTGATAATAATAACAATAGTAATAATAAAAGATTTTAGGAAAAAAAATCCACCCCCTATTTCTACCGAATCACCCTTTCAAAAATAAATATTTTATTTTTTTGCCTACACATCTATAATTATCTATCATTAATCTATCTAGAAATTAATTTAATTATGTTTATTTATGAAGCTTAAGAGAATCTCAGAATAAAAAATATAGATTTAACATAACAGATGAGTATAAATAATAAGAGATGTTTGTCTTATTTGCAGGAAATTACGTTTGAAATAATTGATCTAAAAACATATTTCGACTCGACACTTATTTGGTCCAAGAAAAAAAAAAGTTAATTTTTATTTAAAGCTTCCTTATATAACTTAACGATAAAATATTACGATGAACAAAGCAATGATTTAATGAAAAAATACAAAGACGAAAAAAACAAGTAACTTGTAGCTAATAAAAGAAATTTGAAACTTAACATTAATAGACAATTTGAATAAAAATTCTATTTTATTTTTTTCGATTTAGAAACTCTTTCTTACACAATTTTACCCGCATCTAACTGTAAAACAACAAATTTGCTGGTTCTCATGTTCATAGTTTGTTTTATTTCGAAAATCAGTTCATAGAAAGAAATTGTTTTCAGAACATAGGCTGCGATTTCGACATATTTGTTAAATATTTTTTTTAAAATTATAAACTTCTACACATAAAATGTAAGAGAATAACATACTGGGTGATTATAATTAAAGCTACGATTTCAAAACGCTATAATTTTAAAACTACCCATGAGAACAATTTGATATTTTACCAAAGCAATCGTGAGGCAATGAAATTTTGTTTGGCAAAAGAAAAAATATATATAGTTCCAAAATGTGCCGTTAATTATCCGTAAAGTATTTGTTTCATGGAGATCCTCTTTTTCTCTTTTCACTATGACTGTTTCCGCTGTAAACACGTATTCTTGTCTTTTTGCTAAAAACATTGTAGTAAACCCTTGAAGTCTATTGTCTTCTGCTATTCCATTGTGTTGCTAACAACATTCCTGTGTTTAATGAGTCCATTTAGGCGTCTCCCCTGGCATTACCCTGACAGTGGAACTACTTTTTTCCTCCCCCAGACAAAATTTCATTGCCTCACGATTGCTCTGGTAAAATATCAAATCACTCTGATGGGTAGTTTTAAAATTATAACTTTTGAAATCGTAACTTTAATTATAATCACCCTGTATAATAAACTTTAAATATAATCATCAAAGTCTTAAGGCGAAAATACCGATTATGATATATAACTGTGATTTATTTCGTGAATACTGCAGTATATATTATCATACAAAAAATGTCTACTGTGCGTCATGGTGGCATGTTTCAGAGTGCGCTCGTTTTTTATCCCTTCTTAATTCAAGGGCAGATAAATGAAAAAATTTTCTTTAAAAAATTATTGTTATTTAATAAAATGCCATCTTTAATTATTTATTTATCTAATTATTTATGAAAAAGATTTTTAGGGCGGTGTTTTAAGAAAATTCCAATGTCTTAATTTCAGGTGCAAAAATGTATATTAAAAATTGAGCCCCCCCCCCCTCCTTTTTCCACCCCGCTAAAAATGTGATCATCCATTTAACACATTCTTTTTTCAAGCTGAATTTAAGACGTTTACAGTGTAAAATATCCCGGTAAAGTGTTACTAAATGTATCACTGCCCTAAACGATGAAAGTAGTCATATTGTAGGATAGTTTGAAATAAATACTTGATATACCCCTTTTGTTTATCTGTTCGAAATTTTGCACTATGTTATTTCTTAAATTCTTCTGAAAGAAAAATGCAAATTGTTTGGGAAAACGATATGAAAGTATTTGAATATACTTTTTTCCTAAAAAAAAAAAAAAAAAACCAAGAAGAAGAAGAAGAGAAAAAAAAAGTGATTTATTTATTTTTTTAAAGATATTTATTTCTAAATTTTTGTATTGGACTTTATTTTATTGCTTATTTTAATGTATATATTTATTTAATAAAGTTTTTTTTTTTTTTTTTTTTGAGACATATTTGTTTTTAATTATTTACCATAACAAAAAATTTATTAAATATAAAAAAATGAACGAAGAAAACTTTTTAAACTACAATATGTAATGTAAAGTATGTTAATAAAAAAAAAAAAATAATAATAATAATAATAAAAAAAAAAAAGACCTCTCACTTTACAAAAGAAAAAATATTACATTTTGAATTTTATCAGAAAAATCTTGCGATCATAAAATGATATAAAAATTGACATGAAACAAAATTCCTCGCACGTAACTCAAAAAGAATATTTTTTCTTCTTCTGCATTGAATAAGTGTATCAGCGAAACATCATTTGAACTTAAAATAGAATGAAACATGAAGTATGAGATTGAATTCTCTAAATGGCAATATATTTTCAAAACGCGATGAAAAGTGACTATTTTTTAAAGTTTTCGGTAGTTTATTATATGAGATAATGGATCAGATTGTAATTACTTTTTAAAACTTCAAAAATGAGTGTTGAAGTTAATAACATATTTTAATGAATGGTAAAAAGAAAAACCGTTGAAGATTTTATTTGCAGTACTACAATAATAATAATGACTGTTATGCAGTAACTTAAATTTTATTGATGTGGAACAAATACCAATTAACCATGATTACAATTACAATACGTAAGATTACAATAATAAGATGACTGGTAATTTCATTGAAGTAAATTTTCTAAAACTAAAATTGATAGGAAAATCAAATTTTATATTGCACATTAATAATTTCATCAATACTTTAATTATAATTTTTTAAAGTCTTAAATTGAAAAAATAGTTCTAAAGTCACATGCTCATACTTTCATGCCACTATTTACAGAAATAAACTCAATCTGCACAAGGTAAATTGACTGTGTAAAACCTATAAAATTTTAAATTTATTGTTCTTAAATGTTATTATTATTATTTTTACTTAATTAATACTGCAAAAATAACGTCGTTTAAAAAGTATCGCAGTTGATCACGATGTAACCAAGATAGTTTTAATATCATGAATATTTTCATACAATAAAACATATCTTAATTTTCTGCATACTCTTAGGCAACTGAAAAAGAAAAAAAAAAAAAGGTTTTCTTAAAAAACGTTGCTTTTACTGGTAAAGTTTCAGTTTTATATCAGCAAGTAAGTTAATCTTTTTACAAGACGAAATATTATAATATGGAGATAGACCAAATATTCCTTAATAATAGATAATATAATTGTATGAAAACTAAAATAATTGTAAATAACAGATGACGATTTATATTAAGTAAAGGCACCGAAAAAGTATTTTTATTGATAAGGGAAACTTTGTTTCTATACTGTTGTGATAAATTCATTGATTTTTCTTTTCAGAGTACGTGTAATAGAGACCTGTGTTTGAAGATGGGTAATTTCAATGCTGTAGTCTATTCCATATGAAATTGTTAGCACTGCACTTTATGCAGTTTGATGGAAAAACTAAATAGTGGTAGTTAAAATAATAATAATAATAATAATGAAAAATAAACAACCGAACAAACAAACAAAAAAAAGGAAAAGATTAGCCTATCAGGTTCCATCCGCAAAACATATTTCCTACATAAAATTCTCACTTAAAAATGCTATTCAAAATTATTTGTTGTAGAAAACAAATCACATACATTATACATTTTATCTAACACTAGCAGGCTTTGCCCGCTTCGCTGAGCACTATACTTAAATGAGTTGTCAAAATTCCATTACATTATTAATAATCTAAATTAAAGTTTCCTCTGTATTCCGCAGAGGTTTTTCCCGCTCACAACGTGAGGATTCCGGGTCCCGCTTCTTACCCGCTTCTTACTTCCCCTTCCCCAGCGGCTAAGTTAGACGTTTTGCGAAATCTCACCAAAGTACATAATGCGTACACCTAATAGCAATCCACACAGCAAAACTCATCATTCTAAGATAATATAAAGCGAATTCAAGCAGAACAATGTGTTTTTACGGGTGTTTATTGCCCCCCCCCGACCCCAAGGGGGTAAGTGGGTGAATTTCGTAAAATCTCGTGACAATAAATGTCAGATACATATAAACAATTTGCGCACCAAATTTCGTGTACGCACCAAATTTCGTGACCCATAGCTTTCCCAAGACAAATTTAGCGCTAAAGGAAAAGGGGGGGGGTCTTGAATTTGCAACACCCCCCCCCTCAAAAAAAAAATAAAATAAATAAATAAATAAAAATAAATATAAAAATAAAAAATCACAAAAAAACGAAAATGTGTTTTAGAAAGTATTCTAAAGAAGACACGTGGTTCAATACCTTTGTAATATCTTTAGAAGAGCTCTACTAAAAAATCCGGAATTTCTTAAATTTCCCCCTCGAAAAACGATTCCCCCCCCCTTCCTTTAAGAATCAAGAATTCTAAAATCGTACATATTTTATTTATACTCAAGTCTAGTCTCATCATGTGCAATTTCTTCACCGTGATATAATTTGGGGCCGAGTTATGCTTACAAACGTTTTTTTTTGCTTCCTGTCCCGCTGGGGGGAAGGGGATATTTCGATAAATCCCGTTTCTTTAGGTGCCGGTTGCATATAAAAAATCCAAGCACCAAACTTCGTGACCGCAGCTGTCATAAGTTTTACAGGACAAATTTAGCGCTAAAAAGAGTGCCTCGGATTTTCCCTTTCTAACACATAACCCCCCCCCCTCCCGCCAAAAAAAAAAAAAAAAAAAAATGGCAGATCACAAAAAATCAAAAATGTGTTTTAGGAAATATCCTAAGAAAGTCGCAGAGCCTGTTTTCAACATCTTTATTCCATTTTTGGTAGAGTTCGACTCAAATAAGGAATTTTCAAAATTTCCCGCCAAAAACTGATTGTCTCCCTTCCTTCCTTTACAAATCGAAAATTCCTAAATCGCAGATAACGTTTTATTTGTACTCATGTGTAGTCTCCCCAAGTGGATTTTCTTTATTGTGAAGTAATTGGGAGCCGAGTTATGCTTACAAATGTGTTTTTGTCTTTGGGGACCGGGGGGGATTTCAGAAAAGTTGATAGATATAATTTTAAGTTGAGTAAAGACCTAAATTCCTTTCAAGCGCCGTTGAATTCCGTTCAGCTGTTCACAAGTTAAACCCGGACCAACGTGTTTTTGTCTTTTGAATCCCCATGGGGAAACATCGGGGAATTTCTGAAAAGTTAATAGATATAATTTTAACTTGGGTAAAGACCTAAATTCCTACTAAGCGCCGTTGAATTCTGTCCAGCCGTTCTGAAGTGATGCCCGGACAAACGTGTTTTAGTCTTTTACCCCCCAGGGGGGAAGGGGGGAGAATTTCCGAAAAGTTGATGCATATAATTTTAAGTTGGGTGAATACGTAAGTTTCTGCCAAGCGCTGTTGAATTCAGTCCAGCCGTTCTCAAGTGATGCTCGGACAAACGTGTTTTTGATTTTTGCCCTCCAGGAGGGAACGGGGGAGGGGGGGATTTCTGAAAAATTGATAGATATAATTTTAAGTTGGGTAAAGTTCTAAGTTTCTGCCAAGCGCCGTTGAATTCCGTCCAGCCGTTCTCAAGTGATCCCTGGACAAAATAAACCACATACAGACACGATGGCACTTACACACACACACACACAGGCAGTTTCACAGGTGTGTGAAACGTGAAGATATCGCAAAATTTTTCGATTCTGACAAATTTACAGACAAAACTCTGATTTTATTAATATAGATTAAAAGAGTGCAATACTTTTTTTTTTCTAAATATACAAATATTTCAGTAAAATGCCTATAGAAAGTAAAATTCAGTAAAATGCCTAATACACACTTACTTTTACTTTAAAAAATCTTTAGGATAGGTAATGCAAAAATAATAATAAAAGTGTGAGAATAAATGCAGTGCGTTGCAAAATTATAGGACACCTGCGATTTTTCGCAGTTTTTAAATATTTATAATGCGCTAATAACGAAATCTCTTATAATATAAATGTATACCCTTAAAATATAAATTTATACACTTAATAAAGTATTTTGAATATTAAACATTGCAAGTTTAATTAAATAAATTTGAAAAAAAAAAAAAAAAGAAATATTTTGTGTTGCAAAATTATAGAGCACTTTTAATATCCATGTTAATATGACTAATTAATTAATTTTATAATTTTCTTGTACTTTTTAGAAAATACCAAGAGGTAAAAGGCTTACAGAAAAGAAATTGGTAAATCTGAAGCGTTACGCAAGAGAAATGTTTCAATAAAGAACCATATCTAAATAACTCAAAAGATCTCGCCGCGTAATTCATAATTATCTGAATGATAAAAATGCTTATGGCAAAAAACATTCTTCAAGACGTAAAAGAAAGCTTTCCAAACGAGATGAAAGAGCCATTGCTCGAAAAGCATCGAATTCCACGAAAAGTCTGACACAAATAAAAAGTAAATTGAAATCGGTTTTCACGAAACCACAATTTGGAAAAGCCTTAAGAGAAATTCATTCGTCACACATGAACAAATGAATAAAGCACCTCAATTGCTACAACATCATAAAGAAAGTCGACTGGAATTTGTCCACTAGTTTGAAAAAGCATACTTTCCAATAATATGGCACATCTTCATTATAAAACGTATTTTTCAAAACATTTACAAACCTTAGATACGGTGGATTTTTAGAGATGTACTATAATTTTGTAACGCAAAGTATACTATTAAATTTAAATTTTGTGTTTTTTAAAAATTTTGAAAGTAAAGTTCTTCAGTAGGTGTCGATTCATAAAAGATAAATATTTTGTCGCAATTTTTCCTTTTTCCTTTTTCCTTTTTTCTTTCTTTCTTTCTTTTTTTTTCTTTTTTTTAATGTTTGTTGAACAACACAGCAGAGACATTTTATGCAAATATTTTCTCTCTCTCTTCTTCTTCTTTTTTTTTTTTTTTTTTTTTTTTTTTAGGTTGATGCAAAATGCAAAGTAATCTCTCTTATGTATACATATATTTAAATTCTTTTTATAAAAACTATCAGGAAAAGTTTTTTTTAGCTTTTTAACTGCGAGATTGGAATTTGATTTTTTTTTTTTTTTACAGCTATGACTAGGAATTACATTAAAAGAGAGAGAGAGGGAGAGAGAGAGAGAGAGAGAGAGAATATATTAAAGAAGCTTAAAAGAAAAAAAAATACATTTATGTGTTAAAAAAATATCAAAAAATATTTATGACACACTTTTTTTTGTACAAAATCTATCTTCACATTAAAGTTATATTTTGACGTCATATTCAACTGCTTCAACTGCATATATATATACATATATATATACATATTTTCAACTTTTATTTGACTAAAAACATATATTATACATTCTTATATATATATATATTAAAAAAAGAAAAAAAAAAGGTAAATTAAATTTTAAGGAAATAGTGGTACTAAAAAATCGGAAAGTTGGAAACTATGCAAATGCTTTAGATTAGATTAAGTCAGAGTTCATAATTTTGACGTTTTTCCTGTAAAAGTATTTACTATTAAAATAATAAAAGAATCTAGAATGCTACACTATTAGTTGCGTTAAATATTCAAAATCAGACATAATTGCTTATGCATTTGATATCTAACATAATTAACAAAATATTTTGTGCATTAACATATTAGTTAATCGTATTTATTTAAATTTTTTTTGTGAAAGAAAAAAAATAATATTTCTCAAGATAAGAACTTCATTCCTATGTTAGAAAGTAATACACAGCTAAATTTCTTACTCCCTCTAAAAATAAAGAGAAAAATACTTTAAATGAAATATTATATTTATTATCCAAAACGATCAATAAAAGAGTCATAAAAAACATGGATGGCCTATATTTTGATTCAAGTACCTACCCACGTAAATCTATTTCAGGGAAAGGACCATTCAATAAAAAAAATTGTCATTATGCAAACAAACATTTGTTTCGAATGTATAGGAAAAGAAAAAAAAAAAAAAGATATATATTTGATGTAAAGTTACGATAAGAAGTCCATTAAGAAATATATTAAACAGTATTTTAAATGTATGCGCATATAAATCTCTAACAAACTGTCATGTTTGTTAGTAAAGTTTTTTAAACGATTATTTTTAATTCATAAAAGACGTTTATGTTTAAATCGAAGTATTTAATTGTGATTCAAACGATCGATTTAATGACTTATTTTAGTAAGCATGCATTAAAAAATAAAAAGTAAAAAAATTCTTACGATTTTTTAAAAATATTTATATAATAATCAAGGATCTTAAAATAAACAGTCCTGACATTCGAATAAGCATTGAATGTAGAATTATATGCATCTATGAAACAGAATACGAACGAATTCAAATTTATTCGAATTTTAGCTGGATGAAATAAAGGAATGACATTTAAAAATAAAATATTCACATGAATTTTTTTTTGAGATTTTTATAATTTCAGCGATCTTTCTTCTATTTCATATGTGAATTAAAAAATTAAAATTACCGCAAAGCATATGGAGTTCTTTAAAACCAGATCGACAGCAATTAATAAACGCTGGTTGAAAAATATTAAGAGAGAGAAAACATTGGTACAACATTTTGACATCAACACACGCAGTACAACAACAAACAAAAAAAAAAAAAAAAAAAAAAAAAAAGAAAAAGAAAAAAGAAAAAAGAAAGAAAGAAATCTCGAATTGTGAGATTGTAAGACAAGATATCAAAACCTATTGACTAAAAATAATGAAAATGATATACATGCCTTTTATTGAAAAAGAAGTTTCTAATACAACTTGGCAGAAGACAAAAATGTCCATGTGGATACATAAGATTAATTTTTAGTTGGAAACGAGTACGATCTTGAATACGGTGGTTACAATGCATGATTTACAATTTATAACCAAGCTGATAACAGGTTGCCAGAAGTGAAAATGTTCTGCGTTAACGACAACATTTTTTTATGTAGAAGTATTAATTACCATGTTTTATTAACTTCGGTTCTTGTTCGTTTGTCCGGTACAAATCTTGCAATCGATTTTTAACTAACTTCCCTACTAGCTAGACATTGGAAACTTTCACAATAGCTCAGAACCCGATGAAATCCAATACTTCGTGGCCCGTTTTTCGAATTTTTGATTAGTTTTCTTTTAATTAATTAACATTTGGTGGGATTGTATTTTCCTTGTCAAGTCGCGGATAACCCTTGAGGAGCGTTCGCTCGCTGCCGGCTGAACGGAAAAGACAGCAATTTCGGTGCCGTGTTCAACGTTTTAAAATATTAGCTATGATTTAATTATTGAAAAGAAAAAAAAAAGAGTTAATTTTCTTTAGACATAAAAATAAATACATTTAATTAAACGTGAAAACGTTAAAAAATTATCAAAAGTTAAATCATGCATCTCGCGAAAATTGACGTTATTATCACTTTAAAAATTTTCTACGCATTCATAAAGTGCTAGTGTAGTTCTGTAGCTATGATTCAACAGTGAATTTAAAAACATGGTACATAAAAGTTTTTTTATCTTATAATTATTACTTTATTTTTAGATTATTTTCTTGTGATTAAATATGTTTGAGATTACTATTAAAAATTATTGGCGGAAGAGTTATACTTAAAGGCGGAATACTTTCACTTCTGCAGGTTGGTTACAGTGAGAATAGGGATTACTCAATAAGATATTAAATATTTGTCTCCTTAATCCATAAAATTTCTATCGCAGCTGTGGGAAAATTATTGACAGATACTCACGAATTCTACAAAGGTCGCCCAAACAGATAATTTTTTCATGTTTTACTTCCAGGAACAACTCAGAAGAGTCTGTTTGTTAAATATTTTCATATCCCTATATTTCTGTGCCAACCACTGCACGATAACTAGTATGGTTGACATCCATATAGAAGAAGTCCGAACTCATAGTATCTTTATATAATATTCAGGGCTACATGAAAATCTTGTACCATTCAAAAAATCGCTTCTTAGAATGGAGTTTATCATGACTATTAAGCATAATGCCACTTCCAATAAAAACTCTCGCGCCTCCAATATGGAATCTTCCCAATAATGCTTAAAGAATGTTTATATGTTCCTTTCTCTCGATGTTTATATCATCAAAATCACTTATTGCACTTAATAAACGACTGTTTTAAAAGCGAACTGGTTCCTACTCTTAGTATCTAGCAACGCATTAACCAGCATCTATTATGTGCATGCGTTGGTGGCAGATTCCGTATTGGGTAAGGGACATATAAATCTTGATCTTGGTGCTTTTATGCCTCAGTTAAAATGTATTATCCATTCATTATTAATATGTAAGACATCTTTTGTGCTTCCTTGTCCTATATATATATATTTCTTATATATAGCTTATAGGACAATGTACATTTCATACACCACCTTTGTTGTTTTTTTGTAACAACTGTTGTTGAAAGCTAGGATTTCAATATTTTAATCTGCAGTGTTCCCCAATATGGTTAAACAATGCTGTGAATGATTCATTTATCTTCTCCCCTGTGCCATTAAAATTTAATTTGTTTTCTCAACTTCGATATTTGGCCTTCGTTGAAGTTATCCAAACGATATCTTATGAAATATCTGCTATAGATATTGCTCGGTAGTAGCCTATAGACGTAGAGAATACGTCTCTGCCCAGGGAAACAGATTTAACCTATGTCTGTGAACATACTTGCTGTGTTTTTCTCAGCCACCCATACATTCTTCTAAATACATTACGATTGTACCCATTATTCCTTCTCCCACATCCTAGCAAATATCAATATGCACTTCTGCGTCAGTCCATTGTCTATATAGCGATCGGTCTGTCAACCCTTTATGTTGTCCAGTTTAAATTTTATGATGATTAACCGCTTTATCCTATTTTTTAAATACTGTTTAATTAAGAGAAATGTGCAACAGTATTCGTATATGTTTAGTTACTATCTTTTAGAGAGACAACCAATTAACAAACACATATGATAATCAAGAATAAACAAGGAATTTCAACTTTCTAAGATTATATCTTTTTAACCATTATGTATTCTAAATGAATAATTATTGTTTATAAAATTACTTATGGTTATATCTAGATTTCATTGCGTCTAGTGAATACAGTGTGACATATATATTTTTATTTCTATCAATTTGTTTTGCCTGTGTGCGGTACTATAATTTTATTACGGAAAATAATTTTATCTGTAGGCAGTTTATTAGTTCAGATAATTCTACTATCTTTCACTAGAAAAAAAAATATTTATTTTAGAAATACGTTTTATTTTTCCATAAAAGTTTAAAATACAGTGTGGAACGAATGTCCTTGATCCATTTAAAATTTCAATTTCAAATCAAGTAATTACAAACGTGTGGTTTACGTACAGCAATGCTTCTTACAAAGAAAAATTTTGCTTAGGCTAGTAAAAAATGCTAGTCCCATTTTTTGTTTATAGATGGCGTTGTATCTTTAAAAAGCAACAAAAATATTAAAAATGTAAGGCAAGCTGTAACTGTGCAATTATTTTGCGATATTATTCACAAAATTTCAATATGTGTTGTGGAAAAAGGTGAATTAACTTCGCGTTATTCGCGTTTTTAATATTTTGTTGTCGGACACAGGAAACAATTTTTTCTTTCCATAAAGAAGTTCGCAAGAAGTAATCAAAATAATTTAATGATAAAAAGTGAGTAACTGTGGATGGAGGCAATCGCAATAAAACCATAAGAAACGTTATATCGACAAGTTAAAGAAAGACGACAAGTTAAGAGTGCCATCTGAGAAATAAAAAATCTGGATTTTTTTCTTTATGCTACCCTTTTACCAAAAGAAGTATTGTAGCATGAACCTCAAACCTGTACGCCACTTACTTAATTTTATATTAAAGATTGAAATGCGTCGCGGACTTTAAACCCACACTATATATCTACCTCATAAATCTGTAACAATTTAAAAAACTCATAAAAAAGGAAGGAACTGGTTGAACTGGCCGTGGTTTGGAAAAAATATTCTTATAAAGAGGTTTTTATTTAAAATCGCTCCAAACTGCTATATACTGGTGAGCGGCCTCCTACCGTCTAATAAAGTCTAACAAATTTATGAATGTAGAATTATTTTCTGTTAAACAAGCTTTAAATTAGATTAACTATCATACTCAAATAACATTTGTCGATATTTATAGTGACAGTCATTCAGGTCTACATGCTTTATGTCGTCAGAGGTCATCTCATCCGGTAATTCTGAAAATTATACTTTCTCGCCTCGATCTCCTTGGTGGAACCTGTCTGCTCACAAGTGAGCCACGAGCAATGAAATGGTGGATTCTTTATCCAAAGATGGATAGATGGATGATTGGGTTTTACGTCGCACTAGTGCTGCGCAGATCGCCAATCTTTATCCAAAGAAGTGACCCAGTTTGAAACCATAGATAATCCACTATCACTTCCACACTACTATAATAAAAAGTTTCTTAAATTCCTTCTTAAGGTGGAGTGGCAATTATATTAGAATAGTATAACAGACGTTACACTTATAACATTTTGCCTATAGTGTCAAGTTATAATTTTAAACTTAATCCATCAATAACAGTTTTCTTGACCGGACATGGTCCCTTTAAATGTTACTTATACAGATTTTGCCGCTCGACTACTCCTCAATGTAAGTGTGTGTGGGGGGGAGGGGGGATTCACCAGAGCACTTTTACTTTTCCTGCTCTTTAACCTCCGTATGGCACAATATCGCGTGGCCAATTAAATCTCCTGATTGCCTTTTTAACATTACTAACCGTCCTCGCCTTCGCCAAAAATTAACAAAAGTTTCTGAATTTTATAAAGAAATAAAAATATAAATTGTTAACTTTTTATTTATCCTTTCGTCAGTTACTTGTTTTATAACGCGTAAAATTTGGCTTTTCTTAAGAATTTTGTTTTTGCTTCAAAAGTTTATATGTTTTGTTTTTCTCGTTTTAGTGGAGACCCTTTTTAAATGTATTACTTACTAATGTACCTAAAAGAAAAGAAAAAGAAAGGAGTAATTGAGAGAAAATAAAGAGTAAAGGGACGGAGGGGAGAAAGGGGAGAAGGGAAAAGTAAAGAAAACGGAATTAGTTTAATACTTTCATTAATGTGAAGAAGTCAAACGACACATGTTTTCAGTCTTCTGTTCTGCTAAATTTTTAGATCTTTTTCAATCTGTTCTTGCACTGTTTACTTCTTCTGCTTACTTTGTCACAAGGGCGTAGACGCCAGCGGCCAGTGCGATTTTTTTTTTTTTTTTTTTTTTTTTAAATTTAATAAACTATAAGGGAAGCTTAACCAATTCAAAAGTCATCGTAATTAATTTGGGCAGGAATTCCTTGATTTATCTCGGGATGGCCGATGGGTTGGTTAAAATTGTTCCAAAGTACTGTATAGTGGTGAGCGGACTCCTTCTGTCTAACAAGTCTAAAAGCTATCAGTGTTGACTATTCCATGCAATGCAGAATGAGCCTATTTTGACCATAAGATATTGAGAAGTTAGTGTGGATCGATGTTGATTTCAAACAAGGCCCAATTTATGAATTCATATCATTTAGGATCGTCTTTTGATAAAAGAGTTTGCACTGATTGCACACTGTACTATTTTAAAACACCGTGAAGGATGCAAAATACCGATATTTACGGTGTACCAGTTTTTTCCCACTCCTCGTGTGCTACTTACACTTTGATTGCTTCTTTAATGTGTCCATCTGCGAAACAACATAAAAATTACTGACTGCTAATAATGTTTACGCAGAACTACAAAAGTGAAGACAGAAACTTAGAAACGTCGTGCCAGGGAAGTAAGTCCGACAAGCAAGATTGGACCTTCGTAAAGCTTCAGTCGGTGATAAATTGCTGAATTAAAACAACATAATCAATAACGCTTTATAAACCAATGGCAGCATCTATATATTAATAAATAAGTATGAAATTTGTGGTACACTTTTAACATATTAATTACAGGAATAGTGGGTTGAAAATAGTATCATTCGAAAGGTATGGTTAGCTAGATGTGCAGAATGTAAAAATTATTTTCTTACGTATTTAAAAATACATTTATTTTTTATGCATTTTTCCATTTTATACACGTATTCTTTTATATAGAAAAACAACTGAAGTAGAAAATTGTTAAATCTGGCAATTTCTGAAAACTAAAATAAAACCATAGACACAGTAATTTGTATAATGAAGCATCACTATACTCTCGACTACAGATTTTTTAATCTAAGAGAAAACAGCCATTAGATGGTAGAAATTTGAGTGAATGAGTGGTAGATCGAAAGTTTATGCTGTACAAAATATACGCAAACGCAAGTTAAAAAAAGGATTTGATTTATGAGAGTTCGCTCTTTGTTTTTTCTTTTAAATCTTATTTAAGATCTAATTTCTAGCTTTCTTATCTTTTTTTTTTTTTTTTTTTTTTTTTTTTGTGTGTGTGTGTGTGTGCGTGTGTGTGATTTATGTCAGTTCTAACTTAGAGACATATTTTTAAACTGAAATATAATGCATTCCAATTAACCCTTTCAGTCGCAGTGTTCCCGCTGATGGAACATCTAATTTTAAATCTCAAGTGCAAAAACTCATCCCGGAAAATTTTTAGCAAAAATTTACATTTATAACATTGCAGAAAAAGTCCTTTTTTTAAACCTGAAAATTTTAAATTTCTTTTATTTTAATTTTGTTCGTAAATTCCGGTGGCAGTGTAATTTAAATGATCCGAATTACCCTGCGCCGCAAAGGGTTAACTGAAATTGACTACTTATTTTTTTTTGTTTGTTTTGAATGGATTTATTACTATATCTTCTGCATATATAAGAAGAACTTTTGATTTTCGTTTTCCATGAATTTACACGTTTTGAGATTTCCTTGCATTTCAATTAGCTGAAACTGACTATTATTTTGAAAAAGGTGGATTTATCACTAGCTTCTGTATGTATAAGAAGTAAGTGGAAGATACGGAAATATTTCGATTTCCGGTTTCAGTAAATTTACATGCTTTGAGATTTCTCTGCATTTCAATTAACTAAAATCGACTACATTTTTTTCTTTTTTTAAGTGGATTTATTACTAGCTTCTGCATGTATAAGAAGCAAGTAGAAGTTACGGAAAATTTTTTACTATCCAGTTTTCAATGAAGTTACACGCTTTGAGATTTCCTTCCATTTCAATTAACTGATACTGGCTACTTATTTTTAAAAAAGTGGCTTTATTATTCTATTCTCCATATTATATATATGAAGAAAGAGTAAGATTTGGAAAAAGTTTTGATTTCCAGTTTTCCACGAATTTACACTTTTTGAGATTTCCATGCATTTCAATTAATTGAAATTGACTTTTATTTTTTAAAAAGCGAATTTATTACTAGCTTCTGCTCATATAATAAGAAAGTAGAAGATGCAGAAAAAAATTCGATTTCCGGTTTTCTATGAATTTACACGTCTTAAGATGTCCTTGCATTTCAATTAATTAAAATTGACTTCTTATTTAAAAAAAAAAAGGATTTATTACTAATTTCTGCATGTACACTGCTCGACATTGAAAATGCAACAACAAGAAGGAATGTTAATAACGTAATGAAATTTGTTGGACACATACATTATAGTAGGAAGAACAATCGTTTAAAATTTCAGGAAATTTGGAGTAATATGTACTGACAAAACAGTACATAAAGCAGCGAACTCTGTGAGCAATAACAGCACATATCTGCTAGAAATTGAATCGGACACCGATTGGATGATATGTACGGGTAGAGAACTTCATGAAGCTTCAACACGATGCCACAATTCAACGATCGAAGTTACTGGTGAGTGGTGGGGGGCCAGTCGCTTTTCTACGATTAAACAGTCATTTTCATTGGTGAAAGATCAGGAGAACGCGCTGTCCAGAGCAACAGTCGAACACTTTCTGTATCAAAGAAGGTCCGAACAATACAAACAACTTGCGGTCGTGCATTAAGTTACTTACATTTTCGCTATAGAGGCCTCGAATACAGGCACAGGGGCGGGCCTTAAATCATCAGAAATTTAATGGCCGCTGTTCAGAGTGCCAGGAATACGAACATGAAGTAATAGAGACGTGTATCCAATGGGAACCCATAACATCATTGCAAATGATGGACAGTATGATGATGTCGAATCCCAGCTGGCAATGTGCATTATTCATAATGCCGTTAAATACGGATAAGGCAATCTTGATGCTGTAAACAGGATTGTGATTTGTCTGAAAAGTGACTTCACGCCATTCCTGCGTCCAGGTTCATCGTTGATCACACATTAATGGCGCCCATATCAGTGATGCAGTTTTGAGGGTAATCAGAATTTTGGTAGCCGCATACTGAGTCACCACCTGGATTGATGGTATTTTGTACCATTGGATACACGTTCCGGTCACCTCTTGTTTTCATTCCCGCCACTCTGAATACCAGCCATTACATTTCTGACGAGTTAAAGCTCTGCCCTATGTTCAAGGTCTCCGAAGCGCAATATTTAAGCAGGACAATGCACGACCGCAAGTTGTCCCTATTGTCTGGAACTTCATTGATGCCGAATGTGTTCGACTGTTGCCCTGGCCAGCGCGTTCTCCTGATCTCGCGTCAATTAAAATGACTGTTTAATCATTGAAAAGCGACTGGCCCCCCACCACTCACCAGTAACTTCGATAGATAAATTGTGACATCGTGTTAAAACTTCATGAAGTGCTCTACCCGTACATGTCATCTAATCGCTGTTCGATTCAATGCCTAGGCAGATATGTGCTGTTATTGCTCACAGAGGTCGCTGCTTTATGTACTGTTTTCTCAGTACATATTACTCCAAATTTCCTGAAATTTTAATCAATTGTTCTTCCTACTATAATGTGTGCGTCCAACAAATTTCATTCCGTTATTATCATTCCTTCTTGGTGTTGCAATTTCAATGTCGAGCAGTATATAATAAGAAAGTAGAAGATAGAGAAAAGATTTCGATTTAGCTTTTCGATGAATTTACACTTTTGAGATTTCCTTGCATTTCAGTTAACTGAAATTGACTGCTTATTTTTGAAAAAGTGGATTTACTACTACCTTCTGAATGTATAAGAAGCAAGTAGAAGGTACGGAAAAAATTACGATTTCCGGTTTTCGATGAATTTACACGTTTTGAGATTCCCTTGCATTTCAATTAACTAAAATTGACTACTTACTTTTGAAAAAAGTGGATTTATAATTCTATCATCTGCATGTATAAGAAGAAAATATAAGATTCGGAAAAATTTTAGATTTTCGGTTTTCAATGAAGTTACACGTTTTGAGATTTCCCGAACCCAATTCAGCCATTTTTTAGAAAATAACTGTCTTTTTGAGTTTAAACACTGTACTTTATGAACCAATGGAATTAATTTAACCGAATTTCATATTTACTTGGACCTTGATTTGACATGGTGCCGATTAACTTTTGGGCTACATCACTTAGCAGGGGCTCTTTTACCTTCTGATTTCCTCTCATTTTAGGGAAGGCTCGACATCTACAAAGCTTAAACTTCCAGAAATATATTAATTAAACTCTGCTGATTCAGTTTCAGTGCATATCAAAAAATAATTCCTGCAGCTGTGTTGCAATTTAATTCCGTTTTGGAGAAGGCATTTATTTTGCTTTACTTTGCGTTGCAAAAAAAGTGGTCGCGTTTCGACCACTGGGCGATGCTAGTCATAATTAAAACTTTATGTTCGAGCAATAGGACGAAAAATTAGTAATGAGCTGTTAACCTTAAAACTCTGCAATTTACAGTGTCTGTGCAACGGTCGCTATGAACGAAATATGTGACTAATTTTTCTTTTTACTAAAGAGAAGAAAAAATCCTTCGCTTAAGTTATGTTATCCTATTCATTCCATAAAAAGTTGTGCATTTTCAGATGTACACTGAAGGTATTTTTTGAATATGAAAACAATTTTGAAACAATTTTCTGTTTTACAAAGAGGATTGATTTAACACATAAAACATGGATTTTTTATTCACTTTCTATGCAGGATTTAAGTTTTACTCTGGATGTCTGTTAAATTTCCTAAACAATGAAACCACTGTTAAATTTCATACAGACATTATTTTATAAAAATTCTATTTTGTAATTTCTTTGTTTCTTTCTCTCTCTCTCTATCTCTCTTTTATTTTCCTTTTAAATTTTAAAAATACTGTGCATATAGAATATGAAATATAAATGGAATTGAACAAATTAAAGATATCCAGAAATGAAATCTATTTTTGTTAAGTCCAATTTATTGGCAGCAAATGTGTTGTGATATGATTTATTTTAATCAAAAAGGACTGAAATTTAGAAAAATAAAGTATAAAATAAGATTAATAAAAAAACATTTAAAAAAATATTTTGACTAATTTTATTTTAAAAGTTTATATTCGATTGAAAAATTCCTTTGGGGTGTAAAATGAAAATTTAGAAAATAAATAAATAAATAAATAAAATAAGTTCCAGTTGAAAAGTAAATTAATAAATAAATAAACAATAAAAAATTATTTTAGAAAATAATTATATACGTAACATACAAGCATTTTTGAAAATTTAAAATAAGAGTTCTTTCAATAATTTTAAAGAACATATTTTAATTAAATTGTTCTTCCCATTGCAAGTTACATATTTGACTTGTTATTCAAATACTATTGTTAATTTTTATTAAAGGGCTTTGTGTGGCTTTAAATATATTCTTAAAGAATTACTACACATAAAAATAAATCTTTAAATTTGAAATAAAAAATGTTAAAAATATATTTTAAGAAATAATTTAGGAATAAAATGAAATTTTTGTTTGTATTTTTTTATGTAAAAAGAGTGCGCTCGGGTCACATGAGTTCCGCTGTGTAATAGCATGAGACCCGAAACGGAATTCACGAAATCAATAATTTGACAACTTTGATAAAAATATCATCTAACAAATTCCTCTAATTCTTTGGAATTAAAATACCGCTAGTTAGAAAAACAAATATGGACCTGATTATATATATATATGTGTGTGTATATGTATGTGTGTATGTATTATCAGGTCAAATATTTATACTTATTAATGCATAATCATAAATTTTTGTCTGTTCAATTGCTATTTTATGAAAAAATAGTTTTTTTTTCTATTCCAAATGATCAATCTCCAGCCCTCATCCTACTGAAAAATATGAAAATTATATATGCATAATTCAAATATATACATGCAATGCGGCCCGCAAGAATAAAGTAAGTTTCCTTTCCGTGCCGCCTGAAAAAAAAATAGATTTTTAATTCCGTCCACCAAATGTTTTGAGTTGGATAGGCCTCTACTATTACAAGTTAATATAACACAATTCGGAAAAATGCAGTATAAAATCTCTAAATATATATTTTTTTATTATTTCCTGGATATTAAAAAAAAAAAAAGTACTAAAATTTTATTTGGTATGTTTAAAAAAAAAAATTGCTACAAATTATCTAAATTATGACATTTATAATACAATTAAAAAAAAAATGCAGTAAAAGTATTTTACAGAAATACGACGTTCCTAATAAAAAGAGGCTCCAATCAAAATTTCCTTGCTTGAAACAACAGAATATGTTTGTAGTAAAATTACCAATAGGTGAATTTTTCCTAAATATGTTACAGTAATATTAATTTAAATGTCTAATTTTTTCCCAAAAATGTTATAAATTACTCATTATTATTTTTTAATATATTAATTCATTTTTTTTTTTTTTTTTTTTTTTACTTTATTTTAATTTTCATATCATGTGGGGGTTCGCTATAAGTTACTTGCTTCTTTCAACCATAATATATATATATATATATATGTGTGTGTTTGAGTTAATTATATGAAAAACATTTAAATGAAAAGTAACTTTTTTCATTTCCTTTTTTGTTTTCACTCTAATAAGTTTTTCGAAAAAATTTTCCTAAAAATGTTGTTTTATTAATATTTTAAATATAATTTCATGATAAAGAGTCTTCGACTTGTTAAGAAGCTCGATATTTGGGTTCTGTACGAATTGAAAGAAATTTAACAAACATAACGAAACAATGTTTTTTTATGCGAATTTGAAACGTAATGCAATCGACACTTTTTTGGAACCATTTATCTTTGGAGATGAAAAATGGATCATTCCATATCAGATACGCATCTCGTACCATTTATGCCAATCTGTTATGAAAAATCTGAATCTTTGTAATGAGACTTTTTTAAGTTTCATTAATAAACCAAAATTTTAAACTTTTTCATTATTTTAAGTATTATTTTTACATAAATGTAAACAGTACCTGTAATTAAATAACAGTAATTAAGACATTTCCATGGTTTAATTATTAAAATTTGTTGTATTTAAATTATTTCACTTAACGGAAATTAGGTGTATAATAATCAGAACAAAAACCCTTAACGGGTTAAAAGCTTGTGACGCAGCATTTTATTTCGATATGAATTGGAAATATGGGTCTTAAAAGTAATGATATCAAATTTGAGTGACACTTTGCTATTAATTGAAATATATTACATAGATTTTCTTATTTCATCATTTGTTTTTTTCTTCTATTTACATCACAGTGTATACATAATATTTTCAACTTCAGCACGAAAAAATATATAGAATTTACTCCCTGATACTTTTTCATCTGCACCTCGTGAATTCAAAATATGAGTTTTAAAAGAAATGATATAATTTCTGTGACGCCTCAGTGTTACTCTAAAAGATTTATTTTTAGATTTCATTACAATTACTTTTGTTTTGTTGAATAAAGTATATTTACACATTGAAATAATGCTTTTAATTTTCAAATATACTGTCAAATAATCACACTTTTACTGAATTTATATTATAAATTGAAATTATCTAGTTCAATAAATTGATTTGTCTATTGCGTCACGCTATCCAAAACTGAAAGTAAAAATTATGTAAATGTTTTCTTTGCATCACACAATCTCTTTGCACACATTTTCACTTAGTACTATGATACAAAGTAACATTTACAAAATTTTTACTTTCAGTTTTGGATAGCGTGACGCAGTAGACAAATCAATTTATTGAACTAGATAATTTCAATTTATAATATAAATTCAGTAAAAGTGTGATTATTTGACAGTATATTTGAAAATTAAAAGCATTATTTCAATGTGTAAATATACTTTATTCAACAAAACAAAAGTAATTGTAATGAAATCTAAAAATAAATCTTTTAAAGTAACACTGAGGCGTCACAGAAATTATATCATTTCTTTTAAAACTCATATTTTGAATTCACGAGGTGCAGGTGAAAAAGTATCAGGGAGTAAATTCTATATATTTTTTCGTGCTGAAGTTGAAAATATTATGTATACACTGTGATGTAAATAGAAGAAAAAAAAACAAATGATGAAATAAGAAAATCTATGTAATATATTTCAATTAATAGCAAAGCGTCACTCAAATTTGATATCATTACTTTTAAGACCCATATTTCCAATTCATATGGAAATAAAATGCTGCGTCACAAGCTTTTAACCCGTTAAGGGTTTTTGTTCTGATATCATTACTTTTTAGGGGTTAATGATTAACTGATCTAAAGATTAAAACAAGTCTTTCCACCTCATAGGAAGGGTAGGTTGATTCTTTTTTTTCTATCGCATAGCTGCCATTGAGAATTTCACAAAAGCACTTTTTTTCTAATGTACCTGGTAGCTTCCAAAAATTGGTTTTACACAATATTAAGAAATCTTTTAATTAATTTGCTGTTTTTTTTAATAAATACAACATAGCAATATTATGAAGGATTAAAATTCAATTTTATTAATGAATTTTCAGCTTTTTGTGAAAAAAAAGTAAACAAATTCTTCGCAGATTTAACGTTTTGAAAACTTTTGAATGTTGAGCAATTGTTTTGTAAATAGGATATAGTAAAAATATTTATAAGAGACTTGTCTGAGGTATAATTCATGATAGTTTAGCATCATTAAGATGAAATATGCAATAATACAGGTACTTTCATAGGAATTTCAAAAATAATACTTTGTTTTCAATGCCGATATTGGGTAGCTTGCAAAAATTGATTTTTAGCCATTAGTGAGAAATCTTTTAGTTAAAAATAGATTTTGGTACTCATTTTTGAAATATATATAAACATATAAAATTTTTATAAAGGATTAAAATTCAGTTTTATTCATGAATTTTCAGTTTTTTTGTGAACAAAAAGTAAACAGGAAACTTTATGATTTTTACATTTTGGAAAATTTTGAATGTTGAGCAAATTTTTTGTAAAAATGTAATAAAAATATTAAATAGATTAATTTGAAGTATAATTCATGA
Source organism: Salticus scenicus (assembly GCA_963930645.1). Lineage (NCBI taxonomy): Eukaryota > Metazoa > Arthropoda > Arachnida > Araneae > Salticidae > Salticus > Salticus scenicus. Next base: position 251,318,402 of record OZ005650.1, read on the forward strand.
TTGTTTAGCATCATTAAGATCAAATATGGAATAATACAGGGATTTTTATAGGAATTTCAAAAAATAGTACTTGGCGTTTTCAACACCAATAACCAACTCCTTCCAAAATTTGATTTCAGCTATTAGTTTGAAAACATTTAGTTAAAAATAGATTTTATTACTAACTTTTTAAACAAATAACATATAACAGTATTATTAAGGATTAAAATACAGTTTTATTAATGAATTTTCAGTTTTTTGTGGGAAAAAAAGTAAACAGATACTTAACAATTTTTACATTTTGAAAAACTTTGAACGTTGAGCAGATTTTTTGGTAAATATACAGTAAAAATTAGAGATGGAATGAAGCCTTGGTAAGGTCAAAGCTTTGGCCGGCCTGGCTGATATATACTCAAAGTTTCGTGGAATATTCGTAATTTGCATTGGCAAATTTTTCCTATTATTAATCTTATTTAAACCTACATACGTCTTTGTTTTGTGATTTGTTAATTAAAAATAAAAAGTTTTCACTGCAGTTATAATACATAGAGTAATAACATTGTAAGTAATTAGTACAAAACTTTGAAAAAAAAACTTTTCTTATAATAGTATAATAACATGGCTCAAAATTAACAGAATTTTGTTGATCCAGAAATATCGGCGTTGAAAACAAAGTATTATTTTTGAAATTCTTATGAAAATCACAATACCTATTATTGCATATTTCATCTTAATGATGCTAAACAATCATGAATTATACGTGAAATGAATATTTTTAATATATTTCTACAAGAAATTTGTTCACATTCAAAATTTTCTAAAACTTAAAAATTGTAAAATGCTTGTTTACTTTCTTTTCACAAAAAACTGAAAATTCTTCAATAAAACTGAATTTCAGTCCTTTATAAAATTTTTATGTGTTAATTATTTGAAAAATAAGTAACAAAATCTATTTTTAACTGAAAGATTTCTCACTAATGGCTAACCTGCAGGTTCTCTAGGATTGAAAAATAAAGTGCAGTATTGAACTACTAAAATACTTTTCATTTGTTTTACAGTCAACTCCCTCTAACTCTCAAAAGTTTTGTCCAGAGGTTAGGCGGATTACAGGAATTTGCAGATTAGAGATCATTGCTTTTGTTTACAGTTTTCTTTTGCAGATACAGAGCCAGTTATTATTAATTCATAAATAGACATCAAAATGGATAGACGATTTCTAATAATTTTTGAATAAAATATTTCTTCAATATTAATAAAACTAATCTATCATAATACATATATTATGGTAAATAATTTAAGCATGTTCAAATAATAGGCACATATAAAATGTAAACAAACAAATTTAAAAAATACGAAGCAAAATATTTTTGAAAGTTCGGAAATAATATTCATCACTGATTAATTTTGTTAAATGTTGATGCAATAGTGATTTGTTTTAAGCACTAGTCTGTATGAATTGCAGGATAATAAATACAAGACTGTTATTCCCCCTTCTCCCCAGTTATGTTTCAAAATAAGGTTTAAGCTAAAAATTTGTTTTAAAAAAGAAATAATGTGAATTTTTTTTAAATATGAGATGTAAATTTCTTTTTCATTCAAAAAACAAAGTCGAATTAGAAGGATTTGCAGATTATAAATCTGCGGATTTGAGGTAGTTGACTGTACTGTATATGACTATAAGGAAAATAAAGTTTTTGATGACATTTTGTAATACAGTAATTATTGAATATTAGTACTCTTAACCCTTTCGCTACCAGAGCCTCAGGAGAAAAACCGCCACCACTGCCCAGACGTCTTACTATTTAAATATGATAAAATTGTCATTTATTTTTGTGGGATGTATCTATAGCGTTCTAACTAAAACCAATAACATCCTGTATCTATTTTATTGTTTTATAACATAACCCGTCTTTGTGCGACACGATTTGATGCAAACAATTATCATAAACTAATAATGAACACCCGTCACATATTTGTGACGCCAGGCTCAGGTAAGAAAATCGGATCGTCACATATATGTGACGCTGGTAGCGAAAGGGTTAATTAACTGGATGTTTGTTAAGAACATGTTTTATCAGAAAGTATAAGCAAGTAATCCAAACTATTATTTATTACCAGTTAAAGAAATACAATCGTCTAGATTATAAAACTTTACACTGTTTAAATTAAAATCAATTTTTTTTTTAATGGACTTTGAGTATTTTGGAACGTGATCATCAGATACCAAAGATCACTTCAGTAAAAATCTCATAATTATTAATTAAATAGTATGAAATTAAATTTTTATAGGTATAATTAAAGTTACTTAAAGTTGTTTATAAGAAAAATGAATCCACTGTATCTTACAAATCTGCAATTTATAGGATAAATTTTTAAGAAAAACAGTTTCTTCCATTTCTTCCACGTGGAAGAAACCTATTTCCTCCGGCTGGTTTTTTCCACCTGGGAAGAAACTTGCCAACCCTGGAACAAACAGTAGAAGAAAATTTTTAATTATCTGCTGGTCAACTGATTTTTAAAATAAGTCAAATACCATGTATTTCATCTTCAAGCAAAATGAGAACAACCATAAAATATCCATTTAAACTATTCATATATTTTCAGGTTCCATAAGCAAAAATTTGGTTCAAATTAATTCAGTATTTCATAAATTATCATGATGGCAAATTTTTGGTTGTATACAAACTAAGTAATAGCTATAAGTTTTTTTTTTTTTTTTCTTTTTTTTTCTTATTTGAAATTTTTCATAATTTGGAAAAATTTTCTGCAAAAAGCATTTATGTATTTTTGTACTTGCTGGATTTTTTTATTTTAAGTATATATGTTAAAACTGACAAAGTAAGAATTTTTTTTAATATGATATATATATATATATATTTTTTTAAAAAAAGAGCATTTTGTAAATCAAAAAACTGACAAAATTGATTTTTTTTTTAATCTTGCCAAAAGTTAGACGTAAAGTGATGATTGTGATTTTATGGATGTTACCGCTAAAGTGTTAGGATGAACTAAAAAGCACTTATGGATGTAACACAACATAAGCAAGAAAAAACACGTAAGCAAGCAAAGCTGCGTCACTTTCTACATAAGCAAGAAAAAACGGTTGTTTGCCAATGTAAAAAAAACTATGAGTCAATGAATGTAAAATATAAATAAATAAAAATAAAATGTTAAAAAATTTCTGAAAACATTAACAATGCAACACTGTAATCATTGTAGTGAGACAATAATTAAGAATATTTTTAATTACATTTAATATGAAAATTATTAAATGTGAAAAATTTAATAAACAGGGATGAAACTACCAAACGAAACCTTCCAAAACCCCGAAGTGGCTAATCGGACAGTCAGTGCGATTAGTGTACAGGCTATTCAGACCATCTTTTCGAAGGAGAATAAGTTAGCACTGATAAGAGTAAAATTTAGAAATAATATAATGTGTCTCATCCCCGTGCATGAAAAATTATCTTTTTACTTTTTTTTTGAGTGAGGGAGTGGGATAGAGATTAATTATTTTCACAGAAATTTTGTACTCTAAATGATGCTAAAATTCTTCATAAAAGGGCAATAATAAACAGTTTGAAAATTGAATAATAAAAATAAAAAATGTAACATAAAAACAGATCTTAGTAAATTTGAGTATTTTTAATCTTTGAAAAAATCTTTGCAATATGTTTGTTTATGAATATGAATAAATGTATAACATAAGAATAAATCTGCATATTCAACTACATAGATGTCATTTGGTTTTTTATTTCTTTTCCTTCTTAAAAAAAATAAATAAATAAATAAATAAATAACTGTTAAAATATAATTCGATGCAAACCAAACAAGTACTGCACCGAGTAGCACTTTGGCCGAGTAACCGAGTACTCGGCCTTTTACTACTCGGCCGAGTACCGAATAGTTGTAAGAAAGAATGAATAATTGATGTATATATGAAGAATTTTGCACATGTAAAATTAAAAAAAGGCTTTTTGAACACAAAATTAAGTTAAATGGCAAACAGCATGTTTTCATGAAATGTTTCAGAACTTTTGTAGTGTATATAGTATACACAATTAGGTTCATTGTTATATTTGATATGTCCAGCTTAGTGGATTATTAAAACCATAATAATTGATAATTTCATTCTTTATTATATAGTCTTTCTCAGATGCGAACCATTCTTAGATAATTCTTAGAGAATATAGAAGTTCCTATACACTCAGGCTTAATTTAAGATTCATGCATGAAAATTTACATATGAAATGAGAACATTAAAATAAATATTTTATCATTTCAAACATGATAGACTTCATTAATCTTCAAATTCTAGAAGAGTAAAAAAAAAGATAGGTGGTTTTGGGCCATAATTTGCAAAACAACAAATTTGATTATTAAAATATATATTTAATAACATTTCAGTGTATTTACCTTTTTCATATTTATTATTTTTTAAATTAAAAAAATCAATCTTTTCTTACAGTTTTAAAAGTGTCTTACTTTTATTTGCACAAATATATAACTAATGTTTTATCTACTATTTTAGTATTATATAAGGGTTCTTTTTTCTAAAATATTTTATTTTTGTCCGTTTTACAGATACAATTTTATGTACTAAGTTTTTATTAAAAAAATTGCATATTACACACATACAAGATGGTTATACTTAAATACTTGTAACTAAAAGGGATAAGCTCATACCATGAATTGTCGCTATACCGAGTTTGGTGGCATACTCGCCCATTTTAACTGCGAAAACTGTTTGCAGCAAAAGTTTAATGACTTTATATTTATATTTTCATAATTTTTTAGTTTAGTTATTAATAAACAACTCTTATGAATGTTACATTTCTTTCAATAATATATAAAAATAATGAAATTCTTACAACTACTCGGTATTGGCCGAATACTTAGTCCAAATTCGCCCGAGTAATGAGTACTCGGCAAATTAGCCGAGTACCGAGTACTCGGTACAGCTCTAAACCAAATCCAATTTTCTATACAAATATATGTATGATTTTTCTGAAAATGACTTTTGTACTTATTTTGTAATGTTTTCTAACAATAATGTTGAAATTAACATGGATTGTAGATCAATCGCATTATACACTTTCAAAATGTTAAAAGTTTGAATTTGTAGTTGAAACCAGCAAAATCATTAGTACAGGGCGCGAAATTTCCTCTCGCCATTGGTGAGTGGAATTTTTACTGTGGCGAGTAAAAATTTGGTCTAGTTATAGATAGAATTCTTACATGATAAGGTGACAGAAAACATTCTTTTTATAGATTTAAATATGGCAAAATCTTGCCATCTTAAAACCTCATATTTAACCTCTCCTTTTTCTCTTCTTTGAGTGTCGAGTCTGTGTACGCGTTGCCCGACAATCGTCCCAGCCTGAGAAAGGAAAAATGCATAAAAGTACACGCATAAAAGTTTTAATCTCTAGGCAGTTTCGTTTCTCCCACTGTGATTTCTTTAAGCAGAGTGAGAATAGACAAGTAGAGAGCCTCTTTGCTAGGCGCCCACAATCCAAGAGAAAAAAAATGCGAAAGTTTGCCTATGCGATATTGGCGCATGAAAATGATCCCGAGCCCTTTTAAAGATACTGCCTATGTTTATTTTGTTGAATAATGATCAAAAAACAGTTAAAATTTTCCAGTTTTTGCTGAAACACCAAGAATTTACGCTTGTTATGATTTGTAAGCAACAATTTTATCGAACATGTAATTCCGAAATGGCTATTTCAAATGACAACAATGAACAAGTTATACACATCGACATTCCGTCTGATCATAAAAGAAATGGACGAAAAAGACATTTCTGATGTAAAAAGTTAAATATATAAATAGGTAAATAAGGAAGCTTAATCTTGCATAATAAGATTTTCACAGGGTGTTGATTGAAAAAGTTTTTTTTTTTTTTTTTTTTTCCTCTTCTTTTTTTTTTTAATGACTCTTCGCATTGATAGATATTTTAACCTTTTTTTTCAGATCTCAAATATAATGCATTATAATAATTTTTGATTATAGATGATTATGAGACATGATGATATATACGATACACTTTTTAAAATAGACATATTTGTAAAAGCATTTCAGATAGTTAGAAAAAATAAAAAACCCAAAATGCGTAAAACAGAAAAAAAAAAAAAAAAAAAAAAAGACAACCCTATTTTGCAGCGAGTATGACTTGTTTTGGGGTGAGTGTAATCGGAATTGAAATTTTAGGCCCTGCATTAGTATATTACAGAGAAAATTCAAGATCAAACAAGCAAAATCATTATTATGACCAACACAACAAAGAAGCGGTCTGAATAACCTCCACACTAATTGCACTGATGGTCCAAATAGCAATGGCCACAAAAACCCTGAAAACTAATACCTGCATGCAGACAGGGTACACTTATTAGTGATATATTACATGGCTACTTATTATAAGTGAAATTTGAAGAGTTCTTAATACATTTTAAGGAAACAACTACATTTTAATTAAACATTAAAAATGAGTAATTTCTGCAAAAACAAAATAATTTAACATGAAATTCAGCGAAAGCAAAAATTTCAAAAACCCTGAATTCAGGGATAGCCCATGAAAAGTTTCACCCCTGAATAAAGCAACACTAAATAGTTATTAAAATCTAGTCTTCTGTAAAAAAATTTATAATTATCTTATTAAAATACAATTTATATATATAAGCAAGAAAAAACAGTTATTTGTCAATGTAAAGAAAACTATATGACTCTAGAAATGTAAAATATAAATAAATAAATATAAAATGTAATGCATAAGCGAAAAAATAGAAACACATTTAGACCGTTCAAAATTGGTACAGATAGGTTTTAGAGACCTGCAAGTCAAATGAGGATAGTTTCGAAAGTGATTAATATAGCCGTTAGTTTCTGCAAACTAATGTAATTTTATTTTTTATTTTATGATACATATAAACAAACACTTACCTGAAAAAAAAGAAGGGTACTGCAAAAAAAATATATATATACAGTGTGACTCCCGAATGTCGGATTTTATAATTGGTGACTGAAATAAAATTGTCTTAGTATGTGACACAATATTTAATAAACACATACGTGAAACAATAATCTTTCCGTCTAGTTGATCATCAAAGACCTGTTAAAATGATTTTGAAAAAAAATAAAAAATAAAACACGTATCATATTCATAACAAGCCACAAGCGCAGGAATACAGTACGTAAACAAACCAAACTAGCTAGCCCTGTCTTTAGTGAGCGCCAAGATTTTTGGATCTGGATAAAGTACGCATGCGCTCCAAAGACCATGGACCATAGTATAAATTCGTGTGCATGAGTGATTTAAACTTTTTTGCTTTAATTTTTTTTTATTATTATTATTATTATGAATAACGATAAAATAGAATATCTATAATTAAAAAATACTTCTTTTATTTTAAATATATAATAAATATTTAAAACAAACAATGAAGCTTCTTTTTTGCATTTAATAAAAAAAAAATCTAACTATTTTATTGACTGCATTCAGATTAAACCAACCAACCACAGCCTCAGAAAACCGAATGACGCCTGTTCTGAATTCTGAGAATATGCAGTTCAAATACATGTATTGGCGGAGGAAAAAATAGTTCGATTTTTAAGCTAAATTATTTAAGAAACAAGAGTTTTTTGGGAAAAAAGGGCGACGTCACGCTTCACAGACAAAATAAATTAATATCATATATATATTTCATAAAATTTCTTCGAGCCGTTTTCGAGAAAAAAAACTTACACGATAACACATTTTTCCTTTAAAGTCTTAAATTGCAACTCCAGATCTCAAAATATATACAATGTTGAAGTGTGAAACTTTCAGGATAGCATCAGGCAGAAGAATAAAGGTTATTCTGAAAACATCAGATCAAAATATCTCCTATTTACTGAGATATTAAATGTCGGCGTTTCCAAATCGCTTTGATGTAAAACTAGCTGTATAATAGAGTGTCGCTGCTAAGCTTTGTTTGAGCTTTGCTGCGTCACTCAAAAAACTGCCGTTTTTTATGATAATAATTTTACAAGACTGAATATTGTTCTTGATAATTTATATGTATATATATACAGTATATATATATATATACAGGGTGAGTTTGACATAATCTGCCAAACGAAAGTAGGTGATAGAACAGCCCATGGGGAGAATAAAACACCTCAGAAACCCTGTTCTATCTCTAACCGTTTCCGAGTTTTGGTAGATAGAAGAAAAATCGGTTTTTTTCCATCCCGTCTGAAAAAACCCAAATTTGTGAGCTTTCTGAAATACTTACACGCAAAATAAGCACATATTTGGAAAGAGCAGAGAAAATTGTATCGGGTGACACCATTTACATCAGGATGCCTTAATTTGACGGTGAGCTACAAGCGCTAAAACATTGGCGAAGTTTAAAATCGAGTTGTCACCAAATTCTTTAACCGGCAATTCTGCAAACACCGTTCAAGCTACAATCGCTAAATTTTACCAAAAACTTCTCCATTCCACAATCAACGTATGCAAATTCGTGACTATCTGCATATGGACTCTTAGTGATATGCAGATGTATTCCAACCTTCCTGCGTGCGTATCCCACTCGCGGGTACAAAAGGCGAGTCAATCTGTAACAGCTCATTAGCTCGTCAGCTTCTTTTACGTTTTATGCTGCTTATTGCTTTAGCATTTTCTGGACTTTGCCTGAGCTCGGCCGATTCTTTTCACGCATCTCTGACGTCTACTTGCTCTCTCTTACTTCATACTTAGTATGTTTTCCTACATTGGTACGAATTAACCAAGTTGGTTTTTATTCCGTAGCACTCTTTTTCTTCTACTTTTGTAAATTAATATTGAAATTTTATCAATTTTTGTTTATCCTTTTGAATTTTAGTTTCAGTTGAAGTCATCACAGGGATCAAACTGTCATGCTTTCCAACCTGTAAACAGATATGCCTAGTTTTACAAAGGAATAGTACGCGGATAGGCATTTTGTGTATGGATTTTGCGATGGTAACTCTCGGAGAGCCGAAGAAGAGTACCGTCTACGTTATCCACATCGTCGTGCGCCCAACCGTGCTGTATTTGTCGCAATTCATCAAGGCTTAGGGAGAGTGGGTCGTTCAGTAGGGTGTACGAAAGGGGCCGTGGTCGCCGCTTCGCTACCGCTGAGGAGTCCGTACTCGACCGAGGGGAGGAAAATCCAAATATAAGTTCACGCATACTCGCGAGAGAAGGTGGAATATCCCAAAGTAAAGTAATGAATATTTTGCTCAATAAACAGTATCATCCATATAACTTCTAACCTTTACAAGCATTACGCCGCTTAGATTTCCAAAAGCGGGTAACATTCTGCCGCTGGCTTTTAGAGCGAGATATTGAGGAACACCATTTTCCTTAGAACGATACTGTGGACAGATGAGTCACTTTTCACTTGGGGTGGCATGTTAAATTTCCATAACTGCCATCATTAAGCTCAACAAAATCCATTTGTAACATAAAACTCATCGTTCCAGACGCGATTCAGCTTAAATGATTGGACTGGAGTGGTAGGCGATCGCTTCATAGGTTCACATGTGCTCCAAGGTCATCTGACAAGCAATACATATTTGGAGTTTCTGGAACTTCATCTTCTAAGATTACTTGATGTCCTTTCTGTGCCCCAACGAGCGGAAATCATTTTCCAACAAGATGGCTCCTGCACATTCTTCCAATGCCGTTCGAGACTTCTTGAATCAGCAGTTTCCGCGATGGATTGGTCGTAATGGACCAATTCCTTGGCCACCTAGATCGCCAAATCTCACTCCATTGGACTTCTATGTTTGGGGTTCCCTGAAGCAAGAAGTTTACTGCACAGAAGTTGCCAGTTTGCAAGATTTAAGCAGCCGATGATGCAATAATAAAACTGAGGGATGAGCTTTCGCTAAGAGCTACTGTGGTTTCCGTTCGTAAGCGAGCAAGGGCATGTATCAAGTGTGGGGGTGACCAATTTTAGCAGCGGCACGAAATTTCACACAACCTTTCGAATGCATATGTGCTTTAGTCATAAACGTGAGATACGTCATTTTTTTTTTTTTTCTTTTTTTTTTTGCATATTTCTTTGTGAAAGACGTGAGAAACGTCATACTTCTTTTGTTTCTCTTCGATTGTGTTTGTAAACTTAATACAACTGCTACTTTTCTTGTTTGTCTTGAAAACTTCCTTTTTTGCATCTGACAAAACAGCGGGCTGAAGGCATACATGAAATCAGGAACGACCATGGCACCCCGTGAGTCTCCTTCTCGACGAACGTCGAGTTCAGTGAAGAATGTATTTCAAACAAAAGGTTAAATTTCTCCTGAACTAGAAAACCGATATGGTTTATTGTGGGCTCCTTCTAAAGGTTGTGGAATGGTGAAGATTTTGATAAATTTGACCGATTGTAGCTTAAACGGTGTTTGCAGAATTGCCGGTTAAAAAATTCGGGGACAACTCAATTTCAAACTTCGCCAATGTTTTAGCGCTAGTAGCTCGCCGTCAAATTAAGGTATCCTGATGTAAATGGCGTCATCCGATAAGATTTTTTCTGCTCTTTCCAAATATATGCTTATTTTACGTGTAAGTCTTTCAGAAAGCTCACAAATTTTGGTTTTTTCAGACGGGATGAAAAAAAAAACAGATTTTTCTTCTATCTACCATAACTCGGAAACGGTTAGAGATGGGACAGGGTTTTTGTGGTGTTTTATTCTCCCCATATGCTGTTCTATCACCTCCTTTCGTTTGGCAGATTATGTCAAACTCTCCCTGTATATCATATTTTAAGGCATTTTAAAATTTAGGACGTTCGTCGTAAATGCCTTATTTTAATATAGAACTGTACACTAAGACATTTTATATAAGCTCATTTACACTATTAGGGCCGTAAAACCACCAGTCCCATAAATGTCTTACATGTCTGTTCTCTATATTAAGATATCTACGTGTCTTAAATAACTTTTTAGTCAGTTTTTTGTTTTACTTTAAGACGCCTTTATTTTCAGTGTGGAAAAAGATGAGAATCCTACTTAAAAAAAAAATCATTTGTATAAAATCATTTATTAACTTAAAAAAAAAAAAAAAAAAAAAAAAAAAAAACAGTGAAATAAATTAGTCTTTTTAAATTCTCTTTTATCATTTCTTTCAACTTTAAGATGAAAAATTTGTAAGATTCTTTCCTGCATTTTATTTCCCAAAAATATGTTAAATAAATTTGCTTTTCCGGGAAATACATTTCCATTGAATTCCTATCACGAAAGATGCTTATAGAAAAACCAGATGTTTCTGATAGCATGTCTTGAACATCCCTTTTGACATCGAAATAAATTTAGCGTGACAAGCTGAATACTTGACGTACTAATAGAAAAAAAAGAATAAAAAACGTTCTTGCCTTTTCATTTACATATTCAAATAATTCTATTCTTCCATAAATTTGTTTTCCTCTCAAAGTTTTATTCCGTTAAACATCAATTTATTGTTGTAAGTAGCATTTCCTGCATTTTGTAAGTAGCATATAATTTCCTGATGACGGATGCTTCATTATAAATTCAATAGCGTATATAAAATAATAAAAAATAGACTTAGGTAAGTTAATTTTATGCAACTCGGTATAAAAGGATTTGCTAGTTTTGTTAATATTTATTTTTGTTAACGATTCCCTGAAGTTTTTAAATAAAGTACTTGAAAGTTATAAATTCCAATATTCTAATAAAAATAACTAGATTTATAAATATTTAAATTTGTTTTGATAAACAAATTTCATAATTTAATTTATTTTATTTTGTAACTTATATGTTTATAAGCTTAATTTCTTTCAAACAAAACCTTCAATGATACAAAATCATATAAAATTTAAACTTGTGCTTCATATAATTAATTATTTTTAAAGTCGTTATTTATTCAATGCAACATAAAAGTGTTTTGAAATAGTTAGTTAATAAAGAAAATATTCACAGAAATTATTTTTGCTTACATAAATAAATTATAGATTTATAGTAATGTATACGCCGAAAATTTATTCATCACCTGAAATGACGTTACAAATTTGATTATACATTTTTCTACATAATTTAAGATTAGTGTATTTAAAACGTAATGTTAAAATGGTATTAAATATCAGTATTCATGCAAGTTTTTCTGCATGGTGTATTCCTATTATTAGAATTTTATGTATTTATTTAAAATTTAACTAGTGGATCTGCAGATCAGCAGCCTCAAACTCCTATTTATATCATTCATTACTCAGCAAATCACTTTTACTTATTATATAGTATTTAAAATAGTCATATGTATGATTAACTCACGACATAAATATATACGTTTTTGAAGGGGGCTACCACTCCCCCTTCCCTGAACCACCCGTTGTATCCGTTTGTTTATATCTATCTGTATGTATGTGTGTAAATATGTTTCCTTGTAATTCATAGCTTGTCTTAATTCCTTGTAGCTTACAAAAACTTGTACCAAATTTCATGCAAAATGATTGCTTAAATTATCGGAATTGTTTTGTGTAGCCTTGTAAACTAATTACCTATTCTATGCCTAACAGTTTTCAAAGAAACCTTGTTTTTTGAACATTCTATTAATGTTTTTGTTTGCTTAATTAAGTTTAATAAAGTGTAATCCTATTAAAATGCACTTATAAGAAAAACCGTCTATAGACAGTAATGATAGAAAACATTTTAGGTGTCCCTGTACATCAGCGGCACTAGTTATACACACTAATAAAAAGTATAAACTGATTAATTGTAACACATGAACATTGAACCAATTTGACATCACTAAAGGATTACAGAATGCCATCGGCATTCATTAGTGTGATCCTGTAAATAAATTATTTAGTCCATGCATACCAATTATTTTAGAGAAAGCATGCTTTCACGCATTTGTATGTTAATTCTATAATGTTGAACGCAGCATAAATGCGTTAAAATGCCCTTGATGAAAATCTTGCCATGGACTCTAATATTATGAAATTCTTTTCTGTATCGTTCTCAATGAACCATAAACATTATATAAACCAACAAAAACTTAATCTATTTGGCTCATGAATGATTAACCGAAATTTGATGTAATTTGGATGATTACGTGACATTGTCGAAACACTTTTGGGAAGTCTTGTACATTAATTCATAAATATAAGCACATATTTTCAACGGGAAACATGTTTTTAAGCATCTCAATAATACATGTTAATTTCATTTTGTTGAATGCAATTTAACAATGATAAAATGTATTTAAATGAAATCCTTCCCGAAGGCCGTAATTGTAAGAAAAGGTTTGGTGTGTCACTATACACGATCCATAAATAATGCAGGTTTAATTTTTAATTAATAGAAGAGTTAAAATATAATTTACCCAACTAAGAGTTTCTTTTTTTTTTACTTGGAACAATATGTTATTCAGTCTTCACTAAGAAATATTATAAGCGTTATTTGGAGTATAAAAGTAAGCCAAGCATTGTGTTGAACTGAAGTGATAAAATTTTTATTTCATTTCTAATCACTATATTAATAAAATTTTTATACATATATAATTATATGGCCTACTTTCCCAATATTACCGTCATGACCGTAAAAGCATAAAAATATAATTCATATAATATAACAAATTTAAAATGTGTGTTTTATTCTGCAACTTTATTTTAAAATGAGTATGTGTAGATGCACATAAAAAAATGTCTGTGGGCTTATGTATGTTAAATGCATGTTATTATATATTACTATGTATATCTGAAAGCTTTTGCAATGGTTTGCAACATTCATTGTCCTTTATAATTGGGGCTGAAAAATTACAAATATACCACTTTTTTTCCCGCATAATTTTGATTTATTATACTTTTTTTCTTTGGTTAATTATTAGTATGTATACTTCTGTTAAACTGACAGCAGCATTAAAATTTATTTAACCGATTTTGTCATAATATATTTGAATTAAATGTTTATGATGACATATTTTAATTCCTCCAGCATTTAAACTTTAAAACAATAAAATGCAAAATACACATTTATTTTTGTGAGTATCAATTTAACTGATGTTAAGTGATTAAAATTGTCGGGAGAATTAAACATGAAATGAGCAATAAACTTGAAAATATATTTAATTGAAAATATGGACCTCTAAGCGGACAAAAACCAATTCCTTATGAAATGAATATAATAGGAGTATGATATACGCAACAGTCCTGTATTTTTATTGTTAAAAATCACTTTCTTATTTTCATGAATTTCATTTTGCTTCTTCGTTTGGCCAAAAATCCATCTCACTGGATCTCAATGTTATTATTTACCTTGTGATATTACATTAATCGGATAATCTTTTATTTAAAATTTTACACTTCATCTTGTGTTATTTTTCATATCATCACATTTAATGATTAAAATATTTTTTGAAGTGTACATACATATCTATATAGATATGGCATATACGATATATGATAGTATGTCACATTATTAAAATACATATTATAAACAATTTTAATCACACACACACACACACGCATATATATATATATATATATATATATATGGTTGCATAATGGTCTGTGTTATTAAATGGGAGGAGACCCTCAAATTCCATTGTTCATGGCTTGAGGAACCGACCAGGACATAGGTCTAATGCCAAATCCATACCTTTACGTGGTGCAGCTGTTAGTAATGCCTAGCATTACAAACCCACACGGATAGGCTCGCACCAAGACGGATTAGCAAGCGTGATGTGACTTGAACACTTCCTTCCTTTGTATTTTAAAATAGCTATTTCATACCTATTTCAAAATACCTATTTCATTTCAATCTACCTATTCAGTAAGCAGGAAAGCAAGATGGCAGAGATTGCGAAAAATCCCCGGGTCAGCTGCGAAGGAATGGAACATGTACTTTAAATTGCAGGTCCTTGAGCTCCGAAGATAGACTCTTTGAGCTTAAAGAAGAATTACGACATATTACATGGGATATTGTAGGTCTTAGTGAAGTTAGAAAAACAGGTGAAGATTTTCTAGATTTGAAAAGTGGAAATATGCTTTATTATCAAGAAACTGAGAATGGAAGATGCAGCGGAGAAGAATTTTTTATTAGCAAGAACATAAAAAACAGAGTAATAAAAGCTACAAGCTTTTCTGACAGAGTTGCAACACTCAGCTTAGCATTACAACGCTAAGATAATTCAAGTCTATATTCTAAAAATCACATGGGAAGACCAAGTTATTGAGAAATTCTATGAGGATGCTACGCAGGTCCTCAGAAAGACCAGAAGGCACAATCTTAGAACCATTATGAGAGATACAGTGCTCGAATTGGTACCAAACATTCAAATGAACGTGTAGTTGGTGCATTTGGAAAGGGAGCTAGAAATGAAAGAGCACACAAACTGCACAAACCGATTGGATTTGCTGAATGTGAAACATTTTATGTCATGAATTCATACTTTAAATGGAATCCAAAGAATAAATAGACATGAACGAGTCCCAATGGAGGAACAAGTGAAATAGGCTACACTCTAATTCACAAGAAATACAATTTTACGGATTATGTCATGATAAATAGATTTAACTCTGGTAGTGATCACAGACTGGTAAGTTGCAAGGTAAAGTTTCAGGTTATATTAGAAAGATAGAAACTGATGCAAATTCGAAACAAGAGAATTCAACCACAGCTTCAAAAGTAAAAAAAGGGAATTCCAGCTTCAACTAAAGAACAGATTTCAGTTGTTTGGGGATACTGACGATGTCAATAATTTCACTGTGAATTTTGTCACTGTTGTTCTGTAATCAGCAAAAAATATTGCTGGTTCAGAAGAGGATTAAACTGTTAAAAAAATCTCGGAAGGGACACGACAGCTTATGAAAAAGAGAAGGAAAATGAAATACAAAAAGGAAAACATAACTGCAAAAGTTGAATTTTCAGAACTATGTAAAACTCTGAGGAAAAAGCTTGTAGATAACACCAGTAAATTCAGTTGTAATGTCATCCAACAAGCGATTCAGAAAAAATAAATGTTTGAAGACTGCATTAAGAAATATGATGCTTGGTAGGATAATATTTCTTGCTTTGAAGACAAAAAGTGAAAATATACTCGGAATCAAGAGCAAATTCTAAAAGAGGCAGCGAATTTTTCTTCAGAATTGTACAGCTCACCAGAACAACTCAGTAGTTCACTTTCCTCATCAAACACAAACGATGCTATACCAGCAATATTGAAGGAAGAAGCAGCTATGCCAATAAAATTAATGAAAAATGGAAAAGCTAAAGGAGAAGACAAAATCATTGAGCATATTTTAAAAGAAGCAAGGAACGAAGCAATAGAAGTTCTTACTGAGCTATTCAACAAACGTATAACATTATGTGATGTTTCAAAGAACTGGAAAAATGCCATCATAATCTTACTCTTTATAAAAGGAGAAAAAGTAGATATTAGAAACTATCGCCCAGTCAGCGTGCTCTCAGTTTTGTTTAAAATTCTGATGAAAGTTCTGACAAACCTATTACAGAAACAATTAGATGCAGTTCAACCTAAGGAACAAGCAGGTTTTCGAAGTGGCTTTAGTACCATCGACCATCTTGATACAATTAGAGAAATTATTGAAAGAAGTAATGAATACGAACTCCCTCTGTGTGTAGCTCTTCTGGACTACGAAAAGCTTTTGACTCCGTATCATCACTAGCAGTTATGGATGCATTGAAGAATACTAACATTAATTCAGGATATATTCACCTTATTGGAAACATTTATAAAGAAGGAACCACCAAATTAACCACTTCACCGGCCACTGTAGTATGTGGAAGGCTACGTTTCCCCCGAATTATCTCGGGATGGCCGGTGAAGTGGTTAAAACTCCACAAAACGAGTAATGCATTCAACATTAGAAACGGTGTAAGACAAGTGGAGACAATTTTACCCAAAATCTTCAATACAGTACGCAATGCAGCAAGTTAAAAAAAAATAAATTTGGAAAAAAAAAAAAGGTATATAATTGATGGAGAGTTTATAAATAATTTGAGATTTTCGGATGATATTGTACTGCTTGCCTCCTCATTTGGGTATTTGAAAGAAATGCTTCAGGAATTAAACAAAGAAAGCAAGCGCGTTGTATTGAAAATGAACCTCAGCAGGACGAAAATTACGTCAAATTTCTTTGTTTCTCCATTAAAGACCACGGTTGTTTTGGATGAATTAGAAACGGTATGCAGTCATATTTATGTTGGACAAGTCTTTACGATGAACGGGAACATCATAGAAGAAATTAACAACAGAGTTAAACAGAGCTAAACTTGCATGGAGAGCATTCGAAAGAAATAGCGTTATATTCAAATGCGACCTCTCATTTTATTTCAAAAGAAAAGTTTTTCATCCGTACATTTTGCCTGTTCAAACGTATGCTTCAGAAACTTGGATATATAAACCTATACAGAAACTTCAAACATTCCGGAAAAGCATGCAGAGATCATGCGTGTTAGAATTCACCCGAAGACATAGAAAGTGAAACACTTGGAACAGGAAACAAACCAAAATTACTGAAGTTATTTCTAAAGTCAAGAAGCTGGACTGGGCACCTTACGAGAAGAAATGATGATAGATGGACCGCCAAATTTCTATTTTGGAAGTCAAGAGATAAAGAAATGAATAAGAAAGAGACCACTTTGTTGTTGCAGAGATGAAATTGTGAAGTTTGGATGAGTAGAATGGGGGATAATTGCAGAACACAGTGCAGTTTGGAATCACATAGGAGGGACTTTCATCATGCAGTGGATTGATCAAGGCTGAAATTGAAGAAGATGATATATATATATATATATATATGTCATACATCTTTGAAATATTTACACATTTTAAAGCAATTGTTGAAAATGAAAAAAAAAAAAAAGTTATTGTTGTAAAATTTTTTTAATTCTTAGTAAAATTTAAGGAAAAAAATGTACAAAATAAACATAAATTAAAATAAAAATAAAATTATAAAAATAATCTCTTGAAAGAAAAAAAAGAAAAACCTAATTAAAATATTGCGCCGAAATTCGTATATATATATAAACTACTTTAAAAAAAATCTCGGTTTAAAGTCAGTAATTAATACTAAGAATTATAAAATAAAAAATAATAAATAATAAATTCTCAAATAAAAGTTTTTTGAAAACACAATTAAACAACTCTGCACGTTAACCTTACTAGCTTATCGAAAGTTTACAGAACTTTGAAAAGTATTGCATAGAAAAAAAAAAAAAAAATCAGTAAAAAAAGATTTAATTCGGATTATCAGCATTTGTTTTGAAATAATAGTGAAGTTTGAAAAATACTTCTGAAAACGCTTTATTAATGAGCTTGTGAATATTGTTTATGTTTGTTTGATGTAATAAAAATTTAATTAAAAAAAAAAAAAAAAATAAGAAGAAAATCGATTATTTATTAATTATAATTCGTCGAGGGAAAATAACGCTATACTTCTGCATCACAAAAAAATGAATTTAAGAATATTATTTAAAAGATTTAAAAAGAAACTAGTCTTGTCTTTGTTATATAGTAGAAATTCGTAAAGTGTTTCATTTAAAATTGCAAGTTGCTTTTTTATACACATACTTTTATTGCCTTTTTGTATATGCGTTTCAACAAATATCGTTGTTATTACATTTTTTGCTTACATTTCTAACAAAATGTAATTTCAAATCCAACCTTAAGGGGACTCTCTACTTATCGTCTCTGAAACCGAAGCCAGTGCTATTATATGACGAATTTTGCCTCATTATAATTCATTAACTAATACATATTTTTAAATTCCGTTTTCATATTCAGAAAATTCACAACTGCTAAACTGATTATCGCTTTCTAAAAATTGTGAAAATAACTACCTCAAATTAAAATAGTAAAAATTAAATAAATCAATTTTTAGAAAGCGATAAATTGTTTAATAGTGGTGAATTTTTTGAATGTGAAAACGGAAAAAAAAGTATGTATTAGTTAATGAATAATAATGGGACAAAATTCTCCATAGAATAAGATTGGCTTTGGTCTCCGTAAACGATAAGCAGAGAGTGCTCTTAAGAGCCCGAATTGATAATTCGGGACTGTCCAGTTCTTATACAGTCGGCAGCAAAAGTATCCGAACACTATCAAAAATTCCTATGTAAAAAAGTTTTCTTAATACTGTTTTTTTTTTTTTTTTTTTTTTTCATATTGGAATTTGTGCTAGTGCTCGGATACTTTTGCTGCCGACTGTATATAATTCTTAACTAAATTCCCATTCTAAAATAAAATAAACATAGCTACTTTTCACTTTCTTTTATAAAGTATAAGGACGTGTTGTAATCCCGATTTGCGAAATGGATGCTGCATCTTGCATAGCTCAGAAACGAATGATCGTAAAATGTTATAAACTTATATGTATGAATACTATGACGTCTAGTTGTACACCTCTAACATTGATCTGGACATGAGCTCCCTTTATTTCGAAGATTTTACACTATTTTTTTATGTCTGTATGTTTCTGTGTATCTCACATAACTCAAAAACGTTTTGAAATAGAAGGTTGTAAATTAGTATATAGGTTTATCATAATGTCTAGTAAGGCCGCGGTAGCCTGGTCGGTAAGAACAGCGAATTTCTGATCAAAAGATTGCGGGTTTAGTCCTCGAGCCGGCCGAAGATCGCCGTGTACGCTAATGGCGACTGGTGCACGTTAAATTCTGTCGTGGTCGCAAAGTCCTCCAAGTTTCCATCAAAAATTATACTTCTGGAGGTACCGGAACATGGGTTTAACTCGGACCTAATCCGAATCAAAATTCGAGTTCCTGTTGTTCGACTGGTGCTGCCATCTTTCACCAGCTTTTGGAGCTAAAGTCATTCTTCCTCCCTAAGAGGTGCTCCAAAAAACGGAAGGCGTAACCCTTTTGCCTTAAATCCGGATAGTTCCACTATTGGAGCTCGGAATTTCCGAGTGGCATACGACAACAATAACAACAAAAATATTTTGTTATGCACATCTTTTTTTTTTTTTTATGTCTTTCCTTTTTGGAAATATTTACGAAAATTATATTGATAATGACAGAAAATGTAAATGTTTTAGCTATTATACATGACATATCGTCATAGAGTTTTCAAGAGAAGCTAATTATAGACCCCGTAATGGTATTGTTATGAAAGTTGCCGATATCTATGCGTATTCGTAAAGCAATTTCGTAAAGTCATATGCGGATTCTAATCGGTGTGTGCACATTATTCAATGAATATTCTGGAAACAATCTAATAAAAATGTTTTTTGTACTAGAAAAATCAACGAATGTTCTCGAAAAAATCCAATGAAAGAGTCATTTGTACGGTAGAAGTCAAGTAAACAGGGTTTAATAAGAGTAGGAATTTCGCTAAT
The DNA here is from genome assembly GCA_963930645.1 of Salticus scenicus. NCBI lineage: Eukaryota > Metazoa > Arthropoda > Arachnida > Araneae > Salticidae > Salticus > Salticus scenicus. Next base: position 251,338,720 of record OZ005650.1, read on the forward strand.
TCAGAAGCAATGATCATCTGCATATTTCGAAGACTGAATAGAATTCACTGGGAGTCGTGTCAGTGTTTTGTAGAATTTTCGAGGTAGTTTTGCGCTAGAAACCAATGAAACATTACGGAAATTTCTAGAACTCGATTCCTATTGAAGTTAGAGATTCTAAATTTTGAAAATTCTAAACTATCATTCTTTCGCAAATTTTGATGCCAAATTGCCTAATTTGATGCTAAGTCAATGTCCACCTTAGTGAAAAAACTGCCACATGTTTCCACTTTACTATAATACTGTATAGAAAGTAGTGCGTAAAGAAGTAGACAAGTTCTGGTCTACAATCATCAATAATGACTTTTAATCTTATAGTCTTGCTAGTCATTTTAGAACTTCGATGAAGTTAGTCCTAGAAAATGATTTTTTTCCGGAAAATTCGAGAACTCTGTTCTTACTGAAGTTGGAGCATCCATATATTGCCAAACTTAATTTACAATTTTTCGCCTGATTTAGTCGCGAAGTTTTTTAATTCGGCGCCTAATACCAAAAATCGAGGCCAAGATAAAAATCTGCATTGATGGCAAACTTGACTACTTGGTGAGATTAGCGGACAAATGTTGCGAAAAAATATTATTTTAGGACAGCCAGAATTAGTAAACGCGTTTTCAGTTTTAAAGTAGTTAATTGTTTTGGTATAACATACCGTTTCTCGCGAAAAGAGTTTCGCTAAAAAGAACAAAAGTAGATCATCTAAACTCGAGTGGTTTACTTAAACTCTAAGCTGTGCGATTGGCAATGACAGATTCTGTAATAAGCTTTGGAGTACTATTCCTGAATACGCTACTATATTCATTTTCTGCACTTTCTATAAACCTGTTATCGTGACATTTTTGGTTCAGGTAATTTTATTTTATTTTATTTTACTCTTTTTTTTTTTTTTTTTTTTGGAGGGGAGAGGGTTTATTTTCAAGAATATTCATGAAATGAAACCTGCTTGTTTATTTATGAACATGTTACCTCACACAAAAATGTCAATGTTTTTGCAGCAAAAATGTATATTCCAGTGGGTGTTAATTAAAAGTTTCAACTGGAAATTGTCACGCCTCAGTAGAACCTCACTGAATAGGACACTGTCTCAGCATTAAGCAGTGTGTATAAGGAAATTATGCGGTTTCTACGTGGGATTTTTTTCTATGTAAATAAAGGATTTCATATGTATAATACCAAACATCTTAGTAAATTAAGATTATATTTTTTTCTGTGGGGAGGGGAGGTTGAGGGAAATGTTTGTATAACTATGTATATATATTCTGAAAACAAATGGAATAAGGCAGTTAAACTTCGATTTTTAAAAACCACTGCCGCAATGAGTATTGATTGGTTTTATTAGTACTTCTGGTTTTAATAATCCAACACTATGTGTATTCAGCTATCAAAAATAGCACAGTTAGGTTCTTGTTCACGTACTAAATTATCATAGACATTAACAAGTCAAATTATATCTATTGGCTGCAATTATACTTTACGTAATAACTTTAAAACTAAAATACGTGGTAATGTAAGGGCTTACTATCTTGATCTTTCTCAGATGGAATGGTCTCATGAGAGACTGAGAAGGTTGGTGTTGGGCATTTGTGCCGTAGTTGTTACCCTTAACATTTAATAGCAAACTGTGTAATAGCAAGCCTATAAGTTTAAAGAAAATTACTGTAGCGAAAAGTTGAATAATGTGTCCTAGAAATAGGGAAAAGTCCCTCTAAATGATTCATCTTTAATATTTTCTTATTTATTCATTTTCTATGGCATTTTAAGCTAAGTTATAAAACAAATTATAAGCAAACAAATAAAAAATAAAAAGTAATCACTAAAATATTTTTACTTTCCGACCATACATATGTAAGGAAAGTGTTGTAACCATGTCAAAAATCCGAATTCGAGATTTTGGTGTTTCTATACGTTTTGAGGTCCCCTGAGTTCGTTTTCACTATTTTTACGATAATGTATGTATGTGTGTGTGTATGTATGTTACTGAACACGCTAGCGTCTAAACGCTTTGCTCGAATGAGCTGTAAGTTGGTACGCATGTTGCAAGTTCCCTAGCACGAACCCTATTGATTTTGGTAAATCTGGCACTTATAGTTTTTTTACAGAGACACAAAGAAAAATTCTTTATCATTATGGTCTAAAGGACCAAAATCTTAAAAGTGCGATAGCATCTAAACGTCTTATTCAATTGAGCAAAAAATTTATACACATATTATAGGTCACAGTTACTCAATCTGTATAGATTTTGGAGAATCTGGCACGTATAGTTTTTTTACAGGGACACAAATAAAAATTCTTTATCATTATGACCTATAAGACCAAATTTTAAAAAGTGCGATAGCGTCTATACGCCTTATTTAAAAGAGCAAACAATTTATACACATATTATAGGTAATAGTTGCATGAATTGCATAGAGTTTGGTGAATCTAGCATTTATGGGTTTTTTACAGGGACGCAAAAAAAAATTCTTTATCATTATGGCCTATGGCACCAAATTTTAAAAAGTGCGATAGTGTCTAAACGCCTAATTCAATTGAACAAAACAATTACACGCATATTACAGGTCACAGTTTCACGATCTATATAGGTTTTGGTGAAACTAGCACTTCTAGTTTTTTTTACAGGGACACAACAAATTTCTGTATCATTATGGCCTATGTGGTGAAATTTTTTAAAGTGCGATAGCATCTAAATGCCTCATCGTTTGAGTGGATAATTTATATACGTGTTATAGGTCACCATCACACAAACTGTATGGACTTTGGTGACTCTAGCACTTAACGAATTTTACAGGGACACAATTAAAAATTGTTCATCATTAAGACCTATAGGATTAAATTATTTAAAGTGCGACAGCGACTAAGCTTTTTATTCAAATTAACTGAAAATTTATATACATGTTATGCTTCACCGTCACACGAACTTTATGAACTTTAGAGAATCTAGCATTTATGGTTCTGTTTACAGGGACAAAATGCAAATTTCTTTATAATTGTGGTATGTTTAAATGCCTTATCCGATGGAGCTGAATTTATATAAATATTATAAGTCCTTGTTACACAAACTATAAGCATTTTGGTGAATCTAGCATTTGTAGATTTTTACAGGGACTTAATGAATTATTCTTTATCATTATGATCTACGTGTTTGGTAAAATAGCGTTAAATTAAATATAGTGTACTATATAAAGAAAAATACCCAAATACCCTATTATAATTTTCTCTTTTGTTTATTTAACTACTCCTCTTACTTTACTTTATCTACAAATAATTTATTACTCAATGTTCGGAAAGTCGAGTGGAGTCACTCCAGATTTTTTTATTTTATTGCTCTTTAAATTTGAAAGGTGATTTTTTTTTCTTTTTAAACATCATTATTAAAGTAACAAATTTTGATAGTAAAATGTGTAGATAAACTGATTATATATATAGGTTTTATTGGTATGATTTTGAAATATTTTTACTCACTTCTGTCGTTTTAATCACAGCGTAAAATAGTACAAGTCTGTTTTCTGTTCCGTAATATTACTTTTATTTTAGTCCTCACATTTTCTGTTGCATTTATTAAAAACATAGCAATATTTTTCTTTCAATCAGATGCTTCAGAATATAGTCGCTCTTTAGTATATTGAATTATATTTCGCCACATTATAAGTTTAATACCAATGTCTCATTTTTATTTATTTATTTATTTATTGGAGTTATTTTCTTAGTATACTAGAGCGTGTATGTAATAATATTCATAATAAAATTCAAATAACAACACTTATTTTACATTTAATATAAAATTATAATTAAAATTACATAATGTAATGATTTAATAAACCATACAAATGTTGATTAATAGCTGGTAAAAAAAAAAAAAAAAAAAAAAAAACATTTATTACAAATATATATTACAAATGAAAGTTTCTGTACTAGTGTGCTAACATATATGCCTTAACTTTTTCTATCGTACACTTAAATGGTATTTTAGGAAGAATAGAAAGAATAAAAATGTATATTTATTTATTGACTATTTATCTATTTCAATTCAATATATAGTTTTGTTAAATGTGAATGCTATGAATACATTTTACAATTGTCAATTTTTACACGATTTTTGATTATCTAGGACTATGTTTCATGATTGCTGGTGTTCTTGTATATTTCAGCCATTAGAAATGGGTTGGGTATTTCTGCATTTTATTATGAATTCATTGCTGCCAAATGTTTTCACTTTCAGATACTGGTACATATTTTTCATTTATTAAAAGTTAATTAAAAAGTTACTGTATCCAAACATAGGAATAATTGATAGCTATGCGTATTTCTTTAGATTATATTACCTATAGATTAAATTAAGATAATGAAATTATCTATAATTTATTTTTAATCAAACCATTATATATTGCTATCCTGTCGAAGATAGTATGAAAATTTAAATTTTGACACTCAACTATAAACAAGAATTTAATAAAAATTTAAAGGAAATGTTTAAATATCAATACACTCAATTTTATTGTCTATGATTTTCTCAACAGGATTTTTCTCAAATATTTAGAGTTTTCCATCTCCAATTTAACAAACATAGGGCTTCTGGAAAAATAAGATATCACAATTTGATTGTTTACAAATATGAATATTTCATTTTAAGTTCTGGATCAAATTGTATAGACTTTATTCTCCAAAAAGTACAAAAATAAATTTTCTTTACAGTCGGCTGTAAATTTATTCGAGTGCTTGCAATAATCCGTATATAAAAAAAGTACACTTAATACTGTTTTGTTAAATAAATCCTTGTCGAATCATATTCTTAGACTTCCTAAGAACAAGGACTTATTTAACAAAAGACTCGACAAGGACTTATTTAACAAAATAGTATTAAAAATTTAAAAATAGGATATTTTTTAGGATATTTTTTAGGATATTTTTTCTAAAATTATATTTACTATTATTTTCAGATTTTAAACAGATTAAAAAAATATTATTATTATTATTATGTTTTTTAAATATTTAACACAGTTTATATAAGTTAATTTGCAAAATTAATTATGAATTCTAAAGGAAAAAAATTCTTGTTCAATTTTTTATATTAATATTTTAAATTTTATTTTACTTCACATAACATTATTTTTATTTTTGTATATTAAAAATTAGACAGAAAATAACGACAAAACTTTTTATGTTCTTTCAGTTAATTTAGGATTACAAAAATGTATTATAAAAATTACTAAGATTAAATTTCTAGTCGTAATTGTTAAAAAATTAACTAATTAAAAATGGATAAAATTGCAATTTGTATCCTTTTACTTTATATAACTTAAGCTTAATATTATTTATTCATGAAAGTATATAAGTGATACTTATGTATGCGCAAGAAAAAAACAATGAATGGTGGATTTTTTTTCTGTTAAAAATTTAAATTTATAAATATTTATTAATGGAAATGATAAGAATTAATTAAGTATGCGCAAAGTTATTTTATTATTTATTTTTATTTACTTATTTTTTAATTTTATTAAATTTCACGTGGAAAAGAATACTTTTCATTTTATTACCTCCAAATGATATATATATATATATATATATATATATATATAATTTTTTTTTCTTTGTAAGGCAGGAATAATGAGGAATGTTTACTGTGATACAGATTAGTTAATTTAAATTTAATTTTCTATTTTTTTATTTAATTTTTTTTTTTTTTTTTGGGGGGGGGGGGGATTTTAGAAAAAAAAAAATTAAATATAAAAATACGACACTTATTTCCTGATTTGAAAACATGGAATTTGTCATACGGTTTTAGCGTTTTTTTTTTTTTAATAAGAAGAAACGCTTAAAAGTAATACGCTTTAAAATGTAGGGATAACATGTGTTGCAGAAAAAACAGACAAAAATATTTCTAAATTTGTTTACTTTTTGTTTTACACATAGAATTTTTTGGATTTAAAATGTAATAAGTGCTTGTAAAACGAATAATTCACCATACTCGAATCAAATGGAGCAATGCGTCTTGCTATAATAATCTCAAGCAACATTTCCGAATTCGTTCGTATATCTCTAAAGCACACCAAAATATTAAAAGTGTTCTGTTTAAATAGTTTTTAATGAAGAACCATTTCGCTACCTTTACTTAGAAACATTTTTAACAAAAATACTAACACACAAGTACAGTCGGTAACAAAAGTATTCGAACACTAGCAAAAATTCCTATGTGAAAAAAGTAGAGTTAATGCTGTTTTGTTAAATCAATCCTTGTCGAATCATGTTCTTAGTCAGTCTAAGAACAGGATTCGACAAGGATTGGTTTAACAAAACAGCATTAACTCTACTTTTTTTATATAAAAATTTTTTCTTGTGGTCGGATACTTTTGTTACCGATTGTAAGATTCTTGAACTTCGGAACTAACGCGTTTTTCCACAAAGATCTTTCAACGCTTCACCTAAAACATTTCCACCTGAACAAAACCTTCATGGACAACTGACACTTGACTGAATGAATCTTTCATCTAGAAATAACGTTTGAAATTGCAGCACAAATTCGAGTTTTTGTTCCCCTGAGGACTCAATTCATTGCAATTTGTGAGGTTTGTGTAGATGCAAACTCAGTTTTAAATAACCTATTTGATAACTAAATAGATAAAGTAGAACACGAGACAATGAAATAAAACTAAATAATGTTTTATTGAACGGAATAATTGGGAGGCTAAACTGGCCCTGTAACTCAATAAGTATAAACTTAATAACTTTAGAAAATAAGCATAATAAATAATTTAGATAATTGTAAAATAAACTCTCACCCAGAGAAGATAACAGAAGAACAATAACGGCTGCACACTTTACCACTAAGCGATGTGAATACAATCTATCCGGTGGATTCCCAAGGCCGGCAGAATTTACATTCAATTTATCTGTCTCTACAGTACTACTATGCACATCAAACTTTCTAACTCCAATAGTACAGGACTTCAACTGTCGAACAATAAACTAATATGCTACAAATTATAACTTATTTGGACATCAGAACTATCTTCACTACACCACACACTCTACGAAATTAACTTCCTATTTATACTTCCTTCAATCCACTTCCCATCTCTTCACTTCAACAACACTTTACAGCCGCTTCGATTTGCCTATACCCCGCAACTTACTTCCTCCGTTGCAGCGCTATGTTGACGCAAAACTATTCAAACCTAAAATTTCGTCGACTACTGGCGTCAAAGCATTTTAACTCTCCCAACTTACTGCGTCGCTGGATCCAGAACAATTTTCAACCAACTCAAACATAACGCTATATAGGAGAATCATTTTATTCATTATTCTAACGCTCTTTTAAATTTATCTTTTGAAAAAAAAAAAAAAAAAAAAAAAAAAAAAAAAAAAACTTTTTATTTTTTATTTTTTTATAAATAGATTTAATAAATTTTCTGTGGAAAAGAATACAGAGAGAGAGAGAGCTAATCTTCCTATGTTATGATTACATGTTATGATTAAAATGAGTGCATTTTATTTAACAAGTTTAATTTATGTTTCATTATTTGCTTGGCAAGAGAAGTACATATATAGAGAGATAGATAGATAGATATAGATAATTTTTTCACTTTCTGGTGTTTTATGAAGAGTAGAATCACATATATTTTTTTTTCAATATTTTTTAAAATCGACATCTTTTGAATGCTTCCGTGTTAGAAAAATCTGATTGAGAGGAAAATTGATACAGAAAATCATATTGGTGCACATCCTCGTGAAAATAAACGTGCTGGTAGTAATTTAGTTTGTTATTTATTTAATTATTTTTTCTACACATATATATAGGGGTACATGTCCAGCTATGGGCATTCTCGGGTTGTGGGCACCACACATATCTTTTAACAAAAAGTAAGTAAGGGGGATTTGAGTACTGTCAAACATGTATTGTCACAGTACGCAGTTATTGCGCTAACACCGAACTGATTAGACGAATTTGCTTAGTAAGTCAAGCATCGAAACAAAATTTTGGAAAAAAAACCACAGAAATAATTTTTAAATTTTTTCAATGTGCTATAAATCGAAGTGAATTAGTTAAAAAATGTGAATGTAATATATATTCATGCAGTATATTTAATATATTTTGTGATACAATATAAAATTAAGCCAAAATTTGGAAGGAAAGTAAATTTTTCTGTCATTATAAAAATGATTGTCATTCCGGTTGTGTGATTCTTCATGTAACCGTGGGCACCCATGTTTCTTTCATTTAAAGCGTGTTTTTGACTTACAAATTGTCAAATTAGGCCGTTTAAAACAACATAACATATTTTATTAGTGTTTTATGTATTTTTAGGAATTTTTAGGCTTTTTTAGCCATGTCAACCCCAAAAAAGTTAATCGATCCAAAATACATGCGATGTTTAAAGCCATTTAAGATTGCTTAGTATATACGAAATCCATAATATCGACTATCTGAGAATATGGACCTCCTTGCAGCTTCTGTGTCCCTACAGAAGAAGCCTATAAAAAGTAAAGGAACTCCATCTGTTAAACTGCTGACCAAGCGAGCTAAAATAGGAACATTCGCAATCCGGAGATGATGTCGATTTCTGCACAATTTGTTTGGAGCACCTGCTACCATGCTGAACAAGAGCAAATTCAATCAGATGTAACGAGTATGATGGACTGGTGCATTTGAAATGTGCCAATATACATGAAAATTATTTTATTTACAAGCATTGCACTTCTGATTTGAAGGATGAAGAAGATGACGAATAAAACTGGAAAAATGTCATTTTCTGTTATTATTTCGGCCACTAAATCCTTACAAAATGAATAAAGTTTGTTGTTTTCTGTATTTCTGGTGGTTTTTCTCATTATTTTCCCACTTTTAGCGGATTTTTCAAATGTGCCCACAACAGGGTACAAAAAAATTTTTTTGGGGAAAAAATGATCATTTCACAAAATTGGTAATAATTTTTTTCTGGTTGACGTAATCAATACAGTTACTTCATGAAACGTTCGCTAATGGTTTTAGCTTTCCATTGGTATTCATATGTTTGCATAATATCTATTCTATCAAAAGTTATAAGCTAAAATCAAAACTGTGCCCACAACCAGAGATGTTCCCCTATATATATGTGTGTGTGTATGTATACATATATATATACATAGGTGCCAACTTGCACGGTTTTTTAACAACGATATAATTGATAATTGATTTTTTTTTTTTTTTTTTTTTTACAAATAGTTCAACCAAAATCATTATTTAAATTTTATCTATTTATTTTTTCCTATAAAGCAATTTACTAACTTAAAAATGTTAGCTGTTTCGCTTCTCATTTAAGGGCATTTATATTTTTAAAAGAAGATTGCATTGCACCTATATCACGCCTTTGATTTTATAAACATTTGTAGCAGGTGGCTCTAATGTGCATTAGTTTATTTATTTATTTATTTATTTTTATGTTATTTCCTCCTTAAATATCTCTAATAAGTTTTAGAGATTTAATTGAAATCATTTTCAATAATATTTTTGCTTTTTGACTGTAGAGAAATGTTATAAATAAAAAATGTTCTTCTGTCTTCAATATTTTCATAAAAAATAAAATATATTAAATATCAAATACAAAAACATAATAAAGTATTTTAAATTAATAGTATGTTAACTTACTAAATTAAATGTAAAAGGGCAAAAATATCAAAATTAATATTACTTTTAAAAAATAATATTATTGCTTTACGCTCTTTATTTGTGATAAATCCTTTTTTAATTTCTATTTTGATAGCCGCATGTTTTTATAATTTAATAAATTTTGTGAATCATTAATGATTAATAATAATAAATTGATGGCTTGGTAAAATAATTTTTAAATGTTACTTTTCTTTTTTACATTTTATTTAATCTCTTATTATAATTTAGGGTTGGAGTAGTAAAGTCAGCTTTATTTTTATTAATACCATATATAATCTTTACTGTCATATGTAACGGCAAAATGTTGCATCGTGGTTAAAAAGAAAGTCTATGCAACTTTTTTCATCCACTTGTAAATAAAATTAATTATTCATTAAATAACTATCGTAGGATTTCATTTTTCATAAATAGCTTTCTTGTAATCTTTCAGCATATAACGAATAAATCCTTCATTTAAACATAGCACGAGTTTTTTTTTTTTTTTTTTTTTTTTTTTTATCAAAATTTATGATATACCTGAAAATTAAATTTTCATTTTTACAAATAATTTAAGCTATATACTAGATGTAACATTCTTTTTTACTTTTAAATAAAGCCGTACAAGTAATAATAATAATAATAATAATAATAATAATAATAATAATAATAATAATAATAATTAGCATTGCTTGTCTTTATTTTGAGATAAAAATTAAAATTAATTTAAAATTTCCAATTATTTTGAAAATAAAATAAATAAATAAAATAAATAAATAAAACATAAAACATAAAATTAACAACGTTTAATCGTTTCATGCTACAGGGTTAAAAATTAATTAATTTATTCTTTTCATTTACTTATATCAGTAAAGATTAAAGAAAAAAAAAGTTTCTTTAAGTTATATTTTCTTTAATATACATAAAAAAGTATATTTTTAAAAAAGAAAAAAAAAAAAAAAAAAAAAAAAAAAAAAAAGAAAGAAAGAAAATTGATGAATATTTTAACAGTACTAAGACTGAATAAGTTATTAAAAAAATGCCTATAAAAAGGTTTTTTCATGTAATACTCACTGAAAAAAAAAGCAATTATTTTCATCCTTAATATTAAGAGAATGAAGATAATTCCTTTATATATATATATAATTTTACTCTTAACTGTTTCTAAGATTTTGCATCAAAGACATTACAAGGGGCGTGTTAATGCAGCAATATTGTTATTTTTCTTAAAATCAAAGGACTGGATGAATAATCGAAGAAACTATTTTTAAAATATATTAAAACTTTCTTTCTCGGAAACGACATTTAGGCGTTCCGAGCTTTCATGCTTCTGTTTACAAACTGAAAAACAAAACAAAACTACCGGTACATGGACATTTTCTGTGTCCTTGTAATTCTGTCTACAACAGTATTATTACAATAAAGACAGTGAGAACAAATTAAAGCATGGAAATATGAGTTTCTTTTTGCAATATTCGATGTAATAATGTTTTAAATAAATTTATAAATAAATTTAGGTCAATAAATATGTCATGCAAATACATTTATGGCATATATTATGTCATACAAATAAATTTATGTTAGAGTCGTACACTTAAAACATTTTAATTTAAATAACTTCAAGATGGCGGTGTTTAATGCGAATGTTATTTATTTATTTATTTTATTTACTTTTGCTTTTTTTTTTTTTTTTTTTTTTTGGTGCAAAATGCAAAGTAATCTCTCTTGTGTATTGGAATTTAAACCTTTTTATAAAAACTACTAGGAAGACATTTGTTTGGCTTTTCAACTAAGAGGTTAGAATCTTAAAGTTTTTTATTTTTATTTTTTATAGCTTTAGTTCAGAAGTTTATTTATAAAGGGCTAAATATCATAATAGTCAACATAAAAATATGTTTGATACTATAAAGTATTATCTTTCCACAGGTCCTGTGATAGTAGTTGTCAGACTTCATTATAGGATGTCATTAAATTCCCTTCGGAAAGATTTAAAATATATTGTATTCAATTTCTATGAATAAAGGCATTTGGGAGGCATTTTTACTTTCATTTTATTCATAATTACTTTTAACATTTTACATTAAATACATTTCATAATAAAATCAATAACATTATATTTCTTCGGCGTTTTGAAAAAAAGTATTATATAAAGAGAAAATCAAAAGGAAGATATTTCTTGTTTTCATATATGTATATTTATTATTTTTATTTATTTAAACGTGCATGTTTACTTATCTCTTTTAAAATTATATTTTTTTGCTTTTATAGACTCATTGATATCAATTTACTAGTGCCTTAACTGAATATTTTTCTCTATTTTTATTTTTCGGATCTGAGTTTTTTTAGGGTTACGTAATCATATTTGTCCGAATATGTTTCAATGAATTAAATAAGGATTCTTCGTTTTGATGTTTTGCAACTGCAATTATCTTTTGAAAAAAATTAAACAAAAACTATAATAATACACAACCTGTAGAATTAAAAATAAAAATAAAGACAGTAATAATTTTGTATATGCATATCTAATATAGTAACGTAAATATTTTTGATAATTTGTTATCTAATTTTATAATGATATCTAATATATTAAACAATGTACACAGGAAAATATTTAAACTTAAATTAAAAATTGTTCTGTAAAAACTAAAATAAAATTTTCATAATAAAAAGTCAAAATATGTTGGGAAGTAGTAAATATAAAAATATGTTATTACCCTCTGAAAATAAGTAAAAAGAACCTTAAAAGAAATACGATATTTATTATCCAAAACGATCAATAAAAGAGTCATAAAAACGATTGATGGTCTACATTTTGATTCAAGTACGCACGTAAATCCTATTCGGGGATACAATGTACGTGGTTTTAGTGACAAAATCTAAAAAAATAATTCAGCCATTATATAGACAAATATTTGCTTCATAGGAATAGAACGAAATATATGTATATAATAAATCAATAAATAAAGATGTTCCTGATGCAAAAATACGTTACGAAATTAATACATTAAAACCATGTTCTACTATATTTCATTTAATTGTAATACAGTGAAACTTGAATAATTCGAACTTGTTTAATTCGAAATTCTGGATAATTCGAATTTTTTATTCGGTCCCTTGAATTTTGTATTAAAATAATGTTAAAAAATCATGAATAATTCGAATTCTATTTTGGATAATTCGAATTTTTGATACGATTACCTTTAAAATATTACAGTAAAATTTGTTCCCGAGATTTTTCTCAGCTAAAGTGCATTATATTTTTTAACAGCCTTCAAAAGAAGGATAAGTAAATACAAGAGCATTTCATTCCTAGTGCATCAGAAGAAGATATAGTCCATATACATGAACTTCGAGGGTTTTTTTTTTTTAATTGAAAGTCATGTCTAATGTAGAAGATTATGTTTCTGTATCAATTGATAGGTTAAAGTCATATGCTATGACACAAAGGTTGTACTTAAAGAAGCAGTAAAAAATATCTGAATATTTTTTTTTAAAGTTTTGAATAATTAAGCTCGTAAAAAAATATTGATTAAATGGGGGTGGGGGTGAATGTAGCAATATTCTTAAAAATAAAGTTTATGTGCTAAATATTTGATCGTAGAGTTTATTTTTTTATTTATCCCTTCTTTTCGACAAAATAGTATATGTAATTCGAATTTTTGGATATTTCGAATTTTTCTCTGGTCCTATCCACTTCGAATTATCCAAGTTCTACTGTACAAAAATTTTTGACAAACTAACATGTTTGCTAATGAAGTCTTTTTAACCGACTTCAAAAAAGAAGGAAGGTTCCCAATTCAAACCATAAGTTTTTTTTTTTTTTTTTTTTTTTTTGTTAGCTTATAACTTCTGAACAGACGCTCCGATTTTGATAACTTTTTTTGTTAAAAAGGTCTTGGTCTGAAATAGGTCCCATTGTAATATCTTTACGATCTAAAGAAAATACAGGGTGCCCAAAAAATCAATCCCAACTCTTTTAACTGCTAAACGGCTGCAGCTATAGTGATAAAATGGTATGTAAGTATAGCAAAGTGACCATGCAGTACATAGTTAAACCGCTTGAAGCGCCACCTGGTGAAAAATAGCGGAGTTAGTGTTCTTATCTCGAAAACGGTTCTAGAGAAAAAAGTGAATTACAAAGTTGAAGAGTATCAACGAATTAGTACAAAAAGATAGTTTAGACATTCTTGCTAGCGTTCTCATCTTGGAAACGGTTCAAGACAGGGGGAAAAAGCGAATTATAAAATTACAGAGCATCATCGATTTAGTACGAAAAGATAGTTTATAAATTTATGCTAAAAATACAATGCTAAAAACGTGCATTTGTTTCTTCGCAATTTCATACATTATGCACACTTGAGATTTCAAGATGGGAGAAAAGTAAATTACGAAGTAGTAGAGCATCATCGATTTACTACGAAAAGACAGTTTTTAGACATTTTAGAGCGCTTAAAACATCAGTTGTTTGTTCGCAATTTCCTACACCGTACACACTTGAACTATGTTGCACACTTTGCAACGTAGCGGATAACACGTATACTCTGCGGTTCAAAGTACTGTTACTGTAAGCGGTCACAACGATTAGCGCAGAGTTCTTTCAACCAACTTCAGAAAGGAGGGTGTTCTTAATTCGAGCTATGTGTTGTTGTAGGTGTTTGTAAGCTTATAACATCGTAAGAGATGCTCTAATTAACCGACTTCAAAAAGGAGGAGGATCTCAATTCAAAGCGTATGTTTTTTTGTTTTTGTTTTTGTTTGTTAGCTCATAACTTCTGAACGGATGATCCGAGTTTGAAACTTTTTCTTTTATTGCAGGTATAATAAAGTGAACATGTGCTACGCGATTTAATCGCCTACATCGCCACCTGGTGGAAAACAGTGAAGTTAGCTTTCCTATCTCGGAAACGGTTCAAGACAGGGGAAAAAGTGAATTATAAAATTGCAGAGCATCATCGATTTTGTACGAAAAGATAAAGATAGTTTAGACATTAATGCTAAAAACAGAACGCTTGAAACGTGCATTTGCTTGTTCACAATTTCCTATTTTGTGCACACTTGAACGACATTGCATATGTTGTACCGTAGCGAGTGACATTTATGCTATGTAAAATTCAAAGTATGGCTATTGTAAGCGGTCTCATCGAATAACGCATAAACGTTTTAAAACGACTTCATAAAGGAAGAGGTTCTCAATGCAAACCACGTTTCTCATTGTTGTTGTTGTTGAAATTTGTTAACTTATTACTTCATAAGAGATGATTTATATTTGATACTTTTTTTGTTGTCGTAATGATCTTGGCCTGAAATAGGTTTCATTACGATTTCATTAAGATATAAACAAATTACCGGATGCTCACAAAAGTCTGTTCACACTCTAACTGCTGAACGCATACAGCTACACTGGTAAAAGAAATATGTAAGTATCGATTATGAAACTTCTGTCCGTCAGCTGCATTGCATATTTTGCTCTGTGTCTGATCTTTACGCTGCGCAATTTCCAGCGCAGCAGGTGACACGTATTCATTGTAAAGTTCGATGTATATGTCTAACAGAATTTTTGGTTACGAATACAGCGTATCCGTTCTATACGTTTCTGAAGACTTTTTAATTTAACGTATGTTCATTCAATAGATAGTTTTTTTCTCGTATCCGATAAAGGCAAGAAAAGTGACACAACTTAAAAATGCAGCATTTGAGAAAAATCAACTTAAAAATAACCTGAGCAAAATATAACTGGCACAACTGTCTCTCGAGTGGATAACTTTCTAGATGGAGATGTAACTTTTTTGTTCACATTGGGTGCATTTCAAGTATTTTTCAGTGACATAAACAATTTTTTGAGTTATTTCACTTTCTTCGAAGTTGTGATTTGTGAAACTGCCGTCGAACGTCTTCTGATGTTCTGCTATATTAATAAGATTTCACTGAAAAGAAAAAAAAATATTTATTTTAAATATAGAACCGACTCCAAAAAGCAACTACTATTCAAACAGCTAAAAAAAATGGTATGAAATGAAACTGTAAATTGCTCCTAAAGTTTTAAAATAATTTCCTTCGCCAAACAACCTATAACACTACAATTAATGATAACTTTTCAAGTCGGTGCAAAACTAAATAAAAATTGATACCTTTATTCAATACAAAAATCAAATCCTATTCAAAAGACACATCTTACTTTGCCGCTTGCAAAACGCAACCGAAAACTACTTTGATTCAAGAAAATAAATAAGATTTCATAAACAGTAAAAGTTGGTAAAGATGCTGGTATCTGACGTCCTTGGTGAAAGAAAAATCGCAATATTATCTGGCAAACATATTTAATGTTTTAGGGATATCACGATCATTTTGATAAGAATAGAGTAATCAAGAATATGAAACAATACTTCGTACAATATATATTATGAAAATATACATCTTGCGTGGATATTTTTGTACTACGTTTTGATCGCCATATCCAAAATCCATCAAGGATGATAGTTATCCAAGTTATACCAAATTTGCATAGGAAACTCTAACTTCGTAGAAACATAAAAATGGCACTGTGAAGGATGTTCACTGTTCTATGTAGATGCTACTAGTGGACCAATTGTATAGTGATAAAATAATAAAGGAAACATGAAAATCATTCGAGACAACAGCATTTGTTGCTATCGATCTAAAAAGAAACCTTTAAAAACTAATAAAATTTTATTTAATTTTGCACCAACTTCAAAAGTTATGATTAATTTTAGTGTTATAGGTTGTTTGGTGAAGGAAATTATTTTATAAATTTAGGCGCAATTTACAGTTTCATTTCATACCATTTTTTTTTTCTTTTTTAGTTGTTTGAATAGTATTTGCTTTTTGGAGTCGGTTCTATTTTTTTACAAAAAGGTTTTATTATAAATTACTTTTAAATTATAATATGAAATTAAAACCGAAATCCAAATCGACATTTTTATATAAAAGTCCAATAGAATCTTTATCACTTATCATTTAATTAATATTTTCAAAAATTATAAAATAATTATCAAAATGTTAAAAAAAAAATATTTATAATTATATCAAAGATCTTGTATTGTGTCTGATAAAGAATAAAATGGGAATAAGGATTTAAATTAGGTGTATTTGCGTATTACACAACTAAAATAAATAATAATAATAATAATAATAATAATAATAATAATAATAATAATAATAATAATAAAACATTTAAAAATATAAAAATATAGCAAATTATTTTTTGATATTTCCAAGCATTCTAGGAATTTTCTTACCGTTTTACTGAATTAATTAAAGCCTATTAAGGTTACTTTAAACGATATACTGTTCATTAAAATGCTAAAAAAATACACGAACACTAAAATATATTTGTAGCAATTACTACTTTGAGCGAAACTGGGTAAGACACAGGGAAATTCATGGTACAGGAGCTTGACAGTATTAATATAGTCTTGACCATTATTTATATTATTTACAACGCGTGCCTGCACTGAGGACAGGATTTCGTAGGAGGTATTAAGTTGATATTTGAGGAGGTATATGATATAAAGGGAGATGACATGTCCGTAAAAATATGAAGCCAAAATCATAACCACAGAAGCTATTCAGTGAGAAATTCTGCATTTTTATTGTGAAATACTGAATGCAATATCGATCATCCGAGACGGAAGTCTTATAGGTCTCAAAGCTGTCGAATAAATGGCAATTAAATAACACAATACTGGCTAATGTTTTGGTAAACGCAATATAGTTCCTGCGGTAACACTGGCCGGTATGTCGCTCTGTATTTGTCTTGCATGCCGATACGCCATATTTCATCCCCTCTTATATCATTTCTCCAAGCTCCCGTTTATTCTTTTATTACAACTACCGCAAATGTAGGAATATTATTTGGTAGCTTGTAATATAGTTATGAACAGCTTTTTTTATGTTATTTAATCCCCTCAAACATTGCAGGATAGACTATTTATCAAATAACTTCACTTTTCGAAATGTTTTGTGCTTGCCACTCTATAATGAAATTTAAACTTATCGCCCATATAGATGACGTTCGGACCCAGATCACCTCAAAAAAGATCCAAGGTTGCATAAGAGACTTGAAAAAAGAAATTCATCGATTATTGAATATCCGTGTAAGAATGGACTTGAGTATGGTCACCAAGCAAATATACCATTTTTTACGAAAACACCATTATCTTCAATACGGATATTTTCAATAATCCGACAAATGATCGCGTTTTCTGCCTGGATGTTACATCACCAGAATTGTTTTTGCACTATATTAGCTATAATATGTAAAACGAAATGGACGAATTGAAACGAATCTTGTAATATCCAGCTCATATGATCCTACAACTATACAAGTTTTCAATGCTCAGACACTGATAGCAAAAACATTATTTATTGTAGTACTTAATAAACACATTATAATAGTCTCTTAGGTACGGTGAAACTTCATAACGGAACTTCAGTAGTCTGTAATATATTTTGGGGATTACTTCCGTTTTTTTTTTTTTTTTTTTTTTTTGTGTGTGTTTTGCCTGTAGGATAATGTGCTAATCACCAATCGCTGTTGTTTCACCTGCACAACCAACTCTAAATTTCTGGAAATTTGTTTAAATAGTTTAAAATGTTCTCCGTCTTTTTAAGCTATGTAGTGCATCCATATATTTTCTTTTAAAAATACCCTTGTGTTACCGCTTTAATTTTCTCCATTCCATATGCTTATTTAGTTTAAAAACAAAAGTTCAGCGACTAAAGGAAAATAGACGAATTATTTATTTAAAGCATTTAAATTGTTTAAAAAGTTCTCCGGCTTGTTAAGCTATGCAGTGGATCCATATATTTCCTGGAAAAATGTCCTTTTGATACTGTTTTCACTTTCCTATTCCATCTGTTTATTTATTTTAAAAATGTGCAGCGACTAAAGTAAAATAGATAAATTATTTATTAGAAGCATTTAAATGGAGGAAGCACGGGAGTAGTTTTTTCGTCTTTAGTAAAACTCTGTAATCTAAATGTGCGTTGAATGTAAAATAATATATTCTTTAATATAGCAATTAACTGTAGACAACGGAACTACAATCAAAGTCCTTGATATGGACCGCAACGAATTCAACTGCGTTGAAACAAAATTAACTCAACGGAACTGAATTCAATCTGAACCTTCTGTACATGTTTAACATGACTTTTGTACATACTAGAATCATTGTGCATTCTTTTCTATTCCAACAAATTTACGCAGTTTAAATTATCTACTAAATTTTGCCAAACCCAGAAATTTCTTTAAAAACTCGTAACGACTAGCTGTGACCCCGAAGAATTTTTTATAACACAGAGCGCGTTGTCTGTAAACTAGTTCCACTTCTTTGCAACTCCCAACTTACGAATTTCAAAGAAAATTCTGTGTGTGAGGTATCTCACAATCCTCTCTCACAAAAATAAAATTTTATCAGAAGTTTTAAGTGAGTCTTTAATAAAATCCAATCAATATATTTCGGCTTTATAGTACTTTCTTTCAATTTCTAATAATTAAAGTCTTCCACATTTTTAAATAATGTAACTAACACGGACATAGTTAATACATATCTAATCCACTCTATTTAAAATTATTAGTTTCTATTTATAAAAATTTTACAATAAATTTTAAAACACAAATTTGAACTACAAAGACAAAGACATAAATCATGAAATTTAACATTTGATGATCAAAAAATGACGCCACTACTTACATTGCGCTATCAAAAAATGCACGTAATAAATGCATTTTTTGCTTTTTTTTCTTTACTTTTTTACTTTCTATATCCAATAGAAGAAAGTATTGGATTCAGAAAAATGCGTTACTACTACAGTCATTTACAAAAGTTTAAGACCACCCATAGAAAAAATCAGATTTAATAGAATTCCGAAAAAATAACATACATATTTTACATATAAAAGAAAAAAATAGACTGTGGATGGATATTTACTGTAATTAAAGCCAGTATTTTGTAGGACCTCCTTTGTTTTTAATAACTTGTGCAACCCTCTTATGCATGCTATAAATAAGAAACTTGCAGTAAGCTTTAGAAATGTCTGTGCACCAGACATGCTTTATTGCTTCAACAAGTGCCGTAGCAGTGAATGGTTGCTTTTTCAGCTACTTTATTTTTCACAATACACCACCGATTCTCCACTGGATTCAAATCTAGTCTGTTACCTGGCTAGTCAAGCACTTTGATTTTCTGTACCCTCAGATATTTCTTGATAATCTTCGCTCTGTGACACGGAGCTGCATCATGCATGAAAACTGAACATTTATGAACACGCATGTGAAGCTCCAACTTCTCACGTAACAAATTAAGGTAACGCTTTCCGTTCATAGTGGTTGTAGGTGGCACGAAATACAGACTAGCAGTACCGGACACAGACATTGCACTCCATATTATTTTGGCTTGGAGGATGTTTCACAGTTTGAATTGTATATCTCTCCTCATAACTTTTTTCCTTATGGGCAGCGAACACTTGTAGCACGTGCAGAAAATTGCTGCACACTTGACTCATCTGAAAATAAGACCCTACTCTATTGCTGAACTGTCCAATTTTCATACAGTCTGGTGAAAGCCAGTCGTTTCTTTTTCATACTTGGAGTAAATCTAGGTTTCCTTGCAGGTTTATGGGATGATAAATCCAAATCCTTCGCCAAACGTCTTGAAATAATACTCAAACTGACTTTGGTGCCTTTTGCAGCCAAAGAATGTCTAATCGTATTGCAGGAGGTTCTTGGATCTCATATGACTATCCTTCTTATTGCATGATGATCAAGTGCACTCGTTTTACTAGGGTAACCACTTCTCTTAAGGTTCACGAATTTTCCCAAAATTTTCAATTTACTAATAGCTTGATACACAGCTGTCTTGCTCACATTCATCCTGGAACTTATTTGACGTTCAGAAATTCCAATTTTATGCAGGGTCAATATTTCTGACCTTTTTGTAACAGTGAGTGACGGTTTTTTAGCCATTACAATAATTACACAACAGCACTGTCTACGACAAAATGCAATAAACAAGTGGCGGTAAACGTGCCGGCCAACTTTATTTAGAGCAGCAGCATGCGTATGATGTAATCAGCACATGAGATGACGCAATAATCTGCGCAAATGATGTAATGTGTTAAAATATTGAAAATCAGCCACTCTTAAACTTTTGCAAATGACTATACACTCCAGCAAAAAGTTTGGCAAGATTTGCGAACGATCAGATTTTTTCAATTAAAAAACTTATCTCTCGATGAAATATTTTCAAATTTTGCATATTTAAAGAACTGTGTATTCCTCATGTTTTTCAGTGAATATTGGTTTAAGAAAACATTTAGGGGGCGGGCCGGTAACAAATTGAGCAAAAACAATAATGTTTGTGATCCCTCTGTATTATTAAATAAACGAAAAGATATGTAACTTTAGTATATGTTAATATATACCCAGTACAATTTGTGGATGAATTTGTGGAACGATAGCATTTTAAATAACGGAGATATAAACTTTTATATCAAAACTCAAAAAATAAAAAATAAAAAATAAATCAACATGCTTTTTATTTATAAGTTTTAGAGAAGATTATTCACATTTTCAGATAATTTGGAATACTGCAATCGGAATGCAAAATCTTAAATATCTCATGAAATATGAGCATTTTTATGAAAAACGTTTTCACTGCGCATGTGCGAAATTTAAAAAAAAGATAAAAATATTGCATAGGTTGAAAGCTAGATATATTAGACAACTTTTGTCAAAAGTGCATTTGAACAGGGTAAAAACTAATCAAATTATCCGAAAATGCAGGAGCTAGATTTTAGATATTTTCCAAGAGTTGAAATTTCTTAAGGGGTTTTTCACATGCCGCGTAATTAATTTGAGGATCCAATTAATTCAACCACGCTCCAAAAGAACTTTTTTTGTGAAAAATCCTTTATAAGTTTGTAAATCTAACATATTTTTGTTTACTTACTAAGATTTGTGAGATGGTAAGGGGTTTTTCACAAACAAGAACCTTTGCTACGTGGTTAAAATAATTGTATCTTTAAATTAATTACGCGGCTTGTGAAAATATGAGCATTTTTAGAAAATGTCTCTCTGTCTATGTCTGTGCGACAAAAATCATGTGACAATTGTATCTCATTAACAACTGAGCAGAATTTTATGCAAATTTATATGCAGTTGTACCTTTACAAAAATTAATGTCTACCAAATTTCGGTTTCAATCGCCTAACAGGCGCCGTTGCTATACAGCGATTTTCATAGTTTAAGGAAAGGCCATATCCCAAAAACTGCAATACAAAATTGTATATATATTTATGCGTAAATGCACCATGACTTTATTTAGTGCTTATCAACTTTTGGTTTCAGTCACTCTAAAGGTAGCTCTTCTGTATAGAGATTTTCTACAATTTAAGGAAAGGTCATATCTCAGGAACTACTGTGAAGAAATGTATATAAATGAAAATGTAAATTCAACTGCACATAAATTAAAGCCTATCAAATTTTTATGCTAATCGCTCAACATTGTGGCGCGATTTCCACAGTTTAAGGGAAGGCTCTATCTCAGGTACTTTTGCGCATATTCAAACAAAACTCAATGTTAGAAGGCCACTATGAGATATTATGGTGATTCAGTTTGGATGCATATCGGCCTACAGGGTGTGCTGCTATACTGCAATTTTCCCTTAGAGCAGAAAAGGTATAATTCAACTTACATGCCAGATAACTATCCGAAAGTTGATATATGAGATAACCATTATGAAAACGTATTTCTTTATAGAGAATAAAACCGTCTTTCTTTGGGTATTCAGTGTTAGTTTTCCCTAAGATGAAAATCGTATGCAATTAATCGTATGCAAGATAAATTTAATAAATAGTAGTTTCAACAAATTATTTGTACTGAGTGAATTTGTATAGGAAAATATAAAAGAAAGTCTTATGGTGAGCACACTATACTGATTTTATAATTAGTATTTCATTTTGATTTTTTTTTTTTTTAGAAATATATATGTTTAAATGTTGTTATTAATAAAACTTTCTTTAAAAAAATGTTTAATGAAAATATGTTGTTATGTTTAAAAATATGTTGTTATGAAAATTTATTCCATTTTTTGTTCCAATAATAATAATAATAATAAGTAAAAGTTACATTAATGCATATTTCCCATTTTTATTTATAATTTTTTTATTATTTCTTTACAATAGTATAATATTTAAAGATAAAATAACTTTTTTTTTATGAGGCACAATGCAGGCTTTTCTTTGAAACATAAAAAGATTATTTAAACAAAAATTCTGTTTCACAAAATAGATTGAAAAAAATATATATATTTGTCCAATTTTTATGCATGATTTCAGTTCTATGGAAAGATACTCTGGAATATATTCAAAGATGTCTATTTTAAATTCAAGACAATGAAACCTGTGTGAATTTCTAAACAAACATCTTTTTTTTAATCATTTTTTTTTTTTTTTTTTTTTTTTTTTTTTTTTTGTAAATTTGTTACTTATGCTGTATATGGAATATAAATTGAATTGAATAAATTCGAAATATTCAAGAAATCAAATCAACAAATATTTGATCTAGCACATGAGTGTTATGGAATAGTTCATTTTAGTAGAAAAAAAGTGTAACTGATAAAAAAGAATGGAATAAAATACCTGAAAAAATGAACGACTCAACATAGTTTAAAAAAAAAAAAAAAAAAAAAAAGAGTTCGTTTCATATATTTTGAAAAATCAAAAAAAAGAGTAAAATATTTATAACTGAAAAAAAAAAATAAATAAATAAAAATAAATAAAAATAATCAGCTTTAAAAAAATAATTTTCAGGAAAAATCGTTTCAGGAAAGTCGTTTGACGACACCTTCACGCTTATCGACATATCTCATCACAATATTGGCCATGTCTTAGAAACTTTAAATTCAATTGACAGTAATATCCAGTTTACATATGAAATAGAAAATAATGGCTCCCTTTCATTTCTTGATACCCTCGTCTCTCGCACTGTAAATGGATTTTCAACCACCGTCTATCGAAAAAATTTTGCTGTCTCCCTTCCTCCCCATGCGCGTTCATGTCACCCACCTAACCAAAAAGTGGCTGCTTTCTATACTTTTGTAAACCGTGCCCTTAATATTTGTTCAAATCCTATTTTATTAAAATCTGAAATTAAATACCTGAAAGCCATTGCAATTGACAGAGGTTATGACCCTTCCATTATAGACAAAGCTCTCCAAAAATTACAACTCCCTCGTATTTCGTCTACTAAGTCAGTCTCTTCTAATATCAGTATTGTCTTACCCTATTTTCCTAAATCCAGTCAAACTATAGCTAAAATTATTAAGGTGTCTAAATCTATATTTTCTGATAAAAGGGTGTGCGTAAACATAATAATTAATCTATAGAAATAAACAAATATTCTGCACGCAAATGATGTTAAATTTGGTAAATATATTTGTGAGCTACGTAGAATTATTTGTATAGTTTTCATGTACGGTCTATGAACAGATATATAAAAAACTTCGGAAAAAAACTACTTGGATCATAGTTTTTTTCCAAGTACACATATAGGAATTTCAAACCATTACAGCCTATGGAGAGAATTTGTGCGTACATAAAAGAGGAAACAACACTCACCCGACTGACTTTCAAATTAGTACACAAATGAATGAACCATACGCAATAACCTGATTATTTTTCTTGCATATTCGTTATGGTTTATTTACAAGGGCATACCAGAGTATTTCTTAACTTTAAGCTTTTGCTCAGAATTGCATTTAAGATCGTTTTCACGTATTAACATTGTATTAAACATATAGAAAATAACATACATGATTAAAATACTTAAAACCATGCTTCTGGGGAAAAAGGTGAGCATAGACCTAATAAATAATCTGTGGGAAACAACAATATAGTTCTTATATTATTATTGAGCAAATAAACGAGCAAAAATCAGGTGAATATTGATATAATATTTACATCTTACACAGAATTACTTATATAACAATATATGAGTATACACTTCATGGCCCTATTACAGGAACACAGAAATTTTTCTTTTTTTTTACCGTCTGTACATAAGAGTCTGTATTTAAGGACCATTATAACGTGGTCACGCTGCATTCAATATAATACATTTAGTATACATTATTAAGGTATTCAAGAACTTTTTTTTTTTGTAGAAAATATTGCAAATTGACTTAATAATTACCTTCTGGTCTATAGCAATTTTATATTAACGCTATAAATTTATCCATACAAAGTCAAATTTGGTTACAAGTATTTAGGATTTACGTGGAATAAGATGCATGTAATATTTATGGCTAGTGTACGGTGATACACAAAAGAAATTTGTACCATTATCCCTTATATACAGAATTCCTTAAATAGCATTTTTACACACACACACATATATATATATATATATATATATATATATATATATACCGGGTGATTCAAAACAGATGTTACAGCGATTATTTCGTTTGGAGCAAATTAAGAGTAGACTTAAGGTATGGCATTTTTTTTCTGTACAAGGGGTTGTATACATATTAAATACAAAATTTTATTTTTCAACAACCCCTCCTATCACATGACTTATATTTAGAAAAATATTCTCCTCAGTCAGAAGAAAAAAAATTCATATTTCTAAGTGAAAATTTCGCTGAGTTATTGCAGTTTGAAAATTCTAGCCTTTTTCGCCAAGTCTTAAGGGGTTATATCAAAAGTGAGAAATTGTAACTATAGCTTTTGTAATAAGGCATAAGTTGATGAGCGTTTGGGAAAAAAAAATTTTTTTCATTCAGGGAAAGACGGCTACTTTAACCTACAATGTCTTTCTTTCTCCTAGTGAACGCACACGAGAATACTCACTAATAATTTAACAAATAAAATTTATGAATAATCTATGTACTAAAAAGGAATTTTCAAGTTCATTTTCTTTTTTTTTCCTTTATACATTTGTTATAATGAATTATAACTGCTTGTTCGCTTTTAATTAAAATCTCTAGTCTGTAAAAAAAAAAAAAAAAAAAAAAAAAAATAGGTTTTCTTAACTATATTTATTTTAATTATTTTCAAAACGCTTTGTAATCACATGTATTGCACGTTAGGAAGATATTCAGTTCTGAAAAGTATTTTTGGTCAAGAAATTCTTCGTATATTTTCGCTTGAGAATTGTAAGCAAACAAAAAAAAAAAAAAAAGGAGGCTTTTCACCTCGCATTTTTCTTGAAATAAGGAGGTGTGTTCCCTCTATTGTTTTCATGCATTGCTAACGTGAGAAGAATATCTGTGTTTTCTTGTTTCCAAG
Source organism: Salticus scenicus (assembly GCA_963930645.1). NCBI lineage: Eukaryota > Metazoa > Arthropoda > Arachnida > Araneae > Salticidae > Salticus > Salticus scenicus. The sequence goes on from OZ005650.1 coordinate 251,364,687, forward strand.
CGGAGAGAAATGTTCTTTCTTTCGTCGCTGAAGGTCAGCGTGGGGGTGTGGCGGTCACAGATGTTGCTCGCAGCTGTTTTTGGGACTCAGTTGCAGTGGAGAATGGAGTAGGGATTCCATAGAGATTAAAATATCTGTCTACCTGGGGGGGGTGAAATTGAGGTATTGCAAGGTTTGCTGACTGTATGGGCGTGTGTATTTTGTTTGAGAAATATTTTTAAATGAGGGCGTATTAATTTTTAGTGGGAGCGACCAAGGGGGATATTTTGGGGTAGTTATAGCGAATGAGACTCTCCTTTTTTTTTAGCCGAGGGGAATGGCAACGAATCAGAGGTTGGTTTTTGTTCAGAGGATTGCGTAGTTTGAATGATACGGTTTTTCGAGTGGTTGTAAGAGACTTTTTGTGTTTTATTTTAAGGGAGAGGGGCTTTTGGCCCTCTCCCAGAAACGACTTGAGAATTCTTAGTAGATGTTACCTGGCGTCTCGCTGTGCTTTTTTTTGGTGGAGTCTGCTTCTCTGGGAAAACTCGTGTGATGTTGTACCTCTCATCGAAGGCTGACTGGTATCCCCATCATCGCTCCCGTGGCTTGAAGAGTTGTTGAGCTAAGTCGTAGTGGAATGATGAAAAATCACGATACGCTGCATCCTTCAGTGAGTGCTCGTCGAGATGTTTGAATAGATTTGTAGAACAGGAGTTTCTTCGCTCTATTTCTTGACGGCTGATAATCGAGAGGCTGAAAAACCTAGAGGAAAGGAAGTAACGTGACTCCTCCTGGCAGCCTGTTAAGTAGTATTTTTGTTCATTTTGCTTTAGTCCCTTTTCTTCGTAACTACTTAAATATGTGTGAAATTATCATTTATATACTTCTTCTATGTTTTGTGGAAATCAGTATTAAAACCTTGAGATATGTTTTAGAGAAAGAAAAAAAAATATATCACTGCCTTGTCCGCGTCAGTGTTTAGTGATTGTTAGAAGGAGTTATATGTTATAAAGAAGAAACCTTTGTATTTTGATTGTGACTAAATTATAAATAATGATTGAAAATATATGATGTGTGTAAATCAAAATTCTACTTCTAAAATAAAACTATTTCAGTTTTAAAAATTAATTTTATTTGTATGTTTTTATTTAGATACTCCAGAATTTTTTACTGGGTTAATTTAAACTTACTTTAAAATATATTGGGATTTGTTTTTAAAATTCAAGATAAATCTTTGGGGAGCTAAAGGAAATGAAAGCGTAAAAATTCTCTTATTGGAAATGATTGTTTCCATTCGAGCTGGGTTTTTGATTTTTGTACTCATTAGAGCCTAGAAAAAAAAAAAAAAAAATGTGTGAGATAATCTAAATTAAGAGTTAATTCTTCGGTAGAATGTTAGTCCGTATGTTTTATTTCTTTTTATTTTCCTTTTGTGTGTGGTGAATATACTTACTGTATAATCTGGAATACTGCTGTTTTAAAATCTGCATTTAATTTCTTGTGAGTCAGGATTTGGGACTTGTGTTGTTCTGTATATTCACCAACTGTTTAATTTTTTTGTTTTGTGGGAGGTGGAAAATTAGTTCTAAAATTTTCAATGTAACTGGGCGTAAAATGCTAAGTAAAGTATTTTGGGTGACTAATGAGTACTTGTAAACGTTTTGTACTAAATTAATAAAAAGAATTATTCTAACCACTATACGATTTATTTGAAAAAAAATTTAAAGCTAATAAGTTAATTTATGAAAGAAATAAAGAACATCATAATAAATGGTGCCTCTGGGAAAATGTAAGGGAATTTTTTTCTGTTTCTTTTAGTTGTGGTGCCTTTAAAAAAATTTTTTTTTGTTAAAGTCATTTTTTTTTTAATTAGCTGTATTATATGTGGGTATATCTGATTATTTTGTATTCTTATATGTGTTTTTGTTTCCATTTCTATGTACTACACCGAGACCTGAAGGGAGAGGAGATTTTAAAAAATGTTTCAAGCTTAGTTGTTGTAGAACCATGGTCCAATTTAGATGAAAATTTACAATTGCGATTTTCTAAAGTTTGCTTTATGAAGTCAGCGGTGGTGAGTTACCACTTTTTTTTTTAACCATCAATAATTAGTAAAATTTCTTCTTTTGAATATAACTGTCTCATAGGCTTTAAAAAATTATTTTGGATTTTATTAACTTACATGTGTGAAATTGTTTTTAAGGATTAATTTTTATATTTAAGTAAATGCTATTAATTGTCTGGGAATAGAAAATTTCTGTGGATGTTTCACACATTGAAAATAGGGTATGAGCAATGTATGTGGAAAATTTTCAAATTTTGTGCAAAAAAAAAAAAAATTGGCTTGGAAGTAAGATAAAAATCACCTCCTTATAAATTTTTTTTTTTTTTGGTTTTGTTGACAATGGTGATATATGCATATAGTATTTTGGTTTTTTTTGTCTATACATATACACATACATATTTCTTCTGTTATCTTTAAAATTTTTTTATGATGAAAATTGTGTACATCTTATTTGTAGTTAAAATCTATAATTGAAAAAATTAATATATATATACATTATTTTGCTACTTTTTGATATATACACATTATTTCACATTTTTGATAAATATACTGTATTTTTACCGTATGAACTACATTTTATCCAAATTAAGTCATTTGTATAATTTATGGGTGGTAATTTCAAAACAAATTATATGTGAGGTGTCTGCCTCTTTTATGGAATTTAGGAAGGTTGTTTTTGTAGAAAAGAAAAATTTTTTTTGGAAAATTTTTGTGAAATTTTGAAGTTTTTGTGAGACAACAAATTAAACAAAAAAAAAAAAAAAAAAAAAAAAAAAAAAAAAAAAAGAGGAGATAGGAGTTATGATTGAAATTTTGGTCTCCTTGGGTAGAAGTTAAAAAAATTTTTTTTTCCTTCTCCCGTAGTTTTTTTTTAGAGTTAAATTGAAGGTGTTTTTGGTGTAAATTTTATTTTGCAAATTTGCGTTTGTATTTTGAAATTGCCACTAGATATATATATACACATATACATATTCTTATTAATTTATATACAAATAATGTTGTTTACACTTTTTACAACAAAGTAGTCTGTATTTTACACAATATTTATGAAAGAAAAAAAAATTGTTTCTAAGTTTGCAAAATATCTTACATAGTAATTTTTTTTTTGTGTGTGCTATTGTAAAATTTGTATGGAATATACATACTTGTGTGAAAGATACAATTGCTAGGACTTTATTTGAAGCTAAGCTGCAGTTAATTATTAGAGACATTTGATGACAGCTACCAACTGTGTTTTTATAAATTTTATGGTATTAGTAATTTTGGTTTAGGTTAATATTTTTTTTTCTTGTTGTGGTCAAAAAAAAAAAAAAAAAAAAAAAAAAAAAAATGGTTGTAGAGGAAAGTACAGATCAAGGTGGGGCAGGTGGGCCGACTAACACAAATGGCCCAAAAGGTTTGGTCGGTGCAATTATTGCACAGGACCCCGAAATCGTTACGTCCCAGAGAAGGGGAATTCTCTTAGATAAATTGTCATTTATACCAATTTTCACCGGAGGTGACCCTAATTTTAGTGTAAATGATTTTTTGGCAAAAGTTAAGGAAATTGCTACATTTTTACTTTGGAAGCCGGAAGTCTATGTCTTCGCCGCATCTCAGAGATTGGCTGGTTCAGCCCTGCGGGTGTTTAAGACACACCAGGACAAAATCAAAACTTTTGCTGAATTCGAAAAATTTTTGAAGGACAGGTTCGGGGAGAAAAAGGATATAGGTGAAATTTTCAAGTCTTTTTGGAATGTCATGCAGGATGACAAAACGCCGGTCGCCGATTTTATCGCGAGTGCGCGGTGTAAAGCTCGTCAAATTGTCAAGGCTCAGAAAATTCCTGAGACTAGTTGGACTGACACCGAAAATGAGTGGTTAATGGCTATGCTGATTAATAATTTGAGACCTGAAATTAGGCGCGGAGTTGTTGCCAGGGCGCCAGTAACTATTGAGGAACTTGAGGCGATCGCTTTGGCGGAGGAAAAGGCATTTAAAGCGGTGCAAATTCAGCATTCACCCCAAGAATTTGAGCTGGCTTGTGCAGCTCAGTCCTGTGCGCAGCAAACTGCGTCGGAGGCACAAGCGCAACAGCTAAGCAGCCTCACAAGCATTATCGCTGATCTCACCGACCAAATTTCGAAACTTAGCACTAAAGTGCAAAATTTAGAGTCAAAAAATCAGTCCAGGCCTTCGCAAGAAAATATTAGACCAACCCTGCGAAGTAAAAGTGAGGTCACATGTTACAATTGCGGCTACAAAGGGCATTATAGCAGGGAGTGCCAACTTCCCAGGCGTCCGCGAAATAACAGAGAGGATAGGAGGACAAGTGGTAGAGGTGGTTACAGTGGTGGAGTGCAGGAAAATAGGGGGCAACAAAATGACAGTAATGGGTATTTAAACTAATAGGGGTCTCACCGAGCAGGGCAGAGGTGAGAGACCCTCTTGATGAAAATTTACTGCCCAATACTAGGGAGGTGTCTTTTAGCAATTGGTCAAAAGGGGTTCAGGGAAAACTTCCTATAATCGAATTTAACTTTAACCAGCATAACTACTTCGCTTTGGTTGACTCGGGTTCATCTTGTAATTTGATCTCAGAACATACTTTAGAGGGGATCAGTGTAAATAAACAACCATGTTCTGTGGGATTGAGATCCTTGTTAGGGGGCGAGGTAGCCTTGAGGAACAAGTGCAATATAAAATTTAATTTGGGTGAAAAGGCATTCGAGGAGTCTTTCATTATTAGTGACGGCGCTTTGTCGCCAAATTTTCAAATCATCTTGGGTGTCCCATGGCTCATCAAAAATGGTATTAAGATGGATTTTAAAAATAAAATATTGGGGAATGGGGAATTTGAAGTAAATTTTATGGCAAATCAGTTTGAGTCTGTAAATTTTTGTGAAACTCTGTATAAACCTGTAAATATTTATGCAAAAAGCAAGTATGTTGTCCCGGCTAGGTCTGAAATGTTTGTAAATGTAAAATCTCAGGGTATTAATAATTTTTCTTCAGACTTAGTGTTTTTGTATCCAAACAGAGTAATAGCAGATGCTGCTTTAATTGGAAATGCGGTTTGCCCAAATAATATGAATGAGTTAGTAGTTAAAATAATTAATGTTAGTGACTCCCCTGTACATATCAACAAAAATACGCATGTTGGCTTTATGGAACCAATTTTCGAGAGTCTAGAGGAGACCTCTCATTGTGCGGAAGTTACCGAGGTTGGGGATGTTGATCAAATTAATTTAGAATGGAGCACAAAATTTAATCTTGAACATTTTGATGAAAACTTAAAAGCGCGAGTTAAAACCTTTTTAGAGAAAAACAAAGATGTTTTTGCAGCGTCGGTGCTCGATCTTCCCGGTTGCGATACGGTGATGCACAACATCAGAGTAGCTGATAATGTGCCGGTTAAGTGTAGTCCGTATCGTGTACCATACAACCTTCGTGCTGAAATGGATCAGCAAATCAATACCTTAATGGAGGCAAATACTTTGGTCCCGTCAAATTCTAATTACGCATCCCCCGTTATTTTAGTAAAAAAAGCTGACGGCTCTTTTCGGCTCGCGTGCGATTTCCGCCGCCTCAACAAAAAAATCTTAAGTGACAACTACCCCTTGCCTAATATCAGTGAAACTATAGACTCCCTGTCTGGCGCCAAATATTTTACGACATTAGATTTGACAAGTGGGTTTTTTCAACAGAAAATCCCGGAGGAGCAACAGCATTTAACAGCCATTGTCACGCTCGACAAATTACTCCAGTGGACCAGGAGCCCTTTCGGATTAAAATCTTCTCCTGCGGCATTTCAACGGCTGATGAATGTCGTTTTGAGTGATTTAAAAAGTTTAAATATTCTTATATATATAGATGATATCTGCGTTGCCTCCTCCGATGTAGAGTCCCACTTGCACAAACTAAATTTAGTCTTTAATCGCCTCAGAGAAAATAATCTAAAATTAAAGCCATCAAAATGTAATTTTTTTCAATCAGAGATAACTTTTTTAGGTTTCAGAGTCTGAGACGGTAAAATTTTCCCGGCTAAGAAAAATGTCGAGGTTATTGACAAATTTAAGCGACCTACAAATCGTAAACAAGTGAGGTCTTTTCTGGGCTCAATTGGCTTCTATAGGCGTCACATCAGTGACTATTCGAAACGGACCATTAACCTGACCAACCTGACTAAAGAAAAAAATAAATTTGTCTGGAATGAGGAGGCTGAGGCAGAGTTTAGAGACCTTAAGGAAGCACTTGCTGAGATTCCTTCCCTTCGTTTGCCTGACATGTCAAAGGAGTTCATTATTTATACCGACAGTTCTGCAGTTGCAATGGGATCTGTCTTGTGCCAGGAGGATGAAACTGGTTTTCCACACCCTGTAGCTTTTGCTAGCCGAAAACTTAAGGAGGTTGAGAGTAGGTACTCAGCTACTGAAAGGGAGTTGTTGGCGGTGGTTTGGGCAGTACAATACTTCAAGTGCTATGTTTTCCACCGAAAGTTTATAGTGTATACAGACCATGTCGCACTAACGCATGCTCTAAAGTTAAGGGATCCCACGTCTAGGATTTCCAGATGGTTGTGCGCACTCAGTGAATTTAACTTTGAGCCGAGATACATAAAGGGAAAGTGCAATTCAGTGGCGGATTTTTTGTCTAGGTATGTGGACCATACTTTGGAATTTAGCAGGAATGAGGATGTTGCTGAGTGTAATTTTGTCGAGAATTCTGGGCAGGAGATACATATTTTGGGGAACAGTTCATTGTTGAGTGAAATTCAGTTAGCTCAGGAAAAAGATCATTTTTGTAAATATGTTAGCGCGCGTCTTTGTAAAGATTTAACTGTAAAACCTGTTACGTATAAATTTTTTGTTAGAAATGAAATTATAATGTGTCAAAAATTGTCGCCAAAATCAAAACGTGAAGTTGGTGAAAAAATTAATCTGCCGAAGGCTTTGATGCCAAAAATTTTCAGTTTGACGCATGATTCTGCCCTAGCATGCCATGCTGGTTTTTATAAAACTTTTAATCGTATCCGTGAAATTTCTTTTGGCAAGGCATGTATGCAAATGTAAAAAGACTTTTGGCCTCTTGCCAGTCTTGTTTGGAGTTCAGAGCTCATAAACCCAAAAGGTTAGCCGAACTCCAAAGGTTAGAAATCCCCGACACCCCTTTTTCGACCATACACTCAGATATTTGTGGGCCTTATCCCACTACTGAGAGGGGAAATAAATTTGTAATTGTGTACATCGATAGTTTCTCTAAATGGCCTGAAGCATTCGCAATCCCTAACATAACCTCGGATACCATCGCCGATACTCTGGCTGAATTTATTTGTAGGCACGGTACTCCCGCAAAATTTGTTACTGAGAAAGGTAAAAATTATATGAGTCAAGCCATCGCTCAGGTCTATAAACAGTTAGGTTTAACTCATGTACACACGTCCAGTTTCCACCCAGCTTCAAATTCGCAGGTCGAGCGATTTCACTCAACAATGAACCGCGCCCTTGCTCACCTTGAAAATGATCACCATGACGATTGGGATATAAAGTTAAAGTTTGCTTTATTAGCTTTGAGGTCAAGCGTCCATTCCACAATTGATGAGTCTCCTTTCTTTGTAACTTATGGTCGTGATATTAGGTTGCCTTACAACACTCTGATAGAAAATAATGTTATAAATTATAATGACCAGCCATCTTATTGCGAGAATTTGATCCCTACTGTAAGACAGGTGTATGCACGAACTCGGAATTTGTTAGAACAGGCGGCTTGTAAGCAGCAAAAAGCTCGCAGTAAAATAGCCTGTGATAAGAAACTTAAAGTAGGTGACTTGGTAATGCTATTTACAACTACTATAAAGCCTGGTCTTTGCAAAAAGTTTGTTAAATGCAATAGTGGTCCTTTCCGTGTTCTTAGAAAATTAAGCTCAGTTAATTTTGAGATACAACAACTTAGTAACTTAAAAAATGTGCAGATAGTTCATGTCGACAGACTGTCAAAAATCGTAGACAAACCAGTTTTCCCGGTTTTAGAGAGCTTGGATCAAATTGCTGCAAATCCCAGTAATAATCAGAATCAGCAAGTCAATTTAGGTCAACCTGAGGGTGCCATGGATAATTTTCTGGAAAATAATTAGTTTCAGGGTGGAAATTATGGTGGATTTAGTTCCGCAAACTTTTATAATGTTTTTTTGCCCATAGATCAGGGGCAGGGTAGTGAAATTTTTGTTCAGGATAGTCAACCGGTTCCTTCTTCTTTTGATGCCAACTTAGTAAGCCCCGAGGTCTCTCACCCTGTGCCCTGTCCTGCTCACATTGAACAAAGTGTCTCTCCGCCAGTAAGCGAAGCCGAGCGCGACAATTTTAATATTGAGGAAACTACTCCAAAAAGTCTTAGGACAACAAAAAATGAACTGAGTGTGGAAACGGTTTCCAGGCCAACTCATGATTACAATCTTCGCCCACGTAACAACCTTCGATTTTGAGATACATTTTGGGGTCAAAAATTGTAAATAGAAATTTTGTTTCTTCTCTCTTTTATGACAGTTGTTCGCATGTATATGTTTAGTTTTGTATTCTTTTTGTTGCAGCACCGTGTAATTGTTAGTATTCATATCAGTATTTTCTTTGTAAATACTTATTTGTAATGTACATATGTATATATATTTGCCGGCATTGTACTGTGGTATCATTTTACTGTCAGGAATTTTTCTTTTATGCGCATGCGTAGTACCTTAAGGCTTTAGGGAATTTTTTTTTTGGTTCGGGATATCACGTAAGGGGATTTGTCTCAGTCACAAGGTTGTAGGCTAAAAATTCTTTAAAATAAATTTGGGGTGGCAGGTCATGTTTACAATAAAAATGGCTGTTAGATTTTTTTTTGCTTTATCTCTCCGATACCTTGTCCTTCACAAAAACTGGTGGGGGTTTTCATGATAATAATTTGAGTTAGGAGGATAATGTTGATGTGTTTGTACCTGCCTCTCTGTTATCTGTGTTTTTCGGGCTTGCCTACAATTTGTGATATAATTTTTGTTTATGTGTGAACATACCTTGGTTTTTTAGTATAAAGTGTATTTCTATTTCTGTTTATTCTGCATGTGAGACAGTGTATATTCTCTTTCATGATTATTGATGGTTTTCCTTTGCAATGATAAGTACAAATTTACAAAATTTTTTGTTTAGAAAAATTAGAACTCTCGAAAAAAAAAAAAAAATTTTTTTTGGCTCTAATCTCTTTTTATATCACAGTCCTTAATGATTGATGCTTGTAGAGAAATTTGTCTCTTCTCGTCGATAGGCGCGAGTCTTGTTGCATTGTTTTCTCTCTCCCTAAGGTTTAGTTGTGGTTTATATGGCTCTCATGGGTCGTATAAAATTTGTTATGTATAAAGAAAAAAAAAAAAGTTTTCAAATGTTGTGTTGTAAAAATGTATCATGTAATGGTTTTGTTTATTTGTATGTATATTTTTATATTTTCTGCATTTATGTATATTTATTGTATTTTTTTAAAATTGCATTTGGGTTGCCAGGAGTGTTCATGTTGTCCCTGTTTTGGTAGTGGTTTATAGAAAAAAAAATATGTTTAATCATTGCCCACCCCGGTCGTTAAGGTAGTTGGTCCAGGGGAATTGTGTCTATTCTGTCTGATAGTTAAGTGCGGTATTGATGGCAAATGTAAGGGTGCATGTCAAGTTTGGTGGAATCTAGTTGTGGTCCGACTGGTGCGGTATTGTGAATGCCTTCGTGGTTAAAAGTTTTGTGCCGTGCTATGTCATCTGTGAATGGCTAGATTTTTTTTTAGTTTAAAAGTGTCGGTTAGGCTGGTGTACGTTTCCTTATGCTCTGCCATGTGGTTTTGGTTCAGGTTGGAGTTGGAAGTTGTGTCTGTGTGGGGGTGTGAGTTTACGGAGGTCTTGAGGCTGTGTTAATACTTTTCAGGGAGGGTTTCTGGGTTCAGGCAATAGCTATTTTCTAGTTTGTAATATAAATGTCTTTGAGAGTGGCAAGTTCGATTTGCAGATAGAGACGTCTGTTTGCGGATCGAGGAAGGTTTGGGGCCTTAGCTGTCTTCTGTCTTAGGGTCGATGTTTGACTTTTTGATGGTTGGTCACTTTGCCTTTGAATTTTCTGCGGCTTTTCAAAAAAAAAAATTTTTTTTTGCAAAATTTTTTTTTCATTGGGGTAACGGGGTGTTGTTATAATGAATTATAACTGCTTGTTCGTTTTTAATACTTCATAATTAAAATCTCTATTCTGTAAAAAAAAAAAAAAAAAAAAAAAAAAAAGATAGGTTTTCTTAACTATATTTATTTTATTTAGTTTCAAAACGCTTTGTAATCACACGTATTGCACGTTAGGAAGATATTCAGTTCTGAAAAGTATTTTTGGTCAAGAAATTCTTCGTATATTTTCTCTTGAGAATTGTAAGCAAACAAAAAAAAAAAAAAAGGAGGCTTTTCACCTCGCATTTTTCTTGCAATAAGGAGGTCTGTTCCCTCTATTGTTTTCATGCATTCCTAACGTGAGAAGAATATCTGTGTTTTCTTGTTTCCAAGCGGAGAGAAATGTTCTTTCTTTCGTCGCTGAAGGTCAGCGTGGGGGTGTGGCGGTCACAGATGTTGCTCGCAGCTGTTTTTGGGACTCAGTTGCAGTGAAGAATGGAGTAGGGATTCCGTAGAGATTAAAATATCTGTCTACCTGGGGGGGTGAAATTGAGGTATTGCAAGGTTTGCTGACTGTATGGGCGTGTGTATTTTGTTTGAGAAATATTTTTAAATGAGGGCGTATTAAATTTTAGTGGGAGTGACCAAGGGGGATATTTTGGGGTAGTTATAGCGAATGAGACTCTCCTTTTTTTTTAGCCGAGGGGAATGGCAACGAATCAGAGGTTGGTTTTTGTTCAGAGGATTGCGTAGTTTGAATGATACGGTTTTTCGAGTGGTTGTAAGAGACTTTTTGTGTTTTATTTTAAGGGAGAGGGGCTTTTGGCCCTCTCCCAGAAACGATTTGAGAATTCTTAGTAGATGTTACCTGGCGTCTCGCTGTGCTTTTTTTTGGTGGAGTCTGCTTCTCTGGGAAAGCTCGTGTGATGTTGTACCTCTCATCGAAGGCTGACTGGTATCCCCATCATCGCTCCCGTGGCCTGAAGAGTTGTTGAGCTAAGTCGTAGTGGAATGATGAAAAATCACGATACGCTGCATCCTTCAGTGAGTGCTCGTCGAGATGTTTGAATAGATTTGTAGAACAGGAGTTTCTTCGCTCTATTTCTTGACGGCTGATAATCGAGAGGCTGAAAAACCTAGAGGAAAGGAAGTAACGTGACTCCTCCTGGCAGCCTGTTAAGTAGTATTTTTGTTCATTTTGCTTTAGTCCCTTTTCTTCGTAACTACTTAAATATGTGTGAAATTATCATTTATATACTTCTTCTATGTTTTGTGGAAATCAGTATTAAAACCTTGAGATATGTTTTAGAGAAAGAAAAAAAAATATATATCACTGCCTTGTCCGCGTCAGTGTTTAGTGATTGTTAGAAGGAGTTATATGTTATAAAGAAGAAACCTTTGTATTTTGATTGTGACTAAATTATAAATAATGATTGAAAATATATGATGTGTGTAAATCAAAATTCTACTTCTAAAATAAAACTATTTCAGTTTTAAAAATTAATTTTATTTGTATGTTTTTATTTAGATACTCCAGAATTTTTTACTGGGTTAATTTAAACTTACTTTAAAATATATTGGGATTTGTTTTTAAAATTCAAGATAAATCTTTGGGGAGCTAAAGGAAATGAAAGCGTAAAAATTCTCTTATTGGAAATGATTGTTTCCATTCGAGCTGGGTTTTTGATTTTTGTACTCATTAGAGCCTAGAAAAAAAAAAAAAAATGTGTGAGATAATCTAAATTAAGAGTTAATTCTTCGGTAGAATGTTAGTCCGTATGTTTTATTTCTTTTTATTTTCCTTTTGTGTGTGGTGAATATACTTACTGTATAATCTGGAATACTGCTGTTTTAAAATCTGCATTTAATTTCTTGTGAGTCAGGATTTGGGACTTGTGTTGTTCTGTATATTCACCAACTGTTTAATTTTTTTGTTTTGTGGGAGGTGGAAAATTAGTTCTAAAATTTTCAATGTAACTGGGCGTAAAATGCTAAGTAAAGTATTTTGGGTGACTAATGAGTACTTGTAAACGTTTTGTACTAAATTAATAAAAAGAATTATTCTAACCACTATACGATTTATTTGAAAAAAAAATTTAAAGCTAAGAAGTTAATTTATGAAAGAAATAAATAACATCATAATACATTCTCTTACCCCTATACATGGTGTAGAGCAAGTTTTGTTTTTGAGTCCAATTTCCGAAAATTTGCTTTTGTTATATTTACACGTTTTGAGATCCTCTGAATTAAAAAGTCTTGTTCTTAGCGGTTGGTCTCTCTCTCTGTGTGTTATTAGCAAATCGCAAGAACAAATAGTAGCATGAAGTCGAAATTCGATATTCTAAATCTGTATCATATTGCGATGCTACTATGAGCTATTCGTTGCTATCAGCCAAAGGGTTGTGTACAGGGTCATCTAAGAGAATTCAAATGCATTACGTCTGTGAGCGAAATTTCTCATATATATAGTGTGACATGTATAGGCAGCTCTAAACAAAATGAAAAAAAAAAAAAAAAAAAAAAAAACAGATCTTTTATACGCATAAAAGCATGGTTTGTGTACATTGCGGTGTAACAACCATTCATCATTCATTTACAGGGTTACTCAGAGTATTTGGATATATTGGAGCTATACTTGGGAATTGCTGGAAGCGTATTTCATTTTGTGTTACGTGTTTTACATATAACAATAAATTTACGTACACAAAGTCATGTGTATATAGTTTATAGACAATATACAGGGCTACCCAAAATTAAGGTAAACATTTTTTTTTTAATTAAACGTAACTGAAGTAAGTACTTTGCTACTTTTTTTAATTGTCAAAGATCACTGTTGACACACAACGGAAAATTAATTTCTCATACCCATATTGTAAACAAATAGTTTTTGAGATCGATTTTTTTCTGTATAAGATCACGTTTTGAGGCTTTCTGAATACGAAAGTCAAATTTTTAGTTGTTGGTCTGTATATATAAGAATTATCAGCATAATTTAACAACAAATAACTACAAGTAATTCAAATTTTGTACTTTTGATTTCATATCTAGTTGCCCCTTGAAAAGTTGATCAAGATTTGCAAGTTTCAGTGAAATTAATAAAAGACTTGATTTTTGTTTTAATAAATGTAGGCACTATAATTAAATGGGTGTTGAGAAGGGTGGTAACCCCCCGACATAGAATTATACATCCTTACCATATCATATTCTACAATAAACATTATTTTAGAATATTAACAATAAATATGGATTACTTTATGAATTTTACAGTAGAAAGTTATTTAAATGTAATTTATAAGAATGTCTGTCTCAAAACGCAATGCACTGGAATTTTTTGTGCGTTCCTGAATATACACCAGTTGTAGAGGACCGATTAATGGAATTTTAAATAGGAAATATTCCATAGTAAACCTGAATAACATTTATCATTTTTTAAAATTTCTGAAAATATTTACAGACGCTGGGGGTGGGCAGACGGAAAGATATACTTCGCGAAAAAAAGATAGGTACAAAGGTTTTATTTTAATTATTTTTCATAAAATAACATTATCTAAATTGTGCTGATTATTTATTATTATCATAAAATGGCACTAATTTAAAACTACTTTTTTATAAGAGTAATTTAGAAAATTTTTAAGACTAAAATGTTTCTAATTTATGATTACACTCCGCGACAAAGAAGGTAGTTTTTTTTTTTTTTTTTTTGAATATAATATGAATATTTTCAATATGATTCAAATATTTAGTATGTTTTTGATAATAATAAATGATCAGCACAATTTAAATAATGTTATATTATGAAAAAAAAAAAACACCTTTGTACCTATCTTTTTGTCGCGGAGTGCATTTAGACGGATCGTCAGACGAAAAAATGTGCAAATTGAAATAATATTCACAGTTAAAAATTGTTATAAAACGTTTAATGTAAACGAAAGTGCGATTCCAGGAAATGTCCAATAATAACCCTTAACTTAACTGAATTAGTTTGTGTTCCATTGAAATCTAATGCTAATCGTACTGAACACTATAGAAAACATCCTTTTGTGCATATAAATAACATATTTCAAGTTCATTAAGACTTATGCAAAATAATCAAAATTTCGTTTATAGAAATATTTTTCATAGAACGCAATGCTTAGGAATACTTTCGGATGTCCCTGTATACAAACCAGTGATGGTATTTACTCCATTTTCTATAGAAAATATCAATAGTAAACTTTAATAACATATTTCAATTTTATTGATATACGTATAAATGAAAGGTATTAAAAATATGGTTCATAAAAATACCTCTCATAGAACACAATGCTTTGGAATACTTTCGGGTGACCCTGTATACAAGCTAGCAGATGTATTCACTCCATTTTCAATAAGGAACATCTGATAGTGAAATCAATAACATAATCAGATTCAGGAAATTCCATGAATATTCACGGGAGTTAGAGTGTGGACAGACAGAAAGACGGATGTACAGACAAACAAATCGAAGTCATCAACACTTTTCAACCTCGTTGGAGTTGTTAAAGAGCCGAAGTCATAAAAAGTTTTCAACCATGATAGAAAGTGGTAAAAAGAAATAAAGTACGAAAATTGCACACGGTTTTGCTAGTCTTTTAATTTTCTTCCTCCCTTAACGTGTTTTAAATTACAGGTGCCCCCCTAAAAATTTTAACTATTAAATTTTTTAACAATAGGGAATAATGTAAATTTGCATTAAGTTCTTCAAACTGTCGATTTCATGTGTTTGAATGGTTTTAGTTGCTATTTGAAAATGAAGGATCTTTTGTTCATTTTTCTCTTCTCATAGATAACCCCCTAAAGTGAGCTCATTGGCGTCAAAAAATAGATGTCAAAATTTGACTTAGAGAGGTGACTGATATTTGACTTAGAAGACGAGATTTTGACTTAGAGAGATGATTTTTTTTCTTCTTAGAGAAAGGATAATATTTTTCTAAGTATAAGTCATATAATAGGAGGGACCGTATAAAAATTAAATTTCGTATTTTATTATGTATACGACCCCTTGTAAAAAAAATGCCATATTTGAAATCTAATCTGAATTTGAAACAATTTTGTAATTGGAAGTTTGTTTCTATCTTTCTTAGTTTACGAGATAATCGCTGTAACATCTATTTTGAATCACCCGGTATATATAGTATATATAAAATCTTTTAAAATATAAGACATAAAGTAATAAATATAAATTTATGGAATTAGAAACCTTATACAAATAAATAATAATAATGCCTATGTGAAAAGTTACAAGAATTCTCATTTAAATATATTTTAAACAAACATGAAGAATAAAAATTGAAAAAAAAAAAAATATGCAGCAGGTAACCTACATCTCTTGAACCGGACAGATAAGAATTTTTGCAAATATATATAAAACGTTTTGATATATATATATATATTGAGACCTACAGAAAATTACAAAATGAATAACAGAGGAAATCTATGTAATTAGAAATCAGATTCAAAACGATCAAAATATTAGAATAAGGCAAAATTAAAACAATGAGATCTTGCTGAATTCTCCATATCGTCAAGAGTATTGAAGGAATTCAGCAAGCAAATTATGGTTTTCAATGCTACGTACAATGAGTACATAATGATAAAATTTCTCTAAACGAGTGTCCTAACCAATAATTACCATGAGAAAAATATGAAGAAGGTAATGAACTAAAAAATGCAGAAATAAAATTAATAATAACCCCGTATTTACATAATCGCATGCATGCGACAAATGTATAGTAAATAGCTTTAAAAAATTATGTTTTTTTTTTTATATATATATAATTTAACAATGTAGAAATGAAAGAAAAATATGATTATTTCTTTTTTTGTGATTACAATTGCGCGTGTTTTGGGACGAATATAACATCGCGATACTATACACATTTACAGCACATTAAGAAACATGTAAATCGACTTTCCAGATAGTGATAACATTCAAATATCTGAAACGTTTTGATTTTTTTTTAACATTTGTACTCGTTACAGAGTTGTGAATTTTTCCGTACTCCTCTGTGAGCCTTCAACAAAATTTGCGAAAATTTTATAACAACAATAAGCAGCATAAAACTAAAAAATATACTACAGAATCAAGTATTTGTATTGTGTTTTTCATTAATAGATTCCTGTGTATTTTTATACTAAATCAAATATGTTTCTTTTTTAATTACGGTATGATTTTAAGCGTAAAATATTAATTTGGAGTAAATCTAAAAAAAATAAAAGTAGGCAAAACTCCCTCTCAAAGAAATGATTGGATGAATTGTGTATGGTTTAAATAACATTTTGACATTTGAAATGCAAAATAATAAATTGTGCAAATATAAGGAAATGAAGAATATGCGACACTGCGTTGGCAAAAAGCAAATAAAAGGAGGTAACGACTTTGGCTCCAGTGAATATATAGGAATCAAAGACTAAAGTTCTCACTTACGCCCTAATTTCGGTTCATGAAGAATTATGAGAATGACTTTGGATGATACTTATATCTCATCTTTAGATTTGGACCACAAAGTAAAGTAAATTCGGATTTCCGTTATTTACAAAGCGCTAGGAACAAGCGCTGACAGAGTAGTTATACTTAACCCACAAAACTGTTATACATGTTTCGTACGGGAAAAAAAATTGGGGTAAGCGCAATCATGGGTTGTAAGCCAAACGTTTAAAAAAAATTTAACAAATCTGACAAATTCTACATCCAAAACATAGTTTACGTAACGAAGACAATTGAGTTTACTTCACAAAACGAGCAACGGCAAAATTCTAAATTTGAATATTATCACGTTATTGAAGATTAAAAGTGCAAGCGATTTTTCAAACCTATCAAACTGTCACCGTTCCATATTTTATTTTGTTTTTCCATGGTTAAATACACCAATAAATAAATAAATACATAAATAAATAATAATAAAGACACACGATGCCACAAATTCAGCGTCTGAGTTACACTTACAAGCCGAGATTAAACTTACCCCAAATTACCCTGTATTAAAAATAAATAGTTTCAAAGTATCAACAGTTTGATTAATCTATGACTTCTGTATAACAGACTCCATTTTCAGTGATAAATATTTACGACGTTTCTTCTTATAACATTCTGCATTTTAACACAACTATATATTATGTAAATTTTCACTTAGAAAAGTATTTTGGCAAACCCATATTTAATACTTATATATAAATTATAAATGATAAATAACAATGCGCTGCAAAAAAAAAAAAAAAAAAAACGAGCCCTGATACCATTTTTGCTGATTCTTATGTAAAATGACCTCCTGAATCCGAATACGACTCCCATTTTGCAGAGTCACCCACCGTTTTCTCGGGACCCCCACCCGCTACCCTAATTTTTATCACTGTTCGGTAATTTTATGGCTATGACTTTGATTTGGAGAATGAAAAATAATTAATTTAACACTTAAAAACAAAAAAATATATAATGTTTAATAAATAACATTAATAATAGATAAAAAAAAAACAGAAAGAAAAGAAATGTAATACATGATTTCAGTGGCACATCCCCTCCCCCCTCACCCCATGTTTATCCTTGCCGCAATTGTTCATTTTTTAGAAATTTCCAACCCTGTAGCCTCTCAGAAGCTATTTATCAGTTAAAGTAATCCCCCCCCCTTCCCTAAAAATTAAATTTATAACCATAAAATTACTGAAAAGTGATAAAAATAGTGGGCCGTTCCTAAAAACGGTGGGTGATAGGGCATAGTCTTATTTGGATTCAGGAGGTCATTTTACATAAGAAATTGTAAAAATGGTGTTTGGGACAATTTTCATGCAGAGCAGTGTAATTCATGTTTGATTAAAAATGTTATCATTTCTGAAATATTTAGAGATACATAGATTTGTATATTATCTTATTCATGTTAATAAACTAATATTTTATGTAATTCTATAATTATTTTTAGGCATGCTATATGCAAATAATTTTCTATTCGGATAAAATAAGTAAAAATAAGTAATTACTTAATTGAATATTCAGCTATGTAAGACAAATCACATTTTAATGGTCAACATTTTCATATTTAACTTTTAATTAACTCAATAAAAAATGATAAAAATATACCTAAAAAAATATTTCTTTTAAACCTATCAAGCATTTTATATTTTTCTTCAACTTTAAAATGAAAAGATTGTAAAATTCGTTCTTGCATTTTATTTCCAAAAAATATGTTAAATAAATTTGCCTTTCCGGGAAATACATTTCCATTGAATTCCCATCACGAAAGATGCTTATAGAGAAACCAGATGTTTCTGATAGCATGTCCCGAACATCCCTTTTGACACCGAAATAAATTTAGCATGACAAGCTCAATACCTGACGGGAAAAAAATAAATCTAGATTTTCCATTTACATATTCAAATAATTCTTATCTTCCGTTCAATTTGTTTTCCTCTCCAAATTTAATTTCGTAAAACATCAGTTTATTGTTGTAAGTCGCACATAATTCCCCAATGACGGATGCCTAATTACAAATGCAATACAGTCTATAAAGTAATTAAAAAAATAATTGAATAAGATATTTATATGCAATTTGGGATGTAATGATTTCGTAGTTTTGTGAATCTTTATTTTTAAAAACGATTTTCGAAATATTTTTAATAAATTGCCTGAATGTGGTGAAATCTAACAGTATGAAAGATATAAATAGTTTCATAAAAATCTAAAGATGTTTGTCTAAACAAGATTTAAATTATTATTTATTTGTAATTTATAATTGCATGTTTATCAGCTTCATCGTTTTAATAAATATTGTAACTATACAGAATTAAAAAAAAAACTAAAGGAGTGACTTTCCGAAAATATTCTATCTAAAGGAACTATTATAATCATAAAAAAAATTCAGGTTTTAATATATTTGTAGGTTTTAAGAATTCATGAGTTCATTTTTGGTATTTTTAAGGGGATGTATGTATGTGTTTTTGTGAGTGAACAAGATAACGTCTGAACACTTTGATAAACTGAGCTGAAAGTTGGTAAATTTAAAAATATAAGTAAATTTTGCATGTGCTTCATAAAATATCTGTCAAATCGATATAAATAACGAATTATATTTATTTTATTAAAAAGTAAACAAAACTGGGAGAAACGAAATGACAATTCATTTCAATGAGAGAAAAAAATACACATACTGAATATCGCATGTGGGTCCAGACCAAACAAGACATGTTCTTTTTACAATTTTGCTTTTTATGAAATTTTACTAAGGATTTTGTTTCGCAATATCCTTGTTGTTTTATTATTCAGTGCTTTAATTAAATTATTTGATTATTTTGATATTGTAAATGAATTAAAAAATATATAGAGATTTATTTTTGAGTCTTTTTCTTTTTTGTTTTAACAATAATTATATAACTTTTTAAAATATAAAAATTATAATTTTTTTTTTTTTGCATGTGTGTACGTGTGTTTGAATTATAGAAAGACATTAGGTTTATGTCATGCTTTCTCGCACATGGAGAAGGGAAAAAATCTGATGGAAGCTAAAAAAGAATGTTGTTTACTTTTATGCTAACGAAATGACAAAAAAAATCTGTTCATACAACGGAGAAAATATCTGCTTCATTTGCCTGGAAACAATGCAGTTACGTAGAAATATATGATGTAAGCATGAACCGAATTTTTACATAAAAATTATCTCACGTATGAAAAAGATTGCTAGAAATATTTAGAAGAAATATACGAGCATATAAAAAGACCATTAAGTGGATGTTTTTATTTTGTTAGTGAATATGGTAGATACATAATAAAAATCGGAAAAATCTTTTGACAATTATAATATTTCTGTGAAAAATTACAGAACGAGAGAATGTGTAAAAAATATATAGCCTAAAACGTTTGAGGACAAATAAAATACAAGATTTAATTGTTTGAGGTTCATTAATACATTTGAAATATATTATTTAAATGTTACATTTGGGGAGTTATAATTTAGTTGTAAAAGGGGTAAGTACATAGATATAGATTGTTAACTAATAAAACATGCCCTAGAACCTAACTAGCCTCATGAAGAATTAAGATTATGAAGTAAGTAAAATTTTTGAGATAATAAATTATAAAATTTTTGTTTGTTTGTTTCTTTGAATCACTTATCGTGTTCTTAAGTTCAAAAGTAAATTTCAATGTCTATTTTCCAATCACATTTCTCAAACGGAAAACTAAGAAATGTAGTACATATTAACAATATTGGAATAGTTATATTTTAAACTTTTATTCTGTGTATTAAATTTCTTTATAGATGTAAAGTAATGCTTTAGTAATAAAGAAAGTATAAAATTGGATACAAAGAAATTAATTTTGAAAAATGATATGAAGCATGTTGTGAAAAGGTGAACTAATTGCCTCGTCATAATTATTCATATAACTTTTATTTAAGAAAAAATAATGGGGAATTTAAAGGAACATACTGAAATGACTGAGGCGGCTTTAGAAAATTATATGAAAGCTGTAATATAAGTAGAGGGAGATAAGTGCAGTTTCAGAAAGTTCTGAGATACTTTAAAAAAAAAAAACAAAAATAAATAAATAAGATTTCTGTTTTTTAGATACATAAATAAAAAGAAGAATGATTCAGAAATAAATATTCAGATGGAATGTAAAATATCTCGTATGATGTTTGAATTTAAATATTAATATCTTAGAAACTGTTTTGATATAATAAACAAGCATCGCATTTATTTTATGACACTAGCTCATATACAATAAGGATTTGTACGAATGGTTCAAATTGGATCGCGAACATATTCTACGGTAGGTTATTGCAGAAAATAACAAAAAACATGTTGTAAAAAAAACCACTTCCGTGCGGGTGAAACTTAAAAATTTTCAAGTAGGATTTAATTTCACTGGGAATACAATAAGGATTTGTACGAATGGTTCAAATCGGATCGCGAACGTATTCTACGGTAGATTATTGCAGAAAATAACAAAAAACATGTTGTAAAAAAAACCACTTCCGTGCGGGTGAAACTTAAAAATTTTCAAGTAGGATTTAATTTCACTGGAATTTGGGAATACAATAGAAACATTTTTGAGATATGAAGATTTCCCAAGTTCGTGAGTAACTAATATATCCTTTTCTTTTAAAGATGAGAATTCTGAAGGAAAGGTAAAAAACGAAATAAAAATATTAGTCTAAAATTTAAAAAATGTGTAGAATTAGCTGATGCAGGAAATACTCCAGGACCAAAAATAGGGAGAAAGAAATATCCTTAAAATAGAGAATTCAGTATCAAGAATGTATGCAATGCATTGATAATTAGTCCAAAATATCAAAGATTCCTTTTAAAAGTCGCACCATAAAAATAAAGCATTTATAACGTAAAATGATGCGTTCGTGATACAAAAATTTGTATATGTTCAAATTTAGATTACAATGATCTGAAAAAATTGTGAGCGAAAACACAGTGAATAATAATTTGTTTTCCACCTGATTGATATTCTTAAATATTTTTAAAACTTTTTTTTTTTACTTATCTTCCTCTCCTTCTCCTTCTGTCTCTTTCTCTTTGTTGTGTATGTGTGTATGCATGTGCAATTTTCAATTTTTTATAATAAATTATGCCAAAGTTTACAGCAGAGGATGTGCAATAGAAATACAATGTACAAACGAACAAAATCGTAAATAGCGTCACTATTCTAAACTGATTTGGTATGACAAAAGTAAAAACCTAATTTGTAGCATTAATCAGGAATCGTTAAAAAAATATATCAGTTCTAAAAATTAGAAATACATTTCTGTATAAGTATATATATATTTTCCCAATCTATTAAAAGTAAAAGTATATTTTTATGTCTTAAAATGCTAATTTAGTAGCATTTCACTATCTATTAATCTATACACTTGTGTACTTCTAAAGATATATATATATATATATATATGTAAAGTTAATTAAAATAAAAAGATCTTGAACCAAACGGTTACAAAGTAAAATAATAACAATATTAATAATATGGCATATCGCTCACACGACTTTCTTTTACCCCGCATTTGAATATTATAAAAGTAAATTGCAGATTAAGACAAAATAAGATAACAAAATTCTGTCTCGTATAAATTAATATAAAATAGTTTCAAGAACAGTTTTATTTGACATATAATTCTGTCTGGAGTGGAGGGTTACCGCCTGCCTCATTCCCCCGTTCAATTGTAGTGTCTATATTTATTTATTTTTTTAAATTAAATTCATGGCTGTTATGAATTTGCCTTGAAATTTGATAAACTTGATCATCTTTTCAAGGGACAAACACATACAAACTTCGAAATATCAAATTTGAATTTCCTGCTGTTACTTGTTTTTAAATCATGCTGATAACAGATATGCATACAGATCAACCGTTAAAAATTGAACTTTTGTAATTAGGGTTCCTTAAAACGTGATGTTATACAAGGACCAAAGTTGTAAACTGGACTTAAAAAAATACTTTGTTTACAGTATGGGTATGAAAAATTAGTTTTTTGTTCCTGAGTCTCGTTCTTCGACATAGTACAATATAGCAAAGCACTTTCCCCAATTACATTCAGTAGAATAGAATGTTTAGCATAATTTGGGTAGTTTTGTAAATTGTGTGTAATTTATATACACATCACATTTTGCCCTTAAATTTAAAGTTTTATATGCAAAACATGTAACACAAAATGAAATTCAATTCCAGCAATTTCCATAGAGTGCCAATGTATGTAAATAACTTGTGCAGCCCAGTAAACGAGTGCTGAATGATTTCTATACCCCAATCTACACAAAACGTGCTTTTATTCATTCTATTCTGTTGATATCAGCTGATAGATATTACACTGTACTTACGAGAAATTTAGCTCACAGACATAATGTATTTGAATTCTCTTGGATGGCCCTGTACAAGAACCCTTTGTCTGATTTCAACGAAACCTTCAATGTAGCATCACTATATGATACAAATGTGGAATATCGACTTTGGATTTCCTGCTACTATTTGTCTTTGATATATGCTAATAATAAACACATACACACATACAGACGCATACACATACATCAACAGCTAAAAACATGATTTTCGAATGCAAGGGACCTCAAAACGTGTAAATATAACAGAAATTCAATTCCAAAAATTTGACCCAAGAACAATACTTTTTCTTCCATAAGAGAAATTAAATATAAAATCCAAAACAATAGCTAATTTTTTCATTAATAGCCGGGATAAATAAATATATTTTATAAATAATTATAAAATCATATTTTAGTTTGAAAAACGTAACTTTAAAAGTTTATTATTATTATTATTATTATTATTATTATTTAAACATAATGTAACAATTATAAAGAAAAATAAATAATGAATTTTATCTAGAATTTAATATAAAATTAAAGAAATAGAATTCTAAAAGAACAAAAAAATGAGAAATCTTATAAATATTCTTCATTTTTTTATCTGTACCAATACTGTTATACGTATAACACACATTCTAATAATTTTAATTTTTTTTTTTTTAGGTTTTTTAGTAATTAAAAATAAATCTTAATTCAAACAATTAAGATTCACAATTCTAAAATAAAATCCAAATAAAGGCATTTTGTATTTCGCTATGTTTATTTAAGACACTCAAAAGAGATTAAACAAACATAAATCAACGCTTTCCATTCTAGAATTACGTAAATAAAAATATTTTTACTAATAAATTTAGGTGATTATTATTTCTGCAAAATAAATAAAGAAAAAAAAAAGAAAGAAAGAAAAACACGATTATCATTTCCTACTTAAATAATGCTGCTAATAATAATTTTCTTTACTTGTAACTTACTCTTTCAATCTTAAATATAGTGTGTATTTTTCATATAACAGTTTACACTTAAAATTCACTATAAATCATGACATCATTTATATGATATTAGGTTTACTTACCGTTTAATGTAAAAAATTTTAATATTTATTAAAAATGAAATAAATGTGCATTAAAAAAGTATTGTAATTAATTTATTTACCTCATAAAATAAAACTACACGTATATATTGAATTGTAGAAAAATAAATATATTTATATAAAAAACCTATCCTTATCTAAATGTTATCGTTAAAAAGTTAATTAAAGTAATATTACGCAAATAAGGTTCATTAAAATGTATACACTTTTTAAATGCGGAAAATTCCTTATTATTTATATGTTTAGACTATTAATTTGCTTAGATTTTTTTTTCAGACATTTTTATTGAATTAATGTTATATTAAATGTTTTATTATATTTTATTTAAAATTATCAACTAGTACTAACATTTAGAAATAAAATATCTAAATTCCATTACTCTAAAATGAATGTAAACAATGTATAAACAATTAAAATAAAAGAAATAAAAGTGTTAATAAAGGAGCATCACAAAACTGGCGTTGTAAAAATTATTACTTACAAACTTTGAGTAAACACCATAAAATGCAATAAACTCGCAACAATTGTTTCGGGTCGAAAAAACACACGACCCTTCGTGTGTTTTTTCGACCCGAAACAATTGTTGCGAGTTTATTGCATTTTATGGTGTTTATTCAAAGTTTGTAAGTAATAATAAAAGTGTTAGTTTATTAGATAATAATTGGTATTTCCTTTGATTTTGTTGATAGTACCTGGATAACCGAGGTCACTCCGTCTCAATGTAAAAATTGCTAGTGGTGCAGATGTAGTGATTTGATTTTCGGTAAATGTATTTATTATTTGTTTGCCCAGGGCTGAGTGCTGGTGAACACTGAAAGCTAATTTGCTGGAGATAAGGAAATTCACATCGAATTATCATAGCAACTGTAATTTCTTACCAAAATCATTCAAATAGTTCTCTAAGAGACTAGAGTTCTGCTATATATTGGTCTAGGGCAGTGAAAGCTAATTTTTCTAAAGAACAAGATAAATGGGGCCGTTTTTCATCTGAAAAATAACTTCTAAAATATATTTTATTCGTTCCATTGATTTCTAAGGAGACAAATGTTATGCTGTATTTCTCCCTGGTGATGTGGAATTACCAATGAACGCTAATTACAATAAAGGTAATGGTTATTTCAGATCGACATGTCATCTTAAAAACACACTAAGTCTAAATACTTCACTCAGAAAAAAATATACCGCCTTCATCTAGAATGAATAAGTTATCATTTTCTAAACCCCTTAACTAGAAATATAGATTTCCGAGCTATGCGCATAAAGCACGCCAATGAACTAAATAGACCAAATCATCGAGAATTTCTATTCTACACATTTCTAGATCCTGAAACAATATTCTCAATAGTCTGACTCTCAATAATCGACTCTTTGTATTTTTTTTTTTTTTTCAACAAATCTCGGAGTAGTCCCCTTTATCTCGACATTGAATCGCTCAACATCGCTCTAATAGCGATGAGCGGGGGCTGCTCCCTGTTAAATAGTCTGACTCTTTTGTATTGCGAGAAATTCTCGTTTGATTTTCTAAAATTGGGTAATAAACCAAGATTATCGTTGCTGAAATCCGCCTCTTGTATTCGCATTTATTCGCAGAGATTTTTAAATAACTTTGTCCTCGAGAATATAGGCGAACGCTTTAGAATTATAATAGGGGTTTCTAGGACTCGCTTTCAAATGGCACTAGAATTTATAAGGATGACATGGAACTATTTTTTCTAGAGCCACAATTTAGATTCTAGATGTCAGTTACATAATTTTTTCTCAGTGTTAACAAAATTATTCGAGGACTTTAAAAAATGTTTCTGCCATTTTTCCTGGTTGAAATACGGGTTACAGGTAGCGTTAAGTGTTCTAAAGATAATGACAGACTTTTGTGCCTAATTTTTAATTGTAAACTCAAAAATCCCTTAAATCTAAATTTTTATAAAATTATTTCAAATAGTTTCGAAGAAAACTGTGTGTCTGTTTCATACTTTGCCACATGCGAAAAAAACATTAACAGTAAACTCTAATTTTCATAAAGGTGGGGATAAATCAGTTGGCTTTCTCATCTCAAAAACCCTTTAATGCTACGTTTTTATCTAAACCTTTAGAGCCATTTTCTAGAAAGTTACTGCCGTAGTTTTGCAACGGGTGAAGTGAAGATTAATTGTGAACGTTAACTTTCCTGAAGATAAAGAAAATGTAATTTCAATTGTCATCTAAAAATCTCCCAAAGTTTAACTATTTATTAATAACGTTATATCAATTTCGAAGAAAATCAAATTCCATCTATAATTTACCACGGTAGAGTGACTGTTAACAGAGCAGTGGACGCTAACTTTCCTCGAAAAGAGGATATGTCAGATAGGGTTCTTATTAAAGAGAAATAAGAATTCTATGATTTTATTGATATTGTTCGATTTATTTTTGAAAAAACCAAGTTCCTGCCATATTTTGTAGTGAACGGAAAATAATTAATAGTGTATGCTAGTATTCGTGAAAACGAGGTTAAATGAGGCGGATTTCGAAAAACGCTTAAATCTAAGTTTTTATTAAAATCGAAGTCATTTTCCAGACAAACAAGTTTCAGTCATATTTTTCAACGAGAGGAATAAGGGATAACAACGAAGGCTAATTTTCCAGAAAATGAAATGAAATTAGATTGGGTTTGTCGTCTCAAAGCAGCCTTACTTTTAAATTTTCATTAAAAACCTTTAAACTTTTCTCGAGAAAACCCAAAATAAATTTGATTCTGCCCCATTCTTTAACGGTTGGAATGAGGGTTATCTATAAATGTTATTTTTTTCCAAAGATGAAGATAAGTCAAATTGGTTTATATTTTCAAAAGTTTTTAACCCTATAAGTTCGTATTAAAAACTTCATATTTATTTCTTACTAAACCTAAATTCTGTCTTATATTTTAAACCGGCGGCTTTTGGGATAGCAACGAATGCGAGTTTTCCTGAAGAGGATAAGCCCAATCTTTTCCTTATCCTAAAAAACTCCTAACCCAAAACTTTCATCAAAATCGTTATATTCATTTCCGAGTAAACTCAATTTCTGCCATATTTTGAAAACGGTAAAAAAAAGGTTTAACAGCGGACGCAAGATTTACTGCACATGAGGATAATTATAATTAATCTTTCATCCCAAACATTTCTTAGCTCCAAACGTTCATCAAAATCGTTATATACATTTCCAAGTAAACTCAATTTCAGCTATATTTTGTAACCAAAAGTTAAGGGGTTAACTGTAAACTCTAATTTTTTTAAAGTTGAAGATAAGTTTAATCAATCTTTTATACAAAAAAAAAAAAAAAAAAAAAAAAAAAAAAAACACTTCATTTCGAACATTTATCAAGATTGTTACATCTCTTTTCGAAAAAACCCAAATTTCTGACGTATTTTGCAAACGACAGTAAAAAGGTTAGGCGGCTTACGATCGCATTTTCAGCCACCCCTTTCCTATACAATTCCTACTCCTCATGAGCTAACATACCCACACGTGCTGTTTAGACATAACCTTGTGATTCAAACTGTATATATATGTATATATATATATATATATATATATATATATATATATATATATATATATATATGTATGTATGTATGTGTATGTATATGTATATATATTATAAATTACACGCATATTTAGGGTTGATAATAATATAAATAATATTTTTGCTATTTTATGTTCATAAAGTTAATGTTATGAATAATGTTTATAAACTATTTAAATTTAAGACGATACAATGCAATTGATTTAAACTGCAACAGTAACAGTATAGAGTGATGTGAAGAAAGGGTAACATGTTCTAGCTAATTAAAAAATTAATGGAAGTCTTGGCCTGGGATTATAAAAACAAGGCAATCAACAACGTCTAGAACGTCAAATAGAAATAATAAAAAAGTATACAGCTGTTTCCGTAGCATTTAGAGTACAGTCTTCAGTTCATAAAGAAGTGAGAGAGAAGTGCTCTTATATACAGGAAAGGGATCGAAAACAGCGCAGGATGATCAGGCAATAGGATTACGTGGAATGTGGGTGATTGGTCAATAGGAAATTACGAAAATCTAGTGGCGGAAAATATGGAAGAAATTAAGGAAATGTGGACTGAATGAAAAATTTCCAACAATCAGACAAATAGGGTACCGTTAAATCACAGATAATAATTTTGCGACTTTTATAAATTTAAAAAGCTTCAAAGAAATTCTCGGGGCATCTACAGGATTTCTTTCCAGTGTGGTTCATCATACAATTTCCAAACTAAACGCAGTCTTAAATTTCACCTTAAAGAACATATTAATTAAGTCCGTAAGTAAGAAAACAATTAATTGGCTACTTCTATGCATTACTGGGAGAAAAGTCATAATTTTAAATTTGATTGAGCTAAAATAATTTGCAGGCCTAAATCTACTCATGAACTCGATTTCTTTGAAGCTTTTTATATTCATAAAAATCTTAAAAATATTGTTAACCCCTTCCGCTCCAGGCTAGCTGTAGTGTAAATGTCTGAAATACCAGATTATAATTTTGAAATAGTATCGTATACTTTCTTTGGACGTATGCACGTACGTCCATGGTATTAATGGCCATTAACAGTAGGACGTACGCACGTACGTCCCTGGAGTGGAAGGGGTTAATTGTGATTTCGCTGTACACCATTTGTCTGATTATCAAAAATTTTAAATTCAGTCCACAATTTATTTTACAATTAGTGTTTCATAATTTTCTATTGGCCAGTCATCCACATACCGCATATTCCTATTGGCTGATCATCCCAAGCTGAATTCAGTCCCTTTCCAATATATAGGAGCACTTCTCTCTCATTTATTTATGCACTAAAGACGGTACGCTAAATTCTACCGAAACAGTTGTGTGCTTACCGTTCTAGCTAGTTCGAATTTCATCATATTTTGCTCAGTTTCTATTCGGCTTACACTTCTGAAAAAATTAGGCATGAACTGGAACTAATTGTCTTTAAAAAATATGATCTTCTAATAATTTAACATTTTGCCACACAAATAACAAAAAAGAAATATTATTTATTTCGTGTTTAAACCTTCCATATAGATTCAATTGTAACCTTAGCCTACTACCTGGCCTTACATACCTATTTATGTACGGTACATAAAGAGATATGTAAATCAAGTCTCTAGATAACAGAAACCTTCATTATTTCGAGACTTTTTGAATGCTTCAAATAGCTCAACTTGTTGCAATGTTGCGAATATTTAAACACAACTCCAATTAGAACTTCACATATTGAACTTTTTAACATTCCAACAAATTTAAAAAAAATCAGGATATTAAGTTTCATTGAAAATTTAAAGTCAAAACTACTAAAAAAATAAATAAATAAAATAAAGTCGAAAAAAATTAAGTGATGCAGCTAACGTATTTTGGACAAGTGTAAAACCCTCGTTACACTTGCCCGACATACAAAATTTCAAAGATAAGTGTAACCACGGTTGATAATCCAAAAAACTTGAGAAATACAGGGTGTTCTGGATAAATTTGATAGTTTGTCTTATTTCATGTATATTCACTTATATAACCTTATATTAACTTATAAAAAGTTATCTGAAGGTGTTGCCAGCGTTCACACATATTACTTCTCTTTGGTTAAAATACAACTGGGAAATCAAACAATCGACGTGTGAAATCTGCTAGAATATTGAAATAAAAAATTACCTGCATCATGATGATTCGTGGCGGCCAACAGAATTCTGCAATCAAAACATTTGAGCGTTGTTCTTTGAACACAGAGAAAGTGACAGGAAATGAAATACAGATGTGCAACGCTGACTACAAAGTTGTGGCTGCTAGAAAAGCTCACTTAAGACAATCCGATTGCCATTGTACACCGGAATCCATGAACCATATTGCAAGAGACTTACTATTAAGATCCAAGAAAGGGAATGCAAGTTATAGCGTGGGAAATGAACGTCGCCCCATCAACTATGAAACTTGATTTGAACTAGGATCTTTGTTATCACTCCTACAAAAGGTGTAAAGGCCAACTCTTCACTGTAAGGACACAAGGAAACCGCCTCATCAGGGCACAACTTTATTCTCTCAACATCTGGCCCCTTAACTCCCCTCATTGCAATCCCATGGATTATTAAATGTGGGGCATGGAGGAGCAACCCAAGTAGCACAGTAGCGTTCTGTGAACGTCTAATAACGGTTCCAATAGTTCAAACACCGTGTTTCGTGTCAAAAGAACGTTCTAAAACGCGTTCAGAAATAGTATTATTTAGAACGTTCTGAAAATGTTTGATTTGTACCATCTATAAAACGTACAATTCTAGTTCTATATAGAACGTTCAAGTGTCACACCGTCATAACACGTTCTGTAACAGTGTAATTATAACGAATATGACAAAATGACTTTTTAGTGCTATTGGTTGGGAAAATAGGTTAATCATGAAAATTTTTGACTTCAGTTTTTGATTTTTTTACACGTTTTGTGGCGTGAGGAATCCGGAAGTCAAAAGGTTGGTATGGTATCTGTTAATGTGTATCGGCTTCGGCACCTATTAGCGTGATAGCCCGTTAGTTCATGTACACGATATCTCAAGAACAAATGATTGCAGAGAGATCGGACCAGTTTTAAAATATCACTTATGATATTGATAAGAATCTTATTGAGAGATTTGCAACATTCTAATTTAAAAACTTCGTAAGTTATTCGAAATTTATAATTTTTAGCATGATAGAGAATAGAGCATTTTTTACATTTTCAGTTTAACGTTTTGTTAGCACGTCAGTAAAGAATGTTTCTCAATAATCAGTAGCGGTGAGGTGAAAAAAAAATTACAAAATTTTAAACTCATGGAAAAATTTTGTGGATTTTGTATTTCAGGAATCAATGTATGGAATTCAACCAAACTTGTTACAATATTAGATCTTGCCCTAAATTGGAGTTTATTTGAATTTCATTTGGGATATATCGTCCGATAGATTGCGGTGCTATGCAATGAAACCCTCCATTTATGGGACGGCTATATCTCAGCTTCTATAGTGTACAAATGCATTAAACTTGATATATTGGCATATATCATCATGACCTTTGCTAATACAATTTGGATGTATACATTGTCCAACAGGTGGCGTTGCTAATCTGCAATTTAATTATTTTAACGGAAAGGCAATATTTTAACTCTTGTGATTTAACAATAAATTTTGTGATACACTGAAGTTATAAGTGAAATCGATTTTATGTAAAGCTTTACTGGTCCATTTTGGATGCACATCGGCCAACAGGTGGCGTGGCTATGTTGCAATTTAATCTCATAACGGAAACGGAAAATCTCAACTTCTGTGATTTATAAATATTGTAAATTTGGTAAGTGAAATTAATATTACGTAAAACTCTACAGATTGCCTTTGGGTGCATATCGGACGACAGGTGGCACTGCCACGTTCCAAAATTTTCCATTCACAGGAAGGCTATCTATCAGCTTCTGTAATATATATACTCACCAAACCTTCTGCGTGACATACATTTGATATATATTATTGATTCAATTTGGATGTATAACGAGTAATAGTCAAACAGTTTTTTTTTTATTATTATTATTTATAGCACATTGTTTGTTCCCCTAGGAATAAGTATACATCATCCCTGGGGGATGGGGGAGGGGGGAGGGGTGGATAAAAATTTTCACTATGATTATCTTTCAAAAGAATTCGATATCACCCTTAAAACGAATAATTGAAACATCGTTTTCTGATGATTTAAAACAAATTTACCGTTTTTTTTTTTTTTTTTTTTTTTTTTGTAATAATAATAATAATAAACCCTTAGAAAAATACATTTTCTAAGATCTTCTATACAGCATAAAAATGATTGTCTTCTGCCATGAAAATCTATGCATTCCCCAGACCCAGAGTTTAGATACAAATGCTAATCACGGATGTTATTGAATAAGTAATATAGTGCTTTACGCGAGTTTCAAAGAAAATCACGGGAAAACTCCGAAAACCTAAGTCGACGAGCGTGACCAGGAATCGAAACCAACACTTCCCGTCTGTAAGGTTCGAGAGTAGAACCTCGCGGTCTCTAATACTCATCGGGAAGTTACAGAAATAAGTTTTTTTCTTCTTTTCTTTAAGTTATGATTCTATTTAAGTTTAAATGTTACTGATAAATTATCAATATTGATCATGTTGTTAAATCATTACTCTGTTTGATTGGTCTTATTTTATTTTATTTATTTTCACTGAATATTTTGTTCAATACTGAAATATACACTAAAACAAAATATGCTTTTCCGTTTAATTCGAGATTTTAAAATGGAAAAATAAAGTGATCTCATAAGTTTTTAAAATACTTTATAAAAATTTAAATAATTGTTTAACTCCACTAAATTTTTCCCTAAAATATTGACTATATGTTTTCTACAGCTATAAATGCTTAATAAATTTCTGTTTCAAATGTTGAACTTTGAAACATGATTATTGCGGATGCAAGAAGGGAGAGCAGATGAAAACATCGACATCTGTGGATTGCATTTATTTAATTTTTGCTGACCGTGCAACTGCAAAGTCAAACGCCATGCGCCGCGTCAGGTCTTGGGAAAGTCGTGTCGTTATGTGAGGCGGTAATTTTAAAACATGTAATCTGATTTGTTCAGTTTTAGCGTTATAAAGACACAGATAAGCTTTAGAAAAGGTAAAAATGTAATATTTTTAACCTGTAATATTCTCTATGTTCTATTTATTAAAGTCTTTTTTTAATATCAATTAAACAATCACTTTCATATCTGCGTAAGTTCTTAAGCCTAACTTTTGATACTTGAAATCAGCGTTGAATCGCAGAAAAAACTGCTCCTGTTACAGACAACCGCTTAGAAATTATGGATTCATTTTATTAATTTAGTCTTCTGAGATGGAATTTGTTAAAATAACTATTTTTGGTTATTATAATTCTGAATGAAGTATGAAGAAGTCACAAAAACTTTACAAGATAAGAGCTAATTTTAAGTGAATGCCCTTCCGACTGGTCATTGTGTATTTTAAAATGCTAGTTGGAAGGGTGTTTTCTTGAAGAAAATACTTATGAAAATTCAGAAGGTTCGTAATTCTTTTTTTCTTTTCTTTTTAAATTCTGAAGTATTTATTTAATGTTTATATGATAATATATATACAATCTAGGTTATGCAAATTGCACATTTTTAAAATAATATCCTAAGTTTCACCGACTTACAATTTTAAATATCTCTTTACTGTTATTTAAATATATGAAATTGTTTAACTGCATAATAAAACAAAGATTCAATTCAATTTTATTCCACATCTTTATAAAAAAAAAGATATTCTGCTTAAAAAAAAGGACGATTTATTATATTATTTATTAATACTAATAATATTTACATTTATGAATTATTTAATATGCCATGATAGCATAATTACATCAAATGAGGTAAAAATTGCGTTGACTCAATTTAAAG
Source organism: Salticus scenicus (assembly GCA_963930645.1). Classification (NCBI taxonomy): domain Eukaryota; kingdom Metazoa; phylum Arthropoda; class Arachnida; order Araneae; family Salticidae; genus Salticus; species Salticus scenicus. The sequence continues at coordinate 251,398,235 of OZ005650.1, forward strand.
AAATTTAAACATTTAAAGAATACCAATTACATTGCCATGTGGAATAAATTGAAATACCTGCAAACATCATTTTTGTAAACTGCTGCTGTAAACTGAAAATATTTATACACACATGCACTGAAATTTAAAAATATGAAGTATGTTAAATATTTTAGAAAAATATTATGATTAAATATATATATATATGTATTTAAGTATTTGGACATTTTTTAAATTTCTTCCTTCTAACTAATTTTTAATTTTTTGTTTCAATTTCTTATTATTATAAATTAACAATATATTCTAAACTCAATTATATATTATTTTAGCGGTGTATTGGTACATTCATTTTTGAAATTATTTTTTATGTTGGAATATTAAAACTTTCTATGAACTTCAGCATTCTAATATATTTATAAACTATCCATGGACTTACAAAGTAGTATCCAGAAATGTTTAGAATATACAGGGTGCAAAGTCGAGAGCAGGCCTTTATTTGCGCAACAATTGGTCTCAGACGTCCTCCAATAAGAAAATGTATTTTTTAAAAAAATGTAAGAATTCATTATATGACATGTTTAAATTTAAAAAATCAATTTATTAAAAATCACAAAAACTGATAATTTTTATACAATTTCCATGACACTAATAGTGAAAGTTGAGTTCCAACCTAAAAAACCTATATAACACAAAAAGTTTCACTTTTGTGCACCCAAAATTATCTGAGATAGTTAGTTTCAAAATTTAGGATTATTTCGCATTTTCTCGGGCTTTATTAAAAAGTCAATGAAAAATTCTTTAATAAACCCAGGGAAAATGCAAACAAAGTCCAATTAGGATTTTTAAACCGATCCCTTATTGAAGGCCGAAATATGTTAGAAAATCCAAACTTTAAATATCTTGTTCCATTTTGGGAGAATAGAAATGAAACTTTTTGTTAGAATGAGTGTCAGTTTTTCTAAATATGATTGTAGGGATCTGGGACTATGTAAAAAGCTAGTTTTTGCAATTTTGAAAAATAGATATTTTAAATTTAAACATCTTATACCACAAATGCTCATATTCTTTAAAACATTTTGTAACTGAAACTATATATTTGCGACCAATAGTTGCGGAGATAAAGGTATTCTCGTCACAATGCTTTGCACCCTGTATTTAAAAAAAAAAATTAATATATATATATGTATAAATGAGTTTTTAATCTTAGTTAAGGCCAAGCAACAGATATAAGATCCCTGAAACCACATAGGTCAATGAGAAGGAAATTACAACAAATTTAAATAACCTGGGGTGACTGATTGTGATTTATTGAAACATTTATTTTTTATTTATTTATTTTTATTTTATTTAACTTCAGTCTAATCATACATTTATTCCTATATTGTTAGTTGCAATTTTAATAATTTTGCCGGTTTATAAAAACCACATGAAACTCAAATCAAAAGATACAAACAAGCAACGAGGAAATAAAAAAATAAGACAACATTTTAAACATTTTTTTTTTAGGAAAAGCTTAGAATGGTAGGAAAAAAAAAAAAAAAAAAAAACTCGTCAGGGGTGACCCTTTTCGTCGTTGAGCACCAATGTACGATTTCGTTCGTTAGCAGCTATAATAGCAAATTGCTAGCGGGCACCCTATCGTACAAGAAATTAATTGAAGTTAGAAATGAAGAATAAATTGGAATAAATTATTTACTTCAAGAAATCAGAGAATCAAACAGAAAACAACCATGAAAAACAAACATTAATCATAGGATGACGCATTCGGAATCACAAGGATTAAAACAAGCAAAATAAAAAAAGAGTTTAGTTGTACATAGCAGAGGAAGAATAATTTGATACAACACAGCAACAGGGATATAAATTACTTTTTTTAAAATTCAAATAATGTTTGAGAAATTTTAACATACTTACTATTCCTTTAATTTCAACGTATATGCATGAAAAATTCCATATTGTATGACAGTAATTCCCAAAAAGTGTCATAACGTGTCTATATCCCTTAAAAAATTCCTTAAATTTTGCATTTTTAAAAAAATTCTTTTTTCCCCTAATCTGAAGATAAGGACGTTATAGTATTAATTACGAAACTTTGAATAAACACTATAAAATGCAAGAACTCGCAACTACTACAAACAAAGCACGGCTTCTACAAACAAAGCGGCAACGCATTCAACACACTCAACGTGCTTGTTTGCAGCTCTCGTGCCTACAATGTTCGCCTGATGAAGGGTTGTGTCTTCTTTTGACCCGAAACAGTTGGTGCGAGTTCTTGCATTTTATGGTGTGTATTCAAAGTTTTGTAATTAATACTACAACTTCATTATCTTCAGATTAGGGAAAAAAAAGAAATTTAAAAAAAATGCAAAAATTTAAGAAATTTTTTAAGGTATAAAGAGACGTTATGACACTTTTTGGGGAAAATTGTCATAGAATATAGAATTTTTGATGCATATACGTTGAAATTAAAGGAATAGTAAGTATGTTAAAATTTCTCAAACATTATTTGAATTGAAAAAAAAAAGTAATTCATATCCCTGTTCATGTGTTGTATCATTATTCGTCATCAGCTATGTAATTTTTACTTGTAAACGCTCGTACTGAGGTGATTTTTTATAATGACGTCATATATATATATATATATATATATATATATATTTTAACTACACTATTTTAGAACGTTTACAGTACGTTTTCTGGAACGTTCTGAAAATGTGTATAACGTTTTGAAAACGTTCTAAAAACGTTTAGAACGTTCTGAGACCGTATACATAGAACGTTCTCAGAACGCTTCTATAACACCGATGGTGATAGTTACACGTTCATTGAACGTTCGCTGAACCGTACTATTGTACGTCTTCAAGATGGACAGATAGACGTCTATAACACGTTCAAAGTGAACGTTCTTAGAACGTGTTTGCAGAACAATTTTTGAACGTTCAGAGAACGTTTTGGTGCTGCTTGGGAACACACTAACTGCACTGCCTGCAACACAACGAATCAACTTATTGACAGAATTAAGGCTGCATATGTAGCTTTTCTTAGGAGTTTCATGAAGGCTGCGTTCTCCAGATTAAGGAGCGACTTTGAAGAACTTGTGACCGAGTGTTTATTATTATTATTATTATTATTTTTTTTTTTTTTTTTATGTGTGTATGACTCGGTTTTATCATGTTCTTCTGATACTGTATGATTTTTATGAGTTGAATAAAATGTGTTTTCCAGGATAATAGTAACTGTTTTTTACTATTGCCAAAAATGTCAAATTCCGAACACCCTGTAGAACAAACTCGAAGTTATAGTGTAAATCTGATTACAATTTTATTTTTCTTACAAAAATCTGTGGAGTGATTACAGCGATGGCTTCGAAAATTTATATTTTGAGAAGGACACTCTATCGGAGAGAGAAAAGTAATTTTACAAACTTCTAAAATTGTTAGTTTCATATTAAATTTTGTTTTTTAAGGATAAATATAACTAAGAAAATTTCAAACAAACTAATATTAGGATCCATGTTATATATGATAGATATAATAGTAACATATATTATATATTATGAATAAGAGTATCAGGATAGATTAATAAGCTGCGATTGCATATACTCAGTGATTACACTTCACCCTACTTAAAAGCGAGTTTGGAGTAAATTTTAATTCCTTATGTTCTATATACGTAGAAGAATTTTATTAGTATAAAATTGGTAAGAGTAAAACTCTTTATTTGATTTCGCTTCTTCGAATCTCATTTAAATTTTTATATCTGAATTAGAAATTTCAAAATAGGTATAAAAACAAATATTTTTAAAATCTGTTTGTTGTTAAATTCTTGAATATTCATTCTTTTCTATACCAATATTGTTTCAATTTTAAGCTCTTTGGATTAAAGTACTGCACAAAAAAAAAAAAAAAAAAAAAAAAAAAAAAAAAAAAATCATCCACCGATTTCTCCATCTTTAAACCTGGTAATACTTGATATGCAAAAAGGAATTATGTTTTACAATAAAGAAATTTATATCTTTAGCTGAAGATAAAAGGAAATCGGATGGAAATCTGTTCTAATATTTTGTATTATATATATGCAATTAAATATTCCTTTTTGAATGTTATTTAAAACTTTTTGTTTTAATTTATTTTTATTTTTATTATAACATATTCAGTACCTCTTTAGTATCCGAAATAACAAATTGTTTAGAAAATGTGTATTGCGTCTAATATCTGAAATGTATATAGATCCATTCGAACGATAAACACCTTATAATAACAATAAATATAAGTTTATAAATAAAATTAAAAGGACAATTATTTATAGAAAAAACTAAAAACAGGAAAAATTTACAATATAGTTTATAATATTTAACTTTAGTCAAAAAAATTAAATATTCGTATCTCACGCATAGGCTGCATCATCAATTGCAGAAAACAAAGATAAGGGCAAATCGTAAAAGTGCATTAATCCTTTCACTGTCTGTGTCAATATGTAATCTCCATAATATCTAGAAGTGCAACAACTAGGTTGACGAAGTCGCCGAGAAAAATACGGTTGTAGTGACAGAAAATCTCGATTCGTCATTCAAAAAATATATGTACCTTACGGAAAAATAGTTACATTTTTGCACAGAACTAAATAATCTAGATATTTTCAAAAGCACTAATTTGTTAGAGTTGAAAAAAGTCATTCAATATGTTTAATTATAAACTAGATTATTATTACACTATTTAGCAATAAAAATGTAAATTATTATCTTTACAAACCTTTAATTATTAACTATATTTTTCCCCGAATTATTCAATACTGGAATTCTGCTTTCAATTACAAAGTAGTTAAACATAACATTCACCTTGTACAATTTTATTTATTTATTTATTTGTTATATTATTATTATTGTTGTTGTTTTTTATCTTTAATTTAATATAGTAAGTAAAATTTCTAGTTTCCCTTTACCCTAAATTTAACTTCTATATCAAATTTATTTTGCTTTCATGTTTCATTGGTTACATCTGGTTTAGGTGAATTGGTCGGTGATATGTATAGTTTTGCGTTTCTGGCTTTAGGATTGCAAATGTAGAGATGTTCCCTTATTAACTGCATACATTATTCAGTCAACGCCCCTGAACAAATACTGTTTTAATACATGCTTTCATTCTTAGATTTTGTTAATCTTTTTGAATGAAATCTTCCATTTCTGAATGTGATTTCCTTTTTATTCCTGTGAAATGTTTATTTATTTATTTATTTATTTATTTATATATATATATATATTTCAGTTTTCCCATTGGGCGCAATTTTCGTCAAAATATTATTAAAAGTTGTGAAGAAACGCTTCAGATTTTCAAGTCTATTAATTTTTTTACAAGTGCAAATTAAAGAATTTTCAGTGTGCACATAAATTTCTTGTTGTAAATTCGAAAGTACGCAGTCAGGAAGCAAAGACTCAAGTAAAATATTCCACAATCTGGTGTGATACTCACACGAGTTTCTCTTACCCTGAAATTTTATAATATAGATGCGGATTGGAGATTAAGGAATAAGATAACGATTACAGTTATATAAACATACGTTAAAAACAATTCAAATTAGACATCGTATCATCTTAAATATCTCTGTGTGAGGGGGGATACCGTCTTCCTCGACCCCCCGTTTAATTATCGTACATACATTTTTATAAATTTTAATTTTTTTATTAAGTTTAACAATTCATTTAAAATTATTCAGACAACTTTCACGCGCACCCTATCTTCAAACTTATCAATCTTGATCAAACTTTTCAAATACCAAACTTATAGTGACTTCAAAATACAACATTTGAATTGCTTGAAATTATTTATATTTAAGTTACTCTAATAAGAGAGAGAGACAAAGTTTAAACGCTAAAACTCTACTTCGGTATTCAGGTAACCTCATAACGTGTAAATATACCAAAAACAGTCGATGAATATTAAACTTAAAAAAAAAAAAAAAAAAAAAAATAATAATAATAATAATTTATTTACCGAATGGATGTGCCGAATTAATTCCAATTCCTGAGCAGCTTCCTTAAACATGGCACGATATTACGGTAAAGCTCTCCCCCAAATTACGTTCAATAAAAAAGAATGTTTTCGCTTAATTATTGGCGACCTGCATATATCCTAAAAATTATGTACACACCACGCGATGCACATAAATATAATTCTACATTAATAACACATAGCCCAACCTGAAATACACTTCTATCAATTTTTCAAGTATTGTCCCCCTAGATTTTTTTTTATCCATATTCTATATGGTATCTGATTTCACGCATACAAAAAATATACATTATTATTATTATTATTATTATTATTATTATTTAAGCACAGTCTATAGATATTAAACTCTACTTACCTGCAATTTCTCCCATAGACGTAATATATTTTAATGCTCTTGGGTGCCTCTGCACACGAACATTTGCTTGATCTCAAGGAAAATTTTAATGTGCCCTCTCTATATGATACAGGATTAAGATATCGAGTTTGAATTTACTGCTGTTATATGTTCTTGAGATATGCTGATGACAGTCACTTAGACACACACATTCACAGAAAGTCACACAGACCAACCATTAAAAACATGTTTTTTGAATTCAGGCGACCAGAAAATGTGTAAATATAACAAAAACCTAATTTCGAAAATTCGATCCTAAAACAATATTTTCTCTACTACGTGTATGGGTAAGAAAAAGTAAAAACCTTGCCTGTCAGGAAATATTTTTATACATAAATTTCAGCCTTTTTCAATTTATATTTCTTGAATAGAGAATTAAAGACATACACAAATATCATTCAGAATCTTATAAAGTTCATTATGTTTATTTTATAAATATAGCGGTCGTCGCTTTGAGAACCGCTACACTCTCAGAAATGGATACTCAAATTTCACGAAATTTTCTTTAATTTTCATGAAACCGTTTCCAGGGAAATACTCCGAGCGAATATTTCGTCAAATTGAGAAAATTACTTTCGTCACTTGTTTGAACATACGAATTTCGTCAAAAGTAAAGATACATTTTTTCATCCTAGTTTTGTGATACAGAATAAAAAACAAATTATAGAATTATAAAATTACCTGCAAGTTCGTTGCTTTAGACATTAAATCTTAGTTATATTTAATGAAAATATAAATAAAACAGAGCAAACAAATAAAAGTCATTTGGACATTTATTTGGCAGCTTTGAGACCTATAGTTACAATGACTTATGTCTCAATTGATCCATATTTTTACAGAAACAAGCGCACACAATATTTTGTAGACATAGGACATAACAAACATCCATGCCCGCACTAGGATTCGAAACCGAGACCTGGGAATCCAGAAGGCAGCGCCCTACCGACCAAACCACCAGGCCGGCAAATAAATGTCCTTGTAATGTAAAGTCGAAACAAGACAGGAAAAAAACAAATATGGCGGTAATGAAAGCTAGCACATGCTATTCTGAGTAAACAATTTCGTCAAATTTTTGAGAGTTCACGTTTCCTGAAAAAACACGTGATCGCTTGACGAAATGTTTGCCAAAAACAACGAAATTAAGCCCGATGATGTCTGAATCGTCAAAATTGAGTGTATTATTTCTGAGAGTGTATCGAAGCAGAAAAGATAACTTATCTATTTGATATTTTAAAGGGTGCTTACCGCGTAGACACACTATCTTATCAGTTTAATTTATAAGTAAACGACTTTACCTTTCAGAAAGCTTAGTTATGTTTTCTGTCATCAAAAATGAATATTAAAATAAATAATTGTTGAATATATCTTACTAATATTAAATTTTGAATGAATGGAAAAGGTTTCATTTATTTTTAAAATAATTGTTTATAAATACATTATAGTAACCAAATGGTAAATCATTTATGAATAAATAAATATAGTTTCATAAGATATTAAATAAAATTTCCCAGTAAGACATTTCTTTTATAGCTATATAACGTACTTATATAATCTAAACTAAAATATTGAAAACTAAAATTCTGCCAGAAGCAATCTAGTAAATAAATTAACTTTCTTCCATTATTCGAAAGACATCAAAAACAGCTGCTGTTACTTAATAGGAACTAAATGACGCAGCAGAGAAATTTGCATAAATGGCAAATTATTCCAAAATATTTTATACGATATATGATTGAAGTAACTTATATATATATTTAGTATATTTTCTTTTTTTTATATATTATATTTAAAAAATAACAATAATCTAGAATAAAAAAAGTCCTCAAAATTATCTACTTGTAAGAACTTTCATTTTATTCTACTGCGTTCATTTATACATAAAGGATTAATTTTAATATTTACTGAAATATATATATTGTTTAGTTTTAATAATGGTTTGTCTAAAATCGCCGTCTTTAAGAGTTTTTTGTAATGTATTCAACCGTAATTATTTTTTCTGCATTAGTATACAATTATGATTTAAGAAAAAAAAAGATATATATATATCTAATTCATGAAAAATAAAATTAATATACATATGCATATCTTAGTTCGAACTTCAGAAAAGGATAAAACTAGAAAATTTTGTTTTTTGAGCTTTATAAATTTTCCAAATTATTAAAACTACTAGCAGGCTTTGCCCGCTTCGCTGGACATTAAACTTAAATGAGTTGTCAAAATCCCATATCTTTATTAATAACCTAAGTTCTCGCTGTGATTGGTAGCGGTATTCTCGTTCGCAAAGTGAGGAGTCTGGGTCTCCACTGTCTTCGGCACAACTTACCCACTCGTTACTTCCCCTTCCTTAGCGGGTGAGTTCGAAGTTTTGCAAAATCACACTAATGTACATAATGCGTACACTTAATCAAGATCCAGTCTGGGTCTCCACTGTCTTCGGCACAACTTACCCACTCCTTACTTCCCTTTCCTCAGCGGGTGAGTTCGAAGTTTTGCAAAATCACACTAATGTACATAATGCGTACACTTAATCAAGATCCAGTCTGGGTCTCCACTGTCTTCGGCACAACTTACCCACTTCTTACTTCCCCTTCCTCAGCGGGTGAGTTCGAAGTTTTGCAAAATCACACTAATGTACATAATGCGTACACTTAATCAATATCCACACACCAAAATTCGCCATTCTAAGATATTTCAAAGCAAATTCAAACGGAAAAACATGTTTTTACACATGTTTATTGGGAACAACTTCAGTATAACCCCACAACGATATTTGGCGATTTTTTTGTTTGGCGATTATGGCTAAATCATAAATCTAAAAATCATAAATCATATATGATAAATGATAAAATCATAATCTAAATCATAAAACATAAAACCATAAATCCAAAATAAACAACATATTAGGCTGCCATATTATATCGCAAACAGTCCAGAACGACATTGTTATCCTTCAAAACGGCGCCAAAGAAAAATCGCCAAATTCAGCTGTTGGGTTATACTGAAGTTATACCGTTTAGCCCTCCGACTCCGAGAAGGGGGGGGGATTTCAAATTTCGTGAAATCCAGTTACAATAAGTGCCGGATGCAAACAAACAATTTACGCACCAAATTTCGTGACCACAGAAGTCTTTAATAGAAAATATTACAAATAAATAAATACAAAAAGCACAGCTTTAGTATGGGACACCTTTGGAGAATTTAAATATTTTAAGCCATTTTTGCGATGAACTGAATTGGCTATCTCAATTGTGCAATTAAAGATCTTGGCGAGAAACGTCCGAGCTACGTCGGTTCCGAATTTCAAATTTTGCCAAAGGGATCCAATTCTAAAGCTGTTCCATACACAAAATAAATAAATAAATAAAATAAAATAAAATAAAAAATCTTTTCTGATATTTAGAAAATAAAAATAAAAAATCTTAATAAAATCCAAATTATAATCATTTACAATTAATGGGAGAACATAAAAAAAACCCTCATAAGGTACATAATAACAACAAAATATTTTGTTTTACTGCAGGAAAGAAAAGTACTGCTTAATTAAATAAAAATATTAAACTAATGCCAAATATCTCTATGAAAATATTTATCTACGTGCAAATTCCTCATAAAAAAAAATTAAAAAAATCACCAACGAATCCGCGTTGAAAACGGAAAAAGGGTAAAATAAATTAGAAATATCTGATCTATATCTATAAATTTGATACCAAATGAAAGGGGTGATTTTGCTGAATCCAGGGGTTCAAACAGTTTTTCGATGCGACAATTAGATTTTTAAAAAATAACTAAAGTATGAAATTTAAGTGGCAACGGAAAAACGGATAAAATGAAAAATAAATTAGAAATATCAGACTTATTGTTACAAATTCAGTACCAAATGAAAGAGGTGATTTTTCTGAATCCTGGGATGTAAACAGTTTTTCGATACGACAATCAGATGTTTTAAAATTAACTAAAGTATGAAACTCAGATGGCACATTTCAATCTTTTCATAATTTGTAGTGCGAATCACGCGAATAAAAAAAGTATTTATCTTAAAATTTTATTTTTGCATTTTATTTTTCCATTCAAAGCGTTTTAGTGAAAAAATATTTATGGCGCATGCGCAGGCGTTTTTTACTCACAATTTAAACACTAATCAGAATTTTAAAAATTTCTATAGATATAATTTTAAGTTGGGTGAAGACCTAAGTTTCTGCCAAGCGCCGTTGAATTCCGTCCAGCCGTTCTCGAGTGATGCCCGGACAAACGTGTTTTAGTCTTTTACCCCCCAGGGGGGAACGGGGGGGAATTTCTGAAAAGTTGATAGATATAATTTTAAGTTGGGCGAAGACCTAAATCCCTGCCAAGCGCCGTTGAATTCCGTCCTGCCGTTCTCAAGTGATGCCCGGACAAAAAAAGCGACGGACACGATGACACACACAAACACACACACACACAGGCAAAATTTTCTGAAGTCATTTTCGGCTTTCATGGGGTGTAAAACGTGAAGATATCGCAAAAATTTTCGATTCCGACAAATTTACAGACAAAAGTCTGATTTTATTAATATAGATGACTGTATAAATTTGGTATGCATTGACAAAGGTAACTATAAAAAGTATTTAGTACGGAATTGGAAACCATATATATTGTTGCGTACTTGGGGGTTCGTGAGTTGTCCGAGAATGAAAGGCCAAACGTACAAAAATTCAGTAATTTATTCACAGAAAGTTCCAGAAAAATACAGGTCTATAAATTTAAGTATCAGCTTCAATTCGACCAGTAAACACAGCTTAAACATCAGCTGTCAATAGCAAATCCACAGTACAAACTGTATAGCAATAACACTTAAAGCAAGTCTCTTTCGAAGAGGCTCAATGCAAGCTGACCGACTCTGATCACAGACTAAACTGAACTGACTGCCTTGGCGAGAAAGCGCTTCCTTATATGCTGTTCCATGGAACACAGATTTTTCGAGAAAACTCTAGAAAGTGGTCAACCAATCAACTTACAGCTTCCATATTTGGTATATCCCATATAAGGATTTTCTCGCCAAGGTCGCCAAAAAAATCGCCAAGGTGGGAAAAAGTCGCCAAATTTGGCGCCAAATCCATTACCTGCATTACTGGGGCTTTTTAATGCGTTTTTAAGGGAAAATAAGGCTATTTCAACGCTAAAACGACTGGAAATGTAGAAAATTAACACTTTAACAATTTACTAAGCCTCTTTGAAAGAATTTATACAGAAATAAACACAATTATTTACAATTTTGTAACACTGCCCCCCTCCCAAGGACTGCACGTCCTGGGCAATGCAACCCTTGGTTAAGAGGCGAAACTAACCAAATTTACACAATCTAAAATACGAAAACTAAGTTGCATATAACGATAAAATAGAAATACAAATCAAGTGAGAAATATTTACAAAATTCACAAATATCTACAAATATTTATATACAAATATTTACAGTGCGCATGCGCAAATTTTACCAGTATTTACATATTAAATTTTAATATTACCGTTAATTGTGGTATTTGGCTAGCCTATTATAGTATACCACCTTCGGTTTTGATGAAGGTGTTTTAGTGATCCGCACCACTACATCATTCAGCCTTTTTAAGACTGTGTACGGTCCGTCCCAGTTGCACTGTAACTTGTGAGAGAGTCCTTTGCGTCGAACAGGATTCCACAACCAGACCGTCTCTCCTTCCTGGAACTCATGTTGCGTAGCCTTTAGATCGTACCTTGTCTTCATTTTCTCCGTTGCAATGTGAATTCGCTCCCGAGCAAAGTTGTGTACGTCCTCAAATCGTGCCTGGAGATCTTGGATGTATTCCTCCGGCGATGAAGGCGTATCGGGTGGACAATCAAACAGGAGTTCACAAGGGATACGAAGTTCACGTCCAAACAGCATCTGGGCTGGAGTGTACCCGGTGGTTTCATGGACAGCACTTCGATAAGCCAGCAGGAACAATGGCAACTTCAAGTCCCAATCTTGCTGGTTCCTTGATACTAGAAGAGAGAGGTTATTCAGGATGGTACGATTGAACCTCTCGATCATGCCGTCCGACTGGGGATGTAAGGGTGTTATCCGGGTTTTGTCTATGCCGAGTAGTTGACACAGTCCTTTGAAAACATCAGAGGTAAAGTTCTTACCTTGGTCGGTATGAAGTTGTAGGGGCGTGCCGTACCTTGACACCCATTGCTGCACTAGGACCTCTGCGCTGTGCATGCTTCTTGATTGGGAATGGGATATGCCTCAGGCCACTTGGTGAAATAGTCCATCACGACGAGGATGTATTTATTTCCACTGGAGGTCCGTGGCAAAGGACCCAAGATGTCGATTGCAATCCGTTCAAATGGTCCTCCCACGTTATACCGTTGCAGTCTTCCTCGACTTCGTTTCTGCGGGCCTTTACGTGCCGCACAAGCATCACAGGATTTACACCATTTCTCCACATCCTCCTTTGCCTTGCACCAGTAGAAGCGTTCCCGAACTTTCTGCAGAGTCTTCATTACCCCAAAATGGCCTCCGGTAGAGCTACTATGCAGTTGTTCTAAAACAGCTGGAATTTTTGATCTTGGTAATAAAATCTGCCATCTGAAGCTTTTCCCATCATCAGATTCCCACTTTCTGTATAATACGCCGTTTCTGATATGAAGAGAGTCCCAAAGTGCCCAATAACTTTTCGTAATGGGACAAAATCTGGAAATGTCCTGCCAGATAGGTCTGTTGCTGGTCGTCTCCTTCAGCTGTAATATTGGCTTTATGTCAGGATCTTCCAACTGGGCTTTTCTAAGTTCTTCGTCACTCCATGGATCGGGATCTTGATCTGATGGTGTTGAGACAGTAACTTGGCACGCAACCGGATTTATCGGCAGGTATTTCTGTTCGGCTCTAGAGCAGTTTTCCGAGCAGGGCTTCGGTGACAAGGCATCTGCATTACCATGTAGAGTCCCTTTCCGATGACGTATCTCGAAGTCATATTCCTGCAGACGTTGTATCCACCTGGCAATCTGTCCTTCCGGGTTCTTGAACTGGAGCAACAACGTTAAAGATGCATGGTCAGTCCGGAGCAGGAATCTTCTGCCATAGAGGTAATGATGGAAATGTTCTATGGCTTTTACGATGGTGAGTAGCTCTTTCCTGGTGGTACAGTAATTTCGCTCTGGTTTAGACAGGCATTTACTCCAAAAGGCAATGACATGTCCTTGACCATCAATTCCCTGCGACAGAACAGCACCGACACTCTCATGGCTGGCATCTGTATCAAGTATAAACTGTCTGTCGGGCTGTGGATACGTCAAGATAGGCGATGATGTTAAGGCCTCTTTAAGTCGCTTGAAAGCTTTTTCACATTCATCTGTCCACAGGAACTTCTGTTTGGCTTCCGTCAGCTTGTGTAGTAGTCTGGCAATTTTGTGAGAAACCCTTGACAAACTTCCTGTAGTAAGTGCATAACCCCAGGAAACTTCGTAGTTGGTGTACATTTTCAGGGCGACTCCAGTTCTCGACTGCAGAGATCTTCTCAGGATCAGTTCTCACACCTTCGGCAGAGATGATATAGCCGAGGTAGCTCACTTCACGACGGAACAAGTTACACTTGCCTGGATTCAACTTGAGGTTAGCCATTCTTAGTTTCTCCAGCACCTTTCGGATATTTCGAAGATGGTCTGCAAAGGTGCGCCCCACAATGATAATATCATCCAAATACACCAGACAGGCTTCATAGGAAAGTCCTTTCAGCACTGTCTCCATCAGGCGTTCGAAGGTGGCAGGTGCATTACATAATCCGAATGGCATAACTTTAAATTGCCACAGTCCTTGTCCCGTGGTGAATGCACTCTTCTCACGATCATCAGGATGTAACTCTACTTGCCAGCAACCGCTCTTCAGATCCAAAGTCGAGAACCATTTATTGCCAGCAAGTGTGTCTAATGTGTCGTCAATTCTGGGAAGAGGGTAACTGTCTTTCTTCGTGATGTCATTTAAACGACGATAATCCACACAAAATCTTGTTGAACCATCCTTTTTTCGCACCAGTACTATGGGAGAGGCCCAAGGACTCGTTGATGGCTCGATGACGTCATTGTGCTGCATTTCATTTAGAAGTTCAGTGACCTCTTCCTGTTTAGCAAATGGAAGTCTTCTTGGATGTTGTTTGATTGGAGGATGATTTCCTGTATCAATTCTGTGCTGGGTGATGTGCGTTCTCCCGACGTCTTCAGGTGTTCGAGAAAAAAGGTCTTTAAATTCTTGGAGTAGCTTCTCCGCAGCACATCTCTGTTCCTTTCCTAACTCTGCATTCTTTAGTAATTCCGTTATTAATTGTTCTGAAGACTTGGATGCGGTTGATTGCGTGGGACGGTTGACGCATGTAACAGGAGTGCAGGTTGCTAACTCCTCATCCTTCTTCACTGTCCGGACCTTATCGCTGATGTTTGCGACTCTCACAGGAATAGTACTCTTTGAGAGATCAACTAGACATGAAGCTACCAGAACTCCTCTTAGGCTATTGTCTGTATTCGGGTATTCAATCAGTCCATAGCAGAAGTATTGCTTTGTAGGTGGTGTTCATGAAACTATTGTCTCTGTGTGTGGAGGGATGGAAATTTCAGACTTGGCTGTTATCTGGCAAATTGTCTGAATGTCTTGATTTTCAGTGTTGAACACAGCGATGTCTTCCGAACTCGAATGCAGTTCATTATTCTTGAAGTCCAATTGAAAGTTAAATTTTCTCAGGAAATCAATTCCAATGATTAAAGGATGTCTTATATCAGCCACATATGCCATATGATGGTAACTGGCATTCCCAAAAGTGATGACCAAGTTCATTTTTCCATATATTTTGATTTCGTCTCCGGTCACAGTCTGGAGTTTAACGCAGGGCGGAGTCCAGATGATCTTCTCTTTTAGTTCTTGAGCCAAATCCGTTCTAATGATGGTCACGTTGGCTCCCGTGTCCAGAATCATCCGGCAGGTGGCGTTGTTGACTTGGCCATAGACGTGAAGTCCATTATCGCCGCCACTCATCGATGAAACATGAAATACTGTAAATTGGGGCTCTTTAATTTTAAGCAACCTCCGCCCCGCGAGATGGCCTCCTCTTAGTTTTCCCTGCAGTGATGGTGAAGCCGGGTGATTTCCTATAGTTGGTCGTACAGGGCAGTTCCTCTTCACGTGACCATCCCCTCCACAGACCCAGCACTTTATCTTCCGGTCCTTTATTTCCTTATTATTCTCCAGGCTGCGCAATCTCTTTAAGATCTCTTCGATACTTCTCTTCATTTCATTTTCACCAGCAGGCGTATCGTTTAGAGAGACTGCTCGTATGGTATGGCGGTCTTTACGGGCGGCTTGTTGGGCTGCCTCTATCCTAAGTGCATAGCCTAAAGCTGATTCTACGTCTCTGATGTTGGAGAGTCTCAGTGCTTTCTGAATTTCTGGGTCACGAACAGCATCGATGAAGTACTGAAGAGCTAAGTCGTTTCGCGTGTCAGCATGACAGTCTGAGAATGCTAGGTGTGATAGTCTCTGAATGTCCGCTGCCAGCTCTTGCAAACTTTCGCCCGTTTTCTGGTAACGAGATTTTAGCTGAAGGCGACTATAGTCCTTAGAACACTTCTCTCCGAACCGTAGCTCCAGTGCTCTAGTCAGGGCCTCGAAGTCGTTCCTTTCTTCTTTAGAAACATTTCTCAGGATCTCGGCTGCATCTCCCCGTAATGCTGCTGCTAAGTGGACTGACTTGGCGGTAGAGTCCCAGCCGTTAGCTTCAGCAACGATGGAAAACTGCGTCTTATATACATGCCAGGAGGAACTGCCATCGTAGGTAGATAGCTTAATAAATTCCTGATTCTGGATTCTTCTCTCTTTCTTTTCAGTTTCCTGGGGCATGGATTCTAACTTTTCGTCAACTTTTCTCTCCAGATCTTCTTCTATTCTCTTCAGTTTACCTTCTATCTCTGAAAACCTTCCTTTCAGTTCCTGATCAAAATTTTCTTTAACTTTCTCCTCGAAACTCCGTTCTATCCTCGTAAGACTCTCTTCAACCTTCATAACATTTTCTTCTATCTTCATAGCTTTCTCTTCAAAACTTTCTTCTATTTTCAAAACTTTCTCCTCAAAATTTTCTTCTATCTTTATAACTTTCTCTTCAAAATTTTCCTCTATCTTTATAACTTTCTCTTCTATTCCATCCATTCTATTTTCCATCACTATTAATTTACCCTCGATTGATTCTTTCACCGTTGAAAGCTCTCTCTTCATCTCATCTTGGTTAATTTCTTCGGTCAAACTGGCTTCCATCTTTTCCTGAACTGCTTTCATTTCCTTCATTTCTTCAGTCAAGCCGTCTTTCAATTCTTTTTGTCCTTCTTTCATCTCTAGACTCAGGCTATCTTTCATCTCTCTTTGCGATGCTTCCATACTTTCTTTCATCTCTCTTTGCGATGCTTCCATCTTTTCCTGTCCTGTTTCCATTTTCTCTATCAATCCAGATCTTAACTCATTCATCTGAGCAGTGAGACCTTCTAGAAATTTCTTCATTTCTTGCTCCATAGCCCTGGTTATCACCATTCACAGACAATCCCCGCTTCTGACACCAAAAATGTTGCGTACTTGGGGGTACGTGAGTTGTCCGAGAATGAAAGGCCAAACGTACAAAAATTCAGTAATTTATTCACAGAAAGTTCCAGAAAAATACAGGTCTATAAACCAAGTATCAGCTTCAATTCGACCAGTAAACGCAGCTTAAACAACAGCTGTCAATAGCAAATCCACAGTACAAACTGTATAGCAATAACACTTAAAGCAAGTCTCTTTCGAAGAGGCTCAATGCAAGCTGACCGACTCTGATCACAGACTAAACTGAACTGACTGCCTTGGCGAGAAAGCGCTTCCTTATATGCTGTTCCATGGAACACAGATTTTTCGAGAAAACTCTAGAAAGTGGTCAACCAATCAACTTACAGCTTCCATATTTGGTATATCCCATATAAGGATTTTCTCGCCAAGGTCGCCAAAAAAATCGCCAAGGTGGGAAAAAGGCGCTAAATTTGGCGCCAAATCCATTACCTGCATTACTGGGGCTTTTTAATGCGTTTTTAAGGGAAAATAAGGCTATTTCAACCAGTGTTGTGCACGAACGCGTTCATTTGAACGCGTTCGTGAGCGTAGCTCAAAATTTTTGAGTTTTGAGTTGAACTTCGCTCGTTTTTTAAATTATGAACTTGAGTTGAGCGTAGTTCGTTTTTTACACGAACTTGAGCGTGAAAAAGCAATTCAAACTCAAACTCATTTTAAATATTTCTGTCTGAAATATAAAAAGGAAAATAGAAGAAGAAAAGGACAGCAAGGAGAATAACTGTGCAAAATGGATTTCGGAAAAAAGGGCACTTGAGAAAAAAGGCACTGGTAAAAAGGGCCCCAGAAAAAAGGGCACCCGGAAAAAAGGGCACTTTTGCAATTTGCAAATCTCAAAAACAACAAACATCAAAAAATGAATTTAAAGAATGATTTTCATAATACACTTTTAGAAATTTCAATCAATTAAATTGATACCACTTTTACTTAGCATATATACCTGGGGGCAGGGGAGGCTAGGAGCGGATTGAAAGAAAATAATTGTTTTTAAATCACTTTTTTACTGATTTTAATAAAACTTTGTCTTTCACTTGCTGTTTATGACAAAAATACAGTGTCACATATACATTGGAGGCTGAAGTGTGGGGGAGGGGGGCAAAAGGAAGTAATTTTTTGTATATCACCTTGTTACCGATTTTAACGATATTCTGTGTAGCATAGTCGCCGACTTAACGGGGGCAGCGGGGGCGGTCGCCCCCGCTGTAATTTTTCACGGGGGCGAAAGTATCTTTTCGCCCCCGTGCTTCCAGCGGGTAAAAATTTCAAACGCGAAAATAATATAAATTTGAATTTTAATGAAAATTTTCACATTGTTGATTTTTTTTGTTTTTTTCTCTCCTTCTTTCTTCATTCACTGACAGATTAGTAGAAAACAGGATGTATACTTTATACAATTCTCTTTTTGCGCGAGAGAAGCTGAATGTGCTTGAGATAACCCCTTTTCAAGGTCAATCCCTGTCCCTCGTCCCTCTGTAGTCTAAGATAAATTGAAGCAGAAAGAGAAAGACTATTGTTCATGTTCATTGGTCATCGCCATTTGAAGTCGAGAGTCCCAGTGCTGAAGAAAGTGTTTATACTGCCAAGCATTAAATAGAAAAGCTTTTGTTCTGAATATTTGCTATTCATAACACAAAAATTCATTCTCAATGAATTTTTTAATTCACGAGAAAATACTAATAAGTAAAAGAAGCAGACTGATAATGCTGTTAAAAATACAGATTTTTATTTTTGTATTTAATTTAAATTTATAGGTATTTCTTGTATATGTTACTTCCTTTTTTAAAAATCTTTGAATTTATTATTATTGATTATTAACCATCTTGCACGAGAAAGTGAGAAGAGGAAGGTTTGTGGTTAGATTTAAGGTCGATTGACTACACTAGAGTTCTATGCTTATAGGTGGAATGCCTTCCGTGGAATTTTTTTTATGAGGTCCCAGCCCGTATTTAAACGATTTTTGTAGAAAACCATGGAAAACTCTGAAAGGCTTGGTCGTTGAGCGCGACCTGGGATCCAACATCAAACCCAGCACGTCCCGTTTACCACCTTTGAGAACAGAATCGCTTTGCCACTGGTGGGGCCAGGGATAAGGAATAATTGTTAAAAATGATAATTAATAGATTAAAAACAGTTGTCTTAGAGGAACTGATCTCATAGTTAATGTTTTTTTAGCGGACAAGTAGATAAGGCACATTTCTACAAAACGTCTTAGATAATCAATTCATGAATTTAATAAATATATTGGAATATGTCACAAAAATCTATAATATCTAAGTTGATTTAAATACTCTTAATATGTAGATTATGTTATTCACATATTATTATATATATGAACAATTTCAATTTTATTTTCTCTGTTTTTGTATATTTTCGATGTAAGTAACAACAACATCCGTTTTTAAAGAAACATTAATAAGAAATCTCATTACAAATTCAGTAAATGAAATGAGAGAACGCAGTACAATTTACGCAGTACAAGAATTCACTTCTGGAAAAGTTTTTAGAAAATGTTCTAAAAAAATCCTTTGAAAACTATCTTGAAAAAAGACTAAAAGGTTCAGCTTTTAAAAGGAAAGAGTAATAATAGCATAACATTTAATTTAAGAGTAAATTTTTATCTTTTGAAAGTGAAGACGGAATATATAAGTAATTTTTGCTTTCTGTCTCTCTCTCTCTCTCTCTCTCTCTCTCTTTTTTTTTTTTTTTTATTTTTTTTTTCTATACATAGGCATAAGAATATATTCGATTTGTGAGAATTTTCACCCTTCAGTTTTTGAAGTATTTAGATGTTTTGTTTTGGGATTTTCTGAGTCTAAACTCCAAACACTATTTGGCCATTTTTCGAAAATGTCTGTGTGCTTTTCTTGTGTATATCGAAAATTTTGTATTTGGTTAATGTATCTCCCGAACGAATGGACGAAATTTAACCAAATTTCATATTTATTTGGATTTTAACTTAAACTAGTGTTTTTAACTGAATTAGATTAAACTGAATTTAAAACGAATTTGGGAATCAATCGCTTAATAAATGGTTATCCTTTCTTCTTTTTCTTTTTCCGCTTTTTTTTTTTTTTTTTTTTTTTTTTGTTTAATGGCAATATAGGAAAAAGTTTCGAATAAATTTACTTAATAAAATTTCTTTTAACTTTTCAATATCAGGGATGGAACACGGGCGCAGAATTCATACCACTATCAGTGTAAGAAAATTTTCAACTTCTTAAATTAACGATATTATAGGAAATTTCATAAACAGATTCTGGTATGAATTCTACGCCGGTGTTCCATCCCTGCAATATAAAATTTTATATATGATAGTAATAATTAAACAACAAAAATTTTTTCTTTGTGTGGAGGTATCGTATCCGATTTCCCTCGGGGGCGTAAATTTTTAACATTGATATCTTTCAAAAGGACTTACCAATACATTTAAAACAATAATTGTTTATCGGTGATAATTTAAAACAATTTTTTTTTTTTTTTTTTTTTTTTAATCTTTAGATATTAGCAAAAAATTTATTTCTTTCGATATTTTGTGTTATACTCCTTTGAGATGAAAATCGTCTGCATTCATCATGGAAAATAAATTTAATAAATAATCTTTACTACATGAATTGGTATAGAAAAGTACAGCAGAAAATTTTGAGCTGTCTGCAATATATTAATAGTTCTTTTTATTTTCTTTTTAACTACAGATAAAGCACAAGAATAGTAGTGAAATAAAGTTGTTTTAATGACAGATTTTATTAGGCCTCATATTCATAAAGTATATATATATATTTAATTAGTAAATCTATAGAAATTAAATAATGAATTTAGAAAGAAAATTACAACTTAGAAAGAAATTACAAAGATGCCTACAGTACGGGATTTTATAAAGTCGATCAAAAATTTAACGGGATTTAATTTCATGATTACAAAATTTTAATTTTTATACTGCCATGAAACAAGAAAATTTTTAGTGATTCTATATATATATATATATAGATAGATATATCATGCTTTCCGTTTACTCTACCCTTTGTTTCAGGATATTTTTGAAGCAGAACTTTCAATAGTGATATATATATATACGTATATATATGTACAAGTCAAAATGACAGCTGTGATGCTTGAAAAGCACAAAAAATGAATTTACTGAGGATTATTTTGTTTTATTATATATTATTATTATTATTTTGCTAAAAACTGACACCTAAAATAACAATAGCCCATAGGTATTTTATTTTATTTTGTTGTTGTTTTGTTGTAAAGAAATAAACATGTTTGTTTTAAATATATATAATATATATCGTCTTTTCTTTCTTTCAATATTTACAATGAAATTTAATTTTAAATTCATATAACTCTATATATTCTTCTTATCTGCACTTTTAGTTATTTATTTTCAAACTGTGCGGCATGTAAATCTAAACTTAAAAAACTGAGAAAAGAAAAAGAGGAAGTAGGGCATTCCTTTTCTCAAAGGGTGCATCCATGATCCATTGACCTTTTTGGAATGCGCAATGTGCCTGTTAGAAATTTTAAAAGCAACGCTAAACTTGGAATTTTGTAAAGGGCTTATCTTTTCTCGGACACAACGAGTTGAGAATTTAAGCCTTTTTCAAATTCAAGGCTTGATCTCACCGCAAAATAGAGCAGGCGACACCGAGACCGACAGGCTTTTAAAAATGAGTCTGCTACAGTTTGTTCAAGTTCAACTTATAACAAAAGTAAACAATAACATATGTGATTTGATGCCCTGAACAATATCTCCGATCGGCGCCAGCCAGCTATCTTTCTTTTTGTTAACTTTGAATTTCTGTAACTATGGGTTATTATTTGTGGAGTACAAGTTTTTATCGTAAACCCCACAACACAAAAGAATGGGTGGAAGGTGGAATAGTTTTCAATTTTCATATCTTTAACTAAGACAGGCCGGACTATACTATGAGCTCCTTGATCGTTAGGATGAGGATTAACTAAAGTGTTTGTTAAACACAACACATTAAGGTCCTTCGAAATCGGAATAAATTCTATAGATCAAAAAAGAAGATTACAATAACAGTATGGCCTGTATGTCTAAGTTTTAGACAGTTAGATACAATGACAGAAACACCCTGATGAGCGATTGCATATATCAGGAGAAATTGTCTACTAAAATTAGAAAAACGGTCAGCATCTTCTAGGCACCATGAGCCTAAACAAATGATAGATAAAAAACATTCATGAACTCCTCCTACAAATAACACCATTGGAAGTGAGAAAATAAACAAAACGTCCCCCCCCTCCCTTCCCCATTGAACTTTACTCGGAACTTTACCGTCTTCATTTGCTTAAGTGATTATTATAGTATTTTCCTTACACATTTCTTTTTTCCTTTAGAAAGAAATATTCTAATGAAAACCTTATTCTTATGTTTATGTAATAAATGATAAAAAAAAGAAAGAAAAAAAACTTAAATAAGAAAAGAACATAAAATAAGTTAAATAATAATAATTAATAATTTAATTTGAATACGATATGTACATATATATATATATTATTAATAGTTGAATTTTAAAAAGATTTACAGTTTTCTATCATCAGCATATATAAAGGATAAACAAGCTTGTACAGAAATAAAAATGTGTACACATTATTTGGAAACAGCACTGAAAACGCATTTATTTTTACGAAATTTCTTTTAAAGAAATAAATGTTTTAAAGATTATAGCTTCTAATTTTAAGTATACGAGAAGAAAAAAAAAAGTGCTGTACTTTCTTATTTTACACTCGTATAAACAGACGGCTAAACACTGAGATTTTTCTTCCCATGAGCAGTTTATGCACCCTTTGTTTATTTAACAGTTATTTTCTAGTATTTAATAAGTTATTTATTAGTAAATTATATATTATTTAAATTTATTATTAATATTTTAATTATGTCTTGAGTCTCCTTTTGATTTAGCTAAATACTTTTGAACACAATTTAGTGGTTTGTCTTAGGGACCGTGGATGAAATATGATAAATCGTCAAATAGCGGTCCTCAAATAAAAAAATGCCAAAATCTACTTGATTTTGGACTTTTATTTTATTTTTGAACACTTTATATAAAATACATGTTTATTCCTTTATAGTACGCTAAATAGTAAGCGAAATTTTCTAATGATTTATCCAAGAACTCAAAACTGACATTGCCTGTGGTACAATCAAATAAAGACTAATTAAGTAAAACCATTTACACTATTTAAAAAATATAAATATTTCAAAACAAAGGAACCTCTAAATGATGGAATTTGTCTCCTACGTGCATAAGCAAACGTATTGGAAATTTGAGAATAAAAAACCACCCAAAAACAGTGGGTCCACTTTTCAGAAGTGTCCGTTAAATAAATTTTTACTTACAATTAAATTAATAAGTTATAATTAAGAGTTATAAGTTTAATTAAGCATTAAATTAAGAATGTTCATGGTATTTGATAATTTTTAAAATGTAAATTACCTATGAAAGTGCTCATAAAGAATAAGATCTATTTAGAAAAGCGATTTAAAAAAAAAAAAAAGTAAAAATGAACGTTTAATGAGTTTCGCTCGTTTTTAAAAATGAACTTGAACTGAGTGCGTTCATTTCTTCAGACATGAGTTTGAACGCGAACTAGCTCGTTTTTTACACGATGAACTTGAGTTTGAACTAGTTCGTTTTTTTCGTGAACTTGCACAACACTGATTTCAACGCTAAAACGACTGGAAATGCACAAAATTAGCACTTTATCAACTTACTAAGCCTCTTTGAAAGAATTTATACAGAAATAAACACAATTATTTACAATTTTGTAACAGACATATATATATATATATATATATATATATTTCTAAATGTAAAGGGGCCGCGGTAGCCCAGTCAGTAGAGCGCCGGGCTCGTAACTGGAAGATTGTAAGTTCGGAAATCGAGCCGGCCAAAGACCGTCGTGTACACTAATGATGGCTGGTGCACGTAAAATCTGACGTGGCCGCATTGTCCTCCATGTTTCCATCAAAATTATACCGAAGCGAGGGAGCCATCTTCTCCGTGTAGGATCAAAATTGTGATGGCATGTCTCCTAACCACCCATAAGGGTGAATTCCAGATCGTCGCCAATCACCCATTGCGCAGCACTAGTGCGACGTGCAACTCCACCAACCATCTAAATGTAAAGTTTAAAGTTGTAAGATATTTTAGCTGCATAAGCGGTGGTAAATGTCTTATGATATTTGTCGTCTATGTCATTTTTGTTTCTCAATCTTTCTGGCTGCCTATCTCTGTGTCAGACCACGTTCTAACTCTCATAAATATTTGTGAAATCAGTTTAAACTTATAGGCATGCAAGCTTTGTAGCGTTCCTAAAATTTTATTCGCATTTTATTATATTATAATCCATATTTGAAAACAATACTTTTTTATGTAATATTTTAGCATTAAAACGTTTAAAAGTTTTCAAGAAAACATTCTTGTGGACTATATTGGTGACAATATAATAAAGTATAAAATTTTAGGAATGCTGCGATGCCTGATATTATTCAAGTTTACAATGGTATGTTCCTGATGACGTAAATTGCTCCAGTAATACTTCACCGGACACTGTAGTGTTTGGAAAGCTACGTTTTTCTAGAATTATTTCGGAATGGCTAGTGGAGTGGTTAATATATTTGCAGCACACAATGCATAATTAGCATTTATTATTAACATGCACATTTATTATTATTATTATTGTTATTATAGAACATCGCATGACTAGCATTAAGGTCTGCAGAGCCACACAAAAATATTCATATTCCTTAGGAATGGAATTTGCGTTTTGGTTGGTTGGTGGCTTTTAATGACGCAATATCCTAATAAGAAGATACTGCAACACAACAATTTAGTTGCATAAAGACACTTGCGTCACTTGAGACTCTACCAAGTCTCTTGATTTAACACTTTCTACAATGTTTGAGACTGATTATGCTTTCATTTAATGTATCCATCTGTCTATTTTGAGGTGTCATTACTTACTTAAAACAGAGTTAAAGGTTTAACGATGTAAGATTTAAATGGAGTTGGAAAGTATGTGAAAACTACGCGAACACATAATTTTATTTATTTATAATTTTGTGACTTTTAAAATCCTAATATATATCTTTTATACATTACATAAATACTTATAATCTCATTCCGAAATTTAAAAAAAAAAAAAAAAAAAAAACCTACAAGTTTTCAAATAAAGAAAACCTTGGTGAACTGGAGACTTTTTTACTTTCCGAACACTATAGTGAGGAAAGTATTGTAATCATGTCAAAAATCCGAATTCGAGATTTTGATATTTCTATACGTTTTGAGTTCCCCTGAGTCCGTTTTCACTATTTTTGCGATGATGTATGTATGTGTGTGTGTATGTGTGTATGTGTGTATGTGTGTATGTGTGTATGTGTGTATGTCTGTGGGTGAACACGCTAGCGTCTAAACGCTTCGTTCGATTAACCTGAAAGTTGGTACGCATATTGTAAGTCACCATAGTACGAACCCTATAGATTTTGGTGAATCTAGCACTTATAGTTTTTTTACAGGGACACAAAGAAAAATTCTTTATCATTATGGCCTATGGGAGCAAAATCTTAAAAGTGCGATAGCATCTAAACGCCTTATTCAATTGAGCAAAAAATTTATACACATATTATAGATCACAAATACTCAATCTGTATAGATTTTGGAGAATCTAGCACTTATAGTTTTTTTACAGGGACACAAAGAAAAATTCTTTATCATTATGCCTATGGGGCCAAATTTTTAAAAATGTGATAGTGTCTAAACGCCTTATTAATCCGAGCAAAAAAATTGTACACATGTTATAGATCACAGTTGAACTAACTGTATAGATTTTGGTGAATCTAGCACTTACAGTTTTTTTACAGGGACACAAAGAAAAATTCTTTATCATTATGGCCTATGGGACTAAATTTTTAAAATTACGATAGCATCTAAACGCCTTATTGAATTGAGCTGAAAATTTATATGAGTATTATAAATCACTGTTGCACTAACTATAAGCATTTTGGTGAATGTAGCATTTATAAGTTTTTACAGGGACACAACGAAAATTTCTTTGTCATTATGATCTATGGGCTCAAAGTTCAGTAGCGTTAAATAAAACAACGTGTAATAGATGGAGAAAAATACTCAAACACTCTATTATGGTTTTCTCTCTTTTGTTTGTTTAACAACTACTCTTTCTTTACTTTATCTACAAAACTGTTAATTACTCAATGTTCGGAAAGTCGAGTGGAGTCACTCCAGATTTTTTCATTTTAAAAATATCTGAACTCGTTACAGATTTGCGAATATTTACGTTCACTTCAAACTAACATTTCACATCTTAAAATTTGTAAATATCTAGAAAAACTAAAAACTAAAAAAATAGATAAATAAATAACGATATTAAATTTAATTAAAAATGAAAAGACAAAATTGAAATAACAAGTAAAAAAAAAGTGATGCATTTCAAGTGCTTTAAACAAATTCAAATATCCTGATTACACTCTCCCAATCTAGAAGATTCCTGTGGTATATATAACTACGGGTGACAACCTACAAATCTTAAACAATTGAACAAACTTGGAACAACATTCAAATTGTACAGACGAAGCTTAGTTTCCTTTAAAAAAAAAAGAAAGAAAAAAAATTTACTTTATACTTTACTAGAGCAGCAACGGTGAAACATATGTAAAATTTTGAGAAATGCAGTCTGCAGGAAAGGGAAATGTAAGTATTGTTTTGAATTTTTTAAAACTATTACTATTTCATAAGTTTGATTTAGCTACCTAAGGCTAAATATAAGAAAGATTTTTTTAAATAAAGATGAATATAAGGTCAGATAACTATTAGATCAGCCTATTAGTTGCTTATTAATTGAGCTAATTAGTTGCGTTACAAACCAATGATAAACTTTCCCGTGATTATCCTACTTCACCTTGCAGTATATTTATTTAAAAAGCAGAAACAAATCTAAAAAAAAAAGTACGTAAAGTTTGATAACTATAGATTAATTATACTTTAGAAAAAATCGTTATTAATTACCCAAGTTCACAATTTTTCTTCATTAAGGCACATCTCAGTATACTGTCTTTTAAGAATGAAAATACGAATGCAAGCTTGAATGATGTTTGTATAATCTTGCGTTTTTACATTTCATAAAATTTATAAAGACTAGTGGTCGCCCAGTGGTCGAAATTCGACCATAATTAATTAAAATTATAAGTTTAAACATTATTAAGGTTCTATTGTCAAAGACTATACTTCTATAATCACAGATTTTGCCAAGGCTACGCTGTTAATGAAATCATATTTCGTTCAAAAGGTGGCTCACCATCAACTGTACTAAATATTACTGCTACATCAGTTTGAACTGCATCATTGAAACGGCGTAGATCTAAATCATGATTTACTTTAATGAGCATACAAATTTCTTTATTTTGATTTTCAACTCTTTGACAATGATGTTTCATTGGAATGAATGACCGAACAAAAGGATTACTGCGTTCCAATTCGAGAGAAATTTCGCGCATTATGTTGTTGTTACATGTTTGATTAAAACGTTCTTGTAATCTATAATTGATAGCAGTGTCAACATCATAAAAATATAATTGCGCATAACATGGTGAACGACCATGTGCAGCAGTCATTGGACCCAATCTGTGATAAAAAACATCATGTATTTTGAAATGATACACTCCACTTGTAACTGCCTCGGATACTTGAGCTTCTGAGCTAACCATAGCAAATGATGAATTGTATTTGCGAATATTTTCAAAATAATTTTTTGACTTACTTTTTATTGAAGGTTCATTTGAAATAAGTCCATCATACAATGATTTAAAATATTCATTTTGACTTAAGGGCGGTAATATTGCTTTACCCTTATGACAACATGAAGTGAATGCAGTTCTGTCACCTAAAGTGACTTCAGATTCAAAATGTTTCGCATTGCAAAACCTGCATTCCAAATCCATTAATCCACAATCATAACTATAAAAAACTTTTGGAATGACATTTCGTGCACATTTAAATTTATCTGTCAAATTCACTTCTTCATTCTGTATAATATTAACACTATTTGTATTTTCATTACTATTATTATTATGTGTCCGCAAATATAGATTCCTTCTTCTTTGTCTCTCACTCCGACCCGTTAATGTTCTATGTCGAGGCATAATAAAAGTAGAAAAAAACTTTCATCGTCAGTAGAAAAAATCGTTATTTTTTTTTATTTTAGGTTGATTTCTTTAGAAACTGATCTATACAAATTGAATGAGTTGAGTTGAGTTGAGTTGATTAATTAGTATATATATAATGCAAAACTTGTGTGTTTTTAAAAAATATTAGCATTCTGCGATAACTCTTTCAGATGAAACTGGCTATTTAAAAAATAACTCATTGTTATTAACTTTTATTATTGTTATTAACATATTAACTTTTTATTATTAATTGAAATTTCAAAATTTTGGCAACAGTATAAAAAAATGAAAATTGAAATAAAACCCGATAATATAGGCTTTGAATTGCACCTTTGTCGTTTCACAAATGTTCCAATTTCTCGTCTTTGTCGTTGTATTTTTAAAAAATATTAGCATTCTGCACTTCTTCTCTATATAAACTATAAGTGTGCGAAATTTCATAATCCTCCGTCCGCGCAATTTTCGTAAAAAGGGGTACAAAGTTTTTGCTTCACGTATTAATATATAGATGACAATAAAATTTAAAATAACTATACCCTGATTTTCAATTTATCATTTGCAAATGGTTCAAATGGTTCAAATGTTTTACAGCAAATTGTAATCATTTACGTTCATTAAAGTTTTTTTTTTTCTTTTTTTATGATCAGTTGTGATGTCAGTGTTCATAAAGTATATTAGACTTTACAATTCCTTCAAGCGATTGAATTCAAATACCATGACTACCGATACTAATTTATTTAAACAATTTTGTATGAGTTAGAACACTGGTTGTGGTTCGAATCACAAAGCACTACTTCAAAAAATAAACTGTTCACCATATTTCAGGCAAATAAAAAGTGATACATGTTTCAGTGTACCACAAACATGTAAAAAATATCTTAGAACGTTTTTAGTTGTAGTAAGAGATGAAGGTGGTCGAGGGGTTCAACCGTACCATCCTGAATAACCTCTCTCTTCTAGTATCAAGGAACCGTACACAGTCTTAAAAAGGCTGAATAAAGTAGTGGTGCGGATCACTAAAACACCTTCATCAAAACCGAAGGTGGTGCACTATAACAGGCTCGCCAAATACCACAATTAACGGTAATATTAAAATTAAAAATGTAAATACTGATAAAATTTGCGCATGCGTAATGTAAATATTTGTATATAAATATTTGTACATATTTGTGAGTTTTGTAAATATTTCTAACTTGATTTATATTTCCATTTTATCGTTATATGCAACTTAGTTTTTGTATTTTAGATTGTGTAAATTTGTTTAGTTTCGCCTCTTGACCAAGGGTTGCACTGCCCGGGACGTGCAGTCCTTGGGAGGAAGGCAATGTTAAGGAATTGCAAATATTTGTATTTATTTTTGTATAAATTCTTTCAAAGAGGCTTAGTAAATTGTTAAAGTGTTAATTTTGTGCATTTCTAGTCGTTTTAGCGTTGAAATAGCCGTATTTTCCCTAAAAACGCATTTAAAAGCCCCAATAAGGCAAATAATGGATTTGGCGACAATTTTGGCGACTTTTTCCCATCTTGGGGATTTTTTTGGTGACTTTGGCGAGAAAATCCTTATTAGGGATATACCAAATATGAAATATTGACTATAGCATGTGATTATGAGAACGTCTCTAATTATTTATATAATTCTTTATGAGGCTACCACATATACTCACGGAAATGTAGTTGTTTCCTTAAAAAGAAAAAAAAAAAAAGCCTTTTTTAAATTATAATACGTAGGGCAAAACCATTTTTAGGAAACTTGGCGTACTAAATTAGACACTGTAAGTTGCAATCAGAATGTAAAAATGTTAAATATCATACGAAATATGAGCATTTTTGTAAAATGTTTTTTAACTGCACATGCGCTAACTTTTAAAGAAATTCATTTTCATAATTTAATAGCTGAAATATTGAGCTACTTATATGAAAGCCCCAAACAACTATCGTGTAAATTCAAAAAGTTATAAGCGATAGCATGAAAAGAATTTCAGTTCCTCTCAATATAAATGCTAAATTATATAGGGTTTTTCTCACATTTTTATTTTGATTCAATCAATGATCATCGGTAACATAGTATTCGCTGACTGTAAATAAATATTGATAAAATCTCCTACCAGCTGAAATTCTGCTCCTTCTATAACTGAAAACTGTTTGAATTTACACGATATTTGTTTGGGGTTTCCATAAATGTAGCTCAATACTTTTGACTATTAAATTATGGAAATGATTTTCTTTTATAAAGCTTGCGCTTGCGTAGTCAAAAAGTATTTGGTAAAAGTGCTTATATTTCGTAAGATATTAAGGGAGGCATACTATTGTAACAATCGCAGCTATCGTAGATCACAAATCGGATTGTATACTCCGCAGCAAAAGTATCCGAGCACTAGCAATAATCCCCGCCTTAAAAGAGTACACTTAATACTGCTTTGTTAAATAAATCCCTGTTGAGTCATGTTCTTAGTTTGTCTAAGAACACGATTCGACAAGGATTTATTTAACAAAGCCGTATTAAGTGTATTTTTTTTAGACAGGGATTATTGCTAGTGCTCGGATACTTTTGCTGCGGTGTGTACGATCCGACTTGTGATCTACGATAGCTGCGATTTTTACAATAGTATGCCTCCCTAAACCTTTTTGCATTCTGATTGCTACATGCTGTATCTAATGTAATACGCCAATATCACTAAAAATGGCTTTGCACAGGGTCTACTACAGTACGTGTTATAATTAAATAAGGGTTATTTATTTATTTATTTATTTATTTATTTATTGTTTATTTATTTATTTATTTATTTATTGTTTATTTATTTATTTATTTATTTATTGCAATTTTTTAAGTAAGCTGTTCTATCTCGATAACAAATTATACAGATGATTGGAAACAACCTCATAATAACATGATGTAGCCAAACAGCCGGCCAGGTGGTTCGGTCGGTAGGACGCTGCCTTCCGGATCTACTGGTCCCAGGTTCGAATCCTGGTGCGGGCATGGATGTTTGTGTTGTCTTATGTCTTCAAATATTGTGTACTTGTATAATAAAAACTTGTAAACCCTTGTGGTGTGGATTTTTCGAGATATAAGCGGCCTTAGAAGCAAGCAATAAATCTCAGTACTCATCAAACCAAACCAACCAAACCAAACCAAACAGTATTTCATATATTAATTTTTACACTTTGATTCAAAATATTTTGGTCGTTGTTTATTTTTTTACTGGTCCCTATTTGTTATTCAGGACAAAATTGTTACTGGAATATATGAGGTATAACATGTTTATTATATTCCCAACGTTTCAAGATGATTTGTGCAGAATATTTCTAGATATTTGACAAAACGTCTAAATTCGAAAGTGTCCAAATACTTATTGATAGATAGTGTATCTAGAAAGAATCATCGATGTATCATTTATAGTTGTACGTTTTTTTAATTCACGCTGTACAGATATTTTTTCTGTACCTAGATTTGTAGACTGCATAAGAACACGTAAATTGTTTATTTTCCTTCAGAGGCTGTCATGAATCTGGCCTGCAGTGTGATGTATAACTGCACACACACTGCCCTTTAAAAGTACGGGGAACATTATATTATAGATTTTGAGTTAAATTTCTAGAAAAATAGACATCTATATTTCTAGACAACGTCTCAGGGACATAATATACCTAAGGGACACCAGGACCTCATGTACAGAACGTGAGGTATAGCATGTTCTTTACACCCCCAAAGTTTCAAGGGGATTCAAAAAGATTTTTTCTAGATATTTGACACAATTTCTAAAAAGACTAAAAATTTAATGGTAGAGAGTGTATTTGACTAAGCATGAAAAATTAAGCATACCCCGTTTTTACTTTCTCTTACCCATAAGGTAGAAAAAGTATTGTTTTTGGGTCAAATTTTCGAACGCGAGATTTTGTTATATTTACACGTTTTGAGGTCTCCTGAATACGAAAATCATGTTTTTAGCAAATGGTCTGTGTGTATGCCTGTATGCCTGTGTGTCTGTCTGTGTGTCTGTCTGTATGTCTGTGTGTCTGTCTGTGTGTCTGTGTGTCTGTCTGTTATCAGCATATCTCAAAAACAAACTATGGCAGAAAGTTCAAACTTGGTATTATAAATGTGTATTATATAGGGATGCTACAGTAAGCTTTTCGTTAAGATCAAACAAATGGTTCGTGTATTGGGACAATCAAGAGAATTCTAATACATTACGTCTATGGGGGAAATTGCAGGTAAGTAGAGTTTAACATCTATAGACTGCACTAAACCAAATGAAACGAATATATATTTTTTGTAATAGAGATAGTTAACTGGGAAAAAAAATTGTGTATGTAGGAGCCTCGCCTCTCCCCCTGGGGGGGAAGTCCCCCCTCGAGGGGAGTAAATTTCTATGATGGGTATCTTTCAAAAGAGCTCGCCAATATCTTTAACCCTACAAGGCACCCAGTTCCATATGTGGAACACCGACTTTAATCGTTCCTATAGCTATAAAACTATTAGTAGCGACATCTCTTGACATATTGATAGAAGCTACAGACATTTAGCAATGTAGTAATACGAATCTTTACCTAAAAATGTCGTTCGCGTTTTTGTTATAGTGCACTCAGTGTGAAATTTGAATGAAAGTGATACGTTAGTCAGTTGTCTGAATTCAAAAATAAAAAAAGAATAGTTTTTGAACAGATTTGACTCGAAAAAAATACTGTGTGTTATAACGAAGTGTATATTTTGCAGAGGTAAGTTGTTTTTTTTATATTACAACATTAACCTTTTAGTAAATCATATTTTTATGTATGTTCCAGATACGGTACGTTGAGCTTTAGTGTCCGTTTTTACTTATACGTACTTACGATAACTTTCTTTATGAATACTTTGATTTTATTGCAGATAATGTCGCGAAGAAGATTACGTGATGAAGATATTGAGGGTTTCTTGAATATTCTTTCTGGGAAAGACCTCAAAAGACCCTCTCTAGGAAAAGACCTCAAAATACCTTCCATAAAAGACCTAAAAAAGGGAAAGGTCCAGAGAGGTTATTCAGAGCAATGGGTAGCAAATTATGATAATACAGATATTGTCACCGTTATGTGGTACGATAACAAACCAGTCGTTTTATCATCGTCTTTTGTGGGTCAAGAGCCAATAGAAACAGCAAGAAGTAACTGCAAGAAACAGAAAAAGTATATACAAGTGGATTGCCCCCAAATAATCAAAACATATAACCAGCATATAGGTGGTGTGGACCTCCTAGATTCGTTCCTAGGGAAATATAAAATAAAAATTAGGACCAGAAAATAGTACTTGAGGCTATTTTATCATCTTCTTGATGTAACTCTTATCAGTTGCTGGTTATTGTAGAGAAGAGTCGGGGAGCAACAGCATACGCCAACCCCAATGAAACAGAAGGATTTCAAATTTGAAGTAGGGAAAAGTTTATGCATGTTTGGGCTATCGATAAACAAAAAGAGAGGTAGACCAAGTTTATCTGATGAAATTGAAAATAAAAGGCAGAAGACAAATACATCAATCCTACCTCCTCGTGATGTCAGACGTGATGGGTTTGAGCATTTTCCAGTTTGGGGTGAAAAAAGACAATGATGCAAATATCCTGGTTGCAAAGGAAAAACATTCTTATATTACGACAAATGTCGCGTAGAACTTTGCCTGAATAAATATAATAATTGTTTTAGATCTTTTCATCAAAAAAAAAAAAAAAAAATTATTATATTAGTTATATGATTTGTTTATTATAAGTTGCAATACATAAAAAAGTAAATTATATAATAGTTATTTCATTTTGTTTAAAATAATAAGTCACTAATTGAAAAAAATTCATATAGGAAACTATTTCCAAAACAATTCAATTGTACTCGTTTAATACCAAAAAGCATAGTTAAGGCTCAGTGTACCGTATGTGGAACTGAAATAAAAAGTTGATTTTTCCGTAAAATATGGTTTTATTTTTATTTTTATGAGTTTTCCCTATCTTCTGATCACTAATTACAACCTATATATTTTTGTCGCACACTAAAAAAAAATTGAGCCTTGTAGGGTTAAAATGAATGGTTGAACCACCGATCTGCGATAATTTAAAACAAAGTTATCGATTTTTTTCACTTTTAACGAAAAAAAAACTTAGAAAAAAAATCGTTTTTTTTTTTTTTTTATATATATTGAGAATAAAGTGGACTTTTTTTTGGATATTTAGTGTTACACTACTTTCTCTAATATGGAAATCGTCTGCATTATCATAAAAGATATTTTTTTCAAATAATAATTTTAATAAATTAATTTTTGAAAAATAATAATTTTAATAATAATTTTAATAAATTATTTTTTAAAAAGAGAATTTTTTTTTAATAACCGAATTAAATTTTATATAAATCTAGGTGCATTAATGAAATGGGGGGTTGAGGGGGGCGGTAGCCCCCCCTCACACAGAATTAATTATCATATGAAACTCTTCAGAAGCCTAATTTGATTTGTTTAACATAGGTTTACATAACATGGTTATCTTACCTCTTAATCTCCAACCTATATTTATAGTATTAAATTTCAGGGTAAGAGAAAGTCGTGTGAGTGACACACCAGATTATTTTTACAAAGATAGTGTATGTACGCGCAGCTGTTCATCATCATTATTGCTCAAATCATGAATTTTTTATGAATGAGTATAATGAGTTTGCGTGATTTTGGGCTTTTTATAAATCAATCTATGACATAGACAGTTTTATAAGTTAAATCTAATAAAGTTCTATTGCATGAGATCTATTGCATAAGAGAAAATCTCATTAAGAAATAATATAATAAATTTTTCTCTACTTAAATAAATAAATAAATAAAATAAAATAAATAATTAAATAAAAATAAAGAATTATATGTGCGTATGAACAACTATGTGTCATTAAAAAAATTTGTATATATATATATATATATATTTAATCGAGATATATTTGTATCAAACTTTCGGATGTTAACAACGGGAAATTTCCGCCAGTTGCTAATATTACTTCACTTTAGGGATATTTTTCGCCTTCTAAGCATTTTCTAAGATATGAACTTATTTAATTAAATTAATAGCAATATTTCATTAATATAACTTTACATTTAAAGTACTAATACTCTTGTTCATATGAATAGGGGACTCAATAAATAAACCCTTTATTAAATTTATACAAATTCAATATATTTCGTATAAATAAATTTTATATATATTATAAAATTTACAGTATTATATATAAATAAATTTTATATCTAGTTTGAATTAAATTATTTTAATCTTTGCAACCTTATTATTTAAATAATTATTTATCACTTATTTTACACAAATATATTTTAAAAATTTAGCTTTCGAAATTTGAATATATATGCCGATTTAACATAAATACTTCTCTATTTCAGTTTACATTTTTCTCTTTAGATTTTTGTAAAAGATTGTATTCTTGTTTATTCACTTAATCATGCACATCTAAATAAGAAGTAAATGTTGGGAAAATAACTTCATTAAAATTGATTACATTGCACTTCAAATAAATTGTTCGTTAAATACATAATAATACATACATTAATAAACATTTTTGAATAAGAAATATTTTCTCTTAGAAGCTTTTTATTAAGTAAACACCACTAAGATAAATTACTGAATACTTAAATGCTGACAAAATTGCTGCTGTGCGAAAAATAATGATTTATTCTTTTTGAAAAAAGATATCTAATGCACCTGTTGTTATTTAAAGAATGTTTAATGAATTATACTGTGTTTTGTGCGTTAGCGTAAATAAAATAATATTTAAAGTTAAACATTAACATTTTTTTAGAATTTTTTTGAAGGAAAATAGCTTGTTAAAAAACTAATTCTTAATCAGTTTTTATTAATATTTATAAAAATGAACAATATCACTAGTTATACAATTGAAATTTTCGCTTTGAAAATTCAGGTGCAAATAAAAAATATTTAAGATTATGTGAGAATTACATAAAATAAAATAAAATCAAATAATT
Organism: Salticus scenicus; assembly: GCA_963930645.1. Taxonomy (NCBI): domain Eukaryota; kingdom Metazoa; phylum Arthropoda; class Arachnida; order Araneae; family Salticidae; genus Salticus; species Salticus scenicus. Next base: position 251,434,430 of record OZ005650.1, read on the forward strand.
TAAAACCATTTAATTAAGAAACATTTTACTTTTTTTTTTTTTAATTACCATAAAAACCAGCAAAATATGTGTATTCTTCAATTCAGAATTGATCATTGTAATTTCGTGAGTTTTGGGAAATACAAAATTAAATCGTTTGAATATTTTAAAGTGTGGGTGGATAATTTTGTAGGAGGTTGTTCGTACTACAGTCTCTGGTTACTCTGTCAAAGGTGTCAGGCAAAAGTAGGTAGTCATCAACACAGGAAGTGACTTTTCAAATGTAACATGAGTGAGGATAAACTGACATATATAAAACTAAATTAACGATACATTTGCATATACTATTGCTATGGCGCTGCATATAATGCAGCACCAAGTAATTGCAAAAACTTCATCAACAACAAAGAAAAAATTCACCATCTTAGGAAAATTATCGTGGGCGAAACTGCCCATCGACTTGGACAATTGTAGAACTTGTTTTACAATCTATCAAAGATCAATCATTGCTAGTTTGCGCTTTGTAATTCCCTGCCTGATGGAAAATGAATAAGAAACGTGTCTATCTTTTTGAAAATCGAAAGGACTGAAGTTATTCAAAGTAAGAGATTATAATAATTGTGTGAAAATTTTCAGTATTACTGCAGAAAAACTATGTTTTTACAGGACGCGTTGTTTTCATTTATGAAGCTACCTGTATTAATAATTTTCATCATGCATAGTTCCCATACATGATGAAAATGGGCTGGTACCTGTATTAATAATTTTCATCATGCATAGTTCCCATACATGAGACCTGACAAACCATGAAAAATGACGAGGGCAGATGTAATGTCAGTGAAATGAGGTAGTTGAAGGACAGTTGCTTGCAACACTTGAAAAGATTTGTGCGTACACTGTTAAAAATTTCAAAACTACTGGTAAGCATTTATCTTATGACTTATGACTTAGGTAAAATTACAAAGTAAAAATAAACGGAGATGTTAAAAAAAATGTGTGTTATATATGCATTTTAATGATTACTATTAATCTAGTTAATTATTGGCGAGAATATACACTACCTTTCCATAAATGACTGGACAATTTTGATTTCAGACGTTTTTTCAAATATCTCAAAAAGTACTTGACGAATCATCTCCAGACTTTAGGAGTGTGAAAGACATGTTATACCTCTTTTATATTTCAATGAATGTTTTACCCAGAAAATAAAAAGGGTATCAGTAAAAAATAAAAAAAAAAAAGAAAATGTATTATGAGCCTCCGTCTTATTCTCTGTATAAATTTTTATGAAGCTATCACTTATATGCATGGAGATATAATGGTTTCTTTAAAACATTTCAACTAAAATTTTCGCTTTTTCAACTATAACACGCAAGGTATCAAAACCCAACGTAAAGCACTTTTCAGGAAAGTTGAATCACAACATTAGACACAGAATACTGCAATCAGAATGGAAAAAAAAAATCTAATTACAGGTTAATTCAAAATTAGTGTGACCAATTTCAGAGCATCAAAATTTTTATTGAATTAAGTTATTTACAATAAATTTTTAATGTAGTTTCCTTTTGCATAGTACATTTTACGTAAATCTTTAGGCCAAGCAAAAAGAGCTTTTTCGACCATTTTTAGGGGTATTTTTCCAACTTCTTCTTTGATTGCTTTTTGAAGCCCTTGAAGTGTTCTTACTTTACGTCTACTTAATTGTTTTTTCTAAGTATCCCCATAAAAAATAATCGCAAGGAGCACAGTTAGGGGATGATGGTAGCCATTTCTCAGGAGGAAGAAAATTTATTTTTTTACCTTTTAGCCATTTTATATTTGATTTTGCAGTATGACTTGGTGCAGAATCTTGGTGAAAAACAAAGTTACCTTGGGGTTAAAGACGTTTACTTTCTTTGATCATGTGCTTCAAAGATTTATTCTGATAGTATTTATCACCAATTTTAGCCTTTGTTTCTACAAAAAATGGTTTTGTTAAGCCTTGGGAGGACATTCTCATCCATACCATAACACCTGACGGCCAACTTGATTTTCGCAAAATAGTTGCGTCTTTGCGACGCTTTTCTGGTGAAATATATTGTATATTCGTTTTGCCAGTTGTAGATGGCAGATAAAACAGTGCTTCATCCCATGCTATCCATGTTTTGTATCTACGTTTGTGTAACATTAAATACAGAGGCCAAGAACGTTTTCTTAGTTTTTCTACGGTATTTACAGACATTTGATGACAGGCTGGTTTATTAACTTTTTTTAAAGCCAATTTTCTTTATCTTACGACAAACTGTCGATTTCGATACTTGTAGTTTCTTTGCTAAAATTCTTTCAGGCAGAGGATTTTCTACAGCGGTAAGTCTTTTCAGTTTTTTTTTCTTTTTCACCAAGGACTTCCTTTCATCCACATTTTTTCCCTGGAGCTTTTTATTTCCAGCTAAATTTTATTTCTTTTCGAAGTTCAGATAGCAATCCATTAGGAAAATGTCTTTTCTGATTTTTAAATGCTTTATTTATAACAGAATTTGAGCAATCATCCTTGAAAAGCTTTAAAATTTCATTTCGGATTTGGGGATTTAATTTCGGAACCATAATTTACCCCCACTAATAAAAATAGCTAGATTGGTAATTTAAACGTTTTACTTTTAAAATGAAACTGGTGGTAAAGCGATTAAAATTTACCATAAGTTATTATATTCTTTTAAAATTGGTCACACCAATTTTGAATCAACCTGTAAATATGAATATTTTTACAATATAATTTCAAATGCGCAAGCGTTAGCTAAATTTAATTTGCATAAATCAATAGCCAAATGTATTGAGTTACTTATATAAAAAACCCAAAGAAATATCGAGTACATTCAAAAAGTTATAACCATAAAATGAGCGGCTATTTTGTTCCTCTCAAAAAACCAGATAAACTATGTGGTGTCTTACTAAATTTTTTATTTTTATTAAGTCAATGATAATACAATGTTGGTTGACTGCAGATAAATATTGAGAAAACCCCTTATCATTTTTCCTTATTTTTAAGAAGAACTGCAATTCATTGCATTCTGTCGCGTACAACTTTTTGAATTTACATGATATTTGTCAGGGGTTTTCATATAAGTAGCTAATAATATCGGATATTATATTATGCAAATGAAATTTCGCTAATGCTTGCGTATGCGCATTTAAAAATTATTTAGTAAAAATGTTCATGTTTGTTAGATGTTTAATACTTTTACATTCTGTTTGCAGTATGCCGTGTCTAATCTTGTGTGTCAAGTTTCCAGCAAGCTTTGCATTGGATTTAATATCTTGCGTGTTATAGTTAAAAAAGTGACCACTTTATTTATTTATTTATTTTTCATTTTTTTTTTTTTTTTAAGTAACAGTTATATCTCCATGAATAGAAGTGGTAGCCTTATAAAAATTTATACAGAGAAAAAGAAGAAGCCTTATAATCACATATTACAGCTGAATTGCATTGCATGCACTTTTTTTACACAGGGTGACCACAAACAGTTTCATTTTTATTTAATTTTTTACTGATCCCCCTTTTATTTTTGGTAACAAGAAAACTTTTGCTGAAATGTATGAGGTGTAACATGTTATTTACCCTTCTGAAATCTCAAGATGATTCATCATGCACTTTGGGAGGTATTTGAAAAAACGTCTGACATCGAAAGTGGCCGGTCATTTATGGTTGGTTGGTTGGTTGGGGTTTACGTCACACTAGTGCTGCGCAATAGGCAATCGGTTATTTATGGAAAGATAGTGTATTTGCGATTTCAAATGCTGTTTCTAAAGTAAAAACAATCACTTATATTTCTTTTATTTTTAAATTAATTAAATAAAATTACAAAATAATGATTGAAAATCTATTTACTCTTAACCCATTCATTCCCCGTGATTCCAACTGGATTCCTAACATTAAGCTAATATTAAGCTTTTTATTTAGTTTGTTTGTTTTAACATCAAACTCTCCCACTGGTTCAAATCTAACAATAATATAATCTATATACATTTTCCGAAGGAATATATATGTAGAGGGTGGCTGAAAAGTTCGGACAATTGTATTTGTACGCTTTTTGACATTGTCATTGGGGTTTCGCATCGCTCTGAACAATTTTAATGAATTCTTCGTGTAATTTCAATCCAGGGAATGTTTAATTTATTCGTCTTTTATTTGATCTGTTTACATTATCAGTCGTGAAAATGAACATATCACTGTTGTGGAACTGCACACGACGGGAATGATGACGGTCGACATTGTTCGAACGACTGGTTTTAAGCAGAGGACTGTCTACAAGATCGTGAAACACTGAGAAAGGTGGGACTGCAGACCGTCCTTAGAGTGGTCTTTCAACTACTGCCACCACTCCGGAGAACATTAATAAGGTGCCATGTCGGATTCGTCGAAATCCAAAGCTGTCGATGCGCAAGATGGCCACAGAGCTCGGAATCAGCAGAGTACGCGTTCAAAACATCGTCAAGAGAAAGCTGTGACTTTGTAGATACAAGATCTTCTGCGCCCGCTTCGTTAATGACACTATGAAGAAGAAGCGTCTGGAGAACTGCCGAAAAATGCTTCGGCTGGTCGGTGCTGGTCGCTTGAACAAGGTGCTCTTCACGGATGAGAAGATTTTCACCGTCGAGTCTTTCCATAATCGCTAGAATCGACGTCAGATACTCAAAAATGGTCCGCAAAAGAGTGCGGCAGCAGAAACCATTGGCCGCAGCCATTTCTCGGTCTCTTTGATGGTGTGGGGAGAAACCTGTGCCACTGGAAAGACGCCGCTTGTCTTTATTCAAAGAAATGTCAAAATCAATCCAATGGATTATTCAGTGTGGCTCATCCTAGAGCAAAAAGTTTCGGCTACACGATACGCTAATAAAGAAGCGCTCAAAACAGCTTTGATGCACGCCTGGGATGAAATTACGGTGTAACACTGTGCGACAATAGTTGGCAACTTTCCAAAGAGACTGCGCAAATGCATTGAGGCTGCTGGAGGTAATTTTGAGAATTTTTTGCAAAAGCTTTTGTTCTAATTTATTGTTATTGAATGAATAAAAGTTATCATTCTTTCAGATGTGTAGATTCATTTGTTTATCCACTAATTTTACACTGGTGAAACGTTTAAAAATATTACCCAAACATTTCAGCCGCCCTGTATATATATATATGGGATAGTTTAACCAACCCTGTTGATGAAAGAAACTGTGTTTTGATAATAATATCGTCGGAACCAGTTTAGTTTAGGGACAATTTAAGCGAATAAACTATTTCAAATGTATATATATATATATTTTTTTTTTAGTGTTTCTAATTAGTATTTTAATTAATTGTGACATGCATTTCTGTTAAAAATTTTATATTTTATTTATTGAATAGTTTTTTTTTCTTTTTTGGCATCAGTAGTTATATTATGTACAAATAAACCCTTCTGGGTTGCTTTGTTGACTAAATTAATTCGTACACTGCTATTACTCGCATTTTCAATAATAATAATAATAATAATAATTTATTATTATTATTATTATTATTTTACTTTTCAAATATATTTATAATTAAAATATAAAATACATTTATTGCTTTTTGGATAAAAAATTTTAGGAGTTAAAGTGAAAGAGTTAATATAAATTTTCAAAGACTCTGGATAAAATATTAGTAAACTTACAGAAATTTTTTACAGTGTTTTTTGAAGTTTTAAATACCTGGTTATACATATTTCACATTTTATTTTTATGAATTATTTAAATATTAATTTGAATTAATAAAATTTTATAATATTATAATTACACATTCATTTATATACATAAAGTCATGTATATACACGTGAAATACACATAAAACTTTATTAATATGTATAATATTTTTAATATTTTAATTAATAAAAAATTAATCAAAAAATAAAAAAGAAAGAGAGAAAGAAAGAAAAGGGGCTTTGAGATGTATTAGAAGAGGTTAAAATATCTTTATACAAAGTTATGAATTTCTGCGGTCAGACGTTTGCCTACAAAGCGAAAACACATACAGAAACATTTTCTTTTTTTATAAGAATAGGTAATTCTCTATTATTATTATTATTATTGCTGCTGTTATTGTTACTTTGCATTATTAGCTAATATATTTATATCTTTAACATGAAGCCACAGGTATAATGGCTCTTGCGGTGGCTAAAAGGAAGTCAATGGTGAAAACATCCGAGCTATTTTGGCGCCAAATTTCAAAAGTCGCCAAGGGAATCCTATACTAAATATGTGCCAAAAATTAACACCCAGATATCTCGTTTAATTATGTCTAGATATGATATTTTTAGACTCCTGAATCTTGTCATAACTTACTACCGATGGCAAAATTCAAACAAGCTGTCTAAAATGTGATTGTCCATCCCATTTCTAAGTGTTCTATTTAAAAAATACGCATATAACTCTTATAATAAATTACACATACATATATAATAAGATATAAATTTAAGTGCAAGAGAAGCACATTTTTTAAATTAATCGATTTTTTATATTTTTGTCCCGTAGATGTAATTTATTCAATTTATTGCATTTATTATAATTTATGTTCAAACATAAGCATTAATTTATTTTATTACTGGCTTCGCTGGTCACTATATTTAAAGAGTAAAAAAAAAAAAAAAAAAAAAAAAAAAAAAAACACTACTTTTTTTATACCGCTTTGTAAATAGAAAATAGAAAGAAATTACATTGATGGCACAAAACCTCACTTTTGTTCCCCGTTCCTTGTCTCTATTGCCTGAGACAATGCCTTATGCGTGGACTGCAGTTTGGTTGCTTATCGGATAGTAGTTTTAGTTTTGAAACGAATAGTATCGAAAAAGTCAAAGTACCACATTTGTATTTAAATCGCAATAACGTATGACCTATACTATACGAGCTATACATAGTATTATTTGTTGTCATGCTATTTCTTTTAAGAGGACTCGGTACCCTTTGAACAACTTTTTTTATTTAAGCATTTTACAATGCTCTTTTTGCATATTATTAAGTGATTTTATTAAGGAAAATGATTTTACCACATAAAGAGACATTTCTACTGGTAATTTTTTTTTTTTTTTAACTAAATAATTTTTTATATCTATCTTCTCCCACAATTTCTAATTTTTTGAAACCAATTTTTTCTATAATGTCCTTTGAAGTGTCCTCTATAAAACTAAGGATCGGATTTCTAAAAAGTTAATTTGTTTGGGAGTATAAAAATAAAATATTGCTATATATGTAAAAATTTGACAAAAAATACAGTTTTTTTACATACACGTTAAAAAAAAAATTAATTAATTAAAAACTTTTGATTTTATTGCAAATCCGGCGATCTTTAGTTTTATAAAATGCACTGCAATGAACACTCAGAAAAAAAAATCAACTCAATTAAGAAATATATATTTAATAATTATTATGTTAAATATACCTTATTAAAATCCTTAAAAAGTTTGAGGTAATATATTTCGGCATCCCAAACGGGGCCATCTTCAGAGCTCAAAATGACAAACTCCAGCTGGTCGGTACGTTTACTTTTCTCCTCTACTTCTTCATTCTTTTCTTCACTTCACTTCGTTTGCTAAAACTGGTGCTGCCATTCTGGTGGAATTATACTATGTTCGATGTCGTTAACAGAATTGTTAGATGTTAAAATTTCAAGGGTTTCTCTCTTTAGGGCAAAATGGTGTAAATTATAAGGGGCTATTTTTTCGTAATTGATGAAATTAAAGTTAATAGGTTTAATATTGTTAGTCCTTTTTATCAATCTTTTTTAATTTTTTAAATGTATATATTTAAGTTTTAACATTTTGAACGTATTGATGTAATAAAAAAAAACACAAACTGAAAAAAAAAAAAAAAAAAAAAAAAAAAAAAAAAAACACTTTAACTTTGAAAAAATAATCCAAATCTACATAAATTACTTAAAATGTTATTTTATAGTTCTCGGATCTTTACAAAACCTCGTCAGGATATACTAGGGGTGTCAAGGTATATTTTAAGCAAAAACTTAGAAAATTGATATTTTCGACATTTTTTGCCAAATTTACATACTAGGCGAGACATATTAATCCTGGACGATATATTTAACGCCCAACCCGCCCGTTCCCGCTCTTCGATGTCTTTTTCTAGTCAATTTTGTCCTTTTATTACTTCCGGTGTGAGCATTTTTTTTTTTTTTTTTTTTTTTTAACACACTTGACATTGTGAGTTTTTTTGGTTTTCGTCCCATGCTATTTCTATGGGATTTTTAGCTCCCCCCCCCTCTTTTTCTACATTCTAAAGTGCGGTGGTAAATTGTACCACCGCACTTTAGAATGTAGAAAACGAGGGGAAAAAAAGATAAAAACTCCATCACTTGACTGTCCAAGCTAATGTCTTTGTGCTACGCTATGCACATACACACACACACACACGGATATAGATATAATATAGTTTATATAAAAACAATATACATCTTTATATTGATATAAAGATACTATCAGCTTTTAACCCGTTTGTCAGATTTTATTGAAAAATGCTATTTCGGTTACACGCCAAAAAGTATCTTCATTTCTTATTTCATGTGCGGTGTGGTTTTATTTTTGTTTAATCCATCATGACGTTCAGATTAACAACTTTTATATCGCAATAATATTTTGGTACTATTTGTTTTTAAAGTCAGATATATGCACATATTTCTCAAATATAGATGTAAAAAAAGTTTTAAAATTTAATAAACAAAAATAACATTATAGTAATATATGTATATATATATATATATATATATAATTTTTCACTTTAAATTTTTCTTTCATAATCTTTCTTTTATATTTTTTTACTTTATATATTGTTTTTTATAAAATATTGTTTTCTGTTTTTTTTTTTTAATTACATTTCAATTTAATACATTTATGGGGTGAAAAAAATCTATGTATTAAATATAAAAAACTCATGGTAACGTAAAGATTTCGCATCTATGAGTGATTATTTTTAAAAATACATGTAACTTTTTTGTAAAATACATTTTACTTAATCATTAAAAGAGTTTTATATATATATACATATATACATAATTCTTTTAAGTTTTTATTGAAATGAAAAACTCTATCATCTTATTTGCAGAAATATGTGGGGAAATTAGTTTGAAAAAAGGAAGTAAAAATGTTTATATAATTATTTTTCTAAAGCTTACCTAGGAAAAAATGTTTCATTTCCTTAGAAACTAAATAAAAAGTGAAAATTTAAAGTTTTACAAGCTTCATTTAGCTTGTTTAAAGAAAATATTTGTTATGAAAAAAGTGAAAAAATAATTAAAGGGATTTTAAATAAAGTCATCAACTGTAAAGTAATTTTTATTTATAACTGGAAAAAATATATGTTATTTATTGCTGTTCTGTATTCTGATTTACATTTTTTTTTATCTGTTTAAATGAATAAAAAAAAGGGTAATTTATATTATGTTTGCTTTATATTATAAATTCAAAAATGTAACTAAATATATAACATATAAAATTTTAATAATTTTAAGAAATTGTTGTAAAATAAAGAAGCTTTCTTTTTTGAAAAAAAGTAGAAACTTATAAACACGTGAATTATTGGATTATTTTTTCCTTTACTGGTACACTTATTTAAATAGTGTAAATACAATGTACATAGTGTAAGTACATTGTACATAAACAATGTACTTAAATCTCCGACTCAAGTTGCATGAAACAATGGATTACAATGTTATTCTAACTTTAAATATATGTTATCTAACTTTAATCCATGAAATTTTAGGACATTATCACTTTCTTCTAAGTTCAATTAAAGAAAGTATTGGATTTGTTAAATTTTTCGACTTTCGGATTTCAGTGGATTTACACGTTTTGAGAGGTCTAGAACACGATTTGACCATTTTTAGAAAATGTCTGTTTGTATGTGTGACAAACATTTTGTGGCGATCGTATCTCAGGAATTACTACACAGAATTGCATATCATTTTATATGTAGATGCACATTGACCTAAGTTAGTGCCTATAAACTTTTAGTGTCGACTAGCCAACAGGTGGCGCTGCTATGCAGTGATTTCCACAATTTAAGGGAAGGCAATATTTCAGGAACTACTGCACAAAAATGCATATAAATTCGTGTACTGATGGAAATTAATATAAATTAGTACCTATCAACTGTGACAACCGCTCAACAAGCGAGGCTGCTTTACACCGACTTCCGCAATTTAATAAAAGTCCAACTCAGGAACTACTGCATGAAAATGGACATAAGTTTACTGTAGATACATCATGACAAATGTTAGTAACACCTGACAGATTTTTCTACAAATTGCTCAACAGTTGGCGCTGCTAGATAGCGATTTCTCTAGTTTAAGAAAAGACTGTATCTCAGGTTCTGGTGCGTATGACACTTGATGTGCGAGAAAGCAATTATGAGACATTATGCCAATTCAATTTGGACGTATATCTATCAATAGGTTGCGCTGCTATAGTGCAATTTTTCCCGACAAAGGGAATGCTATATTTCAACGTCTATGACATTTAACTGTACGAAATTTGATGTATTCGATAACCATTATGAAAATGCATTATTAAAACATTAGTTAAACTGCTTTTCTTTGGATATTTAGTGTTAGTTTTAAAATGAAAATCGTCTTCATTCATGAGGGTAGATGATTTTAATAAATAATAGTTTTTGTAAATTATTTGAACAGAGTGAGTTTGTATAGGAAAACATAGAAGAAATTCTTGTGGTGGCGACAACATACTAGTTTTTCGTTTATGTTTGATACATCTTGCGTAAGAAAATTATTTAAAAAATATTAAGTTATTTTGGTGTTGTCTGGAAAATAATAAAAATTTCCTTATCAAATATTTGTCATAAAAAGAAAAATAATGTATAGGATACTGAATCTTTCTACAAATAAAATAGATAAAATATGTTCAATTAACTATATCAAACTAGTGTAGATGATATACACAACGCTTCAGGCTTTCCCCCTGACTCTCCAACCTCCATATTTATATTATAATCTTCAAATTGTAATAAGTTATGCATTTTTTAAACATGATTGATTTTATAAATTTTGCAAAATAAAATTTATATATATATATATGTATATAAATATATACAGGGTGATCCAAAAGTCAGAGGAAAAAATAAAAAAAATTATTATTTAAAAAGTATTGACGTAATATTATGTGTTTTTCACCGAAATTCACAGAAAGAATTTTTTCAGGCAACAAAATATTTATGAAAATTAGTTTAAATTTCCTTCAGAAGCTGGCGCTATAATTGTAAATTTAAATTTTTAAAGAGGCGAAGTACATTCAACATTGTAACTAGGACTATAATTGCTTAATATAATGGCCTTCATTCACTAGAGAGATTGTCAGATGTGGCACATTAAAAATTCTCAAAAAACACTTCAGTTTTTGAAATATGGCGTCATTTGATCAGATAAATCTCCTTGAAATGCGAGAGGATGCTGCGAATACCGCGCGATATGTTGGTTAGAGATGGGATAAACAGTTATTTTTTAGTAATAGGTTACTTCGTTCCATACTACCCTTCGTAATAGGTTCTTGTAATATATTATTTTTATAACCCATTACTCATTAGTTTATTATTACTTTCTTCTATCTTCAATAGAAGAAAGTATTGGATTCGTAAAAATTTTCGATTTCGGGTTTTTGATGGATTTACACGTTTTGAGAGATGTAGAACACGATTTTACCATTTTTAGAAAATGTCTGTCTGTCTGTCTGTCTGTCTGTCTGTCTGTCTGTCTGTGTGTGTGTGTGTGACAAAATTTTGTGGCAACTGTATCTCTGGAACTACTGCACAGAATTTCATACAAATTGGTATGTAGTTGCACCTTGACATAAATTAGTGCCTATCAACTTTTGGTAAAAATCGTCTTACAGGTTGCGTTGCCATCCCGCTTTTTCTAAATTTTCAACAGGGTGATAAAGGCAAAAATTTTCAAGATGGGTATCTTTCGAAAGGTCTCGTCAGTACCTTTAAAACGAATGGTTGAACTATAAATCTGTGATAATTTAAAACAAAGTTATCGATTTTTTTACTTTTTACGAAAAAAAAACTTAGAAAAAAAAATGTTTTTTTCTTTTTTTCTCCCCTTAATTTTATCAAACTCCCACGGTTTCCGTGTTCTGACAAACTTAAACTAATTTTTGCTTTTTTCCCCTAATTTTGTCAAAGTCCTACGGTTTCCGTGTCTTGACAAACTTTAACATATTTTTGCATTTTTCCCCTAATTTTGTCAAAGTTCCACGGTTTCCGTGTTTTGACAAACTTTGACAAAATTTTGGGTAAAATGTGAAAATTATTCTAAATTTGTCAAAACACAGAAACCGTGGGACTTTGACAAAATTTGGGGGAAAATGCAAAAATTTGTTTAAGTTTGTCAGAACACGGAAACCGTGGGAGTTTGATAGAATTAAGGGGAGAGGGAAAAATTGAAAAAAAAAAAAAAAAGTTCGACTTTGGCAAAATTTTGGGTAAAATGTAAAAATTTGTTTAAGTCTCACTTTTTTTTTTTTTTTTTTCCTCTCCCCTTAATTCTATCAAACTCCCACGGTTTCCGTGTTCTGACAAACTTAAACTAATTTTTGCTTTTTTCCCCTAATTTTGTCAAAGTCCCACGGTTTCCGTGTTTTGACAAACTTAGAATAATTTTCATATTTTACCCAAAATTTTGTCCCACTTTTTTTTTTTTTTTTTTTTTTTTTTTTAATTATTGTTGCTGAGTGAATTTGTATAGGAAAAGATAGAAGAAAGTCATGTGGTGGCCACAACATACTAGTATGGCTAATGTCTTTGTAATCCTTTCAGGATATACAATATATACATGTGTCTTGCATAGTGGATGCGGTTCATGTTCTTGAGTTCCAATGATTTCGAAAAGTAATCTTCAATTTATTTAACGCTAGAATTTCTGAAAAAAAAAAAATATATATATATATATATATATGAAATTGTGGTGGAGTCAAAGTTTTATACAATTGTTCGTCCCAGTTGTATAAGCATAATATTCTGTTAAATGAATTTTTTAAACACGAAAATAGAATATTTCAAATAATATGAAGTAACACGTACATTTTCTGTAAAACTAGTTAGCATAGGTGGACTCTGTTCAGTTCCCCATCATATTTATGTTCTCATAAATTTCTAGTGCGAGGCATATTATGATCATGTTAAAAGAAATGAATTTGACCAAAGCTTGACACAGTGACAGAATGAAATCCCCGCCTAATAGGCTATCCACCTTTTTCTTCGATATATTTATCTTATTCTTATCTATTAATTTATTTTATCAGGGTCAATTCTGTTGTTTAGTTTTCATGCTACTATTTCCAATGCAATAATCCTCAAAATTCCTATTTATATGAAAAATGTTCAATTTCGCTATGTTGATAAAACCTTAAATTACGAATAACTTACGAAATTTTCCTATTAGAATACTTCTAGTCTATCATGTTCAAACAAGTATCATAAATATCATTTTGAAGTTGTCTGATATATTTATGATCCTCAAAATGTACGTTTATGCTCAATTTTGCCCTATTCTGCCATGTTAAATAAATCGTAAATTCCAAATAACTTACGAATTTTTTTAATTGGAAAATTCATAGTCAATAATATTCATGCCAGTGTCCTAAGTAATATTTCAAAAGTGGTCTGACATCATTACGATGAAAATATTCTTCAAAATTGACGTTTATGTGAAATTTTGCCCTAATCTGCCATGTTAAGAAATTCGTAAATTCCAAGTAGCTTGCGAAACTTTCAAAGTAGCATGTTTGGAGTTAGAGATGTTCATTCCGAATTCAAAACTGATATTTTAAAACTGTCCTGACAGCTTTACAGATAAAATTTTTACTTAATGGACGTTTAAGCAAAATTTTGCCCTATTCTCCCATGTTAAGAAAATCATAAATTTATAATAACTTACGAAGTTTCTTAATTTGAATGTTGCAAACGAATAGGGCTCTTCCCAGTGTCGAAAATAATATTTTTAAACTGATCTGAATTCTCTGCGACAATTTGTTCTAAGATATCGTGTACACAGACTAACAAACTTACTAACGGACTTACTAATGAACTAACAATCTAACAGACACCCTACAGACGGACACCATACATATTTTGTCATTTTCGGATTCCTCACACCTGAAAACGAGTAAAAAAATAAAGAATCTGAGATCGAAAATGTTCACGATTACCTAAGTTCCCCAAACCTATAGTATGATGGAGAACTAAAAGAACCCACATATTAAAAGCCATATAATTAAGGAATAATTAAATAATAATAACAAATCTTTAAAAAAGATCTTTAAGACATCCCAAATTTTAAACTACTGAGTAATTGTCTCTTTTGATTTTCCGAAAAACTTGAACATCCCAGATTGACAAGAAAATTAATATTTTTCAATCATACTTATCAAACCCTCAATTTGAATATGTTTACTTAAATTAGAAACACTTGTTTTAAATTATAAACTTTGTTTTGAAAAACTGCATAAAATGATTTGTTTTCTCGGACACTTAATTTTAACACACTACCATAATTCACTATTCTTAATACCTTTACTCATTTTAAATAATTAAAAATTGTCTCGAGAAAAAGAATCAGATAAAAAATAAATAAATAAATAAATCCGTTTTCTTATCAATTTATTCTTGTTTAAACCACAATAAATAAATTCTCAGCAACACTATCATTATGCGAAATGCGATTAAGCATTTTCAATTCCATCTGCTATATATGCAATTTCAAATATAAACAAACACCCTCCGTCCTTTCTTTTCCTTTACCAGCCATTCTTTCTATTAAACATTCCATCATAACCCCAAACTAAACCACCTCCTCGAATTATTCGAGCAGGTGTTGACTAAACGCAAAGCGTTATCCCATTCTCCATCTTCATGACGAAATAATTAACATGTAAGAATCACCCCATGATCACCAATCTCATCCAGACAATACTATTTCGTTAAACTGTGGTATTAAAATAGCTTCCACGTTAAATGTCACGAGCTACACAATACTAATATTAAACTAAACTAATACACAATAATGTTCAGTTTCGAACTAATACTTCGAATAAAATATTAGAAAGATGTAAAATAATCAAAGCATTTACTTATTTCGAAAGAATATTTGAATCACGAAGAATATTTGTTATCTACAAAGTAACAGTAGTATGTTCTCGTTACTGAGATGTTATACGAGTATTCTTCGACTCGAAGTAACGAATCGGTATTTTTTAATTCGACGAGCAGAGTTGGAGCATTTTTGCGGGAAGTCTGATTTATGAGAAATATGTTACTTTTTCGTTACATGCGGTAATGCTGGAATTATCAGATTCTGAAAGGCGAGTGTTTTATTTGTTACTCGCATGATGTGATTCGATCTAGTTGTTTACGTATGATTTCGATTTTGCTAGTCGCGATATTTATAGTTTGTTTTTGTAAATTCATTATGGGAAAGGGAGTTTTAAACTCGTTACTTGTATAATGCTGTATCATATAAGTTGTTCTTGTATGATTTAAATGGCGTTTGCAATTTTGTCCTAGAACAAGGAAAAAAAAGTAAATTTTCGAGGGTTTTTTTTTCCCCCCTAAAAATATGATTTCAGAAGTACGTTCATTTACTTAAAAGAAAATAAAGAAAAATCAGTGTTATTATTATAATATTACATTTTTTATAACAGGCATTTTTCTTTTTTTTTCTTTTTTCTTTTATTTTTTTTTTGCGCGCTGAGAGGTAAGATGGAAGTGTTATTTATTTAATATGATCATTTCTGTAATATATTACAATGCTAATAGGTTCTTATGTAATAACTGTATTATTTATTTTATTATGTGAAATAACGCCCATCTCTAATGTTGGTGAGAAACGTATCTAATATTTTTCCTACTCATATACGAGTATATATATGAGAAAAAAAAAGAAAGCGTATATTCAAGGAGATAAAGAAGCAATCCTCACCCCCCCCACCCCCACCCCAAATGTACCAATGTTTTTTGTGATTACATACAATCTTTTTTGAAAAAACACATGTTGGCATTAGGGTACATAAACATTGTACCCGATCAGAAATGATTTTTTTAGGGGGCACGAAGGGTGAGGGAAGGAATACGCGCGCGCAGCGCGTGTATCCCTTCAGTTGTGCGCGCACAGGAAGAAATAACATCGAGTAATATCCCCATGGATGAATAACCTCATAGGAAGAAATAACATGGAGTAATATCTGGTGACCTGGGGCCCATGGCATCACCCAAACTAGCACGCCCTGTCAAGAAAGCAATGGAGACCGGGAACCGATATAGCGCAGGCGAGACCGAAAAGCGAGGTTTTAAGCGATTTCAATGGCATTTTTCTAGTGTTTATTTACAAAGCAATTTAAAATATAGTGACAGATTTTATTATTATTACTAGCTGGCTTCGCCCGCTAGCGGGTCAGTATTTTCAAATGAATCACTAAAAATAATGAATCACTAACAGAAACTTTTAGTGTTAAGAAAAGAAATTAAAAAAATATATCATTTCTGATTGGGTAAAAAGTCGGGCCGGGTCCCCACGCGCTGCGCGCGCGTATTCCTTCCCTGACCCTACGTGCCCCCTAAAAAAAATCATTTCTGATCGGGTAAAAACTCGCACCGGGTCCCCACTGCCTTCGGCAGCGCAGTACCGTGTGCGCTGCGCGCGCACAACTGGAGGGATACACGAGCTGCGCGCGCGTATTCCTTCCCTCACCCTTCGTGCCCCCTAAAAAAAAATCATTTCTGATCGGGTAAAAACTCGCACCGGTTCCCCACTGCTTTCGGCACCGCAGTCCCGTGCGCGCTGCGCGCGCGTATTCCTTCCCTGAGCCTTCTTGCCCCCTAAAAAAAAAAATCATTTCTGATCGGGAAAAAACTCGCACCGGGTCCCCACTGCCTTCGGCAGCGCAGTCGCGTGCGCGCTACGCGCGCACAACTTAAGGGATACGCGCGCGGTTTACGCCTATTTCTTCTCCACTCTTTCAGGCCCTCTTAATTAACCTACGTATACCAATTTTGAACGATCTAACTCATTTGGCTGAGATGTAAAAGAAAACGTAATCAGGACACCTCAAAACGTGTAAATGTGGTGAAAACTTTCGATAATTTAAAAGAACTTTAAAATATCTTTCGAATGATGTATTAAAAATAATTGAATCATAATTAGAAATTGAAATATTGAAATTTGAAAATATTACAGCGCCATCTGGCGGTACAAATATCTGTATTCCACTGTTTGATTCCAATTTAAAAAAGCTTTCTAATGATGTCTTACTTATGAAATTATTTTA
Source organism: Salticus scenicus (assembly GCA_963930645.1). Taxonomy (NCBI): domain Eukaryota; kingdom Metazoa; phylum Arthropoda; class Arachnida; order Araneae; family Salticidae; genus Salticus; species Salticus scenicus. Next base: position 251,451,730 of record OZ005650.1, read on the forward strand.
ATTAGTAGCTGAGATACAAAAGAAAACTAATTCAGGATACCTCAAAACGTGTAAATCTGGTGAAAACTTTCGATAATTTAAAAGAACTTTAAAATATCTTTCGAATGATGTATTAAAAATAATTTAATCATAATTAGAAATTGAAATATTGAAATTTGAAAATATTACAGCGCCATCTGTCGGTAGAAATTTCTGTACTCCACTGTTCGATTCCAAATCAAAAAAGCTTTCTAATGATGTATTACTTATGAAATTATTAAAATTAGTATCTGAGATACAAAAGAAAACTCATTCGGGACACCTCAAAACGTGTAAATCTGGTGAAAACTTTCGATAATATAAGAGAACTTAAAAATATCTTTCGAATTAAGTATTAAAAATAATTTAATCATAATTAGAAATTGTAATATTGAAATTTGAAAATATTACAACGCCATAAAAGAAAACTGATTCAGGAGACCTCAAAACGTGTAATTCTGGTGAAAACTTTCGATAATTTAAAAGAACTTTAAAATATCTTTCGAATGATGTATTAAAAATAATTTAATCATAATTAGAAATTGAAATATTGAAATTTGAAAATATTACAGCGCCATAAAAGAACACTGATTCAGGAGACCTCAAAACGTGTAAATCTGTTGAAAACTTTGAATTATGTAAAAGAACTTTAAAATATCCTTCGTATGATGTATAAAAAATAAATTAATCGTAATTAGAAATTGAAATGCGTGTATTATATTATTGCAAAAATGTCCGGCGTGTAAAGATAAAATTTAATTTGCAATTAAAATGTAAATCTTTTGTTTATTGACCAAAATCGATGAAATTTGAAATGCAAGTTTGTTTTGTGGTGTAAATATTATATACTAAATAAAATGTGTAAAATTTGAAAAATTGAAGAAAATAGAAATTTGCAATTTTTAATCGCAGTACGAAACACGTGACTTCATTAAATACCAGATGTGTTTCCGTTGAAGAATGCTGTAGACGAACAGTCTGCAAAGCTAATATTCTTGTGATTTGTTGCCAATATTTTTTTATAGTTTAGTTAATTTTAAAAAATCTAATTGTCCGATCGATAAGCCGTTTAAACCATCGGTTTAAGAAAAAAAAGCCCTTTCCAATGGTATCTTGTTTGTAACAATACGACTGATATTTCTAATTTATTTTCCACCTTTTCCGTAAAAATGTCGCTTTTTAAGCATTTAATAAGCATTTAATCATGAATTCTGGGTCATTTTTCGTTAGACAATGGTCGACATTTTAATTAATATCTCCGCTAATTAGGGTCGCATCGTTTAGCAAATTAGATAACCGAGATCTGCGATAAATTCTCTGTCCGACGGTACCTGTTCGAAGTCCGTTCGACCTTTAGCGGCGGAGCCTTAGCTGCGTCAAGCCGTTTCTCACAGACACAGAGACAGACAGACACACACACACACGCGTACAGATTTTAATAATATAGGAGATTTGTAACAATACGACTGATATTTCTAATTTATTTTCCACCTTTTCCGTAAAAATGTCGCTTTTTAAGCATTTAATAAGCATTTAATCATGAATTCTGGGTCATTTTTCGTTAGACAATGGTCGACATTTTAATTAATATCTCCGCTAATTAGGGTCGCATCGTTTAGCAAATTAGATAACCCAGATCTGCGATAAATTCTCTGTCCGACGGTACCTGTTCGAAGTCCGTGCGACCGTTAGCGGCGGAGCCTTAGTTGCGTCAAGCCGTTTCTCACAGACACACAGACAGACAGACACACACACACACGCGTACAGATTTTAATAATATAGGAGATTATTATTATTATTATTATTATTATCTGAAATTTCCTTTAAATATAATGACTAGTGAAGCCAGCAAAGAATCCTAGTAAATAAATAATTAGATTTGAATCTATTTATTTTGGATCATTTGCTTGTGGGGGATTTTAATGTAGATATTAATTCGTAAAACAGTAAAGAATACAGCAAAAGATTCAAAATATGGACATTAATTAAAGGATTAATTCAAAATACTATACAACGAGAGGCCGTTTGACACTATCTTTTTCAATTAAGGTATACGAAGGGTGATTTATACGAATGTGCACATTTATCACATGTTTTTATATGAAAGAAGAGAAAAAAATAAAAGTACATATATAATATATAATACATATATATATATATATATATATATATATATATCTTCTCATATTAAATTAAAAATGTTTTAAACAAAATCTTTCTCAATAATTAAAAATGCTGTTATTTTCTTTTCATCTTTATATTAGTGATGGTTAATAACCATTTATAACAGTTTCTAGTGTTTATAAAGTTTTTACAAAAGAAACATTTTAGATCTGTTAAAAATTAGTATATTTTGGCCATCACAAAACTTTCTTCTATATTTTCCCCTGCAAATTCACACAGTGCAAATTGTTTATTATTTCTTTCCATTAAGAATACCGAGATTTCCATTTCAGAAGGTATTACACTATAATGCCCATGTCAAACGGAATGATTTTTTTACAGTGGAGATGACATCCTTTCCGTTCTCGGAAAAAATTAAAGTATAGGACCGCCACATCTCTACCGATATGCGCCCATACTGATTAACAATAATGTCTCATAATGGCCTCTTCACATACCAAGTTTTATTTGTTTATACGCTATAGAATGTGAGATATAGCCTTCCCTGAAATTGTGGAAATCACTCTATTACAGCACCACTTTTTGAACAATTGGCACCAAAAGTTGGTAGACACTAACTTATGTCGAGGTGAATCTACATATAAATTTATATGCAATTTTGTGTAGTAGTTCCTGAAATATTGTCTTCTCTGAAATTGCTGAAATCGTTGTGTTGATTCATGGGAAGCGGTAAAGGCGACAGCCGATCAGAAGTAGACAGTCATGTGACCAGAAAGTGAAACAAAACTCATTCTTTTTCTTTTTTTATTATTGATTCTGTTTTTCTCTCGGAACTATTGGAAAAAACTGAAGTAACATTATTCTTGAATTGACATTCTAATATTCAGGCTGCATTCGTACAGCCAAGTAATCCATTAATTGTTATATTATTAAAACAATAAGTATTCTTCTGTTTATTCTTTATCATTCATTCAAGGCATAAAAAAAAATGCCTTTATACGTATTCTGAATGTTTAAACCTGTGCTAAAGTTTGTGAAAGATTCTGTTTTCATTCATAAAATTCTGATAGAAAATCTCTGATTAAAATCAACTATAGAAAGTAATCGGATTTCATCTTTATTGACTTGCCTAAAATGTTTTTTCAAGCGACCAGAGGAAATGCAGGAGAGAGGTGAGTTAGCTTTTCTTAATATTATGCATGCTAAAACTTAGTTTCGTTTGAGTAAAATGTTTTTGATGCAGGTCAATTCTTTATGCATTAGTCTAGTTATAATTAATCAACATGAGTTTTTGGTCCGTCCTAGAGCCATGAGTCTATCGATGATTTATATAGATATATATAAAAAAAAAAAAACTATATATATTTAATCTGTATTTGATATTCTTATTCTTATTCGTAATCATTTATTCTTAAAATGATTTATTTTTGTTCTTGAATGTTTGTTCTGTAATTCGAAGGCCTATAGTTATGTGTATTTAAACTTATATATTCTAAAATGCCGAAATTATCTAAGCAAGTTTTATTATTTGAAAATTTATGTAAGGAAATCGATAGTTTTAGAGATAGAGTAAAGGGGTGTAGTAAAGATGAACAATCTAAGGTTAAATTATTAAAAAACAAAGTTCAATCGTATGATCATGAAATCGCGGAAATATTTAAAAATTTATCCGCTAAAGAGAATGAGGATTATATGGATATGTATTTGAGATATAAGGGAGGGGTTTTTGATTTATTGGTGGAGTTAGAGGACAAAACAGAAGTAAATGCGTGCGATTCAGATACTCACGCGGAAAATAAAGATGAGAAAAATGGTAAATCGTCTCTTATTAAATTACCTAAATTTGATCTTCCAAAATTTTTTGGTGAAACCGAAAATTGGATTTCTTTTAAAGAAATTTTTAATTCGACAATTCTACAAAATAATCAATTATCCAAAATTGAAAAATTGCAATATTTACATTCTTCAGTGCGCGGAAACGCAGCTAAATTAATTCGAGGATTCGCTCTAAAAGAGGAAAATTTAGATCAATGTTGGGAAATATTAAATGAAAGATATGAAAATAAGAGACAATTAGCATTGAGTCAAATTAACAAAATATTTTCTATGAAAATTGTAAAAGCAAACAATGCTAAAACTTTACTTGAGTTATTAGATACTTGTAACGAAGCCGTCAGAAACTTAAAAACTTTGGGTTTAGATTCTAATGCGTTAAGCGACTTAATTATAATAAAATTCATGATGGGGAAATTGGATGAATCGTTAAAACAGAGATGGGAATTAATGTTGGATAGTGATAAATTGCCGGATCTTGATCTTTTTAGGAAATTCGTTGAGCGCGAAGCGCGCGGTGTTGAAGAGATAAAATGTAAACAAGACGTAAAATTCACTAATTCGAAGAAATCAAACGTATTGAGTACAATTGTAAAAAAGGAAAATACGTGCATTCTTTGTAATGAGCGTCACGCGCTATTTAAATGTCCGACATTTAATTCAAAACCGGTTAAAGAAAGATGGAAATTTGTTGAATTAAATAAGTTATGTCAAAATTGCTTACGCCAAAATCATAGGCTGGAGAATTGTAGGATAAACATTAATTGTAAAAATTGTGCAGAAAATCACCATACGCTATTGCATGTTTATAGTAGAAATATAAATTCTGAAAGGGCGAATCATGTATCGCCAGACATTTCAGTTTCTAATAGTGCTCAGTTTTATTCTAGTAATGTTTTGTTATCTACAGCACTAATTAAGGTTAAATCGAATAAAGGAAAAATTGTGCATTGTAAAGCCTTGATAGATAATGCTAGTCAAAATTCATTAATTACTAAGGAATGTGCTAAGCGACTAAATTTGCCCTTACGGAGCACGTCGCATAGGATAATAGGGATTAATTGCGTTTTAGCAGAAACTGCTCTCAACGAAACAGAATTTAAATTCACTCCGCATTTTTCGTCAGAGTCATTTTCAGTCAGCGCTTTTATAATTGATAAGGTTACCTCACCTCTCCCTAATTTCCAACTACCGCAACATGATTGGCCACACATAAAGGGATTACAACTAGCGGATCCCAATTATGACGTTAGTGGTCCAATCGATATTCTTCTTGGGGCAGAAATAGCCGCCTCAATCTGCAATGGCAGTCCAATTCAAGGGCCAGCAGGAGCTCCTACAGCATTCCCCACAAAGCTGGGTTACCTCCTTTCAGGACGAATAAACAGTTTTCAATGTACAAATATCAGTTTAACATGCCATATGACTATTGATGATGATATCAACAACATTTTAAAACAATTTTTTGATACAGAATCAATTCCAAATGTAGAATCAAAAAAGATAGAAAATGATCCTGTGGAAAATATTTATGTGAACACAACTAAAAGAAATAGTCAGGGAAGATATGTCGTTCATCTACCGTTTAAGCCAGATAAGGCACTAGGTGACAGTAAGTCAGGTGCTATTTCAAGATTTCTTTCCATTGAAAATAAAATTAAAAAGAACCCACAATTAAAGAGGGAGTATTCGAATTTCATGAACGAATATATAAATGTAGGTCATATGACAAAATTAAATCTAGCTGAAATTAATGAAACGCCACATTATTATTTACCGCATCATGCGGTGGTAAATGAAAACTCTGAAACAACAAAATTACGTATAGTATTTGACGCCTCGTTTAAAACAGCAAATAACAAATCTTTAAATGACATTTTATATATTGGTCCTAAACTACAGTCAAATATTTTTGACAATTTAGTAAAATTTCGAGCCAACCCTGTAGCGTTCAGTGCAGACATAGCTAAAATGTATCGGCAAATCTTAATTGAAAGGAAACATAGAATCTACCAAAGAATTGTTTGGAGAGAATCTCCCTATGACCAATTATCCTTTTACGAATTGAATACTGTCACCTACGGAACAGCTTGTGCACCCTATTTAGCGTTACGCACCCTTAAGCAATTATGTGAGGATGAGGGACAAAATTTTCCATTGGCAGCAGAAATTGCCAAGGAGAATTTTTACATCGACGACTTATTGTCAGGGGCACAATCACTTCAATTAGCAAAAGATAGAATAATGGAGCTGCAGGCTCTAATGCAAGCTGGAGGTTTTAAACTTAGGAAATGGGCTTGTAGCCATCCAGAAGCGCTCTCTGATATTCCAGAGGAAGATAAGGCTAATTCGGTCATTCATTTTTTTGAGGATAAAGAAAAAATAAATCAAAGAGTACTAGGAATGTTCTGGGATTTAAGTGAAGATACTCTTCAAGTTAGAACCTTAGCTGATCAACAAATTAATACGAAAAGACAGTTGCTCTCCGTAATTGCGCAAATTTATGATCCCCTCGGAATTATTTCGCCATCTACAATAACCTTAAAACTCATTCTACAAAAATTGTGGAAGTTGCAATCAACGTGGGATGAGCCTATACCTCCAGATATTTTGCAAGAATGGAAAACTTTTTATAATGAAATTAATGAGTTTAAATCTATGTCCATTCCACGCTATGTAGGTTCAAATACTAAAGATTGTACAGTTGAACTGCATGGCTTTTGTGATGCCTCTCCGAGGGCATATGCGGCAGTCGCATATTTAAAGATCATAACAAACACGATTCAGGTATATCTAATTGCTGCTAAAACTAGAGTCGCACCCATAAAAGTACTCACTTTACCGAAATTAGAATTGTGTGGGGCTGTACTCGTAGCTGAGTTAATTTGCAATATTCAAAAATCCCTTAAATTTACTCATTCGACATACTGGTATACTGACTCTTCTATTGTATTAAACTGGATAAATAACCCTTCAAACAAAGGAAATAGTTTCGTGGACCATAGAGCTACCAAAATCAGAGCTCTTACTCAATTAGAATTTTGGAGACATATCCCAGGAAAAGAAAACCCGGCCGATTGTGCCACACGCGGATTGTCCCCGGCTAAGTTGAAAGCTAGAACTGAGTGGTGGGAAGGGCCAAAATGGCTCCATAGTTTTGAGCTACCACCAATGTGCACATTACATTCAGTTTCCGTTCAGAAACAAACTCATCAACATTCGACAGATTCAAGTTCTAAGCCTACACTTTCTAATAACACTTTCATATCACATATCACGAAATACTCTAACTATCTAAAACGTTTAAGAATTCTAGCTTATGTTTTGAGATTTATCAATAAAATTAAAACCAAATCAAAGGAAAGTAGTCCTTTAAAGGCCATAGAGCTAAATCAAGCGGAAATGTGGCTTGTAAAAGTTATTCAAAATGCAGAATTTAGTGATGAAATTGCCTTACTAAGGAAAGGCAAACTTTTAAAACCTTCACACCATCTATTCTGTCTTGATCCTTTTCTGGATGAAGCAGGCATTCTTCGTGTTGGAGGACGCCTGCGGAACCACCCATCCTTACGATTTCAAGAAAAACACCCCATATTACTTCCCAAAGCAAATCACGTTACTTCCTTGATAATAACATATTATCGTAACTTAAGCTCCCATGCTGGTCCCAATTTAGTACTTTCACTCCTTAGAAACAAATTTTGGATTCCCCACGGACGCTCCACCGTAAAATCAGTATTAAGACAGTGTATACTCTGTTTTCGACTGTCAGCTAAGCCAATAATTCCAAAGATGGGGGATCTACCCTCAGAAAGAATCACACCCATTCGGCCTTTTTCGAAGGTTGGTGTCGATTTCGCGGGACCAGTAATGACAAAATGTCAACATAAACGAAAAGCGACAACCTTTAAATCATATATTGCCCTTTTCATCTGTATGGCTACAAAGGCAGTGCATCTTGAATGTGTTTCAAATCTTTCTACAGAAGCCTTTCTCGCAGCCTTGAAACGCTTCATAGGTAGGCGTGGATACCCCTCTGACATATTTTCGGACAATGGCAGAAATTTTGTCGGAGCCCATTCTTACCTAAAACAGCTATTTTCTTTATTCAAAGAAGAAAAATTACAAAATTTTGCTTCCCAACACCAAATAACCTGGCACTTTATTCCCCCGTATGCTCCAAATTTTGGGGGACTCTGGGAAGCGTCGATAAAATTAGCCAAACATCATTTGGTAAAAATCACACAAGGCGCAATTTTAAATTTTGAGGAACTGTCCACTCTTCTATGTCAAATAGAGGCTGTTATAAATTCGCGGCCTCTAACACCATTGTCCAATGCTCCTAATGATATCGCAGCTTTAACACCAGGACATTTCTTGATTGGAACTGCATTATTAGAATTGCCAGACCTACCATTAACAAACAATTCTCTTAGTCTTTCTTCTAGGTATAAGCTCTTATTGCAGATGAAGGAAACGTTTTGGAAGAGGTGGAAAGCACAATACCTGCCAACATTGCTGTATAGATCCAAAAGAACCAACAACCACCGTCACAACTTTTCTCCAGGGGAACTCGTCATCCTGAAAAATAAAGTATCACCTCCACTCCATTGGGATCTCGCCAGAATCATCAAGTTGATTCCCGGACCTGACGGAATCGCCAGGGTCCTGCAACTTAAAACCTCTTCTGCTGGAATTCTGATTCGACCGGTTACGCAGGTGATCCCTTTTCCAAGTATTTCGACTCCTGCTCCGGTGCCTTCCCGCCCCGCCCAGCCTGTTGATTCATGGGAAGCGGTAAAGGCGACAGCCGATCAGAAGTAGACAGTCATGTGACCAGAAAGTGAAACAAAACTCATTCTTTTTCTTTTTTTATTATTGATTCTGTTTTTCTCTCGGAACTATTGGAAAAAACTGAAGTAACATTATTCTTGAATTGACATTCTAATATTCAGGCTGCATTCGTACAGCCAAGTAATCCATTAATTGTTATATTATTAAAACAATAAGTATTCTTCTGTTTATTCTTTATCATTCATTCAAGGCATAAAAAAAAATGCCTTTATACGTATTCTGAATGTTTAAACCTGTGCTAAAGTTTGTGAAAGATTCTGTTTTCATTCATAAAATTCTGAAAGAAAATCTCTGATTAAAATCAACTATAGAAAGTAATCGGATTTCATCTTTATTGACTTGCCTAAAATGTTTTTTCAAGCGACCAGAGGAAATGCAGGAGAGAGGTGAGTTAGCTTTTCTTAATATTATGCATGCTAAAACTTAGTTTCGTTTGAGTAAAATGTTTTTGATGCAGGTCAATTCTTTATGCATTAGTCTAGTTATAATTAATCAACACGTTGTATAGCAGGACTATTTAGCGGTTGGCACCAAAAGTGGACAGACACTATTGTATGTTGAGGTGCATCTACATATAAATTTGTATGCAATTCTGCGCAGTAGATCTTAAGATATAGCCTTTCCTGAAACTGCAGAAATCGTTGTATAGCCACAACAACAGTGGTGAGATTATCGCCAAATTTCGATATGAAATAATTTATGTCAAGGTGCATCGACACGTAAATTTATATGCAATTCTGTGCAGTAGTTTCTGAGATTTAGTCACCAAAAGTTTAGTCCAGAGATTTAGTCACCAAAGGCAGACGGACAAATATTTTCTAGCAATAGTGGAATCGTGTTCGGGATCTCTAAAAACGTAATTTTCCGAATTCAATACTTTATTCTAAAGAATATAGAAGAAAATAAAATAAAAATACGATCCTTATACTTTTTATGAATATTATCTTCAGCGTAAATTCATAAATATCGTCGCTTACAGAATGTATACAAAGAAATCCTGGCATAACTTACAGGAACTGTATACACTGATGGAAAAAAAAAATCCCAACACCAAGAAAAAATTATTGTACAGTAATGAAATTTCAGCAATACATTTGTCTAGGTAACATATTTAATTGATTAAAGTTTCAAGATCACAGGTAGAGCCATTGGCGAGAAGAGCCATTTCAAATGTGAAATGTTGGTATATTAGTAACCGGTGTAACCGCCAGAATTTTGAGTGCAAGCATGCAAACATGCATGCATTGTGTCGTACAGGTGTCGGATATCAGTTTGTGGGATGGAGTTCCATGCCTGTTGCACTTGGGCGGTCAATGCAGGGACGGTTAATGCTGGTTGTGGATGACGCTGGAGTTGTCGTCCAATGATGGCCCATACGTGCTCGATTGGAGAAAGATCTGGTGATCTAGCAGGCCAAGGCAACATGTCGACACTCTGTAGAGCATGTTGGGTTACAACAGCGGTATGAGGGCGAGTGTTATCCTGTTGGAAAACACCCCTTGAATGCTGTTCATGAATGGCAGCACAACAGGTTGTATCACTAGACTGACGTACAAATTTGCAGTCAAGGTGCGTGGGATAACCACGAGAGTGCTCCTGCTGTCATACGAAATTGCTCCCCAAATAATAACTCCAGGAGTAGGCCCTGTGTGTCTAGGCCGCAGACAGTTCGCTAGCAGGCGTTCACCTGGCCTCCTTCTAACCAACACACGGCTATCACTGCGACTAAGGCAGAACCGGCTTTCATCAGAAAACACAACAGATCTCCACTCCGTCCTCCAATGAGCTCTAGCTTGACACCACTCACGTCGCAAACGGCAGTGGTTTGGAGTCAGTGGAATGCACGCTACAGGGCGTCTGGCTCGGAGCTGTCCTTGAAGTAACCGATTTGTAACAGTTCGTTGTGTCACTGTGGTGCCAACTGCAGCTCAAATTTCAGCTGCAGACGCAGTACGATTAGCCACAGTCATACGCCGAACACGGCGGTCTTCCCTCTCAGTAGTGCCACGTAGCCGCCCGAAACCCGGTCTCCTTGAGGCAGTACCTTCCCTTGACCACTGCTGCCAACACTCATGCACAGTGGATACATTCCTGCCAAGTCTTTCTGCAATATCGCGGAAAGAAAACCCACCCTCTCGTAGCCCTACTACACGACCTCGTTCAAACTCAGTGAGCTGTTGATAATGGCTTCTTCGTCTTCTTAGAGGCATCCTTGTCTAACATTAACCCACTACGTCAAATCTCAACTGTGAATAACGATCACGAACCTTACAGCGCTTATTTAAAGCAAACCTCATTTGCATGTTCATAGTGTTGCTACGAGCGCCACACTTATGCGCGTAGCTCGAAATTTGAATCGACGACATCTTTCAGATGTATAAACACGCCTACCAAATTTCGTTTATCTAGCACAGCTCCTTCCTGGTGTTGGGATTTTTTTTTTTCCATCAGTGTATATGCACATCCAAAAAAGTTAATTTTATTTTAAAGAGATAAAGCACTTAGTGTAAACGGACTTTTGAAGACTTAGGGTGATTTACCTGTTATATTCTTTTATATTCAATAGAAGAAATTGTTGGATCTGTGTAAATTTTCAACTTCCAGTTTTGTATGTATCAAGAATAAGATTTGACTTTAAAAAAATATCTCTCTGTTATATATATATATATGTATATATATATATATATATATATATATAAAACTTTTGTGGTGACTGTATCTCCGGAACTACTGCACAGAATTGCATATAAATTTATATATTGACACACCTTGGCACAATTTAGAGTATGTCATCTTTTTGTGGCAATCACTCAACAGGTGGCGCTGCTATATTGCGATTTTCCCAATTTTAGGAAAGGCTATTTCTCAGGTTCTATTGCGTATAACTAAACAAATCTTCATGTGGGAAAATGCAATTTTGAAACATTATGCTGATTCAATATAGGTGCTTATCGGCCGATATTTGACGCTGCTATACTTCAATTCTCGAGAACGGGAATGATGCCATATGCACTGTAAAACTTTACATACTTCCGTGGGACACGGATATTTTGTGCAATACTTCCGTAAGATGAAAATCTTCTGCATTCATAATTGAAAAAAAAGTAATGAATAATTTTCACTGCATGAATTCGTTTGAGGATATATAGAAAAAAAAATTCAGATGGCTACAATTTACGAGATTTTTATTGGGCTGCGGTAGTCTGGTCAGTAAGAGCAGCGAGTTTGTGATCGAAAGCTTGCGGGTTCGATTCTCGAGCCGGCCGATGACCGTCGTGTACGCTAATGGCGACTGGTGCATGTTGAATTTCGTCATAGTCGCAAATTCTTCCAATTTCCCATTAAAAATTATACCTCTGGGGATAACGGAACATGGGTTTAACTCGGCCTTGATCCGGATCAAAATTCGAGTTCATTCTTGCTGGTGCTGCCATCTTTTGTCAGCTTCTGGAGTTAAGTCGTTGTTCTTCCCTGGTGGAGCTCCTCAGTAAAACGGAAGGCGCACCACTCCTGCCTTAATCCGGATAGTTCCACTACCGGGGCTCAGAATTTCCGAGTGGCATAAGAAACAACAACAACAACAGTTTTTTAGTTTGTTTTATATCATATTGCAATATAACAGTAGACATAAAAATATCTATTAGCTTATATAACATAAGACATATTAAAAAGTATCATAAATAATTGACTAAATTTAAAGATCTCTATACTAATTTACAATGCCTATGATTTATTCAACTTAATACTTATACAAATACTGATATATCCCATAATACTACGCGTAGCATTTGCAATAATAAGTAAGTCGCAGCGAATCTTTATAATATATGGAAATTTCCTTTCTATGTTGATGTTTTACTATTTTTAAAATATGCCTTAAAATATCATTCATCTAAATTTATTTGTGTATCTCTTTAAGCAGAACTGTAAATATTACGTAGAGAAACAGACGTATTAAATAATTCTTGAAAATCTGTTTCAGTTTTGAAGCAGTAATAAATATTTAATAAAGTAAGAGTATGGGTTGTCATATTTATAGTAAGGCAACCAGGGAAAAAATAACTAGCAGGCTAAAATTATGTAAAGAAATTACTTTAAAAATGCATCAAAATTGAGATTATAAAATATTTCCTTTATGTTAAAAAAATACGAAGAGTTTGTGAACCTGTCCAAGTTTACCAGCCCAAGAGAACGTTTATCACACCAGCAAGAATATGTTAAAATACTCATTACCTTTATTTAAAACAAAAATCGATGTATTCCTATTAAGAAATATTTTCAATGTTTGTACAAGACAAAGCCAATTTTACTTTAAGAGATTGCATTCTACTTTCTTTTGTATGTTTTCATTAAGTCCCTGGTCGGAAGCAAGCACAGGATTTTTTTTTTGTTCTGAAATTACTGTGAAAAAGTGAAATCCAATTTCATGAAACAACTATCTTGAAAAACCGTTGTGTAATTACCAATTTCGAGTAAATAGATTTTTTTTTGTTATTTTATTTGTTTATTTATTTTTTATGATTGGATAACAACATTAAAAACAAAAACAAAAGCTTTATAACTATTTAAATAAAATAATTCTTAGAATTTTTTGATATACACTAAAATACAGTTTTACGAAAACTGAATTATTTCGTAAGTATTTATTTAATTTCTGCGTACGTTTGAATTCCTTATTGTTATAACGGACGTTTCAGTCTATTTTATCAGAAATCTGAGTATGTTTTGAGCTATTCCTTTTTTGAATATACTTAAAAAAAAACTTAATGCTACACATTTTACACAGGTTTGTGTGTCTCAACAGATAAAAACAAACACCTATTTACTTTGTCCATGTGTAAAAAAAAAATTGAAATTAATATTCTATATTTCAAAAGTTATTAAGAAAAAACTGCATAGCACTAAACCTCGTATCAAAGAAAAAAAAAAGTTTAATTTTGTTCAGCCACCTGTTATTGAAATATATTTCAAGTAAAAAAAAAAAAAGAGAGAGACAAAAATAAACATATTAAGACTAATTCTTAATAAATATCCTGAGATTTTTTTTTTTTTTTTTTTTTTTTTTTCTTTCCTTTCTGATTATTTTTTTTTTTTAACTAAACTATCCGACATATTCTGAAAAAATATGAATTTTTGACACATTTCATTCAATGCAACGAAATACAAAACTATCCAAATTGCAAATAAAATCGTATTAAGAAATATTCAGATAAAATTTAAAACTTCAGTGTTCTACATTACGGTCCATTATAAAAATGAAAAATTACAAAAAAGCACTTATCTTTCTGAGTAAGGCACTATTTTTCATTTTGACTATGCATTAAAATTTCTTATACAATGCATAGTAGATGTATAGACTATTTGAAATTTTGAATATTTTTAAATAAATTTTTCTTGGAATCAAAAGCTTTCAGATGATGCTTTTTGAACGTGGCATAAAACATTTTTGGAAAAAAAGAAGTAGTCTTTTTCTTTTGAGAATTTTAGAAAATTTACAACTGATATAAAGCGTGGCTTTTTGGTCTTATTTAATACGTACTCAATTATTTATTTTTCTTTTCTTAAATATATATATATATATATATATATTTACTCTCCTGTTCAAAAGTTTATCCAGATTCGCAAACGACCAGTTTTTCGCAATTTAAAACCTTATCTGTCGATGAAATATTTTCAAACTTTGGGTATTTAAAGAACTGGGTCTTCCTCATGCTTTTCAGTGAAGATTGGTTTAAGACAACATTTACAGGGCCGGTAACAAATTGTGTAAAATTTATATTGTTTGGGGTCATCCAGTATCATTACATGAACGGAAAGATGTGTAACTATAGAATATGTTAATATATACGCAGTACAGTATGTGAATGAATTGATGTGACGATATCACGTTAAATAATAGAGATATAAGCATTTATTTTAAAACTCCAAAAAAATCAGCATGCTTTTTATTTTTAATATACAGAGTTTTAACTGAAAATTATTCCCACTTTCAGGTAAAGTGGAAAAAGACTTTTGAAAGAATATACTGCAATTGGAATACAGATATCTTAAATATCTCGTGAAATATGTGCATTTTTATGAAAAACGTTCTCACTCGGCATGCGCGGAGGACAGAAAAAAAATTATTAAATAGGTTGAAAGCTAGATGTATTTGGCAACTTTTGTCAAAATTTCATTTCAACAGAGTAAAAATTAAGCAAATTGTTTGTAAAAGACAGAGCTAGATTTTAAGTGTATTTTCAGGGTTGGAATTTCATAAGGGATTTTTCAAATGCCGCATAATTAATTTGAAGATCCAATTATTTCAACCTCTTTGCAAAAGTTCTTTTTTGTGAAAAAAAAAACTTATGATTTCAAAAATCTTAATAAATAATCAAAATTATGTTAGAGCTACAAATTTTGAAAATGCAGGCGGGAAGGACACTGCTGAAAGTATTGTAGATCCAATCGTTGTCTATGTGTGAATACGTTTTTTTCTGCGTGCGTGCTAGTTTAAGAGAATGCCGCAGGTTTTGAGGACCCAGACATACTATGTGGCGAACGGGAAAGCAGCTACTGAAAGCAGCAGGAAACCAAATAGTGATTTTGATAAATGAAAATGAATTTAGATATAGTGACCAGAAAAGCTGGTAAAGCACGCTAGTTGCTTTATAAATTGTCTTCATCAATGAGCACCAAAGTTAACCCAAATTAAACAATAAGGGGGATATCCCATTATTATTTACTGTACGATATATATTTCTAAATTTAGTTCTTGCATTCAGAACTCTTATTTTTGGGGAAAAGGTATGCACTATCTACCAATAAGTACTTGAACACTTTCGAATTTACACGTTTTATCAAATATCTAGAAAAATCTTTAGGAATTTTCTTACAACTTGGGAGCATAAGAACATGTTATACTACATATATTTCAACAAAAGTTTTAACCCGAAAAGGAAAAGGGAAAGAGTAAAATATTAAATATTAAACGAAATTCAACATGTTTTGGATCACCCTGTAAAAAGAAATGCTTGAGATGCAGTTTTTGCTACAGTATATTATTACGAAAATTTTTCTAATTATCTATATAAATTTTTATGGGGCTACATCACATATTCATAGAGATATACTTAATATATATATATATATATATATATATATATATATATATATATATATAAAACGATGCGATTTAAACCCAGTGAAAGCAATTTTTAGGAAAGCCTGCGTACTATGTTAGACACTGTATACTGTAATCAAAATGCAAAATTTTTAAATATCTTACGAAATATGAGCATTTTTATTAAATAATTTTTAAAAAGGCATGCAAAAGCTTAAAAAATAAATAAATAAATAAAATAAAAAAAAAATAAATAACAGCCAAAAGTACTTATACGAAAACATTAAACAAACATCGTGTAAATTCGTAAATTCAAACAGGTTTGAGAGATAAAATGAAAAAAAATTCAGTTCACTTAAAAAAAAAAAAAAAAAAAAAAAAGAGGGTAATAGAATATTTTATCAATATTTATTTACAATCAGCGAACAATGTATTACCATTGGACATTGATTGAATTAAAATAAAAATGTGAGCAAAAACCACTTGTAGTTTAGCTTTTATTTACAGAGGAATTTAAATCCTTTTCATTCCATCGCTTGTAGCTTTTTAATTTGCACCATATTTGTTTGAGGCTTTCATATAAGTAGCTCAACACTTTTGTCTATTAAATTATGCAAATGAACGTTTTTAAAAGGTAAAGCATGCATTTAAAAAACATTTTTAGTAAAAATGCTCATATTTCATAAAATATTTAACTTATTTGCATTCTGATTGTAATACGTTGTGTCTAATGTACTATGCCAAGTTCCTTAAAACTGATTTTGTACTGGGTCAAATATCATACGTTTTATAATTCAAAAATATGCTTTATTTATTTACTTTTTTTTTTACTTTTTGAAAGAAATCTCCATCAATATACGTGGTAGCCTCTTAAAATTTATGCAGATAATTAAAACAATCCGCATAATTACATGCTACAGACAAATCGAATTTCAAGCATTACTTTTACAGGTTGAACCAAAACATGTTGGCTTTTGTTTAATATTTTACTGATTCTATTTTTCTCTTCCAGGTTAAAAATTTTGCTGAAATATGTGAGGCATAACAAGTTTTTTATACTCCAAAAGTTTTAAGATTATTCCTACATGATTTTCTAGATATTTGACAAAACGTCTAAATTCGGAAGCGTCCAAATACTTATTTAATAGCGTAATTTTTTAATCAATGAGATTTACTCTGAAACCATAAAATGCAAAATATATTTTTGCGAAATTTATATTTTACAGAAATTAAATAAAATTTTAAAAATTAATTATTGGTATTATTTATTTATTTTTTTTATTGAAAAACGAGGCATAATTAACGATCATGAACTATCTGAGTCTCAAAATGGAATTTAAATATATTCTTTATAATGAATAACAGTAGAGAGTTTTCCCCATGGATTACGTGAAATGAAGATGATCTTCTTGATTAAAATGAGGCATGTGACACATGTAAAATTAGCAAAATTAATCGAAATGAAAAGTTTAAATAATTTACCAAAGCACATTACAATTTTATTTAATACAGCACTTATTCATTCTATTTTATTAGAGTTCGTGTATATTTTATGGTTAAAAAGAGTAATATTTTGTAATTTTCGTTGTTTACTGTTGTGGATATTTTGAAAACTAAATGTTATTGGAACAAACAATTGTTAAAATGTATATGCAAAACAAAACAAAAAGAAAACTTATAATTATGAAATATATATTAGAAATACAGTGAAACTTGAATAATTCGAACTTTTTTAATTCGAAATTTTGGATAATTCGAATATTTTACACGGTCCCTTGAATTTTGTATTAAAATAATGTTAAAATATCGTGGATAATTCGAATTCTATTTTGGATAATTCGAATTTTTCATACGATTACCTTTAAAATATTACAGTAAAATTTGTTCCCGAGATTTTACTCTTCTGAAGTGCATTGACAATTTTTATAGTCTTTCAAAAGAAGGATAAGGAAATACAATAGAAGCCTCTAGCTAGTGCACCAGAAGGTATGGTGCATATGTATGAACTTCGAGGTTTTTGTGAATTGGAAGTCATGTGTAATGTAGAAGATTCTATTTTTGTATCAGGTCATATGCTATGACACAAAGATTCAACTTAAAAAAGAAATAAAAAATATTTGACTATATTTTAAAACGTGTTGAATAATTAAACTCGAAAGAAATATTGATTTAATTGGGAGGGGGGGGGGAGGGATAATGTAGCAGTATTCTTAGATATAAAGTTTATGTGTTAAATCTCTGATCGTAGAGTTTTAATTTTTTAATTTATCACTTTTTTTGACAAAATAGTATATGTAATTCGAATTTTTGGCTATTTCGAATTTTTTTCTGGTCCCTTCAACTTCGAATTATCCAAGTTCTACTGTATATATTAAAATCTCATTATTTATAAACTATTAAAGCCTGACCTTTATACCAAAGAAAAAAATAAATTTTTATTCACTGACTAAAAAAATTATTAATAAATTCAAATTCAAATTATTCATTGCAAATCTGCATATTGATCGTTTAGAAAAAGAAAAAATATATATCTACTAAATCCTTTTACACTAAATACATAGTTTTACAATTTGAAATAAAGAAGAGAGATAGAATCGGATTTTTGTTCGGATAGTATCACAACTCGGATGAGAAAAATGAATTTTTGATTCCTAACCGGAATTGTAAAAATAAGATCCGTTTTTGAAAACAGGAAAAGACCAAAATTGAATTGTGAGAAGTAAACCTCTCAATTCTGAGCATGATTTCACGAATTCTATTCCAGTTGAATAAAAATTGAGTTTTATTCTCTTTGGGAAAATGCATATTGTTCATAGCGTTAGCAACCGTATTTCAAAGAACATACTATAATGCAATGTTACAGTTTTAATGTGTTAATTCGATAAATAAGCTTAAAAAATAAGGAAATGTTAATTTTATTAAATAAATGACGATTTAAGTATACCGGGTGTCACATAAGTCTGTAGAAATTTTAAAAATTTAAGGAATTGGTAGAACTGATCGCGGTTTGCGAAAAAAATATTCTCGTGAAGTGGGATTTTTTTTTTCGGTAAAGAAAAAAATAGTTAAAGTGTTTGTCGATAGAGGGTGCTGAATGGATGAATAACGAGAAACATGCAAACCATAGTCCTGTAAATTGCATGGCTTTATGATAAACACGTCTTCTTTCCTATTTTGCTTTCTACTTGTACATACATGAAGTTTGAATTGCGATGCTGACTTGGTGGATAACTCGTTATTGATGAAGGTGTTTTCTGTGAGCTAAGAACTGCCGACTGAAGCCCATAATAAGCAGAGTTATGACTTGTTTGAAAACTGCAATTTATGGTAATGGTGAACACTCAGAATAGGATTTATATGCCTGTAAATAAATGAACTTTTTCATGGAAATTCATGATTTGCTCACGTACAACGCCTTCTATCGACGAAAATTTTAACTAAAATACTTTTCTTTACAAAAAAAAAAAAAAAAAAAAAAAAAAACCTACATAAGAATAACTTTTTTGCAAAGACTTTGCCCTTCATACAAATAAGAATGTATACAACAGCCTAAAAAATTTCATATTTTAAATGTATTATTTAACGATTATTTAAAAATTGACATTTTCTAGTTATAATGTTATAATTGTGTTCTTAAATTTTTGGCTGCTTTATGATAAAAAAAAGAGAAAAGAAACAATTACTATTTTTATACTGTAAGTTTGTAAAGAAATATGTGCAGTGCTATATTACGTAAACTGATCAATAAGTTAATAATAGATTTAAAAGTTTAAACAATGATAGTGACATACAAGTTTTTTTATACACGTATCTTTGCTGATAAGTTGAACTTTGAGTATTTCGATAATTATTTAATAATAAATATTAATTAAATATCTAAACAATTAACCATTTGATAGCATTTAGTTTTCTTTTTCTTGTTCCGTAAAGAACGAGAATGTTTCTTTTCTTGAAATGTGTTGATAGATTTCTAATAAATGACGGCATATTAAAAAGTAATTTAGTTTAACCAAAATGTGGCCTTTTAATTCAAAATAATGTTACAATAAGTGTTTCATATTACGTTATATCCAAAAAGAAATAAATCATGTATATGTTTTGGTATATGATGAGTTTTCGATTACATATGTACGTAAAATGCAGTATTGAATTAATAAAAATAATTCTATAAAATAACCTTCATATTCACATGCTACAGCCAGAACTCATTTTATGTATTACTTTTTACTGGGTGATTCCAAGCAATTACTTTGTTACTAGACTGCTTTTTGTCGCGAAGATAAATCTTTCCGTGAAGTATATGAGGTATAACATATTCTTCACACGCCAAAAATTTTCGGATAATTCGTCAAGTATTTTTCTATATATAAGTCAAATGAAAGTATCTGTTCATTTAAGATAAGGAAGGGTATATAAATTTTATATGGTGGTTAATTTTCAAATTATATCAAAATGTATTCAAAATAATTGAGAAAAATATATAAAATATTTTTTTTAGCTTATGTATTTCTTGAAAGATCGTTTTAAAAACTAATTTCAAAGTAATTGAAATTTATGTTTTTATTCTACGGAATTGGCATGATATATATATATATATATATATACACATATACATATACTTATTTTAAAATTTAGTACTTTTTTTTTATTATGAAGTATTTTTTCCAGGTTACTTAGTTGGAAGACATAAATTTCATTTCACCGTGACAGTATTAGATATATTCGTGTATATCTATATCTATATATAATTAGTAATTCTTCGCATAGAATGTTTTCCAAACATTATTATAAGTTAATTTTCGCATAAAATAAAATCACTAGTATCCGAAATGAAACCGTAAGAAAAAAAAATTCCTATTTTGATGAGTTTGACCTGGATAAAAAAAAAAAAAAAAAAAAAAAAAAAAAATACGAAGCTACAAAAAACACCTCTTATTTTGATGAATTTATCCTGGATAAACAAACTCAAAACTTAAAAAAAAAAATCCTTCGTTTTCACAAAACCTTAAATTTGTTTCATTTTTATAAATTGCAAAACTTTAATTTAAGAAGTTTCATTTATTTAAAGAGAAAAGGGGAACTTTTTGCAATTTCTAATTTATTAGCTTGTCTTCTAACATACAAATAGTTTGTTTTTCTTTGCTTGGAAAACAAACTTTATGTGAGATTAATATCCTGTTTAGAAATAAGTTTTACGTAGGAAAATAAAATGGCAGTGTATTAAAAATTGATTAAAATTTTCATTGTGTTTTTCTAAATATTTTGTGTTTTGAATTCTGCCTTCTATTTTTATATTCACGGAATCATAATTAAATTACCTATAAATAAGAATGTTTTAAGCTGAATTTCAGTTTCATAAAAAAATGAAAATAGAAAAAAAATATGTTTTATCTCAAAGGTATTGGTGAAATAATTTACATATATTTTACATGTATATTATGAAAACGTTACAGACATTTTAAATATACGTAGGTTTAGAAAATTAATTAAAAAAAATAGATTTTTTACAAGTAAGTACAAATCAAAAGCATTTATTAAACAAATGTTTTCCTTAAATTTTATAAAAAAAAAAAAAATGTAAACAGTCTGAATGTAAAGAAAAAGAAAGAAAGAAAGAAAGAAAAAAGGAACGTAAGAAAGTAAGAAATAGAAATATTAAGTGTTTTGTATTCGCGAAAATATAAATTTCATAATTTATCTAGAAAATTATTTTTTATCGATTTAAACATAAAAATTTCTTCATACACTATTAAAAAAAAAAAAAAAAAAAGTGAAGAACTACAGGTTTCGAAAGTGCTTATCCTTTAGTTTTCAAGTGCAAAAAACTTGGAGGTAAGAACAAGACTAAAAGCAGGAAAAAACTCACAGAGGAGGAGCAGCACAACCAAACGATAGGACAGTTGTAGCATGAAACAACCAAACGAAAGGGGACAAACACACACACATAGATTTTCTTAAACTGTAATTAATTAATTATTAATTATTTTTAATAATCTAGTTATTTATTAATAAATTCAAATTGACGTTCAAATCCAAATAGATTAAAAACTGAATAAAATCGACTATGTGATAGGAGTGTCAAATGTACTTCGAATGAACAAATGTATGTATATTAGAAGAATACATTTCGATTCGAAAATGAGTCAGGGAGAAGAACATGCTAATTATGCATGCCCTGTAACAATGACCCCTGAAAACGTTAAATTGAGCTCCCAAGGATTAATTATATCTGACTTGTGCGAGAAAAAATATGGAGTCAAGTGTGGTAAATGGTACGATGTTTTAGCACAGTTTGATTTTGAACAGATTTTGCTCACTTTCTATTTTACTTACACTTCTGAAAAATTTTAGACAGAAATTAGAACTTATTGGCTTTTATTAAATGTGAGTATTTTGCAATTTAACTATGTGTCACTTAAAGAAAATAGAAAGATGAAAATTATGTGATTAGTGGTTCCATTGCCACATCGTTTGAGTCTCGGTGTAACCATGGTGTAACCTTGGCCTACTATGCTCGTATAAAGTACAATAAGAGATATGTTATCCAAATCACCAAATAGTGAAAAATTTCCGAAATTTTGACCTATTTGAAGTTTTAACTCGTCAAATGGTTGTGAATATTCTCATACGCTTCCAAAAAATACTTCACGTCATAAACTTTTTAACGGTGCAGCAATAACATAAATTACTTCCGAACATTACATTACATTGAAGATTGAAAGATAAAATTAAAGTAAAAAGTGAATAAGAATTACAACTGTATTTCTTTGGACATGTATAACTATCTTGGTTATACTTTCGTGATATACAAAATTTGTGGGGTAAGTGTAACCACAGGTAAAAAGCCAAAAAGTTTAAGGAATAGAATAAATTTGAAGTTATAATCAAATTATACACACAGACCTTAGTTTTCTTACCAAAAAACGTAAGGTTTACTTCGGAAATTTTAAACTTCTTATTTTGAGAGAGACGTTCTGTCGGAGAAGGAAACATATACAATTTTAAAACTTCTAAAACTATCACTGTTTCATACTTGATTTCGATTCCAAAAACTATATATATATATATATATATATAGAAACAGATATAATATTAATTAGGTAAAACATTAGCTTATTAATTGAATTATAAGGCAAGGTTACATTTATCCCGTGGTTACACTTACCCCTACTTTACCCAATATCGTTCAACTGTTAGTTTTTACCAATTTTCAATAAAAACTAGTATTGTGTGGCCACCACAACATTTTCTTCTATATTTTCCTATTCAAGTTCACTAAGGGCAAATAATTTATTAAAACTATTATTCATTAAAATTATCTAACAGGAAGAAAACAAATGATTTTCATGTTAGAGAAAACTAATACTAAATATCCAAAGAAAAATAGTTTTATTGTCTATAAATAGCATCTTAAAAAAATGCGTTTTTATAATGGTTATCTCATACATCAAGTTTCGTAGAGTTAAATGCCATACAAGTTGAGATGTAGCTTTCCCGTTATCGAGGAAATTTACAGCATAGGAGCTCCATCTATTATCCTATAAGCATCCAACTTGAATCAGCAAAATGTCTCATAATACCCTTCTCAAATATCAAGTTTTGTTTGATTATGTGCAATAGAACCTGAGATATAGTCTTTCCTTAAATTACACAAATAGCCGTGTAGCAACACCACCTGTTGAGAAGTTGACACCAAAAGTTGACAGGTACTAATGTATCTCAATCTGCATGCACATATAAATTTATATACAATTCTGTGCAGTGATTCCTGAGATATAGCCTTCCCTTAAATTGCGGAAATCGCTGTAAGGTAGCGCCATCTGTTTGCCGATAAGAATTCAAATTGAATCAGCGTCGATATCTCCTAATCAAATTCTTGCATATCAAGTTTTGCTTGATTATACGCAATAGAACCTGAGATATAGCCTCCCCTTAAATTGCGGAAATCGTTGTATAGCAGCGCCACCTTTTGAGCGGTTGACACCAAAAGTTGATAGGCACTAATTTAGGTCAAGGTGCATCTACATATAAATTTATATACAATTCTGAGTTGTAATTCTTGAGATACCGTTGCCACAAAATTTTTGTCACACACACAGACACACAGACAGACAGTTTCAAAAAATGGTAAAATCGTGTTCTAGACCTCTCAAAACGTGTAAATCCATCAAAAATCTGAAGTCGAAAATGTTTACGAATCCAATACTTTCTTCTACTGAATAAAGAAGAAAGTATAAATCGCTGTGTGCAGTCAATTATGATATTCCACTTCACCCTATCTGGCTCGTCAAATTAGTTCGTTAATCGGTTATAGAATTCCTGACGCATCTATGTTTTCTTTATCAGTATTTGCAAAAGCATCTTTAATACGGCGTTCTAGATCATTATAACTGAGAAACTGTCCGACTAGGCATTAGGGCATTGCACAATTGTGAGGGACAATAGTTTCATACTGAATTTTGGGTTACCTATAAGGCTTTATTTGAAGACGTTAATTTTGTCAGGAATGAAGAAGTTAATTTTATATAGGATTTTATTGGGAAAGTATTAATTATTTTTTCATACAGAATTTTTTTTGTTTTCATTATTTATTTTAAGAAATCATTTGTATTACTTAACCCCGTAGCAGAAACACTTATGCAGGGGGTGAAAATCAAGATTTTTTTTTTTTTTTTTTTTTTGTCAACGACATCTTAAATCAACCAGCAGAAAATGTGTAAAGGCGAAACAAGGACATTACAACTCAACAGTTTATTTAAACTTAAGTAAAGGAGGACACTAATACTTGCTAAATCATATGATACTGTGATTTATGAAATTATATACCCGCTATGAGAAATTTAAAAATATGTGAAGAGCATATTTAACAAAATCACTAGCGTCATTTTAATTTGACACTAATAATAAAGTATAATTATTTATATTGAAATATCTCTGACGTCAAACTAAACTCGCCTAATAACTCATTCATAGACTTTTCTGATACTATATACAGAAATCTTTAAGGAAAAGCTTCCCTTACGTTAAAAATCTTACTATATATGAAATTCATAGTGGAGAATTGCTATTAATAGCTATTATATATGTATTATATATATATATATCCAAATTTTAATTAAGATATTTTCCAATCCTACTATAACACCAAGATCTCACCGAAAGCTTTTTAAAAAAAAAGGCTAAAAATCTTCTAAGTTGTTATAAATTACCAAGATGGAAAAAGATCAAATCAAGAACTTAGACAAAAACACTTCAAAGGGGCTAGAGCTTACAATATTCAAAACTTCGCCATAATCAAGTGTAAAATAGTCTTTTAACAGTCCACATTTAAATAGTGTTCATACACAGTTTTTACAATTATTATTATTACTATTATTATTGTTACGCTTACATGTATAAAAATATTTTTATTTAGAATATAAAAAAAATAATCTTTATACTACGGATTGAATTGAATTTTTGTCAGAGTTCTTAATATCAAAGTGTCTAGACGCGGGGACGTATTTATCACTAGAAATTGGGTAGTAAAAAATTAGGCCGCATAGTTTGATATACTCATAAATACAACATTCGTGAAATTATTAGAGTTTTGTATTTCTTTTTTTTTTTTTTTTTTTTTTTGAAGAGTTTTAATAAATATTTTCCATAAAATAAACAAGAAAGAAAAATCATGCAAAACGCATTGATTAGTAACACTTTCCAAGTGTACGTCATTGTTGTATCGAATAACTTTTAATATTCTTTGCCTACGTTATAACACAACAGACAGAAGGACTGAAAAATATACAGATAGACTAATCGATTTTAAAATTCCTCTTAGGCATTTTGGAAAGTGTTAAAAAGGCTTAACGAAAAAGAAAATGCAGCTATTAGATTATAATTACAGCTTTTGATCTCTCTAAATATTTTAGTGTAGCCCTGAAAATCAGAAAGTTAATCGTATCATATTCTATACAAAACGTTATTTTCGAATATTAACAATACATTTCAATATTTTTGTGATTTTTACAGCAGAAAGATTTTTAAATATAACTTTCTAAAAATTCTGTCCTAAAACGTAATGCATTGGCTTTGTTGTTGTTGTTCCTGTAAACAAACTAGTTATACTGGACCAATTGATGTCATTTTAAATGGGAAACATTCTATAGAGAAAATATTTATAAAAAAAACACTCACAGAACACAATGCTTTCGAATGCTTTTGTGTGTCCCTATACACAAACCAGAAGAGATATTCACTCCATTTTCAATATGGAACATCCGATAGTGAACTTCAATAAAATATATCAGTTTCAAGAAATTCCATAAATATTTACAGGAGTTAGAGCGCGGGCAGACAGACAGACAGATAGATTGACAGATACACAAACTGAAATCATATTCACACTTAAAAATGTTAGAAAGTGTTAAAAACGCTTAATGTAAACGAAAGTACAATTCTAGCAATTTTTTATTAATAGCTCTTAATATAAATGGATATTTTTGTGTCACCCTGTAAATCTAATGCTAATCATGCTATATTCTATGCAAAACACTTTCTTGCGCATATAAATAACATTTTTCAATTTCCTAAAACTTTGTGGAAAGTAAAGTTATTAAAATTTTATTTATAGAAATATATCTCATAGAACGCAATACTTTGGAATACTTTTAAATGTCCCTGTACATAAATCAGTGGTGGTAATTCCTCCATTTTATACAGGAAACATCCAATAGTGAACTTGAATAACATATTTCAATTTCATTCAGATATGTCTACAGTAAAGGTATGACAATATGGCTTATAGAAATACCTCTCATAGAACACAATGCTTTGAAATACATTCGGGTATCCCTGTACACAAACCAGTAGAGGTATAAACTCCATTTTCAACAGGGAACATCCGATAGTGAAATTGAATAACATATATCAGTTTCAAGAAATTCCATAAATATTTACGGGAGTTAGAGCTCGGACAGACAGACGGAGAGACGGACAGGCAGATACACAAAACTGAAATCATATTCACCCTTAAAAAAAGTTAGAGAGTGTTAAAAACCTTAATGTAAACAAAAATACAATTCTAGCAATTTTTTATTAATAGCTCTTAATATAAAGGGATATTTTTGTGTCATCCTGTAAAACTAATGCTAATCATGCTATATTCTATGCAAAGCATTTTTTTGCGCATATAAATAACATATTTCAATTTCTTAAAACTTTGTGGAAAGTAAAGTTATTAAAATTTGATTTATAGAAATATCTCTCATAGAATGCAATGCTTTGGAAGACTTTTAAGTGTCCCTGTACATAAATCGGTGGTTGTATTTCCCATTTTGTACAGGAAACATCCAATAGCGAACTTCAATAACATATTTCAATTACATTCAGATATGTCTATTGTAAATGTATGAAAATATGGTTTATAGAAATACCTCTCGTAGAACACAATGCTTTGAAATACTTTGGGGTGTCCCTGTACACAAACCAGTAGAGGTATAAACTCCATTTTCAATAGGGAACATTCGATAGCAAAATTGAACAACACATATCAGTTTGAAGAAATTCCATAGATATTTACGGGAGTTACACCTCGGACAGACAGACAGGCAGACAGACAGACGGACTGGCAGATACACAAAACTGAAATCATATTCACACTTAAAAAATGTTAGAAACGCTTAACGTAAACGAAAGTACAATTCTAGCAATTTTTTATTAATAGCTCTTTATATAACTGGATATTTTTGTGCCACCCTGTAAATTTAATGCTAATCATGCTATATTCTATGCAAAGCATTCTGTTGTGCATATAAATAACATATTTTAATTTCCTAAAACTTCGTGGAATGTAAAGTTGTTAGAATTTGATTTATAGAAATATCTCTCATAGAACGCAGTGCTTTGGAATACTTTTGAGTGTCCCAGTATATAAACCAATGGTGGTATTTCCTCCATTTTATACAGGAAACATCCAATAGTGAACTTGAATAACATATTTCAATTTCATTCAGATATGTCTACAGTAAAGGTATGAAAATATGGTTTGTACAAATACCTCTCATAGAACACAATTCTTTGAAATACTTTCGGGTGTCCCTGTACACACACTAATAGAGATATAAACTCCATTTTCAATAGGAAACATCCGATAGTGAACTTGAATAACATGTATTAGTTTCAAAATAATCCATGAATATTTACGGGAGTTAGAGCGCGGGCAGACAGCAGACGGACAGATACACAAATTGATATCATATTCACACTTAAAAAAATGTTAGGAAGTGTTAAAAACGCTTAATGTAAACGAAAGTAGAATTCTAGCAAATTTATAATAATAGGTCTTAATATAACAGAATATTTTTGTGTCACCCTGTAAATCTAATGCTAATCATGCTATATTCTATGTAAAGAATTCTTTTGTGCATATAAATAACACATTTCAATTTCCTAAAAGTTCGTGGAATGTAAAGTTGTTAGAATTTGATTTATAGAAATATCTCTCATAGAACGCAGTGCTTTGAAATACTTTTGAGTGTCCCAGTATATAAACCAATGGTGGTATTTCCTCCATTTATACAGGAAACATCCAATAGTGAACTTGAATAACATATTTCAATTTCATTCAGATATGTCTACAGTAAAGGTATGAAAATATGGTTTGTCCAAATACCTCTCATAGAACACAATGCTTTGAAATACTTTCGGGTGTCCTTGTACACAAACCAGTAAAGGTATAAACTCCATTTTCAATAGGGAACGTCCGATAGTGAACTTAAATAACATATATCAGTTTCAAGAAATTCCATAAATAATTACGGGAGTTAGAGCGCGGACAGACAGACGGAGAGATGGACAGACGGACAGACAGACAGACAGACAGCAGACAGACAAACCGAAGTCATAAACACTTTTCAACCTTGTTGGAAAGTGTTAAAATTTAATAATTAAAATACGTATCATGATTTATTACAATTTTTATTATAGAAATAATAACAATAATAAAGGATTTTCTTTTTTATTTAGTGTTAAAAAAAATACAGTATGCAATATTTTTGTAAAAAAAAAAAAAAAAAAAAAAACAGATATTTTATTAAGTTATTACATGTATAACTTAATAAAATATCTGTTTTTTTTTTTCTTTTGCCAATATTTTTCTATATTTTTTAACATTTTCTAACAAGGTTGAAAAGTGTTTATGACTTGGGTTTGTCTGTGTGTCTGTCTGGCCGCGCTCTAACTCCCGTAAATATTTATGGAATTTCTTGAAACTGATATATATTATTCAAGTTCACTATCGGTTGTTCCTTATTGAAAATGGAGTTTATACCTCTACTGGTTTGTATACAGGGACCCCGGAAATTATTTCAAAGCATTGTGTTCTGTGAGATGCATTTCTATAAACCATATTTTCATAACCTTACTATGCAAGAATCTTAATGAAATTGAAATATGTTATACAAGTTCACTATCCAATGTTCCCTGTTGAAAATGGAGTTTATACCTCTACTAGTTTGTGTACAGGGACCCCCGAAAATATTTCAAAGCATTGTGTTCTATGAGAGGCATTTCTATAAACCATATTTTCATACCCTTACTGTACAAAAATCTTAATGAAATTGAAATATGTTATTCATGTTCACTATCGGATGTTCCCTGTATAAAATGGAGCAAATACCACCACTGATTTGTGTACAGGGACACACAAAAGTATTCCAAAGCATTGCGTTTTATGAGAGATATTTCTATGAACTAAATTTTAATGACTTTACTTTGCACGAAGATTTATGAAATTGAAATGTGTTATTTATAAGCACGAAAGAAAAAGCTTTGCATAGAATATAGCATGATTAGAACTAAATTTACAGGGTGACACAAAAATTTTCAGTTATATAAAGAGCTATTAATAAATATTTGCTAAAAGTGTACTTTCGTTTACATTAAGCGTTTTTAACACTTTCTAACATTTTTAACACTTCTGAATGAAATTGAAATATGTTATTCAAGTTCACTATTGGATGTTTCCTGTATAAAATGGAGGAAATACCACCATTGGTTTATATACTGGGACACTCAAAAGTATTCCAAAGCACTGCGTTCTATGAGAGATATTTCTATAAATCAAATTCTAACAACTTTACATTCCATGAAGTTTTAGGAATTTGAATTGTGTTATTTATATGCACAAAAGAATTCTTCGCATAGAATATAGCATGATTAGCATTAGATTTACAGGGTGACACAAAAATATTCTGTTATATTAAGACCTATTATTAAAAATTTGCTAGAATTCTACTTTCGTTTACATTAAGCGTTTTTAACACTTCCTAACATTTTTTTAAGTGTGAATATGATATCAATTTGTGTATCTGTCCGTCTGCTGTCTGCCCGCGCTCTAACTCCCGTAAATATTCATGGATTATTTTGAAACTAATATATGTTATTCAAGTTCACTATCGGATGTTTCCTATTGAAAATGGAGTTTATACCTCTACTAGTGTGTGTACAGGGACACCCGAAAGTATTTCAAAGAATTGTGTTCTATGAGAGGTATTTCTATAAACCATATTTTCATACCTTTACTGTACAATATCTTCATAAAATTGAAATATGTTATTCAAGTTAACTATTGGATGTGTCCTATAAAAATAAATTACATACCACCACTAGTTTAAGTACAGGGACACTCAAAAGTACTCCAAAGCATTGCGTTCTTTGTGAGATATTTCTATTAATCAAATTTTAATAACTTTACTTTCTACGAAGTTTATGGAAATTGAAATATGATATTTATATGCACAAAAGAATGCTTTGCATAGAATATAACATGGTTACCATTAGATTTTCAGGGTGACACAAAAATATTCAGTTATATTAAGAGCTATTAATAAAAAATTGCTAGAATTTACTTTCGTTTACATTAAGCGTTTTTGAAACTTTCTATCATTTTTTTAGTGTGAATATCATTTCAATTTGTGTATTTGTCTGACTGTGCTTCTGTCCGTCTGTCTCTCTGTCTGTTTTTCTGCGCTCTAATTCCCGTAAATATTTATGGAATTTCTTTAAACCGATATATTTTATTGAAGTTCACTATCGAATGTTCCCTATTGAAAATGGAATGGATACCTCTTCTGGTTTTTGTACAGGGACACCTAAACGTATTCGAAAGCATTGTGTTCCATGAGAGGAGTTTCTATAAATCATATTTTTATACCTTTAATGTATAGAAACTTGAATGAAATTTTAATATATTATTCAAGTCCCTATCGGATGTTTCCTATGTAAAATAGAGTACATTTATAACTGGTTTGTGTACAGGGGCAATTGAAACTACTCCAAAGCATTGTGTTGTATGAGAGTTATTTTTATAAACCAAATTTTAATAATTTTATTTTCCGCAAAGCTTAATGCAATTGAAATATATTATTCGTATGCACAAAAGAGTGTGGCCTTGTATGTAATATAGTATGGTTAGTATTAGATTTACAGGGCCATACAAAAATAATCAGTTACATTAAGAGGTATTAATAAAAATTTGCTGGAATTAGTTTAGATGAGCGTTTTAACGCTTTCTTATAATTTTACTGGGAATATGATTTCAATTTGTGCATCAGTCTGTCTGATTGTCTACCTTTCTATCTTTTTGTCTCCGGCTCCTATCATCCGTGAGAATTTTTTAAAAATGATACACTCAAGCTCCCTATAGAATGTTCCCAATTTAAAATGTCATTAATAGGTCCTATACAACTAGTTTGTTTACAGGGACAGCAACAACAACAATAAAAAAAAAGCCAATGTATTGCTTTTTAGGACAGAATTTTTTAAACGTTATTTTTTAAAAACTTTCTACTACCACAATCTTAAAAACATTTACATGTATTATTTATATTCTAAAATATTGTTTTGTATAGAATATGATATGATTAACTTTCAGATTTACAGTGCTACAATAAAACATTCAGAGAGTTTAAAAGCTGTAATTATAATCTAACGGCTGCATTTTCTTTTGCGTTAAGTCTTTTTAACACTTTCCAAAATGCCTAAGAGTAATTTTAAAATCAATTAGTCTATCTATAGGTTTTTCAGTCCTTCTGTCTGTTGTGCGATAACGTTGGCAAAGAATATTAATAGTTATTCGATACAACAATTGCGTACAGTTGGAAAGTGTTACTAATCAATGTGTACTGCATGATTTTTCTTTCTTGTTTGCAGATGCGCTGGATCTACTTTGATATCATTAAAACTGTAGTAAGATAAGAGACAAAGATGAATGGATAGAGCTGATGGACATTTATTTATTAACTGTACTGTTTTAGCTTTTTACTTTCTTCTATATTCAATAGAAGAAAGGATTGGATTCGTAAAAAGTTTCGACCTCGGGTTTTTGATAGATTTACACGTTTTGAGAGCTGTAGAACACGATTTGACCATTTTTAGAAAATGTCTGTCTGTCTGTGTGTGTGTGACAAAATTTTGTGGCAACTGTATCTCAGGAACTACTGCATAGAATTTCATACAAATTGGTATGTAGTTGCACCTTAGCATAAATTAGTGCCTATCAACTTTTGGTAAAAATTGCCTTACAGGTTGCGTTGCCATCCCGCTTTTTCTAAATTTTTAACATGGTGATATAGGACAAAATTTTGTATAAATGTGCGTAAAGAGAATTATTTTTTAGTAATCATTATG
Organism: Salticus scenicus; assembly: GCA_963930645.1. Lineage (NCBI taxonomy): Eukaryota > Metazoa > Arthropoda > Arachnida > Araneae > Salticidae > Salticus > Salticus scenicus. Next base: position 251,484,329 of record OZ005650.1, read on the forward strand.
AAATTTACAAGAATTTTTTATAATAGAGATAGTCAACTGGGAAAATTTTTTTGTATATGTAGGAGCCTCATCAACCCCCCTGGGGGAGAAGTCCCCCCTCGAGGGGAGTAAATTTTCAAGATGGGTATCTTTCGGAAGGTCTCGTCAATACCTTTAAAACGAATGGTTGAACAAATCTGTGATAATTTAAAACAAAGTTATCAATTTTTTTTTTACTTTTTACAAGTAAAAAAAAAAAAAAAAAACTTAGAAAAAAAAAATCGTACTTTATTTTATTTATTTATTTATTTTTTTTTTTTTTAACGAAATTTAACCAAACTTGGTATCTAGTTGGCCCTTGCCATAAAATGGTGCTGATTAGATTGGGGATCAATCGCACAACAGGAGGCGCTGTGATCGTATTTTTCTAAATTTTTAACATGACAGTATAGGATAAAATTTCGTATAAATGTACATAATGACAATTATTCTTAAAATGTGATTCTAAATATAATATGAATTATTGATAATAGGAAAAAAAAATTGTGCATGTGGGGGCGGTAAATTTTCAAGATTGGTATTTTTCGAAAGGTCTCGTCAATACCTATAAAACGAATAGTTGAACTATAAATATGTGATAGTTTAAAACAAAGTTATCGATTTTTTTTTTACTTAAAAAAAAAAAAAAAAAAAAAAAAAAAAAAAAAAAAACGGATTTTTTTTTTCTGTTGTTATTGCGTGAATTTGTATAGGAAAATATAGAAGAAAGTCTTGTGGTGGCCACAACATACTAGTTTGTTTTTTCCTTCTTATTTCTTTTCACATATGTATTATTATTATTTCTATTTGCTCTCTCTTTGTTTTTGGAAGCATATCGAATGCGTTCTTGTCATAATTAAGAATCGCATAAGGATCTCATCGAGACCACATGGGAACACAAGGCCAGGCTTTCCAGGCTTATGTACTAGAGTAATTAACATAGAAAAGGTAGCTAAATTTGTTCATTTCATTAAGCGGTGTCTGAAATTAAGCGGTGTAAAATTATTTGCCCAAGAAATAAAATTTTATTTTTAATATTCTGATAACTTAAAATATTAAAAAATATTTGTATATCTTATCAAAATAGGTATTGAGAGAGTGCACAATGTACAGTCTTTCTTTCAGAAATTTCGATAAATTTGTCTAAACTTATGGCAGTATAACATATAAAAACATTACTATTTTAATGATTTATATCATGCTATAATAAAGTTTTATATATATAATTATACAGTTATGATAAGAAAATATAAGTTAGAATAGAACAATAAAGACAGAACAGACTTGTAAAATAATATATATATATTAAAAAAAGAAAGAAAATATTTACTTAATAAAATAACAACTGGTTGCAAATGAAAAAAATAATAATAGCATGAATTTGAATGATCTTTTATATTATTTTTTTAAAGGAAATAATAATTATAATAAAAATAATAATAATATATATATATATATATATATATATATATAAACAAATTAATTTATTAATTAAAAACTTTAAATTGCACTTTATATTTCATGTGTAATAATTACAATATTTATATCACATCTATTATATATATATATATATATATATATATATATATATATAAGAAATATTTTTAAAATGAATATGTATATGATATAAAATTAAAGATAATTATAATATAACGTAAAACAGAGAAAGCTAGCGCTAGAAGCTGCTTAGCTAAACAGTGTTTTCCACTTACGATCTATTTCAGATCTGTTTGATTTCTTTTGCTGTTAAAGGTGGTTTTCTGTTTGGAGAGAAGTTGGGGGCTAAAGATGGTTATTAGCTAATTGCTACTATCCTTTCAGAAACTTCTCTAACTCCTACACGGAAGGGCCTCCCTGATGAAGACTTCTGTGTGTTTTGGGGTTTTAATTCATTTCATTTGTTAAATTATTCCTATATATATATATATATATATATATGTATATATATACAGAATATCCACGAACTTCTTATGGTATTATTTATATGAATATTTATATGAATTTTAGACATTGAGTTATCCAAAGTGAATTAACAATAATGAATCATAAAATACATATTGAACAAGCAAATGTTTTTGACGGATTTTAATTTTCTTAATGCACACGATCAATTTTTCTAAAAGTCTAATTATATAAATGGATAATAATACTTTCTAAATACATAATCTAAACGATGCTTGCTTTATTAATGACATATACGAAATAATACACCATTTAAGAATATTAGAGTCATTTTTATTTAACTTCTCTTTAATATATATAACATTATTTATATTAAGAAAATCATTTCATAAAATCTTTGAAGCTTTTTGTTTTTGTAGTAAAAATTTTCTTCCTTCATAACTTTAAATTATTTTTCTAATATTTTATTATTATTTTATTATTATTATTTATTTAATTTTTGATAAAATTGTTTTATTTAACACTAATTATACAAAATATTCAAAAAATATTTAGGAACTTTTATTGAACAGTATATAGTCAATCCTTTTTTTAATGGGGTTTTTCATTAAATAAAAATTATGAAATGTGCGGAAATTTAAGTTTTAATATAAATACGATACAGATGAACAGTTTGGAGTGAAAGAAACATTAATTATATATTAATTTATTGTTTTTGTATCTGTATTTTTCAAGATAGTCATTCATTAAACAATTTTAAATTTAAAACTCCAAATATTAAATTATATAAAAATTAAATTTAAACATTTAATTAAATTTAAACATTTAATTAAAAAAAATATTGCATGATTCTTTAGCAATGCTGCCAAGTTTACGAATTTTTAATGCCACTAATTAATTGTTGAAAATGCTTTGCTTCATTAACAGACAAAAAATTTTTAATTAGAAATCAAAGAACTTTGCAGTTTTAAAATAACAGAATAAAACAAGGCAATTATGCTTTGATGCAGATACAAACAAAATTGAGAAAATAAAATATAAACATATTGATTTATGACATATTAATAACGGATATTTCTTAAAATAAAACAATGATGGAAATTTATACTACATTGTTTTTTCAATGTAATTTACTTCAAAATAAGAAATTGAATTTACAAGGACTGCTATATGTGCACAAATTTGTTCTACGGAACATTTGCATTACCTGAAAACTGAATATTTTTAAATGACTTTATCTCAAATAAATATTTTGAATATACAAAAAAATAGTGGTAAAGGCACTTATATCTATTAGAAGTGCCTATTATTTATAAGTGCCCGTACTTTTATAAGTACTTATTATTTTACTTGAACACGTAATTTTTGTCTCCTTTACTCGAAATTAGAAAATACACTATATTTATAAAATATTTTAAAAGATAACAAATACTTGTTAACATATTAATTGTGTAGAGAAATATTTTTAAATTAAATACATATAAAAATTAAGTTGACTTTATTTTAAAATTTTTAATATTTATACAACTTTCATAACAATAAATTCATAACTCACGATATTCCTACGTTAGGAATTCAATTTTTTTTTCTATTTTCTTAACTAATATTTAGGTAATAAGTGGATGTATAATATATTCTAAGATTTTGATAGCATTTTTCTTAACTTCTACAAAGAATGTTGTAAAATATAAATTTAAAGGATTATCTTATTTTTACAACACATAAATTTTCTATAAAGTTGCAATAACAATCCCCCATATGCATTATTTAACGATAAATTAAATACTTTTAAATATTTTAACAACTTTGATTTCTAATATATTTCAGTGTGTGAAGTTTTGGGTGAAAGGCAGATTGACTGCACTAGGGTCCTAGGTTTGAGGGGGAGTGCCCTCCGTGGGGTCTTTCTAAGGCATCCTAGTACGTATTTACGCAAGTTTCTTAGAAAACCATGGAAAAGTATGAACTTGGACAGAAAGTGTGATCTGGGATTGTCCACCAGATTTGAGCGCAGTACCATTAAAACGCTGATGACCCGCTAATACATTTCGGATCAAATTTACAGTGTAATATAAAGATTATGCCATAAATAAAATAATGAATATTGATAAAAACCAAAACTATATTGATAATGAAGATTCTGTAGTTTAATGGCTAACATTTTGGATTAGCTCTCATCCGGAATACATTATAGAGTAAAACTTTTCAGCGAAAATGGATAGGTCTCAGGTTCGAATCAATTCAATCTCTACTCTTGTAACTTGCCTAAGTTATCATAAATCTGTAGTATAAATACTGAAAGTCACTACTCTAATTGTACATATAATTCATTGTTTCGAAATTTAAAATGAAGAATCTTATTATATTTTTTATGTACATTTCGTTACATTTACGAAATGTTGTTGCAAAAATAAAATAATAAAAATGATCAATGTTTTATAGAAGCTTTTCTGAAAATATTATCGATCTTTATGTTTATGCTCATGTCAGAAATAACTTAATTTTCTGTCAGGTATTTAGCAGTTTACTGCACGCTGTAACTTTCATAAACATATTCAGATGCGTTTGAAAATGACTAAGAAGTTCCAGGTCTGTTGTACAGCGTTCCAATTTGAAAATTGCTTAAAAAGCTCTGCTAGCTCTACAGAGATTTGCAAACATTTAAAATATATTAAGGCTTATCAGGCGTATTATTTAAAGGTAATTTATACTTTTGTGCTAAACATAATATAAAGAAATTAATGCACATTAATTATTCAGTTGCACAAGAACGTATTACCTATATTATGGTAAGATTAGCACCGAAAATGGTGTTACAGGGCCACTCAAAATTGTTCAAATAAATTGTCTGTAAGTTTAAATTTTTCAAAGTGAATCTTTTGATGAGTTATCCAAATTCAACATTTTCTATCAAAGTCTAAAAGTTATTAATCTTTTTACTCCTATATACACTGTAAATAAAAGCGTCTTAAATTCAGACAGAAATGTGTCTGAAATACCAATTTAGACACATAAATGTCTGAAACACTTACGTATGCAAAATTTCAGACGCATGTGCTGTCTGAAATTAAGACACATAAGCGTCTTTTTATAAATAAGCTGAGATAAGTGTCTGAATTAGGTTGATAAGTCTGAAATTAAGACATATTACAGTTTAGACACATAAAAATTCAGATATTTTACAATTTAGGTACTTAGAAATTCAGACATTTGTATTACTTAACAAATTTTCCATATGGAATCTACTTTAAGAAGTATGCCTATCCAGTTAAAAAAAATTTAACAAATAAATTTAATACTATTTTATATAATATAAGTAGTTAACTTAATTAAAATACTTAGAGTGTAAATTTATTCGGTTAAAAATTTAAACAAATAAGTTAATTTTTGTTTGAAGTTCTCACATGTAATTAAAAAAAAAAATATTCAGATAAACGAAGCAGGTATAACTTGTAGCTAAAAAAGCGAATTTGTAAATAAATAATCTTAAACAATTTGTGCATAATTAATTTTTTTTCCCGTTTTAAAAATTATTTTCTTTTGCAATGTTTGCCTACACTTCAAAATGTAAAAAAAAAAAAAAAAAAAAAAAAAAAAAAAAAAAAATTTTTTTGGTTTTCATGTATATAGTTGGTTTTCTTGAAAATATCAGTTTAAAAAAAATCGTTTAAAATCCATAGTCTACTATTTTTTCATATGTATTGCGCATTTTGAAAAAAACGCTAAACCTCTATACATAAAATTTAAGATAATAATATATATTAAGCTTTAGTTACTATGAATAGTTTTATTACAAAAATACAAAACTTCAATTTGTTTTACGGATACTAGAATATATTTCATTATACAAACCACATACAGCGTGTGTTCCTGTGGATTGATTGGGAAGACGCTCGCCTTTGAATCTGTTGGTTGTCAGTTCGGTTCCTAACAAGGGCAATGGAAAAATTTTCTGTATTTTTTTTTTTAATGCTCTAGGACATACTACAATCCATTTTTCACAGATAAACTTTTTATTTATTTTTTAATTAAAAATATTCACTGTAGACAATATAAAAAATGGCTGAATTTCAGACATTTCAAGTGTGTGAAACGGTGTGCCTTTTAAGATACTTCAAATGTTTGAAATAAATAAGACACCTTTTAGAATCTTAAAATTCAACACCCCATTTTAGACACATTTGTGTCTGAATTTCAGACATTTGTATTTACAGTGTATGTGTCAAACTCCGCTGTTTGTTCACGTTTCAATTTCCATATTTTTTCCATAATTGTTTTCTGTATAGAATTTATAAAAACACCATGAAATATTCTTTAAAAACGTAGAAAATTAGGGATAAAATAAAAGATTAAGAAACAAAACAATGTTTTTACAATGCTGCATTTTCTAGGTAGAAAGTGAATTAGAAAAATAAAAGGAGTCCATATGTAATTTTGTTACCCATAATTTCGTAATTTTTGAATTAGTTTAAATAAATCTTTTCTATTCTATTATTTTGTTATAACATGTTAAATTAATCTTTTACATTCTTCTTACATAAAGGGCTAAAGTCACGTCTTTATTTAAAAGCTATTAAATATTAGAGATAAATCACGTTTTCATAAAAAAAATGAAAAAGAATATTAGTAAAAGAAAATTGAGTCTATATAATAGTTAGTCCTTATTAAAACGCCAAATTGACAATCAAACTTTTATATAAATTTTTACTAAGGTTTATACTTATTCAAAATCCGTCTGATTAAGAAATAGCTATTAAAATTTGTCTGATGCTACTTTAATGTTTTATATTTAGCAATCTTTTAATTATTAGAAAAATATTTAACTTTAAAAATATAAAAACTTTTTACATTGGATACAGAGAGGATATGCAATGTTTCTATTATACGCGATACATATTTTCAATATTCAAATCGATAACTATAATGTTTTTAAGACATTTTTAACAGAACCATAGAAATGATATTCATGCATACTTATCAAAACATGATACTATTATATATAACTTGCGGACAAATAATGACTAAATGAAAATATTTTTAAGTTTTATTTATAAATAGAAGATGCAGAGTCTGTTTCTTAAATAAAATCAATTAATTAATTACTACTTTTTTAACAACTTAATTTTATTTTATTAATCATAAAACTTTCACAGGTGTTACTTGAAATAATATTTCTTGTTGATATATTTGTCTTCGAGCAATATAATAATTGTGTGTTTTAATTAATGCAATTTTTAATTTTTAATTTTTTTTTGTGTGTGTGTGTGTGTTACTTTAAATTCTTTTTGCATCTATTCTTCAAAATGTATAATGAGTGCTCAATTTGCCTTAAATATAATTTTTCTTCTAATAAAAACAAGCTGTCCTTTTTTCTGATTAATTCACGTTAAAATTTTGCTTTTTACAGCTTTGTTGTCTGTATATTTTATTGTTTATTAAAGCTGATCAGTACATTTTAATATTACTCTAGCATTATTCTTTTAAGCTAAAATTTATGACGTTGGAATATGCTTCTAAAAAAATTGAAAATTGAAGAAGTATTTTAAGTGCAAAGTATTTTACATTTAATAACTACATTCTTTTTTTTTTTTAATAATATTTTTTTTAGTAATCATTATATATGCTGCCGCTTTTAAATAAGAGAATTTCCTTGCAAATATCGATAATTATTTATTAATAGTCTATTTATCTCTCGCTATATAAATAAATAAATAAATAAATATATATATATATATATACATACATATATATATATATATATACATACATATATATATACATATATATGCATATATATATATATATATATATATAAATATATATATATATATATATATATATATATATATATATATATATATGTCCTGAGTGATTGAGTGGTTCATCCTCGTCCAGCCCAAACACCTGGATCTCGAAGCATGAAATTTTGTGAAAATGTTCGGTCTATGATGTAGACACCCACTAAGAAGCGATTTAAAAAAATCCACCCCCCCCCCCTAGGGGGCCAGGAGGGGCAAAACGTGATTTCAAAAAAAAAACTTCATATCTCATACAAAAGAAAACAGATATCTGTAAAAATTTTTATTTAAAATGTTTATAACAAAAATATCTAAAACCAATTCCTGGAACTTTAGAAATTCTGTCCTCAAGGGGTGAAGGGAGCAAAACGGGATTTTACATAATCCTATATATCTCAAACAAAGAAAACAGGTAGACGTGAAATTTTTACTCTAAAATATATCCAATACAAATACTTAAAAACCAATTTCTGGAATTTTAGACATTCAGTCCCCAAGGAGGGCGGGGGAGATGGCAAAACGTGATTTCAAATAATGCTTTATAAAAAAAAAAAAAAAAAAAAAAAAAAAAAAAGATATATGTTACATTTTTCCTCTAAAATATAGCTGCACAAATACCTAAAAACTAATTTCTGGAATTTTAGAAATTCGTCCCAGGTGAGGCGGGAGGGGAGGGGGCTACGGGGCGAAAAAAAAAATAGAAATACAGTTAGACCGTTCAAAATTGGTACAGATGGGTTTTAGAGACCTGCAAGTGGAATAAGGATATATTCGAAAGTGTAAAGTTATTAGGGGAGGCGAGGAGGGGGGCGGAAGGGGAAAAAAGCAATAAAAATAAACATAGAGTTAGATCGTTCAAATTTGATGCATTGAGGTTTTCAATATCTACAAATCAATTGTGGATATTTTAAATTTTTTAAACTTATTAGGATAGACAGGAAGGGGGAGGAGCGAAGGTGCAAAAACACAGAAATAAGAGTTAGAGCGTTGAAGATTAGTATTATTAGGTTTTAAGGCCCGATAAATCGATTGAGGATATTTTCGAAAGTGCAGAATTATTACGAGGGGTGGGAAGGGGGGAAGGCAGGAAGGCAAAGGGGCAAAAATAAAGAAATTCAGATAGAACGTTGGAAATTAGTATTATTAGGTTTATAAGATAGAACAAACGATTGTGGATATTTCGAAAGTGTAAAATAATTAGGAGGGGAGGGAACGGTGGTCGAAGGAACACGCGCGACGTGTGCCCGTGTATACGCTGCCGCAGTCAGTGGGAGCCCGGACCAATTATTCTACCGATGAGAGAAGAATTTTTTTTGTATTTGATATTTATGTTTTTCCATTACGATGATATAGTGATTCCTTAAGAGGGTCGAGCATTAACGCGCGCGCGCAGCCGAAGGCAGTGGGCACCTGATGCGACATTTTTCCCTGTCAGATTTCTTTTTTTCTCTTTTTTTCACGTGATAAAAATTAATGCAATTTTGAGAATCATTAATTACACTGATTGATTTAAAAATAGTGACCAGAAAAGCAGACGTGCTGGTTCATATATATATATGTACTTATTTGATATATGTTTTTATAAACCTAAAAATTTATTTATTTAATCTTAAAAATCATATTGGTTTTCTATATTGAAATTTCTTATAACCGTCACAGATTTTTCTTTTACTTAATTAATAGAATTTAGTACATAAATGTCCTATTCTAAGAATTTAGAACAACATTTTGATATTTAAATATCTTTCTAAATATACAACATTTAATTTTCACTTTCATTACCCGACTACAGTAGGTAATGGAAGTATTGTATTTGGTTCGACATTGTGTTTTCAACTGATTTACATATTTTTAGGTATCCTGAGTCTAAAAGAGCAGTTTTTGGCGACTGGTCAGTAAGTGTGTGTATATGGGGAATCTTCTGATTATCATATCTCCGAAACTATTAAAGATAGAAATACAAAACTTCAGAATTTATAGAGGTCTAGTATACAGATACCGTTTCCAGCTTTTGGTGAAAATTGGAAAAACGAATGTAAGACATCGGGAACAGGAAGTACGTAGCCCATATCTTGAAAAACAGCTCTAACGATTTTCTTCAAATTTGTTATATAAACACTTTATTAATGTTCTTTCGGGTGATACAGTTGGTTTGTTCAGGAAAATTGGTAGGTTTCCTCTATAAACTGCACAATTTTAGGTCTCGCAAGTGTTTTCCTTTAAAAAGTGCTAAATGATTTTTTTTTTAACTCGCCATATTAACCCCCTCCCCCCTTCAGACATGTAAGACCCCCCTCTAGTATTTGTTTTGTGGTCAACAATTATGTATGCCAAATTTTTGTAAAATACTGTATCTCAAAAACGGTTCTAATTATTTTCTTGAAATTTGTTGCGTAAACTCGATTTAGATATTCTTTCTCATGTATTACGTGGTTATCATAAGGAAATTAACAGTTATCTTGATTCAGTAGGTCAGTGTTAGATCTCGGAAATTGGTGTTGCAAAAATGTTTCGCCGATTTCATTTTATTTTATTCATTTTTTTAACTTGCAATGTACAGTCGGTAACAAAAGAGTCCGAACATTAGCAAAAATTCCTATATAAAAAAAGGTGCGCTTAATACAGTTTTGCTAAATAAATCCTTGTCAAATCCTGTTCTTGGACTGACTAAGAACAGGATTCGACAAGGATCTATTTAATAAAACAGTATGAAGCGTACATTTTTTTACATAGGAATTTTTGACAGTGTTCGGACACTTTTGCTACCGACTTTAAGTTCTGTTTTATATGTCTTTGCAAGTGTATCAGTTTTTTCTTACAGGAAAATTTTTACTTTGTTAGGTTAATTTTATGTGTTCCGATCACATTACCTCCAAACCGTAAGTGTATATAATATGCGCAATGATAAGTAATCGAGTTCGTGTGGTTGTTTTACACCAGATTTTTATTCATCTATTAATTGTTTTGATTTTCGTCAAGTTAGCATTAACCTGTTTGTTAAATATACATCAAATAATATATCTTATATTTAAGTATGCTGCGTCTATTTTTCTGATTTAACAATAGTTATCAAGAAACAAAATATCTAACATTTAATATTTTTTCTTTTTCTTATATACATGCGTCAATATCGCGTTCTTTCATTATAAACAACACCAATTTAAGAGAGAAAGAGGGTAAATGGATCATAATAGTATGATATATTTTACGTAATTTGCAGTTATTTCATAACAATATGCAGAATTCTCGGGAATTACAGAAATTTTCAACATTCTCATATTTTATCCAAAGTCTTTTTTTTCTTCTTTTAATTCTAAAAATCAATGCTATCAATACAAGTATAGAGGATTCAAATCTAGTAACCAGATAAGCTCTAACTTAAAACCAAATCATCACATAAACTTTAGTTGTATCCTTCATTATCACACAAGACTGTTAAATAAATATGCACGACATTACTAAATTTTCACAAGTAATTTGCATGTATAAGTTGATAAAGCCTCATCAATCGATAAATCTTGAGTTTTCATATTATAGTGAATTTGCACGTTATTTCCATTAAATATAGTTTATTTGGACATTCTATTTCGATTAAATAAATATAGAAGGAATACAGTTTTACAAATTTATATTTCATTTGCTGCTTGTACATAAAAGGTGGAGGTAATATATATACGAAAAATACATATGAAATAAATATTTGACATGTGCATTTGTAACAATATTAAAATTTAGCAATTATAAGAAGAATAACAAGCAATTTACTATTGATTGATTGCAATTTACTATCGAAACTTATATTTTTATATAGAGATATCTTACCAAAGAAAAATATGTGCTTAAATTTAAAAAGAAAATTGTAAGAAATAGAATTTTACGTATCCCCCTTCTTTTCATTTTCTTTCTTTGTTTTGTTTTCTTTCATATATATATATATAGAGAGAGAAAAATAATAGAAAAATGTGCCAATCTATCAATAATAGACAAATTAGACTTTTAGAAAGATAAGAAAACAACAAGTAATTAAAAATTTTTATGATAAATAGGAGAATATTTTTCCGTTTTTGGAATATGTATATATATATATATATATATTTCTGATGCATCTATCTATCTATCTATCTATCTATCTATCTATCTCTCTCTCTCTCTATATATATATATATATATATTACTCTTTCTTGAAAAAGATTCCTCAAATTTAAAATGACATAACTGCGAAAATGTGAGAAAAAGAAAGCGGAAAAAAGTGGTATGGACAGGTCTGGAATTTGTTATTCTCTGCTTTTCAGAATTAGTTTTGGTAAGTTGGACAAACAATTCATGCATAATGATATAAATTTATTTCTAATAGAGCGAGAAGGTAGAAAAATGAATAGACAAATAAATATTAAAGAACCAAAATTTAGAAATATTTATTCATGAATTCATCAACCGTGAATATTCATTTTAAGTAAATTGGAGTGTATAGGTTGATATTTTAATTTTACCAACTATGTGAAAACACTCCAATTTACTTAAAATGAATATTCACGGTTGATGAATTCATGAATAAATATTTCTAAATTGAAATTTCGTGGTCTATGGAGTTGTGCTGCGATTAATATTGTCACTTGATACAGCTGCGTTTGCAGACTCGGTGACTTGGCCAACGAATATTATGTGAGAAATGCCTAGCTGGTTGTCAGCCAGGGTAGCTCAATGGTAGAGCATCCGTGCGTTAAGCGGAGGTGCCCGGGTTCGATTCCCGGCTCTGGTATTTTTCACATAGTTGGTAAAATTAAAATATCAACCTATACACTCCAATTTACTTAAAATGAACCAAAATTTGTTTAATATTTTTTTATTTAAAATATTCTCAGAAACGTGTGGTTTTTTTAATAATAATCATTTACCTATTTTTAGTTATCTACATAAACTTTTGAATAGATAATATAATTAGGTTTAAAAAGGAAAAAAATCTTTTTAATTTTCGTATATTTTGTTGCAAAACTAACGTCTGTATGAGACAAGCGTATCTGAGAGAAAGGTTTATACGTAGAATATACATATTGTTAAGTTCTATTAAGTTTCTATAAGTTATTAAGTTCCTTTGTGTATTGATATTATTTGTTTATTCCACGCGCAATATAATACTGTTTTGTAAATCCTTCTAATGTTTTTCTGTTGCAGCTTTGTAAGATTCTTTAACGTCAGTATTTAATTTTAATTTAATTTAAACTCCACTCTATCGAAAAAAAAAAAAATAAATAAAATTGGATAATATGTGATTGAATAGTGTTTCCATTAAAATTTTCATTTTTTAGTATATTGGACATTTGGGCTTTTCCGGTAGTTAAATAAAAATTATTTATATAACAGACAGACATTAAAGTGAAATAAATAAACAATTTTGAAGAAAGAAGAAATTTTTTTCGTGTATTTAAATGTAAAACAACAGTTTCAATAATAAATTGCAATAAAAGTCTAGTAAATATGCATAGTTTTTCGTGGAAGAATTACATTCATATGGTATACAAAATGTATGAGATATATACAGTGCGTGATCAAATTATAAGATTTTTTTTTTTTTTTTTTTTTCGATTTTTGTTACAAAGAGGATACTAGACGAAATGATCTGGAACTTCAGACATGCAAAGAATATTCAAAAACTCACATTTTCCACCATCAACTTAGGGACCAACACAATTTGAAGAAAAGCAAAAATACTTTGGTTCATCCTGTATACTGAAAAGCTACAAATGACTTTTAAGTTTAACACATTGTTGCATTATGAACAATATATATATATATATATATATATATATTGTATGAAATTGCGCAATTATTTAGGCAGATATGAAAAATTATTAATGTATAAGTATTAATTTCTTAGATATTGTGTCATAAATATTTATTAAACTAACCAGCCAACCAACATGTTTGATCGTTGAGTAGGACCTGGGAAACGGCAAACAGAAAAAAAAGTAGTCAATTTTATTATTTTTTATTTTTTATTCTTTATTTTCTCTAAACAAACTGTAGAATTACACTCACCATCTGTAAAAGAAAATTACAAAATATAAACATAAATAAATAAATAAATAAATAATAATAATTAAAACAGGAATAAACTACTACGTCAGAAACGCCAAAGAAAAATTATTTAGGTGCATACAGCTGTTTCGGTAGCCTAAAGCGTACCGTCTTCAGTGCAAAAAGAATTCTGAATCTGGAGAAGTGCTCATATATATAAGAGAGGGACCGGATTTAGTTCAACCAATAGGATTACGGAAGAGGTGGGGAGAGTGGCCAATAGGAATTAAGGAATGTGTAGCTGTGTAAACAGTAGAAAAATTAAGGAAATGTGGACTGAATGTAAAATTTCCAACAATCAGACAAATAGGGAACAGCGAAATCACAATTTACAAGGTTTTTAAAATTTTTATAAATATGAAAAGCTTCAAAGAAATCGAGTTCATGAATGGATTTAGGTCTGCAAATTATTTTAGCTGAATTAAATTTAAAATTATGATTTTCCTCCCAGCAATGTTTAGAAATAGCCGATTTATTGGTTTCTTGTTTGCGGACGTAATTAATATGTTCTTTTAGACGAAATTTAAGACTGCGTTTAGTTTGGCCAATATATGATAAACCACACTAACAGGAAATACTATAAATGCCCCAAGAATTATATATATCAATAGGATCTTTTAACTGAGAAAAGGTGAGTTTATTGGAAGGCGAAAATATTATTTTAAAATCATATTGTTTGAGAATTTTAGCTATGGTTTGACTGGTTTTAGAAAAATAGGGTAAAACAATACTGATATTAGATGTGACTGATTTAGTAGACGAAATACAAGGGAGTTGTAATTTTTGGATAGCTTTGTCTATAATGGAAGGGTCATAACCTCTGTCAATTGCGATGGCTTTCAGGTATTTAATTTCAGATTTCAATAAAATAGGATTTGAACAAATATTAAGGGCACGGTTTACAAAAGTATAGAAAGCAGCCATTTTTTGGTTAGGTGGGTGACATGAACGCGCATGGGGAGAAAGGGAGACTGCAAAATTTTTACGATAGACAGTGGTTGAAAATCCATTTACAGTGCGAGAGACGAGGATGTCAAGAAATGGAAGGGAGCCATTATTTTCTATTTCATATGTAAATTGGATATTACTGTCAATTTAATTTAAGGTTTCTAAGACATGGTCAATATTGTGATGAGATATGTCGATAAGCGTGAAGGTGTCGTCAACGTAACGGGTCCAAAAAGGAAAAGATATTTTCTTAAAAAGCTTGCTTTCGAAATAGTGCATGTAAATGTCTGCGAGAATTGGGGAGAGAGGGGAACCGATGGCTAAACCTTCAGACTGACGATAGAATTTATTTTGGAAGGAAAAAGCGGTTTGTGATAAACAAATGCGGGTAAGAGAAATTAATCCTTGTATTTCGAAAGAGGTGGAATGAAACTCTTTTAATCTATTTTCCAGGCAGCAGAGGGCGCCACTTATTGGAACATTAGTAAAAAGAGATTTTACATCAAAAGAAACCATAGTGAGATTAGTGTGAGGGCAGTTTTGAATATTTTTTGCAAAATTTATGGAATTCTTAACAGTATAACTATTAGCAGCAAGAAGTGGAGCAAAAATTGTGGTGAGAAATTTAGCTAGATTATAGGAAGCAGTACCGACATTAGAGACTATTGGACGAAATGGAATATTGGGTTTGTGAACTTTTGGTAAAGCATAAAATCTAGCACAATTAGCAATAGAAGGGATAAGATGGGATTTAGTCGAGTTCAATAACAAGGGGCAAGATTTTATAGCAGATTTAATTTTGTTTAATTCTTGAGGAGAGGGGTCACGGGGCAGAGGAATGTATGGGCCATCATTAATTAGTTCGGTAACACTTTCGATGTATTGTTTTTTATCCAAAATAACAATCTGACCACCTTTATCAGCTTTAGTAATGATGATATTTTCATTAGATTTTAATTCCATCAAGGCGTTTTTTTCTGCAGGGCTGAGGTTTGATTTAAAATTTTTAGAGTTGAAATTGGCATTATTAAGGATTAAATGAGGAAGATTTTCTTTCTGTTGGTCAGTCAGTCGAGAATTTTTGAAAGCTTTTTCAACCGGTGCAATTAACTGAGGAAAAGAAGGAGGTTTAGAAATGGCAAAATTTGAATTGAGTTTGAGAACAGAATATTGACTATTGGAAATATCAGTACTGGAAAGATTAACGATTGCATTTTTATTGACAACAGGTAAGTCGTTCGAATGAATAGGACTCTGTGAATTACGAAGCCGGGTGAATTTATCATGTAATTTAATTGAGTGTTTACGAGAACGGTTGTCACAATGAATCCAGGAATTGTGATCAATCAACATAAAATTAGGACGTTCAAAAGCTAACTTTAAGTGGAGAATCAATAAATCTTTTTCAATTTTTGCGATGTTGGTACGAGTTTCCTTAATAACTGCACGGAGAATATTAAAATGAGACCTGAGTACTGCTTTGTTTACAAAACTGGAACCAGAAATATTGCATTTCAGTTGAATGAATTTAGGGATAATGCGGTGTCTCTCGCATTGTAAAAGGAATTTTAGACGGTTGAGAGCACGAAACGTTTTAGAACGTAGACGGTAGAAACGATTAACTAATTTAAAATAATGACTCCCTTCCATTTCTTGACATCCTCGTCTCTCGCACTGTAAATGGATTTTCAACCACTGTCTATCGTAAAAATTTTGCAGTCTCCCTTCCTCCCTATGCGCGTTCACGTCACCCACCTAACCAAAAAATGGCTGCTTTCTATACTTTTGTAAACCGTGCCCTTAATATTTGTTCAAATCCTATTTTATTGAAATCTGAAATTAAATACCTGAAAGCCATCGCAATTGACAGAGGTTATGACCCTTCCATTATAGACAAAGCTATCCAAAAATTACAACTCCCTCGTATTTCGTCTACTAAATCAGTCACATCTAATATCAGTATTGTTTTACCCTATTTTTCTAAAACCAGTCAAACCATACACTGTAAAAAAAAATTTCAGTATTTTACAACAAAAGGTGCTGGCACCACGGCTGCCAACACAGTTGCTGTAAAATTTACAAGCTGCTGTTTTTTATGGTGCTGTAAAATTTACTGCACTTTGCTGTAAATTTTACAAGATGCTGTTTTTAGTGATGCTGTAAAATTAACTGCATTTTGCTGTGAATTTTACAAGATGCTGTTTTAAAAAGTGTTGTAAAATTTACAGCAAAGTGTAGTTAATTTTACAACACTTTTTAAAGCAGCATCTTGTAAAATTCACAGCAAAGGGCAGTAAATTTTACAGCACCATAAAAAGCAGCCGCTTGGAAATTTTACAGCAACTGTGTTGGTAGCCGCGGTGCCAGCACCTTTTGTTGTAAAATACTGATTTTTTTTTTTTTTTTTTTTTTTTTTTTTTTTTACAGTGTAGGCAGTGATGCCAGATTGGGGATTTTGTCCCCATTTTGGGGATTTTCGAGGCTTCTGGGGACAATTTTGGGGACCAAATGCTTGTGGAGACTTTTTTGAGGAATTCTAAAATTTTTATGGACAAATTTGGGGAGTTCTTCAACTTTCTGTCAATGTTGGCAACGTAATGATTTATCCCTACGACTAGAGACTTTCAATAGCTTTATTGTTATTTGGGGGATTTTTTTCAAAAATTGCCTTCATTTGGGGAAAAATCTGAGCTTAAATCATAGAAAAATCTGCTTTATTTATTATTATTTTTTTTTTTTTTTTTTTTAAGAAATTTTTATTTTCCCTTTTTAGTAGAAATCAAGCTGGGGATTTTTTCGAAAAAAAAAAAAAAACCCTGATTTGGGAAAATTTGAAGACCTGTTTGGGGAAATAATTTTCGACCATCTGGCAGGCGCGTCATCAAACACAGAAAGATCAAAAGAGAGAAAGGACGTTTGTTTGTTCCTTCAAAGAAAACATGATGCTGCTAGTTGGATCTAGCTCCTAGGTGCTAGAGATGTCCATCAGCAGGAGGGAACACATCCATTAAAAAATTATGTAATCCAAAGAGATTTCTGAATGTATGCCAAGCTAGCATACACCAAATTATATTACAACAATAGAATAATATAGCAAACTTGAAATTATAACTACTGAAATATGATTTATTTAATAAAACTTATTTAAATTTGTAATTTCAATAACTGATTTAATATA
Organism: Salticus scenicus; assembly: GCA_963930645.1. NCBI lineage: Eukaryota > Metazoa > Arthropoda > Arachnida > Araneae > Salticidae > Salticus > Salticus scenicus. Next base: position 251,502,248 of record OZ005650.1, read on the forward strand.
TATATATATATATATATATATATATATATATATATATTTAGAATTTATATTCAGGCTTTTTTTAAATAATTGTTTCTATAAATTCCTAAAATGACATGATAGCAAATACATACCCTCACTTGGACCTGTTGAATGAAAATTAAAAAAACTCACAACCTGCTAAAGTCGACGTTGGTATTATTAGAGTCCAACTTTATGAATTTTTTTTATAAAGTTTCTCATTTAAAAACTTTAATGAACATTGAAAACTTTAATGCTTCTTCCATGTCTCTAGAAGCCCATTTCAATTCCAGGTCTGGTAGTACGTCATATATCTCCAAACATCAGTCTCCCAACCTTTCCGAAAAAATAGACTTTGAGCTGTCAACATCAAATAGAACATCTTACTAGGACCACCAATCAATGCAAAGCCCAAAGCTGCGAGGTTGTCACACAGAATAAACTAAAAATTTGCATTACTAGTATAACAAGAAATAAACTTCAAAGGATATAAGTTTTTATAAAATAAATGTACTTGAAAATATTGTATTTGTTTATCGAAATTAAATTTAAAATTGCACAATCTCTTAATTCTTAAAAGCTGATTAATTTTTACATTTATGTAAATTTTATGGCTTAGATTAGAATACCAGAGCGGCATACAGTTAGTGTTGAAGTTACACTTTTTCTTCCATCACATAAATCAATATAAAAAATCTCATTTTTCAAAACGAAAGAAATATCTAATAAATCAGCTTCAAAATTGTTAATATTTTATTTAATTTTAAAGTATCTGGATACATTAAATAAAAAATATTATTAAAATTTGTATTAAAAATAATCAAGTCATCTATGCAACGATAAACATGTAAAATAAATTACATGTATTATAAATTACAGGAAAATTACATTCGAAGAAGAATAAGAAAAGATTAGCCGCACTAGAAGAATAATTTCTCCCTATGCCAATACCATGTGACTGTTTAAAAATCTCATTTTGAGAAAAGATGTAATTATTATTCAAACAAAAATGACATAAACTAAGGAAAAAATCTCTAGGAATATTTAATTCATCTTCAATGTAAAACATGTCAAAAATCCTTTTAATGATTCCCTAAAGTTGATTTATAGGAATATTACAAAATAAATTTTCAGAATCGAAAGTTTGAACAGACAGAGGCTTAAAAAGTAATTTCTAGTAATTAAATCAGTACTATTATCAATGGACTAAAAATAACTTGTATTTTTATATTTGAATTTTAAAAAATCATAAATTTTCTTCAAAAATTGCAACTGTACATTGAAATATTTTCCATAGTAGTACAATATATAAATAAAATTCAACTGGATTTTTATTAAATTTAGGTGACATAAATAAAAATGGAATATTGCTCTCATTAGAAATTTTAAAACTATAAGAAAAAAGAGATTTAACCTGTTTAAAAAGCAGTAAAACATTTTTTAAACAATTTTAGAGTTTAAATTATAATTTAGTATATATATATATATAAAAAAAAAAATCATTATTCAGTTCCTCTAAAGTTCTTTCAAAATAAAATATTTTTACATATAATACGATAATTGTTTGCAACCTTGTCTACTGGAACAAAAACAAAATTATTTTTAATTAATTCTGATTATTCATTGTTCATTTTATTAAAATGCTGATAAATGTAATGTGTTTAGAAATTCAACGAAAAAATTATCAAAATAACATATTAAATTATATGCCCATTCATGAAAGGCCTCAATAGGAGTATTATACTTATTGTCAATCTTAAAAATAAATTTATTTATATATTTTTTTTAAATGATTCCTCAACACTTGATTTTTTAAGCTTCTTATTTAATCTAAATTTTATACCCAAATTCATCAAAAACCTTATATTTTCATTTTTTATTATATTAAGATCCCCAGTTATAAAATGTTTGTAGTTATTATCAATATAACACTTTAAATGATCACTATTGTAAATACAATCTTTCAGCTTGGAAAACTCATCTGATAAAGCAAAATTTCACTTTTTTTTTTTTTTTTTTTTTTTTTTGGTACTGAATGTTTTATTATATTTGAAAACAGTAACAATATTCATAATTTTTAATAGAAAAGGAAAACTATTTTTACGAATATGGCTGTATTTAATTTCAAATTATCACATAATTTTTGCAAAAAGGAAATTGAAAAATATTTATTTATTACTTTATTTTGATTAATTTTTAAAAGCTTAAAATCTATTAAATCTGCAACTAAATCTTTAAATTGATTACTGACAAAATTATAATTAAAAGGAAAATATATATATATATTTTTTTTTTTTTTTTTTTTAATAGTTTATATTTCGAAAGAAAAAATATTTTCAGACTCTTTAATTGTTAATAAGTTAAAGAAAATAGTCTTTATTTTTATTTTTATTTATTTTTATTTATTTATTTATTTTTATTTATTTATTTATTTTTATTTATTTTAATTTATTTATTTATTTTGAAAATGGAATTTATTAAAAATTTTTGTTCTTTCCTTTCTAAGTATAATTTTATTAATAATCAATTTAATGATTTAGTTACAGATTTAATACATTTTAAGTTTTTAAAAATTAATCAAAGTAAAGCAGTAAATGAATATTTTACAATTTCCTTTTTAGCAAAAACCATTTGATAATTTGAAATTAAATGCAGCCATTCATAAAATAGTTTTCTATTTCTATAAATATATATATACATATTGTTACTGCTTTCAAATATAATAATAATAAAAAATAATTATAGAAATTTTGCTTTATCAAACAATTCCTCCTTGCTGACTGATTGTATTTGCAATAGTGATGATGATTTCAAGTAACAAACATGTTATAACTGGGGATCATAAGTTGATAAAAAAAAATGACAATATTAGATATTTTATGAATTTGGTCACCAAATTTAGATTAAATAAGGAGCTTAAACAATGAAGCGTTAATAATTCCTTTTTAAAAGGTATAAATATATATATTTTTAAGATTGGTTATAAATATAATACTTCTATTGAGGCCTTTCATGAATGGAAATATAATTTAATATGTTATTTTGATAATTTTTTCGTTGAATTTCTAAACAATAATAATTACGTTTAACAGCAATTTAATCAAATGGACAACCAATAATTAGAATTAATTAAAAGTAATTTTGTTTTTGTTCCAGTAGACAAGGCTGCAATCAATTATGGTATTATATTTCAAAATTTTAATTTTGAAAGAACTGTAGAAGAACTGAATAATGATTTTTATTATACTAAATTAAATTTAAACTCTAATATTGTTAAAATTGTTTTACTGTTTACTCAAAACAAGTTCAAACTCTTTTTTCTTATAATTTTAAAATTTGTAATGAGAGTAATATTCCATTTTTATTTATGACACCTAAATTTAATAAAAATCCAGTTAAAATCAGGTTTATAAGTTGTACTACTAATAGTATTGGAAAATGTTTCAGTGTACAGTTACAAATATTTTTCAAGAATATTTATAAGTTTTTAAAATTCAAATATAAAAATACGAGTTATTTTTGGTCCATTGATAATAGGAACTCGTTTAATTAATAGAATTACTTTTACCCTGAAATTTAATACTATAAATACAGATTACAGATTAAGAGGTAAGATAACGAGTACTGTTATGTAAACCTGTGTTAAACAATTCAAATTAGGCTTCCGAAGAGTTTTATGACAATTAGTTCTGTGTGAGGGGGGCTACAGCCCTTCTCAACCAACGCCCTCTGTAGACAAGGCCGCGGCGCTAATCTCTGACGTCATCAACATCAGGCTGTTGGTGATGAAATTAAATCTACTGTCTTTGCGTATTATTGCGGCGAAATCAACACAAAGAAACGGGATTTTTAGTTTTAATTAAAGACATCTTTTAAAACTGATTAAGGAAAAACGCGACATTTCTTAAAAATGAAATGTTACGTTTTTAACACTACCCTTACGATATATATGTGTATGTGTGTGACAAAATGTATAAACTTACTTTTATGTATATTATAAATAATTATTTCTTTTAAGATTAAAAAGAAATTTAAGATTAAATAAATAGCTTTAATATTGTTATAATATTTCTTTAAATAAAAGAAATAAGTTGCATACAACTTATATCGTTATTGAAAAACAATTTATTTCAATAAACTTTAATTTTCTTTTCGAATTTCGAGCTTTCTTCTTTTCTTTATCGTTAAATAGGTAATAATTAATTATCTAAATCAGTCTGTGCTGTTGAAAATTTCAGCTACTGTTACACATAAACTTCAAAATAATTTAATTATCTGCTCATTTTTATAAAAAATAGCATTATAGCAAAAAAAAAAAAAACACATAATTATTCATTTTAAATGAGTGTAGTATAAAGAAATCCTCCACCCCCCTTTTTCTAAATGATTAATACTAAGTAAAAAATTTAAGCAATCACTTGTATTATCCTTTGTACTGTAAGAACTGTAATTGAATATAATCACTTTTGCTAGTACAAAAATAAAAATGTTTTGAGAGATTTATTTATTTAGTTTATTACTATTAATATTATGTTTGTAACGGCTTAGAAAATATATTTTATGCATTAAAATATAAAAATATTCCCAAGAAATTCAACCAGCTTTTTATTTTTATACAGTTAAAAATAAAACCTAGAATATTTTTAAATTTAGTTTTAATTATACTATACTACAAAACATCATTTCACATTAACGTTTTAATTCTGCTAAAAATTGAAACATGTATTAAATTATGGGTTTGAATTCTGCTAAAATTAAAACAGCTGTTACCTTATTTTTTTAATTTAGTTATTACTTTGAGAAACTTTGAATTTTAAACTGTGGCTGAATTTAAATAATAATAATAATAATAATAAAGTTGAACATAATTTGCCATTAAAGTGTAAAACTACAATTCTGATAAAATAAAATAAAACTTACCTTTAGGAGTTACCTAAAACTGGATTCAAGAAAAAAATATGTATTTATATATATATAGAAATTTAAAAATTGCAAAAATTAATCGGTCAGCAAAGCATTTTAAAAATCTGTTTATTAAAATAAGAGATGGAAAAACTGAAATATAAATTGAAAGAATATTTTAATTAATTATTAGGGACTTAAAATATTTATTTAAAACTGATGAAGTTGAATACGTTCTACAGTTTTTTTTTTTTTTTTTTTTTTTTTTTTTAAACAACATAAGTACAAACATTAAAATGCCCAGGACGATTTTTTTTTTTTTTTTTTTGGACATTTTTAAACCACGGGTGGGAAAAAGATACAATTTTCTTTCAATATTAGAATGATTTCAATATAACACCCTCAAAATAAAATCACACAATAAAAATACGAAATATAAAATTTTATGTTTATTATAATTTTTTCCCCCACAGAATATATAAAATTTTTCTCTTACGTTGCATTCTAGTAAATAAAATGGGTCTCATAGACACAACCCGTCTACTGGCGGGTTAATAAAACATGATTTTGACTGCCTCCAGATACATATTAGATTTAGATACACTGTCTGTCATAAAATATATCAAAATTAGAGCTTTCAAATATATTTACATTTTTAAATTCAACTGTTAATAATGCAGATAAAAAATTATTAGAATATTTATGCCTTTTGATATTTATACCTTTTGATGGATACTATTAAAACTTTACATTTGTCAATTTTTAATGTCATATAACAGTCTTAAATAATAATAATAATAATAATAATAATAATAAATAAAAAATCTTATAATGTTCCAATCTTTCAAGCCCTTTTTGGTAATATTTACACTTCACTTTTTGTAGTTTACTAGTAAATTTCATACAAAAAAGTTAAAATTAACCCTTAAATGCCAAATTATTTTTTAAATCAATTTAAAAATGTTTTATTATTACCTCCATTAAATAGATCGCGTCCAAAATACTTAAAAAAAAACATACTTTATTTTAACTATGGTTTACAGCTAAAAAGCAATTTGTTGTCAATCGGCAAACTTGAGGCATTAGAGCTTCAATATTACTCTAATAATACATTAGAAGACAACATTGGGTGTATTGCCGAAAGGCCACATATGGTATTTAAGGGTTAAATTTCATATTAGTTTTTTTTAACTCATTGTGTTTTTCTATAATATTTGAATCCTTTTTTACAAAACTCATTTTCCACTTTCCTATCATCACAATGTAGGTACCGTACATTTTGTTATTTGAAAACATTTTCAAACTTTTTACCTGTGTTTAGATGCGATTCGAGAAAATAAGCAATCTGAAAATGCAAAAGCAGAATATAGGGAAAAGTACATCTTGCATCACAGAACAATTTTCATTATTTAGAAACGAGAGAGAGACAAAAAGAGAGCACCTGTAACTCATACGGTTCCAAAATTGATAAAAATTCTCTCAAAGACAGAATACAAATGATGAATATCTAGGGAAATTTTAGAACGATCGATAAGTATTGAACAAATCTTTCTCAAAATCTTTTTCAAAATATTGTATATTATCCTCAAGAATGTGAAATTTTTTAGTCAACACATATATAAGTAAATAATCATTTTCTTCTAAAATTAATTTAAAAATTTTAAATATATACCGCAAATTGATTTTCGGTGAAATGATTATTTTATTCAGCAATCATCAGTGAAAATATAATTATGCAGCAAAATAGAAAAAGATAAATGAATCGAATCAGGGACTGGGTAGCCGGGTGGGTAGGGCATTTTAGACTCTAACTAAATCTCTATTATCAAAGTTCATTACCTGATGTACTATTAATATCAGGAATGTATTAGAATAATTATACAAGGTTAGCAACAAACGTTTTGAGTACATGTATATGGATGGATAAATTAGTATCAAGGCTATGCTTCTTTTATAAACACAATTTGAGTTTAGAAACCGAAAGCATGAAATAGTCAGCATGTAAGTCAGCCAATAGTCAGCCAATAAACTCACCTTTTCTCAGTTAAAAGATCCTATTGATATACATAATTCTTGGGCATTTATAGTATTTCCTGTCAGTGTGGTTTTTTATATATTGGCCAAACTAAACGCAGTCTTAAATTTCGTCTAAAAGAACATATTAATTACGTCCGCAAACAAGAAACCAATAAATCGGCTATTTCTAAACATTGCTGGGAGGAAAATCATACAGTCGCCAGAAGTATTATTCGAGCAACTCCACCCCGTCAGAATTTTTCACGATTCGATTCAGTTGTCGGTTTGAATAATAAATATTTAGAATTTAAATATATTATTTAAATATTTTATTTTAATAATAAAATATTTATTATTTAAATATTTTATTTTTAATAATAAAATATTTATTATTTGTTTATCGAATCGTTAAAAATATATTATTTGTTTATCGAATCGTTAAAAAAATATATTCAATATTGGTACAGCATTCATTTAAAAAATGTCCTTATTCAATATTGTAAATTTCAGACAGAATGAGTACGGCTATTTATAAAGAATGAATCCAAGTCAAAATTTTTTTTTTTTTTTTTTTTTTTTTTTCAAGGTTGGTTGATTGGTTGATTTAAAATCTTATTCGATATTTCTATCTCAAAGGCATTAGCTATCTCAGATTCAAAGGCATCGTTTTAATATTAAAATAATACTATTATCCAATTCAAAGTCTCAATTTATAAACATCCAATATTGGCACTCTATCTATCGCAAAAAAATGGGCCGAACGAAGCGTCAAAGACAGAAATCTGCCATGAGACGCTTCGTTCGGCCCATTTTTTTGCCCCCCTCCAGATTTAAGGCATCAGTTTGTACCATCTAGATCGATCCCCCACAAAGACTTTGATTTTGGACGGAGGGGTGTCTGTCCAAGAAATAGTCTCAAATCTATCTTCGTGGAGGCGAGGGTCGTCATCGTGGTCCCCATCGAAGAACAGCATGGTTCTGTCTATGAAATCTTTTAAGAATTCATTTATGAATGTGTCAGAGTCCCTCACGATCCGAATTCGGATGGCTTTATGGATGCATGAGGTGGGTACTATGGGGTCTAGAATCTGGATTTTAGAGGATGTCAGCATGGCCTCGAATCCCAACGACGACAGGGCATCTCCAAAATGTATCTCGTCGACTGGATACACCCAGGTATTGGCTAGAGAGATAGGTAGCCTGACCCTCCTGTAAACGAGATCGCTCACCTTCAACCTGGTCGTTTTTTTCACATAAGCATTCGATCGACCCATCAGCTTGGCCACATCAGAGGCCCTGACGAACAAAAGTCCATCCGCAGAGACTACGAATAGGATTTTAGCGTCAAGCTGTGGATGTTCAATAGTGAATAGCATGACTTATGGCAACAAAAGTCAAAATGATGCAGGCTCTTAGAGGCAGCTCGTATATATACCCGATTCGTGACCTCGTTTTATCAGGCTTTACTAAGAAAACAGGATGTATCAGCTGTTTTTTGAGGATGCGATAAAAATCTGTCCTTCTAGAACAATAAAATTATTTATATAATTAATCCGATAGCATGAGGATGTGCGTCATGCGTCACAGGATGCAGATAAGATATTTACTTGGAATTTAGATAGAACTAAAGATTACTGCTAGTATATATACAGGCTGCTGGACGAGACATTTCATTCTGAGCTACTGCTTTCCAAAATGATCTTCCAAATTCTATCTGATGAACTGAATGTTAAATTGACATGCTTTTTGTCATTTGACAACCAAATTTTTATCAAAGGCCGAGACGTGGCCTATTACATGGGGCATGAAAACTCCAGTAGAGTGGTGAACTTGTGCCATATAACGGTAACGGACATTGCTCCTGAGGGCTTGAAACTACCCCCGTCTCTAGCCAAGACATGCGTCTTTGGACTAGAGGATGCAAAAATATTGATGGATATGCATCCAGGAGAGTTTGACTCCCTATTTCAGGGGCCGATTGAAATTCTTACGCCCATCGAATGCAGCTTAAACCTGAGGCGGCCTGTCCAGGTTAAGCTCGCAGCCATAACCTCATCCAATGCCACAATGGAGAGTTTCTTGGCCGACTTAAAGAATGTCATGGAGGAGTACCTGGCAACGGTACCCATGGACACCTATGTGTTTGGCGAACGATATGGGTACTTGGAGCTAGGCTATTTCCCCCGAAAAATAAAAGTTTTGGTGGGAAACAAGCCCTACTTCTATAAATCCTCGTCTTAAGATCAGGACGAGGTGCAAAAAAATGGGTCGAGCGAAGCCTCTCATGACATAAGTCATTGAGGCTTCGCTCGGCCCATTTTTTTGCGATAGATAGAGTGCCAACATTGGATGCGTACCGATTTGAACTTGTAATTTTCAAGGGATATGGCTTAGCTATAAGATAATTTTGTATCTTGGTAAAATATCTATAGACAAATTTAAGGTATCTGAGTTTAAAAATTTAATTGTTTCGTTTAAAATTTACTGTGTAAAATTTAAAATTTTTAAAGACTAAGTGTGGCGGTCATTATAATTCTAAATTTTCAAGGGATATGGCTTAGCTATAAGATAAATATGAAACTTGGTAAAATATACAGACTCGATAGCTAAATTTAAGGGATCTGAGTTTAAAATTTTAATTTTTTCGTTTAAAATTTACATTTTTTTCGTGTAAAATTTAAAATTTTTAAAGACTAAGTGTGGCAGTCATTATAATTCTTAATTTTCAAGGGATATGGCTTAGCTATAAGATAAATATGAAACTTGGTAAAATATACAGACTCGATAGCTAAATTTAAGGGATCTGAATTTAAAAATTTAATTTTTTCGTTTAAAATTTACATTTTTTGTGTAAAATTTAAAATTTTTAAAGGCTAAGTGTAGCCAAGCCAACATTGAATGCGTACCGATTGTAATTTTCAAGGGATATGGCTTAGCTATAAAATAAATATGAATCTTGTTAAAATATACAGACTCAATAGCTAAATTTAAGGGATCTGAGTTTAAAAATTTAATTTTTTTCATTTAAAATTTACATTTTTTATGTAAAATTTAAAATTTTTAAAGGTTAAGTGTAGCCAAGCCAGTTATTATGATCTGATCTCTATAAAAAGATTTTCGAGAAACTATTGACAGGATGCTTGATAAGCGGCTTCGATTAAAATTACAATCAGATCTCTATAAAAAGATTTTTCGAGAAGTGTTGACAGGATATTATGTAAGCCTTTCCTCCCGGTTATAATCAGATTGCTCAAGAGACAGGATATTATGCAAGCCTTTCCTCTTGATAAGCGGTTCCTAGAAAATTACAATCAGATCTGTTGATAAGACCGGGTATATATACGAGTGTCCAGCGAGAGCTCTTCAATTGCTAGTCGATCTCTCTACTAGCTGCTTAGATTCATTAGCTCAGTCATGTTTTTCCATGTAAAAAATTATGCCTATGGCGTTGCCTTTAAATGCTTAATGGCCTCTGATGGCACCCTGTTTGTCCGGGCTGAGGACCTGGCTATCTACTCAAGGCATCCTCTAGATCTCCATTTTGCCGAGAGATATGCAGGCCTCACCGTCCGAGATGTAATGGACCCTAAAATCGATTTACCCAAATGGCTCGCTAAGACGAGAATCTTCTCCATTAGCGAAGCCAAACATCATTTGGGAGGGTTCATGGGCAGACAGGAGTTTGATAAGATGTTCGATGGTTCGGCCATGGTGAAATACCAGGCTAACATGAAGCTCAGCTTCGAGAAAGCCATAGGTGTTAGATTTGTAGAAAGGTCCCATACCAAGTTCGAAGACTTCCTTGCCACATACCAACTACAGGTGAGGAAATTTTTTAAACTTGAATATGAGGATTATGAATTATACAAATCCCAAATGACCGGACCGTTGAAGATGACCATCAGGAGGTCATCTAATGAGCAACCCATAGAGAGCTTGTGTTAATCTTTAAAATGAGAGTAAAAAAATGGGTCGAACGAGGTGTCTCATGGCAGAATTTCTGTCTTTGACACCTCGTTCGACCCATTTTTTTGCGATAGATATAGTGCCAACATTGGACGGGTTTAATTTAAGACTTTGAGGGGTTTAATTTAAGTATTTATTAAAAAAATCTATTAAGCTAGTATTGAAGAGGTTATCAGCATAAAAAAATAATTAAGACGCTTAAGTTGAGACTTTACAATTTTTTTAAGGTTGGTTGGTTGATATATATTTATAATGCTAATTGAATTAAGTATATTTTCAAATTTATAAAAAATTGAAAATTTTGCAAATTTGACCAACTTTAAAAACGTGATCTTAAAATAAAAATATTTTTGAAAACTAATCGTGGAATCGTGATTCTTATTACATATACATAGTAAAATAAGCAATTTAATTCAGTCGTTTTTTTTTCAAATTTAAAAAAAATTGAAAATTTTGCAAATTCGACCAACTTTAGAAACTTAATCTTAAAATAAAAATATTTTTGAAAACTAATCGTGGAATCGTGATTCTTATTACATATACATAGTAAAATAAGCAATTTAATTCAGTCGTTTTTTTTTCAAATTTAAAAAAAATTGAAAATTTGACCAACTTTAGAAACGTGATCTTAAAATAAAAATATTTTTGAAAACTAATCGTGGAATCGTGATTCTTATTACATATACATAGTAAAATAAGCAATTTAATTACTTTTCAGTCGTTTTTTTTCAAATTAAAAAAAAATTGAAAATTTTGACAGAGGTGGTGGCACATCAGCAAATTTAGATAAACTGTTACTTTAGCATGATATATATAGGCTAGCTAGAGTCAATCAATCAATCAACCAACCTTGAAAAAAAAAAAAAAAAAAAAAAAAAAAAAAAAAAAATATTTTTTTTTTTTTTTTTTTTTTTTTTTTTTTTTCAAGGTTGGTTGGTTGATATATATTTATAATGCTAATTGAATTAAGTATATTTTCAAAAATGAAGATTTAGACTTTGAGTTGACTATTGCAAATTCAACCAACTTTAGAAACGTGATCTTAAAATAAAAATATTTTTGAAAACTAATCGTGGAATCGTGATTCTTATTACATATACATAGTAAAATAAGCAATTTAATTCAGTCGTTTTTTTCAAATTTAAAAAAAATTGAATATTTTGCAAATTTGGCCAACTTTAGAAACGTGATCTTAAAATAAAAATATTTTTGAAAACTAATCGTGGAATCGTGATTCTTATTACATATACATAGTAAAATAAGCAATTTAATTACTTTTCAGTCGTTTTTTTTTCAAATTTAAAAAAAAATTGAAAATTTGACCAACTTTAGAAACGTGATCTTAAAATAAAAATATTTTTGAAAACTAATCGTGGAATCGTGATTCTTATTACATATACATAGTAAAATAAGCAATTTAATTACTTTTCAGTCGTTTTTTTCAAATTTAAAAAAAATTGAAAATTTTGACAGAGGTGGTGGCACATCAGCAAATTTAGATAAACTGTTACTTTAGCATGATATATATAGGCTAGCTAGAGTCAATCAATCAATCAACCAACCTTGAAAAAAAAAAAAAAAAAAAAAAAAAAAAAAAAAAAAAATATTTTTTTTTTTTTTTTTTTTTTTTTTTTTTTTTTTTCAAGGTTGGTTGGTTGATATATATTTATAATGCTAATTGAATTAAGTATATTTTCAAAAATGAAGATTTAGACTTTGAGTTGACTATTGCAAATTCAACCAACTTTAGAAACGTGATCTTAAAATAAAAATATTTTTGAAAACTAATCGTGGAATCGTGATTCTTATTACATATACATAGTAAAATAAGCAATTTAATTCAGTCGTTTTTTTTTCAAATTTAAAAAAAATTGAAAATTTGACCAACTTTAGAAACGTGATCTTAAAATAAAAATATTTTTGAAAACTAATCGTGGAATCGTGATTCTTATTACATATACATAGTAAAATAAGCAATTTAATTACTTTTCAGTCGTTTTTTTTCAAATTAAAAAAAAATTGAAAATTTTGACAGAGGTGGTGGCACATCAGCAAATTTAGATAAACTGTTACTTTAGCATGATATATATAGGCTAGCTAGAGTCAATCAATCAATCAACCAACCTTGAAAAAAAAAAAAAAAAAAAAAAAAAAATATATTTTTTTTTTTTTTTTTTTTTTTTTTCAAGGTTGGTTGGTTGATATATATTTATAATGCTAATTGAATTAAGTATATTTTCAAAAATGAAGATTTAGACTTTGAGTTGACTATTGCAAATTCAACCAACTTTAGAAACGTGATCTTAAAATAAAAATATTTTTGAAAACTAATCGTGGAATCGTGATTCTTATTACATATACATAGTAAAATAAGCAATTTAATTCAGTCGTTTTTTTCAAATTTAAAAAAAATTGAATATTTTGCAAATTTGGCCAACTTTAGAAACGTGATCTTAAAATAAAAATATTTTTGAAAACTAATCGTGGAATCGTGATTCTTATTACATATACATAGTAAAATAAGCAATTTAATTACTTTTCAGTCGTTTTTTTTTCAAATTTAAAAAAAAATTGAAAATTTGACCAACTTTAGAAACGTGATCTTAAAATAAAAATATTTTTGAAAACTAATCGTGGAATCGTGATTCTTATTACATATACATAGTAAAATAAGCAATTTAATTACTTTTCAGTCGTTTTTTTCAAATTTAAAAAAAATTGAAAATTTTGCAAATTTGGCCAACTTTAGAAACGTGATCTTAAAATAAAAATATTTTTGAAAACTAATCGTGGAATCGTGATTCTTATTACATATACATAGTAAAATAAGCAATTTAATTCAGTCGTTTTTTTTTCAAATTTAAAAAAAAATTGAAAATTTTGACAGAGGTGGTGGCACATCAGCAAATTTAGATAAACTGTTACTTTAGCATGATATATATAGGCTAGCTAGAGTCAATCAATCAATCAACCAACCTTCAAAAAAAAAAAAAAAAAAAAAAAAAAAAAAAAAAAAAAAATTTTTTTTTTTTTTTTTTTTTTTTTGAAGGTTGGTTGATTGACTCAAACATTTTTTTTCACAGTTGGTAGTTTAACATAATTAAACTCTCTCTCTACGAGCCAGCTTGACGGTCAACTCATACGCTCTGTCTTTTTCATCAACTACATAGTCTTTCTCTATTTCCTCAAACTTTCTCTTAACCGTAGCAGTCAATTCTTGAAGCATGTCGCCCGATTTGACAGACCATATACCTTCAGCTCTCACACGCATGGAAAAGTTGCTAGGTTTCTCTTCTTCAGTATCCCCATACCTGGATTCTACCGACGGGGGTGCGTAGATATTCGTATGTTGTTCGCAGACTGCGCTCGAGTATTCGTAATACCCTTTAAGCCAATCTTGTAAATTCATCTCGCCTTCGTTTCGAACTGTGATTTCAAAGGCCATCCTTCTGCTGAACGGTATAATGCTGGGATACGTAGAGGTTACCCGGCCATCGGTCCACAGTTTCTGGATACGGTAGATCTCCTCGATAGGCATTCGGTGCGTCTTCACAAGTACCTGAAGCATATCGTTGAAATCAAACACGCGCCTGGAACTCATGTTCAAGCGTTGTGCATTGGGATATAGATTAGCCAGATCCTTGTTGGAATATCGATGTGCAAAGTTGTAAGGTGACGCGTAGCCTAGATATTTGCCAACATCGACGGCTATGAAATAAACATCTCTACCAACAGTAGCAGCGATGAGTGCAGGTTTGGTATCAAAACAAATTTTCAGATACATGATTGCGCTATGATCTTTCAATAAACAGAGGCAATGGAAGAATGATGGTAGCTTGAGTACGGAACCACTATTTATATAGAATATCCATGAGTGGGCGTGGCATGAAAAAAAAAAAAAAAAAAAAAAAAAATATTGTTTTTTTTTTTTTTTTTTTTTTTTTTTTTTTTTTTTCAAGTTAGTTGTTTATTTAGTTATCATCTTTGATCTAGAAAACTTCTTTATAAGCTTATCCGCCTCGTTTTCAATCTCTCTACGAATCGAGTCCAAGTCATAGCTGCAGTCCTTTTCATAGACTGAAATTATATCTTTTAGCGAATCGCTCACCATTTCTTCTTTGATTTTTTCAAAGTCTTCGCCGATTTTGGAGTACGCAGATAGGTATCTATTATAATTTACATAATTTTTGATCTTGTACTTGTTCAGAGCTTGTTCGTTGAACTGCTTACGCTTAACCTTAAAAATGTTCCTAGAGCGTGGAGATTCTTCAGCGTCGGCCTTCATGACGAATCCTTCTAGCGGACACTCTGCATAAGCGCTGGGATATGTTTCAACTTTTTCGTACAGATCCCCTATCGTTTGGTAATCTAAATCTAAGATGGGTACGTGGGGTAGCTTCACTCGCTGGAAAATGTTCACGGCGTCGCTATACTTCATAAACGTATCTGAATCCAGTTGGTAGATGTCGAAGGCCCGAAAAAAGACAGTCTTGCTACCGAATACGGCTTCGGATTCAAAATCACGATAGGTTATTCTCTTCATGTGGCTTCCGAATACTTCTCCATAAATGATAAAATTGTCATGTAAAATGTCTTTGATAAGCCGTACCTTTTCCGACAGCGGTTCCAAGATTGCGTTCAAGTTAAAAAGGCGTGTCTTTTCATCTAGCACTACGTTTCTAGATTGTATCCTGAACGTATTATTCACGTAGCCAATACCGATATTAGAGCCATCCAATTTTTCGGTAGCTATTAAAGGTATGCCCGAATAAATTTGGCTTGTAATCTCGTGGTACTTGATAAGAGCCATCGTAAATAGATTAGAAACAGAACGGTCAGACTAGAAAATATCTAAGCTATTTCAATGAGTATGAAGACCAGAATGAATGTAGCTTGAGTACGGAGCCGCTATTTATACTAAATATAAATTAACTAATCAACCAACCATCTGAAAAAAAAAAAAAAAAAAAAAATTTTTTTTTTTTTTTTTTTTTTTTTTTTCAGATGGTTGGTTGATTAGTTGATTTATATTTAGTATAAATAGCGGCTCCGTACTCAAGCTACATTTATTCTGTTGGTTGGTTTCTAAAGTTATTTTTCTAAAGATATTTCTAAGTTGGCCGCTACAGTTCTAAGTTGGCCGTTAAAGCTATATTTCTAAGTTGGCTACTAAAGCTATATTTCTTTAGCCAATCATTGTAGATGGCGCTGCAGTCTATATATATAGTATATATATAGTATATCTATTAGGGTGGGTGGGAGTGGAATTTATTTTTTCTACTGTACGGTCATGCCGCTCCTGACCCACTTCCTTTAAAATAGGATGAAATAGCATAATTTATACAGTATTGGCTTTGAAAACAAGACTTTTGTCTGACAAATTACTGCAGGTTTTCATGAAATCAGAATAGATCATAGGCTTTTATAGAAAAATCTAACTCTCTAGTCTTGCTGAAAACCTATTACGAGTGACCCGAGACACAATGAGCGTGTAGTCATGTTAGCCATAGTATATATAGACAAGCTTCAAGGGTGGGCGTGGCACCTGAAAAAAAAAAAAAAAAAAAAAAAAAAAATTTTTTTTTTTTTTTTTTTTTTTTTTTTTTTTTTTCAAGGTTGGTTGGTTGGTTGATTACATTCTCTATATATAGTATCGCTGACGTGCCACTTCATCAGTCTATCTCAATCTTTGCCAGCAACGGCTGTCCCTCGCCGATAGCAACCCTCTCTAAGCGATAATCTAAAAGGTCATCCGGTCGAGCCTTATCAGATATCATGCATCCGCTCGCCAGAGTATAAATACCGGCCTCTCGCCCCAGCTCATTCATTCTGACCCTCTGCTTTTTGAAATGGCCACTCTATCATTTGACTCTCTGACGGACGAACGAGTTGATTGCGACTGTGTCATAATACCGCAATGGAACGTATTGAACACCCCTCGCATATCTTGTGAATTGATATGTAATTACGACCGTTCTATGAAAATGCCAGCTCCAGCCATTATTCCCAAACCTAAGCCAGCTCCCACACCTAAACCGGCTCTCATTCAAAAACCAGCACCAGCACCTAAGCCTGATCCAGTTCCCACACCTAAGCCTGATCCAGTTCCCACACCTAAGCCTGATCCAGTTCTCACACCTAAGCCTGATCCAGTTCCCACACCTGATCCAGTTCAAATTTCAATACCCATGTCAGAGATGATGTATTTTAAAGTACCAACGCTATTAAGCCCGCTACCAAAATCTCCAATTTCAGAAGACCCGTCCAAAGTAACAGTTTATCGCCCTTGGAAGCCTCCACCGAAGATAGATTTCGTGGTACGGCCTAAACTAAAAACTGCTGGCTTTGAAGATCCTAGAATTCGAAGACGGCAGGGCATAGTCGTTCTCAAGTCAATCGTCGATCTGAGAGATGGCAAATGTTACAGCCACATACAAACAGAGGTGAGGAAAAATTACTGTTGGGTTTAAGCCCAAACGATTTATAAAAAAATCGGGTCGAACGAAGTGTCTCATGGCAGATTACTGTCTTTGACACTTCGTTCGACCCGTTTTTTTTGTAACAATTATATTGCCAATATTGGATGCGTTTAAGATTTTGACTTAAGAATTTGAATGGATATTTAAGAATTTGAATGGATATTTTTATAACTGAAGTCTTGGAGATATATATTTTTATATAAACGCTAACTTAAAACAGTTTGGCAAAAAAATATTATTTTCAAATCAAAAACTATAAAATTGAAATAATAAACTTTGAAAATTGCAAAGTCCAAAAAAAAATAGTATCTTGAAAAAAATATAGAAATCGGCCAAAGACACTTTAACATGATATATATAGGTTAGCTAGAGTCAATCAACCAATCAACCAACCTTGAAAAAAAAAAAAAAAAAAAAAAAAAAAAAAAAAAAAAAAAAAAAAATTTTTTTTTTTTTTTTTTTTTTTTTTTTTTTTTTTTCAAGGTTGGTTGATTGGTTGATTGACTCTAGCTAACCTATATATATCATGTTAAAGTGTATACACTATCATTGTCCAGCAATGCTTATCTGCGTCTATAAAAATGCATCCTGTTTCATAGCAAATGAGTTATACAATATCCTGTTTCCGCGTTTAGCGACAATAATTCTATAAATAGCTCATCCTGTTTTCGTAGAAACTGACTTATGCAATATCCTGTCTTCAGATTGACAATATCCTGTTTCCGCGTCCAGCGACTCTATAATAAGCCTTATCTTATCCTGTTTTCGTAGAAACTGACTTATGCAATATCCTTCAGATCGACTATATAAGCTCTGGCATTTGATCGAATAGCCATTCTCTCTTCGGAGCTTTAAACTACCAATATGTATAAAACTCAATGCTCTCTGAAGAAGCTTAAAGCGGTAAACTCGCTACGAAACCGTTTTGGGGTTATCGAGCTGTTTCCCAAAAACCTTTCGCCTACCGTTAAGAAATTGGAAGAGTATCCACACTTCCAAACCATGATCGGTGAAGGCAAAATTTGTGTATTCTGTCTATACATGACGACCGATTTGAAGATTGAATTCAAAAAACGTACTCTGACGGACAAGATAACGAATACAATCCCAGCCATAGGCAGAGAGGCCAAGACAAACTATCCGCTGAGACCTCAGGAGATTAAATGGAGCACTCTGATGAACCGATATAAAAGACCCCCCAGCGAAGCCAACAGAACCAACGCCGACGTGAGAATTGGTTTCAAGTGCCCCAACAATCAGTTTCTTGTAAAGTCCTATTTTACGTTTGGTCAGCGAACCGTCGGACAAGGATGCGCCCATATCATACAGACTTTGAACGTGCCATTCCTGTTCTTTGTGAGGCGTCCTGGCGAGACACGAGTAAAACCGGACAACAGATACTTTGCTGGCGACAAGCTCCATTATTACGATCGTTTCATATTGATTGCCGACTCCAGTTACAAGGTGCCTGCTGGGACCACATACATTCTGTTTACGACTCAAAAAAACTTTTTCAGTTTGGACATTGTGCCAGAGAATTTAGAGTTGGGCTTCGAAACCAAAAATCCTTTGGTGGAACGCATAACAAAAATAGATGGTATGTACGACATATCCGTACCAACGCCCATGATACAGCATATAGATGATGAAGACGACTCTCCCGTAGAAATGAGTACTGATAGAATAACATCTAAATATTTTGATAAGCCAACGTCTCCATCCCAAGAGCCAGAGATCTATTTTCCTGAATCATCCCAAGAGTCGTCCCAAGAACCAGAGCCAGAGATCTATTTTCCTGTGGACAGAAGAACAATAGTCATAACAACAAACTTTGCAGCCCAATACAAGTCTCTGACTTTTAAAGACTGGAAAAACTTGAAAGATCGCCCCGACAATAACTTTGTACGCCCCTACGGACCAGATCTACCTGGACTTGACCTGAGAATTAAATCGGTAAAACGGAAGGCTGAAACGATTCCCAAGAGTGCCAAGAAACATAAGCCATCTTTCAAGGAGGCGGCCACAAATACAGAGCCAGTGTTTAAATGCCCACCTGAGCCAGTTTTTAAACGTCCAGCACCCATTGAAAGTCCTGAGATATGTCCCATTGAAAGTCCTGAACCCATTGAAAGTCCTGAGATATGTCCAGAGCCTGTTGAAGATCCTGAACCCATTGAAGATCCTGAACCCATTGAAAGTCCTGAGATATGCCCCATTGAAAATCCTGAGATATGTCCCATTGAAAATCCAGCTCCCATTGAAAATCCAACTCCCATTGAAAATCCAGAATATTTTTATGGATGGCCTACTATTGAAAGCTCAGAGGTACAAACTGAACTGGATGAGCTTGATAATATTTTATGTACGCCTTTATCCATGCCAGCGGATACGCTAGACTCGTTGATGGATGATCTTATGACGCCATCAACTATACAGTATACGATGGAACCGCTGGAGACTCAGTCAGGCTTTGAACTGCCAGATTTTATGTAACTATAAAAATATGTAAAATTTAAAAAATTTGGGTCAAACGAGGCTTCCTCATGTTTAGATTTGTCATTATGACTTATCTTTACGATGGAAGCCTCGTTTGACCCATTTTTTTTAAATCAAAATGCTACCAATATTGGTATTGAAAAAAAAATAACTTGTAAAATTTATTAGAACAATAAAAAAATTGGGTCAAACGGGTCATGTTTAGATTTGTCAGTATGACTTATCTTTACAATGGAAGCCTCGTTTGACCCACTTTTTTAAATCAAAATGCTACCAATATTGGATTTGTAAAAAAATAACTTGTAAATTTTATCAGATTAATTAGAAAGTGACACATGACAATACTTTATCCATCTAAGTCACATTAAAATCAACCAACCAACCAACCTTAAAAAAAAAAAAAAAAAAAAAAAAAAAAAAAAAAAAAAAATTTTTTTTTTTTTTTTTTTTTTTTTTTTTTTTTTTTTTTTCCAAGGTTGGTTGGTTGGTTGATATATATTTGTTTCCTCGTTCATCACTTTTCATTTATTAAGATTAACTTTTTCAATTTAATCCTAACATGTTTTATCCAAAGGCTAAGTTTCAAAGCCTCATTTTAAATGAAACCTGTTAATTTTGATCATGTCTATCTTAAACGTGGATCGCTTGGCCATCCAAGAGGCCTTCATGAAAATTAAAACTATAACAAATCGTAGCAATTAGATGTTTGAACTGAGTCCATAATCCTTTAAAATTTATCTAAGCCATAGTAGCCTTTCAATTTTGACCGTTTAAACGTGGATTAGCTATGCAAGAGGTCATGATAAAACTGAGTCACGCTGAGCGTTGCCTGTATCTGAAACAGGTGCCATGTTAAACGAAGACCTTTGACATGGCAATTGAAAACGGGGTATCGCTTAGCAGGCAAAATTTAAACGAGCTGAGCCATAAACGTAACCATTGAACACTGGGCCATGCTTAGCGGTAGCAGCCCATATTGTAAAAATAATATTTACGAGATACAATGGCAAAGCGACAAATGAAAAGCTTAAATGTAGCGGCCCAGTCTATGGCATCATTTTAAATGTTAATCCATCCAAGAGACCTTAATAGAATCAGCTTACTGAACAGGTGAAAAACGTAGAGAGTCCATATTGTAAAAATTTAAAATTATAAAATTCAAAAGTGGATATATGTAGGAAGTGTGTTAAGTTTTAAAGTCACATGACCACTCTTAAAATAAAACCAACCAACCTTGAAAAAAAAAAAAAAAAAAAAAAAAAAAAAAAAAAATTTTTTTTTTTTTTTTTTTTTTTTTTCAAGGTTGTCTGGTTGGTTTTATTTTAAGAGTGGGTGTGGTCATGTGACTAGTAAATATCATCGAATCAAAAAGTGATATAACCGAGATTAATTTCGGTGCTAAAAAGAAGAACCCAAATTGTCTTCCCAACTGGCTGAACCCAGATTAGGTATTTTTTAGCTTAAAATCTTAGCTGATCTGAGTTTGGTCGTTGGTAAAAAATATCAGCGGATTTTTCTAAGGCCCAAATGAAATTCTTTCAAACTAAATCTGCCAGACTAGAATTTTATTAAGAATCTGAGTTACACAACGAGAAGCACTTTGGGGGAGCCACTTTGATTTAGAAAAATAGAGCGTTTCTTTAAAGTCAGATCTGTCTCGGTACTACGTTTTGGGCTCGTCCAAGCTTCAGATCCGCTGGTTTTCGTTAGACTTCTTAGAGATTTTGACCTTGACCCCGAACGAAGAGGTTATTGACCCCAAGGAAAAGGTTATGACCCCCATGAACTGAGTCGATACACTGAGTCGATACACTGTTTAAATTTCTTCGTACTTGGACAATCTGTGTTTCAAACTATCATTTTCAGCTTTCAAACTATCATTTTCAGTTTTCAAGATAGTCATTTCTGCTTTCAGCCTTTCCATTGCCTCTTTCAGGCTAGCAATTTCGTTCACGTGTAAATTATAAATAATTTCCAAATATTCCAGTTTTTGGATTTGCAGCATTTCTCTCAGTTCCCTGATATTATTTTCGTAACTCTCTTTCATTTTTTTCATTTCGGCCTCTATCCCTTTGCATCGTCCCAATACGGGCATCACGCATTGAATGCACATCTGTTGAAGTCTGCTGGGTTCCCAATAATCTTCTTTCACGACTTCGTAAAACATCTTGTAATCTTGTTCGGTCTGCATACCTGGCATAAAAAACATCTTTTGTCCGTTGTTCAGATGCAAGAAGTATTGGGTGCGCCTGCTAGCCGACTTGAAATTTCTAGATACGGGCAGTACCAGGTTCAATTTTATGTCTGGCAAATGTTTGATTTTGATTTGATATTTTCCGTTGATGAATACCTTTGGAATTTTGAGCAATTTATCGGGAAGTATGTTGGCATAGTTCTGAGTTATGAGTTTCAGGATGCCTCCGTTCCAGAGCGTAACCAGGACCAGCCTGTAATCTTTGGGCAGCGTCTCTTGGATGTAAAAATGGTTCATGTTACCTACCCCTTTACGGTCTTCGAACGAAAAATTACAGCTGGATTGGCGGCGGCTGAGATATCCCAGCGTATTAACCAAATGCCAGGCGGTCTCTATAGATTTACTTTTCAGGCATCTGTAACCGACATACGGTCGTTCGTCTGGCCTGATCCTACCCCACACGTTCTTGTGAAAATGATCTTCTGAAGGAGTTACCACGACCATGTGCCTATGCTGCCTGAATTTGGGATTGGTTTCCTTCCCGCCGTCGCACCAACATGAAAATGGCAAGGTCTGGGTCAAGCCGTCGTCTCTATCCATGGATCTTATAAAATCTCTATAGGCTACGGCTCGCACCATGACGTGGATGAACGCTAGGTTGCCTTCAAGATATTTCAGCACGCAAGAGGCGGCTAAGTTTAGCGTTTCGTCTTCAAACGGTACGAGTGGAGGCTCTAAATCGATCGTCCAGACGGGTTCGTAGGCCCAGTCGTCTATGAAGAGGCGCGTATGATCGAAAAAATCTTCTTTTGCGCACATTGGGCTAAAATCGAAAAATTCGTACTCGTCAGCAGGATCTTCTTCATCAACAGGATCCACTTCAATAGGCTCAGGCTCAGGTTCAGGCATACTAAATCTAAAATTTCTAAAGCATTCCAGCAAATGATCAGCGGCGCCGTTCTTACCCCCGCTTACGAATGTGTATCGGCCCTCGCACCAAACGCAGCATCTTCGGGGGTTCAAGCCGATTTCATTCTTACAATGCCTTTCATAATCTTTGGGCAAGACGAGAACGTTGCAGCGTGGACATGAAAACGGAGTTCTGTCGCGTAGGAGAGCGTTTGCATATCTCTTCAAATTGGGACCGGCAGGCATGATGAATGGTAAGACTAAATATTTGGGACAGTATATATAGGCAAAATATGATTGACAGAGGTGATCAGCAAATTTAGATAAACTGTTACTTTAGCATGATATATATAGGCTAGCTAGAGTCAATCAATCAATCAACCAACCTTGAAAAAAAAAAAAAAAAAAAAAAAAAAAAAAAAAAAATTTTTTTTTTTTTTTTTTTTTTTTTTTTTTTTTTTTCAGGGTTGGTGGATTGCCTCTAGCCAACCTATATATATCGTGCTAAAGTATCTACACTATCATTGTCCAGAAATGCCATAGTAGGTTGGTTCGTGTCTATATAAATGATGACGCCCAAACAGTTATTGTGTCTTTTTTTTGGCAATTTGAAGATATATATATATGCGCTGCATCCCAATTTAAAGTATATACACTCTCGCATGTGACTTGTGTATCGACTCAGTGTATCGACTCAGTAAAAATCTTGTCGTGACGTCATAGAGTCAAATACTCCCCCAAAGTCCTTCTCGTTGTGTAACTCAGATTCTTAATAAAATTCTAGTCTGGCAGATTTAGTTTGAAAGAATTTCATTTGGGCCTTAGAAAAATCCGCTGATATTTTTTACCAACGACCAAACTCAGATCAGCTAAGATTTTAAGCTAAAAAATACCTAATCTGGGTTCAGCCAGTTGGGAAGACAATTTGGGTTCTTCTTTTTAGCACCGAAATTAATCTCGGTTATATCACTTTTTGATTCGATGATATTTACTAGTCACATGACCACACCCACTCTTAAAATAAAACCAACCAGACAACCTTGAAAAAAAAAAAAAAAAAAAAAAAAAAAAAAAAAAATTTTTTTTTTTTTTTTTTTTTTTTTTCAAGGTTGGTTGGTTTTATTTTAAGAGTGGTCATGTGACTTTAAAACTTAACACACTTCCTACATATATCCACTTTTGAATTTTATAATTTTAAATTTTTACAATATGGACTCTCTACGTTTTTCACCTGTTCAGTAAGCTGATTCTATTAAGGTCTCTTGGATGGATTAACATTTAAAATGATGCCATAGACTGGGCCGCTACATTTAAGCTTTTCATTTGTCGCTTTGCCATTGTATCTCGTAAATATTATTTTTACAATATGGGCTGCTACCGCTAAGCATGGCCCAGTGTTCAATGGTTACGTTTATGGCTCAGCTCGTTTAAATTTTGCCTGCTAAGCGATACCCCGTTTTCAATTGCCATGTCAAAGGTCTTCGTTTAACATGGCACCTGTTTCAGATACAGGCAACGCTCAGCGTGACTCAGTTTTATCATGACCTCTTGCATAGCTAATCCACGTTTAAACGGTCAAAATTGAAAGGCTACTATGGCTTAGATAAATTTTAAAGGATTATGGACTCAGTTCAAACATCTAATTGCTACGATTTGTTATAGTTTTAATTTTCATGAAGGCCTCTTGGATGGCCAAGCGATCCACGTTTAAGATAGACATGATCAAAATTAACAGGTTTCATTTAAAATGAGGCTTTGAAACTTAGCCTTTGGATAAAACATGTTAGGATTAAATTGAAAAAGTTAATCTTAATAAATGAAAAGTGATGAACGAGGAAACAAATATATATCAACCAACCAACCAACCTTGGAAAAAAAAAAAAAAAAAAAAAAAAAAAATTTTTTTTTTTTTTTTTTTTTTAAGGTTGGTTGGTTGGTTGATTTTAATGTGACTTAGATGGATAAAGTATTGTCATGTGTCACTTTCTAATTAATCTGATAAAATTTACAAGTTATTTTTTTACAAATCCAATATTGGTAGCATTTTGATTTAAAAAAGTGGGTCAAACGAGGCTTCCATTGTAAAGATAAGTCATACTGACAAATCTAAACATGACCCGTTTGACCCAATTTTTTTATTGTTCTAATAAATTTTACAAGTTATTTTTTTTTCAATACCAATATTGGTAGCATTTTGATTTAAAAAAAATGGGTCAAACGAGGCTTCCATCGTAAAGATAAGTCATAATGACAAATCTAAACATGAGGAAGCCTCGTTTGACCCAAATTTTTTAAATTTTACATATTTTTATAGTTACATAAAATCTGGCAGTTCAAAGCCTGACTGAGTCTCCAGCGGTTCCATCGTATACTGTATAGTTGATGGCGTCATAAGATCATCCATCAACGAGTCTAGCGTATCCGCTGGCATGGATAAAGGCGTACATAAAATATTATCAAGCTCATCCAGTTCAGTTTGTACCTCTGAGCTTTCAATAGTAGGCCATCCATAAAAATATTCTGGATTTTCAATGGGAGTTGGATTTTCAATGGGAGCTGGATTTTCAATGGGACATATCTCAGGATTTTCAATGGGGCATATCTCAGGACTTTCAATGGGTTCAGGATCTTCAATGGGTTCAGGATCTTCAACAGGCTCTGGACATATCTCAGGACTTTCAATGGGTTCAGGACTTTCAATGGGACATATCTCAGGACTTTCAATGGGTGCTGGACGTTTAAAAACTGGCTCAGGTGGGCATTTAAACACTGGCTCTGTATTTGTGGCCGCCTCCTTGAAAGATGGCTTATGTTTCTTGGCACTCTTGGGAATCGTTTCAGCCTTCCGTTTTACCGATTTAATTCTCAGGTCAAGTCCAGGTAGATCTGGTCCGTAGGGGCGTACAAAGTTATTGTCGGGGCGATCTTTCAAGTTTTTCCAGTCTTTAAAAGTCAGAGACTTGTATTGGGCTGCAAAGTTTGTTGTTATGACTATTGTTCTTCTGTCCACAGGAAAATAGATCTCTGGCTCTGGTTCTTGGGACGACTCTTGGGATGATTCAGGAAAATAGATCTCTGGCTCTTGGGATGGAGACGTTGGCTTATCAAAATATTTAGATGTTATTCTATCAGTACTCATTTCTACGGGAGAGTCGTCTTCATCATCTATATGCTGTATCATGGGCGTTGGTACGGATATGTCGTACGTACCATCTATTTTTGTTATGCGTTCCACCAAAGGATTTTTGGTTTCGAAGCCCAACTCTAAATTCTCTGGCACAATGTCCAAACTGAAAAAGTTTTTTTGAGTCGTAAACAGAATGTATGTGGTCCCAGCAGGCACCTTGTAACTGGAGTCGGCAATCAATATGAAACGATCGTAATAATGGAGCTTGTCGCCAGCAAAGTATCTGTTGTCCGGTTTTACTCGTGTCTCGCCAGGACGCCTCACAAAGAACAGGAATGGCACGTTCAAAGTCTGTATGATATGGGCGCATCCTTGTCCGACGGTTCGCTGACCAAACGTAAAATAGGACTTTACAAGAAACTGATTGTTGGGGCACTTGAAACCAATTCTCACGTCGGCGTTGGTTCTGTTGGCTTCGCTGGGGGGTCTTTTATATCGGTTCATCAGAGTGCTCCATTTAATCTCCTGAGGTCTCAGCGGATAGTTTGTCTTGGCCTCTCTGCCTATGGCTGGGATTGTATTCGTTATCTTGTCCGTCAGAGTACGTTTTTTGAATTCAATCTTCAAATCGGTCGTCATGTATAGACAGAATACACAAATTTTGCCTTCACCGATCATGGTTTGGAAGTGTGGATACTCTTCCAATTTCTTAACGGTAGGCGAAAGGTTTTTGGGAAACAGCTCGATAACCCCAAAACGGTTTCGTAGCGAGTTTACCGCTTTAAGCTTCTTCAGAGAGCATTGAGTTTTATACATATTGGTAGTTTAAAGCTCCGAAGAGAGAATGGCTATTCGATCAAATGCCAGAGCTTATATAGTCGATCTGAAGGATATTGCATAAGTCAGTTTCTACGAAAACAGGATAAGATAAGGCTTATTATAGAGTCGCTGGACGCGGAAACAGGATATTGTCAATCTGAAGACAGGATATTGCATAAGTCAGTTTCTACGAAAACAGGATGAGCTATTTATAGAATTATTGTCGCTAAACGCGGAAACAGGATATTGTATAACTCATTTGCTATGAAACAGGATGCATTTTTATAGACGCAGATAAGCATTGCTG
The DNA here is from genome assembly GCA_963930645.1 of Salticus scenicus. Taxonomy (NCBI): domain Eukaryota; kingdom Metazoa; phylum Arthropoda; class Arachnida; order Araneae; family Salticidae; genus Salticus; species Salticus scenicus. Next base: position 251,529,463 of record OZ005650.1, read on the forward strand.
GACAATGATAGTGTATACACTTTAACATGATATATATAGGTTAGCTAGAGTCAATCAACCAATCAACCAACCTTGAAAAAAAAAAAAAAAAAAAAAAAAAAAAAAAAAAAAAATTTTTTTTTTTTTTTTTTTTTTTTTTTTTTTTTTTTCAAGGTTGGTTGATTGGTTGATTGACTCTAGCTAACCTATATATATCATGTTAAAGTGTCTTTGGCCGATTTCTATATTTTTTTCAAGATACTATTTTTTTTTGGACTTTGCAATTTTCAAAGTTTATTATTTCAATTTTATAGTTTTTGATTTGAAAATAATATTTTTTTGCCAAACTGTTTTAAGTTAGCGTTTATATAAAAATATATATCTCCAAGACTTCAGTTATAAAAATATCCATTCAAATTCTTAAATATCCATTCAAATTCTTAAGTCAAAATCTTAAACGCATCCAATATTGGCAATATAATTGTTACAAAAAAAACGGGTCGAACGAAGTGTCAAAGACAGTAATCTGCCATGAGACACTTCGTTCGACCCGATTTTTTTATAAATCGTTTGGGCTTAAACCCAACAGTAATTTTTCCTCACCTCTGTTTGTATGTGGCTGTAACATTTGCCATCTCTCAGATCGACGATTGACTTGAGAACGACTATGCCCTGCCGTCTTCGAATTCTAGGATCTTCAAAGCCAGCAGTTTTTAGTTTAGGCCGTACCACGAAATCTATCTTCGGTGGAGGCTTCCAAGGGCGATAAACTGTTACTTTGGACGGGTCTTCTGAAATTGGAGATTTTGGTAGCGGGCTTAATAGCGTTGGTACTTTAAAATACATCATCTCTGACATGGGTATTGAAATTTGAACTGGATCAGGTGTGGGAACTGGATCAGGCTTAGGTGTGAGAACTGGATCAGGCTTAGGTGTGGGAACTGGATCAGGCTTAGGTGTGGGAACTGGATCAGGCTTAGGTGCTGGTGCTGGTTTTTGAATGAGAGCCGGTTTAGGTGTGGGAGCTGGCTTAGGTTTGGGAATAATGGCTGGAGCTGGCATTTTCATAGAACGGTCGTAATTACATATCAATTCACAAGATATGCGAGGGGTGTTCAATACGTTCCATTGCGGTATTATGACACAGTCGCAATCAACTCGTTCGTCCGTCAGAGAGTCAAATGATAGAGTGGCCATTTCAAAAAGCAGAGGGTCAGAATGAATGAGCTGGGGCGAGAGGCCGGTATTTATACTCTGGCGAGCGGATGCATGATATCTGATAAGGCTCGACCGGATGACCTTTTAGATTATCGCTTAGAGAGGGTTGCTATCGGCGAGGGACAGCCGTTGCTGGCAAAGATTGAGATAGACTGATGAAGTGGCACGTCAGCGATACTATATATAGAGAATGTAATCAACCAACCAACCAACCTTGAAAAAAAAAAAAAAAAAAAAAAAAAAAAAAAAAAAATTTTTTTTTTTTTTTTTTTTTTTTTTTTCAGGTGCCACGCCCACCCTTGAAGCTTGTCTATATATACTATGGCTAACATGACTACACGCTCATTGTGTCTCGGGTCACTCGTAATAGGTTTTCAGCAAGACTAGAGAGTTAGATTTTTCTATAAAAGCCTATGATCTATTCTGATTTCATGAAAACCTGCAGTAATTTGTCAGACAAAAGTCTTGTTTTCAAAGCCAATACTGTATAAATTATGCTATTTCATCCTATTTTAAAGGAAGTGGGTCAGGAGCGGCATGACCGTACAGTAGAAAAAATAAATTCCACTCCCACCCACCCTAATAGATATACTATATATATACTATATATATAGACTGCAGCGCCATCTACAATGATTGGCTAAAGAAATATAGCTTTAGTAGCCAACTTAGAAATATAGCTTTAACGGCCAACTTAGAACTGTAGCGGCCAACTTAGAAATATCTTTAGAAAAATAACTTTAGAAACCAACCAACAGAATAAATGTAGCTTGAGTACGGAGCCGCTATTTATACTAAATATAAATCAACTAATCAACCAACCATCTGAAAAAAAAAAAAAAAAAAAAAAAAAAAAAAAAAAAATTTTTTTTTTTTTTTTTTTTTTCAGATGGTTGGTTGATTAGTTAATTTATATTTAGTATAAATAGCGGCTCCGTACTCAAGCTACATTCATTCTGGTCTTCATACTCATTGAAATAGCTTAGATATTTTCTAGTCTGACCGTTCTGTTTCTAATCTATTTACGATGGCTCTTATCAAGTACCACGAGATTACAAGCCAAATTTATTCGGGCATACCTTTAATAGCTACCGAAAAATTGGATGGCTCTAATATCGGTATTGGCTACGTGAATAATACGTTCAGGATACAATCTAGAAACGTAGTGCTAGATGAAAAGACACGCCTTTTTAACTTGAACGCAATCTTGGAACCGCTGTCGGAAAAGGTACGGCTTATCAAAGACATTTTACATGACAATTTTATCATTTATGGAGAAGTATTCGGAAGCCACATGAAGAGAATAACCTATCGTGATTTTGAATCCGAAGCCGTATTCGGTAGCAAGACTGTCTTTTTTCGGGCCTTCGACATCTACCAACTGGATTCAGATACGTTTATGAAGTATAGCGACGCCGTGAACATTTTCCAGCGAGTGAAGCTACCCCACGTACCCATCTTAGATTTAGATTACCAAACGATAGGGGATCTGTACGAAAAAGTTGAAACATATCCCAGCGCTTATGCAGAGTGTCCGCTAGAAGGATTCGTCATGAAGGCCGACGCTGAAGAATCTCCACGCTCTAGGAACATTTTTAAGGTTAAGCGTAAGCAGTTCAACGAACAAGCTCTGAACAAGTACAAGATCAAAAATTATGTAAATTATAATAGATACCTATCTGCGTACTCCAAAATCGGCGAAGACTTTGAAAAAATCAAAGAAGAAATGGTGAGCGATTCGCTAAAAGATATAATTTCAGTCTATGAAAAGGACTGCAGCTATGACTTGGACTCGATTCGTAGAGAGATTGAAAACGAGGCGGATAAGCTTATAAAGAAGTTTTCTAGATCAAAGATGATAACTAAATAAACAACTAACTTGAAAAAAAAAAAAAAAAAAAAAAAAAAAAAACAATAATTTTTTTTTTTTTTTTTTTTTTTTTTTTTTTTCATGCCACGCCCACTCATGGATATTCTATATAAATAGTGGTTCCGTACTCAAGCTACCATCATTCTTCCATTGCCTCTGTTTATTGAAAGATCATAGCGCAATCATGTATCTGAAAATTTGTTTTGATACCAAACCTGCACTCATCGCTGCTACTGTTGGTAGAGATGTTTATTTCATAGCCGTCGATGTTGGCAAATATCTAGGCTACGCGTCACCTTACAACTTTGCACATCGATATTCCAACAAGGATCTGGCTAATCTATATCCCAATGCACAACGCTTGAACATGAGTTCCAGGCGCGTGTTTGATTTCAACGATATGCTTCAGGTACTTGTGAAGACGCACCGAATGCCTATCGAGGAGATCTACCGTATCCAGAAACTGTGGACCGATGGCCGGGTAACCTCTACGTATCCCAGCATTATACCGTTCAGCAGAAGGATGGCCTTTGAAATCACAGTTCGAAACGAAGGCGAGATGAATTTACAAGATTGGCTTAAAGGGTATTACGAATACTCGAGCGCAGTCTGCGAACAACATACGAATATCTACGCACCCCCGTCGGTAGAATCCAGGTATGGGGATACTGAAGAAGAGAAACCTAGCAACTTTTCCATGCGTGTGAGAGCTGAAGGTATATGGTCTGTCAAATCGGGCGACATGCTTCAAGAATTGACTGCTACGGTTAAGAGAAAGTTTGAGGAAATAGAGAAAGACTATGTAGTTGATGAAAAAGACAGAGCGTATGAGTTGACCGTCAAGCTGGCTCGTAGAGAGAGAGTTTAATTATGTTAAACTACCAACTGTGAAAAAAAATGTTTGAGTCAATCAACCAACCTTCAAAAAAAAAAAAAAAAAAAAAAAAAAAAAAATTTTTTTTTTTTTTTTTTTTTTTTTTTTTTTGAAGGTTGGTTGATTGATTGATTGACTCTAGCTAGCCTATATATATCATGCTAAAGTAACAGTTTATCTAAATTTGCTGATGTGCCACCACCTCTGTCAAAATTTTCAATTTTTTTTTAAATTTGAAAAAAAAACGACTGAATTAAATTGCTTATTTTACTATGTATATGTAATAAGAATCACGATTCCACGATTAGTTTTCAAAAATATTTTTATTTTAAGATCACGTTTCTAAAGTTGGCCAAATTTGCAAAATTTTCAATTTTTTTTAAATTTGAAAAAAACGACTGAAAAGTAATTAAATTGCTTATTTTACTATGTATATGTAATAAGAATCACGATTCCACGATTAGTTTTCAAAAATATTTTTATTTTAAGATCACGTTTCTAAAGTTGGTCAAATTTTCAATTTTTTTTTAAATTTGAAAAAAAAACGACTGAAAAGTAATTAAATTGCTTATTTTACTATGTATATGTAATAAGAATCACGATTCCACGATTAGTTTTCAAAAATATTTTTATTTTAAGATCACGTTTCTAAAGTTGGCCAAATTTGCAAAATATTCAATTTTTTTTAAATTTGAAAAAAACGACTGAATTAAATTGCTTATTTTACTATGTATATGTAATAAGAATCACGATTCCACGATTAGTTTTCAAAAATATTTTTATTTTAAGATCACGTTTCTAAAGTTGGTTGAATTTGCAATAGTCAACTCAAAGTCTAAATCTTCATTTTTGAAAATATACTTAATTCAATTAGCATTATAAATATATATCAACCAACCAACCTTGAAAAAAAAAAAAAAAAAAAAAAAAAAATATTTTTTTTTTTTTTTTTTTTTTTTTTTTTTCAAGGTTGGTTGATTGATTGATTGACTCTAGCTAGCCTATATATATCATGCTAAAGTAACAGTTTATCTAAATTTGCTGATGTGCCACCACCTCTGTCAAAATTTTCAATTTTTTTTTAATTTGAAAAAAAACGACTGAAAAGTAATTAAATTGCTTATTTTACTATGTATATGTAATAAGAATCACGATTCCACGATTAGTTTTCAAAAATATTTTTATTTTAAGATCACGTTTCTAAAGTTGGTCAAATTTTCAATTTTTTTTAAATTTGAAAAAAAAACGACTGAATTAAATTGCTTATTTTACTATGTATATGTAATAAGAATCACGATTCCACGATTAGTTTTCAAAAATATTTTTATTTTAAGATTAAGTTTCTAAAGTTGGTCGAATTTGCAAAATTTTCAATTTTTTTTAAATTTGAAAAAAAAACGACTGAATTAAATTGCTTATTTTACTATGTATATGTAAATCACGATTCCACGATTAGTTTTCAAAAATATTTTTATTTTAAGATCACGTTTTTAAAGTTGGTCAAATTTGCAAAATTTTCAATTTTTTATAAATTTGAAAATATACTTAATTCAATTAGCATTATAAATATATATCAACCAACCAACCTTAAAAAAATTGTAAAGTCTCAACTTAAGCGTCTTAATTATTTTTTTATGCTGATAACCTCTTCAATACTAGCTTAATAGATTTTTTTAATAAATACTTAAATTAAACCCCTCAAAGTCTTAAATTAAACCCGTCCAATGTTGGCACTATATCTATCGCAAAAAAATGGGTCGAACGAGGTGTCAAAGACAGAAATTCTGCCATGAGACACCTCGTTCGACCCATTTTTTTACTCTCATTTTAAAGATTAACACAAGCTCTCTATGGGTTGCTCATTAGATGACCTCCTGATGGTCATCTTCAACGGTCCGGTCATTTGGGATTTGTATAATTCATAATCCTCATATTCAAGTTTAAAAAATTTCCTCACCTGTAGTTGGTATGTGGCAAGGAAGTCTTCGAACTTGGTATGGGACCTTTCTACAAATCTAACACCTATGGCTTTCTCGAAGCTGAGCTTCATGTTAGCCTGGTATTTCACCATGGCCGAACCATCGAACATCTTATCAAACTCCTGTCTGCCCATGAACCCTCCCAAATGATGTTTGGCTTCGCTAATGGAGAAGATTCTCGTCTTAGCGAGCCATTTGGGTAAATCGATTTTAGGGTCCATTACATCTCGGACGGTGAGGCCTGCATATCTCTCGGCAAAATGGAGATCTAGAGGATGCCTTGAGTAGATAGCCAGGTCCTCAGCCCGGACAAACAGGGTGCCACAGAGGCCATTAAGCATTTAAAGGCAACGCCATAGGCATAATTTTTTACATGGAAAAACATGACTGAGCTAATGAATCTAAGCAGCTAGTAGAGAGATCGACTAGCAATTGAAGAGCTCTCGCTGGACACTCGTATATATACCCGGTCTTATCAACAGATCTGATTGTAATTTTCTAGGAACCGCTTATCAAGAGGAAAGGCTTGCATAATATCCTGTCTCTTGAGCAATCTGATTATAACCGGGAGGAAAGGCTTACATAATATCCTGTCAACACTTCTCGAAAAATCTTTTTATAGAGATCTGATTGTAATTTTAATCGAAGCCGCTTATCAAGCATCCTGTCAATAGTTTCTCGAAAATCTTTTTATAGAGATCAGATCATAATAACTGGCTTGGCTACACTTAACCTTTAAAAATTTTAAATTTTACATAAAAAATGTAAATTTTAAATGAAAAAAATTAAATTTTTAAACTCAGATCCCTTAAATTTAGCTATTGAGTCTGTATATTTTAACAAGATTCATATTTATTTTATAGCTAAGCCATATCCCTTGAAAATTACAATCGGTACGCATTCAATGTTGGCTTGGCTACACTTAGCCTTTAAAAATTTTAAATTTTACACAAAAAATGTAAATTTTAAACGAAAAAATTAAATTTTTAAATTCAGATCCCTTAAATTTAGCTATCGAGTCTGTATATTTTACCAAGTTTCATATTTATCTTATAGCTAAGCCATATCCCTTGAAAATTAAGAATTATAATGACTGCCACACTTAGTCTTTAAAAATTTTAAATTTTACACGAAAAAAATGTAAATTTTAAACGAAAAAATTAAAATTTTAAACTCAGATCCCTTAAATTTAGCTATCGAGTCTGTATATTTTACCAAGTTTCATATTTATCTTATAGCTAAGCCATATCCCTTGAAAATTTAGAATTATAATGACCGCCACACTTAGTCTTTAAAAATTTTAAATTTTACACAGTAAATTTTAAACGAAACAATTAAATTTTTAAACTCAGATACCTTAAATTTGTCTATAGATATTTTACCAAGATACAAAATTATCTTATAGCTAAGCCATATCCCTTGAAAATTACAAGTTCAAATCGGTACGCATCCAATGTTGGCACTCTATCTATCGCAAAAAAATGGGCCGAGCGAAGCCTCAATGACTTATGTCATGAGAGGCTTCGCTCGACCCATTTTTTTGCACCTCGTCCTGATCTTAAGACGAGGATTTATAGAAGTAGGGCTTGTTTCCCACCAAAACTTTTATTTTTCGGGGGAAATAGCCTAGCTCCAAGTCCCCATATCGTTCGCCAAACACATAGGTGTCCATGGGTACCGTTGCCAGGTACTCCTCCATGACATTCTTTAAGTCGGCCAAGAAACTCTCCATTGTGGCATTGGATGAGGTTATGGCTGCGAGCTTAACCTGGACAGGCCGCCTCAGGTTTAAGCTGCATTCGATGGGCGTAAGAATTTCAATCGGCCCCTGAAATAGGGAGTCAAACTCTCCTGGATGCATATCCATCAATATTTTTGCATCCTCTAGTCCAAAGACGCATGTCTTGGCTAGAGACGGGGGTAGTTTCAAGCCCTCAGGAGCAATGTCCGTTACCGTTATATGGCACAAGTTCACCACTCTACTGGAGTTTTCATGCCCCATGTAATAGGCCACGTCTCGGCCTTTGATAAAAATTTGGTTGTCAAATGACAAAAAGCATGTCAATTTAACATTCAGTTCATCAGATAGAATTTGGAAGATCATTTTGGAAAGCAGTAGCTCAGAATGAAATGTCTCGTCCAGCAGCCTGTATATATACTAGCAGTAATCTTTAGTTCTATCTAAATTCCAAGTAAATATCTTATCTGCATCCTGTGACGCATGACGCACATCCTCATGCTATCGGATTAATTATATAAATAATTTTATTGTTCTAGAAGGACAGATTTTTATCGCATCCTCAAAAAACAGCTGATACATCCTGTTTTCTTAGTAAAGCCTGATAAAACGAGGTCACGAATCGGGTATATATACGAGCTGCCTCTAAGAGCCTGCATCATTTTGACTTTTGTTGCCATAAGTCATGCTATTCACTATTGAACATCCACAGCTTGACGCTAAAATCCTATTCGTAGTCTCTGCGGATGGACTTTTGTTCGTCAGGGCCTCTGATGTGGCCAAGCTGATGGGTCGATCGAATGCTTATGTGAAAAAAACGACCAGGTTGAAGGTGAGCGATCTCGTTTACAGGAGGGTCAGGCTACCTATCTCTCTAGCCAATACCTGGGTGTATCCAGTCGACGAGATACATTTTGGAGATGCCCTGTCGTCGTTGGGATTCGAGGCCATGCTGACATCCTCTAAAATCCAGATTCTAGACCCCATAGTACCCACCTCATGCATCCATAAAGCCATCCGAATTCGGATCGTGAGGGACTCTGACACATTCATAAATGAATTCTTAAAAGATTTCATAGACAGAACCATGCTGTTCTTCGATGGGGACCACGATGACGACCCTCGCCTCCACGAAGATAGATTTGAGACTATTTCTTGGACAGACACCCCTCCGTCCAAAATCAAAGTCTTTGTGGGGGATCGATCTAGATGGTACAAACTGATGCCTTAAATCTGGAGGGGGGCAAAAAAATGGGCCGAACGAAGCGTCTCATGGCAGATTTCTGTCTTTGACGCTTCGTTCGGCCCATTTTTTTGCGATAGATAGAGTGCCAATATTGGATGTTTATAAATTGAGACTTTGAATTGGATAATAGTATTATTTTAATATTAAAACGATGCCTTTGAATCTGAGATAGCTAATGCCTTTGAGATAGAAATATCGAATAAGATTTTAAATCAACCAATCAACCAACCTTGAAAAAAAAAAAAAAAAAAAAAAAAAATTTTTTTTTTTTTTTTTTTTTTTTTTTTTTTTTTTTCAAGGTTGGTTGATTGGTTGATTGACTTGGATTCATTCTTTATAAATAGCCGTACTCATTCTGTCTGAAATTTACAATATTGAATAAGGACATTTTTTAAATGAATGCTGTACCAATATTGAATATATTTTTTTAACGATTCGATAAACAAATAATATATTTTTAACGATTCGATAAACAAATAATAAATATTTTATTATTAAAAATAAAATATTTAAATAATAAATATTTTATTATTAAAATAAAATATTTAAATAATATATTTAAATTCTAAATATTTATTATTCAAACCGACAACTGAATCGAATCGTGAAAAATTCTGACGGGGTGGAGTTGCTCGAATAATACTTCTGGCGACTGTCTGATAGACCTTTATATGCCGTAAAGAAGTAGGTTCACCCAGCTTTGCGGTACTTGGCATAGAAGCTGTAGTTTGAATAGACTACCCTCATAACTGTAATCTTTAACTCTTAATTGTAAAAATTTACATGCTTAAATTTCTAATGTCTCGTTGCTGAGATTGACGGGGTAATCTTTAACTCTTAATTGTAAAAATTTACATGCTTAAATTTCTAATGTCTCGTTTCTAATGTCTCGTCAGCGACTTTGGCATAGGAGCTGTAGTTTGAATAGACTGTAATCTTTAAATCTTAATTGTAAAAATTTACATGACTGCATGCTTAAATTTCTAATGTCTCGTGAGCGTTGCTGAGATTGGCGGGAGCTGTAGTTTGAATAGACTGTAATCTTTAAATCTTAATTGTAAAAATTTACATGACTACATGCTTAAATTTCTAATGTCTTGTCAGCGACTTTGGTATAAGAGCTGTAGTCTGAATAGATTGTAAGCTTTAAATCTTAATTGTAAAAATTTACATGACTGCATGCTTAAATTTCTAATGTCTCGTTTCTAACGTCTCGTCAGCGAGATTGGCGGTACTTGGCATAGGTTTGAATAAATCTTAATTGTAAAAATTTACATGCTTACATTTCTAATGTCTTGTCTGGCAGTACTTGGCATAGGTTTGAATAGACTGTAATCTTTAAATCTTAATTGTAAAAATGTACATGACTGCATGCTTAAATTTTTAATGTCTCGTTTCTAATGTCTGACACAATATCTCGGATCAGGGGCATGCGATTCGGTCTTAGCTGAGAAAAGAATCGGGCTGGATTGTGTAACTTGAAGATTATTTGAAAAAAAAACTAATTAGTACCAACTGAGAAATATAACATTAGAAACCAACCATCCTATCAACCAACCAACCAACTGTAAAAAAAAAAAAAAAAAAAAAAAAAAAATTTTTTTTTTTTTTTTTTTTTTGAGTGGGCGTGGCTTGGATTCATTCTTTATAAATAGCCGTATTCAAACCTTCATTCCTTCATTCTGTCTGCCATCTAGCTAACATTGTATCAGGCCTGTTAAACGCTTGTCATTGAATTGTATCAGGACATTGGATAGCTTCTAATATTTATCTCTTTCATTGAAGCTCAGCATGTACAAAATGTGGGAACCGTTGGACAACGACGCAAAGACCGAAATGCAAAATTTAAAGCAGCAAATGTTTGACTTGCAATCTAAATTGGATGCAGAAATCTCACTCTTGAAAACCAAGATTGAAAAATTTGACGTACTGTACTCCAAAATAGATAACTTGTATCAGGAAGAAATTTACAGGCTTAAATTAGAGTTGGGCGTGCAGCAGAACAAATCTCTAGTGCAGATTCAGAAGCAGCAGATCCAGATCCAGAACCTGCAGAACCTGTTGCTCTCCAATCAGATAGCGACTCAACAGAATTCGTTGCGACAGGACATTAAATATGATAATGCGTAGATTATCCTTATCAGCAACCAACCAACCGTATTTAAAAAAAAAAAAAAAAAAAAAAAAAAAAAAAAAAAATTTTTTTTTTTTTTTTTTTTTTTTTTTTTTTTTTCAGTTGGTTGTTTGCATATTATATATGATCGCTAACAACCGTCATTGTATTTCACCAGCAGCAGTCGTCTAGTCATGTCTTCTAGTCAACAGTCTTCTAGTCATGACAGAGGTATGTCGTTTAATGATTGTTTAAATTGATTCAATATTATCATGTCTTTTAGAGTCTCAAGTTAAATATCATAGGTTTTATAGAATATAATAAAATAAATTAAATAAAATATTGGAAATAAAATATTTTTTTTATCTGAATTTAAACATACAGACATTTCCGCTTCGCGGAAATGTCTGTATGTTTAAATACAGATAAAAAAAATATTTTATTTCAAACTCAATTATAGGTAAAATATAAATAATAATAATAATAATAATAATAATAATAATAATAATATAATAATATAATAATAATAATAATAATAATAACAATAATAATAATATTATAATAATAATATAATAATAATATTATAATAATAATAATAATAATTATATATATATATATATATATATATATATATATATATATATATATATATATATATATATATATATATATATATATATATATATACTTGTATACTCAGAAAATACTGTAAAACATCTTTTAATTTAAGTGATTATATTTTTGTAGTCTGAATTCGTATGTCAATTATAGTGTCGCTGTCTCAGCGAGTTTCACTATATCGGCACGAGACTACGCTCTTGACAAGTTTGTAGTCTGAATTCGTATGTCAGTTATAGTGTCGCTGTCTCAGCGAGTTTCACTATATCAGCATAAGACTACACTCTTTATTGTCTTGCCAAGTTTGTAGTCTGAATTCGTATGTCAATTATAGTGTCGCTGTCTCAGCGAGTTTCACTATATCAGCATAAGACTACACTCTTTATTGTCTTGCCAAGTTTGTAGTCTGGACTTTGAATGTCAGTTATAGTGTCGCTGTCTCAGCCAATTTCACTATATCAGCATAAGACTACACTCTTTATTGTATTGCTAAGTTTGTAGTTTGAATGTCAGTTATAGTGTCTCAGCCAGTTTCACTATATAGGCATAAGACTACGTTATTTATTGTATTACCAAGTTTGTAGTTCGTATGTCAGTTATAGGGTTGCTGTCTCAGCCAGTTTCACTATATAGGCATAAGACTACGTTATTTATTGTATTACCAAGTTTGTATGTCAGTTATAGTGTCTCAGCCAGAATGAGGTTATATTCTTTTATTGTCTTGCCACGTAAGTTGTAATCTATATTATGTATATCGGCTACAGCGTCTCGCCAGTTTTGCGGTACTTGGTATAGTGGCTGTCGTTTGAAATTCTAAAAGGGTTAAATGTACTCGAAAAGTATTGTGGCTAGATGGTCTGAAAATATTGACTGATTTTTTTAATTTTGACGGCTAAATTTACAATATTAGCATGAAATCTTGTAAATTTATAGGAGACTCATGGGGTAATTTTAGTTTTTTCCACAACAAGTTTTGATAAAGGCCTCACCCTTGGAAAATATTAGCGAGACTCTCTACAAGCAACTATTTTTTTTCTTAAATGTGGCTACTGATCAGGAAAATTTTTATAAGATTAGTTTATCGCTTGGGCTAGCTGACCTTCTAGAATAATTGCGTTTGCAGGATATTATGTAACTCGTTTCCTCAAAGATAAGATCTAATCTATAAACAGTCATCCTGTCGAGCCCTATTATTTTTATCGTTTCTCAGAACCGCTTATCAGTTCTCATGCATCCGCCCGCCAGAGTATAAATACCGGCCTCTCGCCTCAGCTTATTCATTCTGACCTTTTGTTTTGCAAAATGCTTTCCGACAGGCAATATGATTACGGCTATGCCTTACAACCCAAAAGGAAAATATTAAAGACCTCTCGTCTCTATTGCGAGCTAATACTTCAATACGATAAATCAATGTCTTTGCCAACTCCCAAGCCAGTTTCAAAGCCGACTCCAAAGCCAAAGCCAGATCCCGTTACAATAGCCACATCACAGAAGATGTACTTAAAAGTTCCAAATCCCATAAGCCGACTGCCAAAATCTCCTGAAGTATCTACCAGGTACAAAATATACCGTGCCTGGAATCCTCGACCAAGGGTTAATTTTATGATATGGCCGAAACAGTTGGAGAATAAAAAGGCATAGTCGTTATCAACTGCCTAATAGAAACAGAGGTCACCCAAACGATTTATAAAAAATCGGGTCGAACGAAGTGTCTCATGGCAGATTTCTGTCTTTGACACTTCGTTCGACCCGTTTTTTTGTAACAGTTATATTGCCAATGTTGGATGCATTTAAGATTTTGACTTAAGATTTTGAACGATAAGGTTTGTAAAAATTTATATACAAAAAAAATATTAGAATTCCATCAAAGTCACATTAAAATCAACCAACCAACCTTGAAAAAAAAAAAAAAAAAAAAAAAAAAAAAAAAAAATTTTTTTTTTTTTTTTTTTTTTAAGGTGCCACGCCCACCCTTGAAGCTTGTCTATATTTACTGTGGCTAACATGACTACACTCTCATTGTGTCTTGACATTTGCCTGCAACGGTCGTCTAGTCACTATGTCTCGTAATGTGTTTTCAGCAAGACTAGAGAGTTAGATTTTTCTATAAGAGCCCATGATTTATTCTGATTTCATGAAAACCTGCAATATCTTGTCATTTGTCAGACAAAAGTCTTGTTTTCAAAGCCAATATTGTATAAATTTTGCAATTTCATCCTATTTTAAAGGAAATGGGTTTAGACATCAAGAGCGAGTTTATGCATGACCGTACAGTAGAAGAAATAAATTCCACTCCCACCCACCCTAATAGATATACTATATATATACTATATATATAGACTGCAGCGCCATCTATAATGATTGGCTAAAGAAATATAGCCTTAGCAGCCAACTGAGAAATATAGCTTTAGCGGCCAACTTAGAACTGTAGCGGTTAACTTAGAAATATAACTTTAGAAATATAACTTTAGAACCCAACCAACCAACCTTAAAAAAAAAAAAAAAAAATTTTTTTTTTTTTTTTTTTTTTTTTTTTTTTTTTTTTCAAGGTTGTCTGCATACTATATATAGAACTGTTGACATGCCATCTCATCATTCTATCTCAACAGCAACGGTCATGTCTTTGATACATTTAAATTCATGTCTTCTAAAATCTCAAATTAAATTTCTACACATTGATACATTTTTTGCTACGGTAAATGAATGCTGTGCCAATATCGAATACATTTTATAAATAATTAAACTATTTAAATTTTATTATTTAAACCGTCTGAAAAGGTGCAGTTGCTCGAAACTTATTGCTGGTGACTGTCTGATAAGCCTTTAGATGCGTAAACTCGTAGGATTACCCAACTTTGCGGTACTTGGCATAGGAACTGTCATTTTGAAATTCTGAAAGGTTAAATATGCTCGAAAATTATTGCTGGTGACTGTCTGATAAACCTTTAGATGCGTAAACTCGTAGGATTACCCAGCTTTGCGGTACTTGGCATAGCAGCTGTAGTTTGAATAGAATCCCTTGACATGACTTTATAAAATCATTGGCCTCTAATTTTATCGTGGATGAAAGCCGTATGCACCATTCTAAATTTATCGTTTGACCCTTGAAATATTAATTGTAAAAATTTACATGACCTGTCTTCTTTTCGTGGATGAAAGCCTTAACATTCTAATTTTATCGTGGATCTGCTTACATCCTGTCTGTTTTTCGTAGAGCTCTGAAATAGTATATATATTAGCCTCTCGCCTCAGCTGAATCGAGTGGTCAACATCATTAGGCTGCGAGCCAAGATTAGAGATACTATCAGATTTTAGAGTATCTGGACCAGTTATAAATGTGCCAGAAGAGCTTGACATTCTGAAACTGTATAGCGGATAATGTCTTTGGGATGCGTAAAAAATGGGTCGAGCGAGGTTTCCTCATGTAGAGATTACGTTGGATTCGACCCATTTTTGCGACAGGTTAAAGGCTAATGTTGTAAATAATAAAAATCGTTACATTATAAGGGCTATGGATAAAATTTATATTAATATGAAGATATTTTTTTAAGAATCAAAAAAAAATATCCATTCCTATAGACGCTCGAAGATTTTGCATGCGACATTGCGTTTGGCCTTAGTTATTGCATAGACGATACTCGTGCTGGATTTGCGGTACTTGAGGCATATATACATATATATATATGTATATATACACACACACACACATATATATATATATATATATATATATATATATATATCGAATCGAGTTTGAAATAAATATTTTTTATCAGTAATAAAACATACAGACATTTCAGCGGCCTTATGAAAGCTTAACCTTTGAAAATATTGATTGGATGGCTATGTTGTGATAAGCATTAGCAAAATATTTTAAATCTACAATATTAGCATATTTTTTTTTAATTTATAAGATACTCACAGGGTTGATTTTAGTTTTTTCGACAAGGGGTTTGAAAATATTAGCTCTGCAAGATCCATGCGACAATCTTATTTTCTTAAATAAGGTTTGATTTTTTTAGTTTTTACAGATTACCTTATGAAGGCTTTGTCTTTGGAAATATTGGCTGACCGGCTAACATTTTTTTTAATTTTGATGGACAATATTAGCATGAAATCTTGTAAATTTATAGAATACTCACGGGCTAATTTAGGACAACGATGATGGCTTGGAAAATATTAGCTCTACAAATTCGAAGCAAAGATTTTTTTTAAATGTGGCTTAAACTACTGGTCAGGAGTCGATAATATTGTCAATATTAGATTTTTAATCGTTTAGTCTAATATTGAACAATTGTCTTTGAAAATATTGGCTGTAGGGTTTAGTCTCTGAAAATATTGACTGACTAACATTTTTTTCTAATTTTGATGGCTAAATTTACAATATTAACATGAAATCTTGTAAATTTATACGATTTTCATGGGCTAATTTTAGTTTTTTCGACAAAGAGTTTTGATGAAGGCTTGGGAAATATTAGCGGAGTCTCTGCAAGCAAAGATTGTTTTCTTAAATGTGGCTTAAACTACTGATCAGGAGTCGATAATAATACCAATATTAGATTTTTAATAGTCTAGTCTAAGATTGGACAAAAGGGTGGTAATGCTCGAATAATATTGCCAGTGACTGTACTATTGTACCGGGATTTATCGCAAAACGGAGAGTTTAGCTAGATTTGTGGTACTTGAGGGTGGGGTGTAAATAGAGATTGGGTCGTAAGAAATACACAGATATTTTATTGAGATCTAGGATAGCTATTATTTAAAATGTTTTATCGTACAGCTTGAGGAAGCCGTCTTAAAAGTTGGCATTGGTATATGAAGACTTCCATATCTATTTTGAAAATGCTTAAAGTATATTTTTTAGAATCCTTCTACCAAGACGGTGAAAAGTATTATGGACATATATGCATAATCGTGTAATTGAGTATGAAATAAAATATTTTTTTTATCTGTATTTAAACATACAGATAAAAAAAATATTTTATTTCTAATATTTTTAATTCTAAAGTTACAATATTAGCATACCATTTTTAAATTTATAGGATACTCACGAGTTATTTTTTTCGATAATGAGTTTTGATAGAAGGGCTTAGGCTTGAAGGCTAATGATTGTAAAGCTCTATATCAGTCGTCATTTGTCAGACAATAAAAGTCTTGTTTTCAAAGTCAATATTGTATAAATAACCCTATTTTAAAGGAAGTGGGATCAGGGAGCTGGTTTATGCATGACCTTACAGTAGAAGAAATAAATTCCACTCCCACCCACCCTAATAGATATACTATATATATATACTATATATAGACTACAGCGCCATCTACAATGATTGGCTAAAGAAATATAATTTTAGCAACCAACTGAGAAATATAACATTAAAATCCAACTGAGAAATATAACTTTAGAAACCAACTATCATATCAACCAACCAACCAACTGAAAAAAAAAAAAAAAAAAAAAAAAAAAAAAAAAAAATTTTTTTTTTTTTTTTTTTTTTTTTTGAGTGGGCGTGGCTTGGATTCATTCTTTATAAATAGCCGTATTCAAACCTTCAAACCTTCATTCTGTCTGCTAACATTGAATTGTATCAGGATCATGGAGAATTTCATAAGATATGACCTGCCTGAAGATCCTAAATCTGAGTTCTGGATTCGAGTAAAATCTAATAAACCTGGCATTGAAAGACTCAGAAAAATATCTCTCGAAGGCATTTTTAGAAATAAAAATATTCCGATAGTGGATCGTATTGACGGGACCCTTTTAATGCAGGCAGACGGAGCCTTAGCCGCGAATTCAGCAACCATCGACCGTTTCAACGAATTTTATCTAAAACATAAAATGGATGGGTCCGAAATCCGTTTGGATGAAAATCTGGTTCTCAAGCCAAATTGCATTGTAGTTGTGAATGAATACATTCGTGGGGGACCTTTTGGCGGCACTAGATTAATTTTTCTTTACCACGACGTTGAAAAAAATGAAGCTGTGTGTAAAAGTCCTAAAACGGGTACCGAAGTCAGAATATCTCAGTCCGTACGCACTGGACGGTTTCCTATCGAACTGGGATTTGCCAGATCCATTCATATCTATCGAGATGCGATCGACGATTTGAAAATGGTTGTCAGTTTGATCGGATATAAAGATCCTGTTTCCTGGCTCTTGTATCGTGTGAATCAATTGAAACAGGTATTGGCCGTAGAGTTTTAATTTAAAAATACAACCTTGAAAAAAAAAAAAAAAAAAAAAAAAAAAAAATTTTTTTTTTTTTTTTTTTTTTTTTTGAGTGGGCGTGGCTTGGATTCATTCTTTATAAATAGCCGTCTGTCTGCCACTCTCATCTAGCTAACATTGAATTGTATCAGGATCATGGAGATACGATATGAGTTTATGGACCTGCTCCGACCTGACCGCTCTATGTTGAAAATGCTCACAGTCAAAATAACGCTGTCCCACAAACTCGATACACCCGATGTTGAAAAGCCAATTGAAACGACTACGATAGCATGTCCTGGCGAATGGTGTTATCAAGTTTGGATTCTACAATGCTTAGTTGTTACGGTGTTGCAGAGACAAAATGTGTATGTTTGATGTTTCTTTTAAAACAATGATAGACACCTATGGTTATATTGGCTGACGCGACCATCCGTTTGGTGTTGGCTGGTCTAAAAATAAACAATTAGATAAAAAATATCACGTGGATCCTGTCAGTATTTTTAGCCATCCTGTTTTCAAGGACTTATGCTACAAATAACTTTATCTCATCCGGATCGCATCCTGTTTTAAAGGATATGGGTTTACTATAAAAGCCGCTGCTCAGAGCTTACAGTTTCATTCGCTCACTAGCTCTCAAGCCATGTGGATGCGATTATTTTTCCCAGGCCAGATCGGCTTGAGGTCCGCCCTAGCCTCTGACGGAAAGACTTACGTTTCGGCTGTAGATGTGGGCGTGATGCTCAAATTCAATGATATTCATGAATTTGCCAACTATCGGGCCACCAAGCATCTAGACTCGTTTCCAGTCTTTGAAATATCCGAAATGTTCGACTACGTGAGCCTGTTCTCAGATGTTGAAGACATGCAGAGACTCTGGAGACACGGAAGGGTCGCCGCCGATTTTCCCATGTCTTCGGAGTACGTATTTGATGTTCATATCGAATCTGAGGGGAATGCCAGGTTGCAGGACTGGCTGCAAATCTATACTGACCTCTTCAGAAATGACCTGTTCGACGGCCCTCGTGTCAAGTCCAAGAGATTGGCTCCCACCAACGAATGTAAAGTCTGCCTGACGGAAGAGAGCCAGGTGGCGTTCTTCGACTGCGGGCACGTGGTGTGCTGCATGGCCTGTTCGGACAAACTCGAATATTGTCCTGTCTGCCGAACGGTCATTGCGGAAAAGAGACGAGTCTATGTACAATAGATGTGAAAAATATTTAAAAAACTTGTGTCAAACGAGGCTTCCTCATGTCTTGACGACGATGGAAGCCTCGTTTGACACATTTTTTTTAAAGCGATAGGCTACCAATATTGGATTTGTGAAAAAAATAACTTGTAAATATTTATCGGTTTAGACGGTACTTTATGAGAGTCCATTGAATATAAGTAACTTAAAAAATTTCAAGATTTGTGAAAAAATAAACTTAGAAATAAAAAAATATAAAATCGAAATGAAAAGAATAAATTTAGAAAAAATTTCGAAATTGGTTAAAAATGACAAAGTCCAAAAAAAATATAGATGTATAAAATCAGCCATGGTTTATATATCCATGCCACACCCACCTTGAAAAAAAAAAAAAAAAAAAAAAAAAAAAAAAAAAAAAAAAAATTTTTTTTTTTTTTTTTTTTTTTTTTCAAGGTTGATTGATTGGTTGATTGACTCTAGCTAACCTATATATATGCCGGTTTGTCTTCTAACAGAATCATTTGCATCGTGGAAATGAATTTCATACGATATGAGTTTATGGACCTGCTCCGAAATTGCGTTCGACTTGCCTTACGTCTAGAGACCTGCGAAATGATGTTGGAATCTGAGTTTGCCCGGTCTATTTTGAAAATGCTCACAGTGTATTTTCAGAATCACACTAATCGCGAGATGGCCAGAATAGATACAGCCGAAAAGGCATTTAGAATGTTGATAGGCCAATTGAAATGCATAGCGTATTGTGACTATGATAGCATGTCTCCTGAGGTTAAGAGTCTGTTGGCTGAAGATATTGTGCAGCCTTATCAAGTTTGGGTTCTACAATGCCTAATTGTTACAGCATGTACTGTTGCAGAGTGCTGGACAAACTGTAAAGTGTGTATGTTTGATGTAGCTTTTGAAACGCTAATAGACATGTTGGACACTTATGGCTATATTGCCTGTATCGAACGCGACCTAGATCGTAACTATAATCCGTTTGGTAATCCGAGCGAAATTGTCTTGTTCGCCGGTCTAAAAATAACCAATTAGAACGCGGTCATCCTGTTTTCAAGGACTTATGTAACGATTCGTATAAATAGCTATCGCATCCTGTTTTCATAGATAAGCTCGCTACTATAAAGGCCAGTGCTCAGCGCTTGCAGTTTCATTAATTCACTACCTCTCGAGTCATGTGGATGAAAATATTTTTCCCCGGCAAGATCGGTTTGAGAGCCACCCTAGCTTCTGATGGAATGGTTTACGTTTCGGCCGTAGACGTGGGTGAGATGCTGCAATTTAATGACAATTACGAGTTTGCTAAGAATCGTGTCATCAAATACATAGCCAATGCATTTCCAGTTTTTGAGATTGAAGAAATGTTCACCTACGTAGGCCTGTTTTCAGCGTTTTTAGACGTAGTTGAAATGCAGATGCTCTGGAGACATGGACGGGTCGCCGCTAATTTTCCAGTGTCTACGGAAGATATATTCGACGTTCATGTTGAAACGCAGGGAGAGGTAAAATTGCAGGACTGGCTTCAAACATATGCGGACCTCTTTAAAAATCAACTGTTGGACAGACCGGTTGAAGAGATTGAGTGCCCAGGCCTTACTTGTGACAAGACACAACTCGAAAACAGATTGACTACCTTTCGCATCTCTCCGTTTGGAGATGATACTAAATCGATAGCCGAATGCGGCATGTTTTACTTAAAGTATGGAGATTTCGTACAATGTGCTTACTGCAAAGTGATCTTGCATGATTGGAAACCTTACGATAATCCGCTGAAAGAACATATTCGCAAGAGTCCAAGATGCCCGTATTTAATTGGTTTAACCGATTGGAAAAGGCCTATGAATAAAACGAAGAACGAATGCAAGGTCTGTTTGACAGAAGAGAGCGAAGTCGCATTCTTTAACTGTGGGCATGTAGTATGCTGTCTGGCTTGTTCCAAAAAGATGGTAAATTGTCCCATATGTAGAAAAGCTATTGTAGAAAAGAGAAGAGTGTATATCCAGTAATTAAAAAGCCACACCCACTCTTTAAAAAAAAAAAAAAAAAAAAAAAAAAAAAAAAAAATTTTTTTTTTTTTTTTTTTTTTTTTTGAGTGGGCATGGCTTAGCTATATCTATTTGTATTAATGTGATCGTGCCTATAAAAATGCAGGTTTGTGTTCTAAAGGAATCATTTACATCATGTTCTTCCAATTTCGTGTGCTCGAAAATGAGTTTCGTATCGTACTCAGGGATTGTGTTCGTCTTGCCTCTCGTCAAGAGACCTGCGAAGTGTTAGAATCTCCATTTACCCGCTCTATTTTGAAATTGCTGAAAGTATATTTTCAGAATTCATCTAGTGACTCGGAGGACATACCTGATACTGTCGAAAGGGTTATTAAGAGGTTGGATGTCAGATTGAGGAATATCATACATTCTAACTACAGTATAATCTCTCCTGATATTAAAAGTCTGTTCGGTAAGGAAATGTTGCCACATAACCATTGGAGTTATCAAGTTTGGGTTTTAAACTGTTTGATTGTTACAGCATCTACCGTTGCAGACTATGCAGAACAATTCAAAGTGGATATTTTCGATATGGTTTTTGAAGTATTGTTTCAAAAGTTGAAATATTACGGTTATATTAAACGCATTGATGATGACCTGTCTCGCAACCACGATCCGTTTGGTAATCTAAGTAAAAGAGTACTGTTGGCAAGTGTATAAAAACTTACCAAATATAACCTTGAAAAAAAAAAAAAAAAAAAAAAAAAAAAAAAAATCTTTTTTTTTTTTTTTTTTTTTTTTTTTTTTTTTTTTGTGGGCGTGGCTTAAATTAATTAATACTTGAAAAAACCTGGCTATATAAATGCGAGTTTACGTTCAAAATAAATCATTGGTATCATGTCTATCCGAGGTGATTTTCGTAGACTACTCCAAGATTGCGTTCGTCTCGCCTCTCGTGAAAAGGCCTACGGAATGTTCAAATTTAAATTTGCCTACTGCATTTTGAGAAAGCTTGAACTATATTTTCAGACCCCCGCTAGCCGTTTGCAAATTAGACTGGATTCAGTTGAAAAGATGATTTCCAGGTTGGACATGAAATTGAGGCTTGCTTTACATTATGACGATGTTCGGTCCGATCCTGATGTTAGATGTCTGTTGGGCGAGAAAAAGTTGCCACGTGTCCATTGGCGTTATCAAGCTTGGGTCTTGAAATATTTGATTCTTACAACAAATACTATTGTAGATTGTACAGAACAATTGAAAGTAGATATTTTTGATAAGGCTTTTGAATTAATGATTAAAAAGATTGACTGTTATGTTTATATTAGATTTATGAAAGGCGAGCTAGCTGACAAAGACGATCCGAGTGAAATAGCCCAGAAGCGAGAGTTATCAATGACTAATATTACCAATACAGATTTAGAAAATTCTCAATTACTGTGTAATATTTGTTTTAGCAGAGAGAGACAAATTGTTTTTGAAGATTGTAGGCATTTCGTTTGTTGTAAAAGCTGTTCAAGCCATTTCACAACTTGTCCAATTTGTCGATCACCTATTACAAATTGTATTACAGTATACCTATCTTGAAAAAAAAAAAAAAAAAAAAAAAAAAAAAAAAAAAAAAATTTTTTTTTTTTTTTTTTTTTTTTTTTTTTTTTTTTTTTTTTCAAGTGTGGGTGTGGCCTAGCTCTATATAAGTATGGGTTTCCACGCTCATTTCTGCCTAACATTTCGTATTGAACAGATTAAATATATACTTAAACATAAGGGAGATATATAGTATTTATTTAACGTTGTTTATATTTTAGTTTTGCTAGAATAAATATAGTATGGATAATATAGAAGTCATATTTAGCTACATGCGAGATGACTACCATAGAACAATAGCACGTTTAGAGTCTTCGAAAGGGGTCGTTGATAAAGAATCTCTCAATAAAATAGTCAACGATTTGGTTGCCAAAGACAAAGAAATTTTTCGCATCATCGATTTCTTGACAATTGTGGAAACCACGTTCAGCAAATGGTATTTCGAATCCAGGCAAGTTCATCAGATTGTTCGAGATAGCGTAGCACAGACAGACGGCCCTTCGAAAGATGATGCGATAGCGGACGCCGTAGAAAAGTTGAAAACGTCTTTGGACTTGATAAAGAGTTATTGCGATGATGCAATGCTGACAAAGTTGAAATTTTCGTGTAAAAGGGATTGTTCTACTAGACAATCGTACCTGGATAGGTTAGATGTCGCGTTTAATTTAATGTGGGACCAGTGGGAAGACGCTATTTGTGACAAAAATATTTCATGACTCATAGCATTTCAGAAGCTGATTAAACTATTGTAATTCTGTCAAGGTCACATGACGGATTTATAATTGTAAAGTCTCAACTTAAATTTCTACCAACCAACCAACTGAAAAAAAAAAAAAAAAAAAAAAAAAAAAAAAAATTTTTTTTTTTTTTTTTTTTTTTTTTTTTTTTTTTTTTTAATGTGACCTTGTAATGACCTTCATGTGTGGCTTGGGTATATATACAAGCCGTATCCTTGCTAGACCAGTTCAGATCCTTCTCTATAGCAGCATTGTTTTAAATTGTCATTGTTAAATTACGCGTCATGGCAACTTTGGACAACGATATTAAGCATCTGCTGAGACGAAAGTTAGTGCGTGGGGTCCTGAAAGGAGAACCTTTTCGTACCTTAGAGTCTCATCGGCGAGAACTTATTGGTGAGGTAGCCCAATGGATGGGAGTTGACGTTTCGACCGAAGACGGGTTCAAGAATAGGCTCGTAACTCTGCTGGGATCTAGAGAGGTGCCCACTACTACGGCTGAGTGGACAAAGCTTCTCAACAAATGGATCAGAAATCATTGTTCTGGGGCCGTGCTCTCTTCGAGAGAGATCTACGAGATCTTGGCCGTAGACGGATTCAGAGGGTTCAAACCCAAACATCTCAAGCTCTATTTGCCTACGGTTCCACTTAGAAAAGAATACGAGGATCATGCTCGAGGTGTCAGGGCCATCTACCATTGTATCGACGAGACAGATAGCATTTCAGGCTTGACGGGTACCGATTCAGCTTGTGTTGTGTTCCTGGCTCTCTTGAGACTGTACGGATCGGCTTCTGACGATAGGGTCGCTGTCAGGATCGAGAGAGCCGTAGTTGCAGCAGAGGGACACTTACAGCAGCTCGGAGAGTATTATCCAGACGTTAAAAATGTAAACGAGGCGCTGCTGAAGAGATTTGGTAAGATCTACGTAGAGGTGGTTGGAGATTCTTGGAAGGATGTGTCAGGAGAATTGTTGGAGAGTTTGGACGACGAGATAGGTTGAGGTTCAATGAAGACTATATTATATTATGTTTCAAGGTCACATTAAAAAAAAAAAAAAAAAAAAAAAAAAAAAAAAAAAATTTTTTTTTTTTTTTTTTTTTTTTTTTTTTTTTTTTTTCTCAAGTGGGTGTGTCAACTCTATATAAACATGAGCTGTGCCTATCGTTGGCATATTGTGCAATTTTGTTTGATAGAATGGATCCTAAATCTATGGTCTGGGTTCAAGTAAGGGATTCGAGTCTAATCCATAAAATATCTGTCGAAGACTTCTTTCGAGAAAAGAATATTCCGATAGTGGATCGTATTGATGATACCCTTTTAATGCTAGCGGACGGAGCCGTAGTCTTGAAACCAGCGACCAGGATACGTTTCAACGAGTTTTATCTAAAACATAAAATGGATGGACCCGAAATCCAATTGGGTAAAAATCTGGTTCTGAAGCCGAATTGTATTGTAGTTGCGACTGAAAGCTTTCCTTGGGCGCCTATTCGAGGTACTAGTTTAATTTTTCTTTACCACGACGTCGAAAAAAATCAAGTTGTGTGTAAAGATTCTGAAAAGGATACCGAAGTCAGAATATCTCCGTACTACAATGAATGTTTTCCTATTGAGTTGGGATTTGCCAAACCCCTTCATATGTATCCAAATAGAATCGAGCATTCGAAAATGGTCATCAGTTTGGATGGATATAAAAATTTGAATCTGGTTTCCAGGGTCTTGAATCGCATTAATAAAATGGAACAGGTATTAGCCGTAGAACTTTAATTAAATACTATGACATTGAAAAAAAGAATATATTATTTTTTATAAAACTCAAAAAAAAAAAAAAAAAAAAAAAAAAAAAAAAAAAAATTTTTTTTTTTTTTTTTTTTTTTTTTTTTTTAAGGGGGGCGTTGGTTTATTTGTGGTTGTGGCCTGGCTATATAAGATGGCTAACGTACCCCCCATTGACGTCTACCAGCAACAGTTTTCTAGTTGATTGTAATTAAGTATTTTTTCTTTGTCTATATATATCGAGTCAAGATGAATAATTTAGCCGCATCAGAAATGCCTTTAGCCCCTTATTACAATTTTGATGCTACCAGAAACGATGTTGAGCAATGCATGCAGTCGTTGCTAAATGGCGTTGAGTCTGCTACGTTACCTAAATTTCTTTCAACGAGAGTTCATGAAATCATGCATCAGTCTGGGCCGGGCGTAAATTGTGTAATGGAAACTGGTAACATGATTATGGATGGTAGTCGCCGAGAAATGGTCGTTGGCCGATTCATAAACGACAAAGGCTACCTGATGAAAAAGAGCGAAAACCTCAATACGGGAGAAAAAGATGAAATCCAAGAGTATGTGAATTTGGATGCTGAAAATGATGTAGAAATGTTTGACTTGTCGTGGAAAAATCTGACTGGATCGTAAAAAAATTATATATTTTGACTATAATAAAGGTATAATGGATCCTGTTAAACATATTATCGACGAGTATAGAAAATATTATAGCGATACGGCTGCAGATTTGAAATCTTTAAAGTTGGGTGAAATAATAGATAAAGCTGGGTTTGAAAAAGAAATGGCGTCCTTAAAATCGAATATGGATAAATTAATAGGCGTAGATAAAGAGATATTCAGCATTATCGATATTTTTACCGTTTTGGCTATAATAATAAAGGAATGGAAATTTGATTTTACCAATCTTATATGTGCAGTTGATAAAGATACTAAAGATTTGAAAAAACTAATAACGACTGGCAATCGAATTATAGATGATAAGTGCATCCATAGCTTGGAATCGTCGTTCAAATCGATAAAGGATTATCCTGACCACGTTAGATCGCTAGAACTCGATAGAGCGTTCATACCTGTTTGGCGAGATAAATATATTACAAAATTAAAAACCGCTCATGATTTGATAGATAATCATCTCAAGCAAGCATTAGAGGATAATTAAAATTTTTCTTAAATAAAGCATAATGGAATACGTGGGAAAAATTATTTCTAGATATGAAGATTATTACTATGAAGTCGTTGAGAATTTGAAAGATTTAGAGATTGGGACAGATGAGTTTGAGGAAAAAACGAAATCCTTAAAAACAAATATTGATAAGCTACTCTCCAAAAATGAGAAAATTTTCAGTATTATCGATGCTTTAGCCGTTGTAACTAGAATACTGGATAACTGGGATGATGATACCATTGAACATTTACAGGCAATTCATGAAAATGTCAAGCGACTGAGAGAATTGATAACAGACCCAACTGACAATCGAATGATAGATGACGAGTGCATTAAAAATTTGCAAAATTCATTCGAATCGATACAGAGATATTATTACGTTGGTAAACTGACGGCAAGCTATTCTATGAAGGCTTGTTCCTCGGATGTACGCGACGAATATATGGAGAAATTAAAATCATCATTAAATTTAATAAAGGATGTTTATAAGACAGCGTTAAAAATGACCCTTAGATATATGTAAGACATATAGAATAAAAAATCTGATCTGGCTATAATAAAGGCATAATGGACCATGTTAAAGAAATTATGAACGAACATAAAAAATATTATAGCGATACGGCTGCAGATTTGAAATCTTTAAAGTTGGGTGAAATAATAGATAAAGATGAGTTTGCGAAAGAAATGACGTCCTTAAAATCGAATATGGATAAATTAATAGACATAAATGAAGGCGTTTTCAGCATTATCGATGCTTTTACAATTTGGGCTACAATAATGAATGACTGGAAATTTGATTTTATCAATCTTATACGCAAAATTCATAACAATACT
Organism: Salticus scenicus; assembly: GCA_963930645.1. Classification (NCBI taxonomy): domain Eukaryota; kingdom Metazoa; phylum Arthropoda; class Arachnida; order Araneae; family Salticidae; genus Salticus; species Salticus scenicus. The sequence continues at coordinate 251,556,595 of OZ005650.1, forward strand.
AAACGGTTGAAAAAACTAGTAACTAACCCAACTGGCAATCAAATTATAGATCATGAGTGCATAGATAAATTGGAATCGTCTCTCTTATCGATGTGTTCATATCCTGACGAGGCTGAGGGAAGCTATAACCCAAGAATACATCCACCTGATAGGCGCGATAAATATATTGCAACTTTAAAATCAACCCTAAATTTGATAGAAAATTATTATAAGAAAGCGTTAGAGGATAATTAAATAAAGTATAATGGAGTACGTGGAAAATATTATTTTTAAATATGAAGATTATTACGGTGAAATGCTTGTGGATTTGGAATTTTTAGAGACTGGGACAGTTAATAATAAAAGGTTTCAGAAAAAAGTGGAAATTTTAAAAGCAAATATTGATAAATTAATGGACAAAAATGAAAAAATTTTCAGTATTGTCGACGCTTTAGCCATATTAATTGGAATAATGAGTGACTGGGAATCTAAGTCCACTGATCAGTTACACGCAATTTATAAAAATGTCAAGCGGCTGACAGAATTAATATCAAACCCAACTGCCAATCGAATTATAGATGACAAGCACATCCAAAGATTGCAATCGTCGTTCGAATTAGTAGAGAAATATTTTCAGCATGCTAAACGGACGGCAAGCTATTCTCCAAAGGCTTGTTCATCTGATGTACGTGATGAATATATCGCTAAATTAAAATCAACATTAAATTTAATAGAGGATTATCATAAGAATATATTAGCAATTACTCCATAAATTATATATTTGTAAAACATAGATTAAAAAAAAAAAAAAAAAAAAAAAAAAAAAAAAAAAAATTTTTTAAGATGCCACGCCCACCCTTGAAGCTTGTCTATATTAACTATGGGTAACGTGACTACACCCTCATTGTGTCTCGCCAGCAACAGTCGTCTAGTTACTATGTCTCGTAATGTGCTTTCAGTAAGATGTACATTGACCGACTCTAGATGGTTAGATTTTTCTATAAGAGCCCATGATTTCATGAAAACCTGCAACATCTTGTCATTTGTCAGGCAAAAATCTATAAATATCTTGTTTTCAAAGCCAATATTGTATAAATTACGCTATTTCATCCTATTTTAAAGGAAATGGGTTTAGACATTAGGAGCGAGTTTATGCATGACCGTACAGTAGAAGAAATAAATTCCACTCCCACCCACCCTAATAGATATACTATATATATACTATATATATAGACTGCAGCGCCATCTACAATGATTGGCTAAGGAAACATAGCGTTAGCAGCCAACTGAGAAATATAGCTTTAGCGGCCAACTTAGAACTGTAGCAGCCAACTGAGAAATATAACTTTAGAAACCAACCAACCAACTGTGAAAAAAAAAAAAAAAAAAAAAAATTTTTTTTTTTTTTTTTTTTTTTTTTTTTTTTTTTTTTTTCAAATTGGGTGTGGCATCGCACCGCTTTCGTGTATATATATAAGGTAGTCTCTTGCTACCCACAATCAAATAACATGGCTTTTTATAGTAATGAGCCCATATACTATGGCTATTCTCCTCGACCCAACTTCGATGCTATGAACGATGACGAACTTCAGGCGTGGTTGGAATATTCTCGTAGAGAATTGGATGCAATGAATTCTTGGGAACGCTACAATCGGCCGAGAAAAAATTACCGTAAGCGTGCTTGGAAATCCCCTGAAGTCCCAAAGATTTCTTCGCCTGTATGCCGGATCGTGAACGGTACTTGTGCGGCTTGCGAACAAAGAAGAAAACTGTTTAAACCTGGCCAAGTCATGGGTGGTCCAGATCGTTTCTCTAGAATCAGAGAATGTGAGCGATAATAGTGATTCATTTAAAAAAAAATCAGAGGGTCATGAATAAAGATATGGATTGGATGCTTATGTTATTATTTATGGTGATTGGCATGGCTATTAGTTACGTTGATTCTTACTTCAAGCAAAGTAGATTAATGATTATGTCGTCACTAATGAAATTGCTAGACAACGCCCAAAAGACTAACGATGGCCAGTCGACATGAAAAAAAGATGGATCCTGAATGTGTTATCTGCGGAGGCGGAGTGCCTACCGAAGAATTATTCTATACAGAGTGCGGACATCCTTATCATTTAGAATGCGTGCGAGGATTACGTAGGCAGCGTATACGTCGTGTGGCACGCGGAAAAATAACCAAAGATCGAATAAAGCGACTAGCTCTTAAGAAAAAGATAAAAGCTAGCGGTAAAATTCCAAAAAATTTATCTTTGCCTCAATGTCCAGCCTGCAATAGATATTTTACCAGAAATGATGTCCGAAGAATAAGTCGCATGATGGGAGACACGTTGAGAAGATGGGAACGAGAACTTAACTTGCCAGGTTCTGATAGCGATAGGTCCAGATCCAGGTCCAGATCCAGATCAAGATCCAGGTCCAGATCAAGATCCAGATCACCTCCCAATCTTGGTGTCGTAGCTTAAAAAAATTAGAGGATCGTTATGTTCGAATTTATGTTTATTGGCATGGCTACGTTAATTCTTACTTCAAACAAAATAAATTAATGGTTATTTCGTTGCTAATGAAATTATTGGACCAAAGATTGACGACATGAAAAAAAAAGATGGATCCTGAATGCGTTGTTTGCCAAGGCGATGTGCTTACCGAAGAATTATTTTCTCCTGAGTGTGGGCATCCTTATCATTTACAATGCGCGCGAGGATTACGTAGGCAGCGTATACGTTCCGTAGCACGTGGAGACATAACCAAAGATCGAATAAAACGACTAGCTCTTAGAAAAAAGATAGGAGCTAGTGGTAAAATTCCAAAAAATTTATCTTTGCCTCAATGTCCAGCCTGCAATAGATATTTTACCAGAAAGGATATCCGAAGAATAGGTGGCAGGATGAAAGACAGGTGGCGCCTGATGGAAGCCGCGGTGAGAAGATGGCAACAAGATCGTAACTTGTCGGGCTCTGATAGCGATACGTCCAGATCAAGTTCGAGATCAAGATCAAGATCAAGATCAAGATCACCTCCCAATCTTGGTGTCGTAGTTTAAAAAAGTATGAAATATAAATGTGCAATTTGCCGAGAAAGGAAAGGAAATCTATTTATTGCTGAATGCAGACATCGTTTCCATGCGCAATGCGCCAATCGATTATATAATAAACGAAAACGGAACGCTTCGAATAAAAAAGCCTCCAATAAATATTCTAAGGGATCAAATGTATCCAAATTGCCACCTTGCCCGTCTTGTAAAAAACGCCTTACTAGAAAAGATATCAGAAAGATGCTCAAATTGAAACAGTCAGAAAAATTTGAGCAATTACATGGCCTGGATTATTCAGACTCTGAACTCTATTATTCTGATTTGGATTACACAGGCCTCAACGATTCAGATTTTTACAGCGATCGGTCCAGTTCCAGATCAAGATCTAGATCTCCACCCAGATCACCACCGCCTAGCATACAACCATTAGTATATTTGTAGTAAAACAAGCAACGATGAACCTGAAAACAATATTATGCGGAACACTTCTATTTATAATAGCAATGAATGTTATCATGTACTCTTATCTAATTTATACTATAAATACTACCACGACGAGTCAGTCAGGGAAAGATATTGTAAAAGCTCATACAGTAGCAGTTTATGTCCAATTCATAATGCAATTTTTACAATTGACGTTTGCTAGTCTTTTAATGTATGAGTCATGGTAATACTATATTTAAAAAAAAAAAAAAAAAAAAAAAAAAAAAAAAAAAAATTTTTTTTTTTTTTTTTTTTTTTTTTTTTTTTTTTTTTTTTAATGTGACCTTGGATATTCTTTCAAGGTCATAATAAATAAAATTTAGTATAAATAGAAGAACTTGACTCAGTAATATTATTATTAACATGTCTGATTTAAATGTAACGTTCGATCCCAGCTTCATTTCAAAACCTGGTAAATATTTAAATTTGTTGGAGAAGGAATTAGTTTATATAAAAAATTATAAAATTTATCACACGCATTCTGTTCCGCGTCTCGTGGCTGGCTATGGCGACAACAGTTTCATAACCTATTCGTATTCTGGCACAAATGTTCCAGCCAAAGTATGGACGCCAACGCTATTTCGCATTAAACAGATGGTGGAATTGACTACTAATTATAAATATAATTTCTGTTTGGTTAATAAATATCGTAACGGATACGATAGTATTGGAAAACATAAAGACGATGAAACAGACATTGCTGCTGATTCACCCATAGCATGCGTTAGTTTTGGCCAAGAGAGAAAATTTAAATTTTCAAAGTTGGGTGCTAAGCCAGTCTATTATAACATGACGAGTGGTAGCTTAATGGTAATGCGCCCACCAACCAACAAATATTGGTTTCATGAAATATCAAAAGAACCAGAAAAAATAGGTGTCCGCATAAGCTTAACATTCAGAAAATTAGACAAAGGCATCAATTATAGGTAATTCAAGCTTACGTTAGGTTGGGATAAAAACATAATCTCATGCCGATATCGTGAAATTGGCTTAGACAACAACACTATAGCTGACATACATAATCCGGACTACAAACTTGCGTTGGGAGACAATAAAGAGTGTAGTCTTATGCTGATATAGTGAAACTGGCTTAGACAACAACGCTATAGCTGACATACACAATCTGTCCTGACTTACGTTGAGTTTGACAAGATAATAAAGAGTGTAGTCTTACGCTGATATCTTGAAACTGGCTGAGACAACGACACTATAATTGACTTACCAATTCCAGACTTGCGTTGGGAGACAATAAAGAGTGTAGTCTCATGCTGATATAGTGAAACTGACTTAGACAGAGACACTATAATTGACATACAAATCCAGACTACAAAATTATAATCACTTAAATTAAAAGATGTTTTACAGTAATTTCTGAGTATACAAGTATATATATATATATATATATATATATATATATATATATATATATATATATATATATATATATATATATATATATATTATAAATATATTATAAATATATTATAAATATATTATAAATATAAATATTATTATAAATATAATATAAATATAATATAATATAATATAATATAAATATTATTATAATATAAATATAAATATAAATATAAATATAATATAAATATATTATAATATAGATATAATATATTTATATTATAATATATTATAAATATATTATAATATAAATATATTATAATATAAATATAATATAATATACTATAAATATAAGTATAAAAAAAAATCTATCCATTTCTATAGGGTAGCTACGATTCATGCTCCTATCTTCTCCTATTTTGCTCCGACTTGCTTTTTGTGGCAACGAGCGTCAAGGGCATTCAAAGTCACAAAAAAAAAAAAAAAAAAAAAAAATTTTTTTTTTTTTTTTTTTTTTTTTTTTTTTTTTTTTAATGTAAGATTTTTTCAACTATGTTTATGATACCACACAAGCGGTATCGTCTTGCGCTTCCATTTTCCTGATTCTGGCTTCATTTATAAAATCTACAATTTTTTCGCTCGTATAAAATTTGACCTGGTTATCAGTCAAGTCCACGCGTTCCGTAGGTTCGTTCGTGGCTATTAAATTGTAACATATGTTGTGTTTGGATAACATGAGGGCCAATCGGACGAGGCTGATATCTATTTCAAACGTGTTCGGTTTAGCTTCCGTGAAAAATTGTAACCATTCTTTTACGAGGTATGGTAATTTAAAACTTCTGAGTTTGGGATGTTTATTTTCGGCTACGGTCAGGCACCAAGTTTCTAACGAGATGTTTTTCAGTGCCACGCGTCTCAGCGAATATTTATCATCGTATTTTAAACTCTCTAGAATGCGTATATTGGGATCCGATTCGAGATCTTCGATAGTGGCTACGGACAGTATGTGTTCGGTATTCAATATAGCCTTTCTCGCTGGCCTACCTTCCAATAATGGATAACTGAGACAGAAAAACACTTGTCTGTAAACGAGGCCTATGACGACTGTGTCCACGATAACTTTCTGAATGGTTATGTCTGTCAGCAACGTGGTATATACAAAAGATATTGGTGTCCAGACAGTCGATGCTGGCACTTCGCTATATTCTATGTATCGATCGTACGGATGCAAGACTTGTACAACGCGTTTCGGGCTGGTGCCGTTGATGCTGAGAGTTATAAATTTTCTGTCTTCGTACGTTCTCTCGATCGGTTTTGAGTTTTCAAATATGATTTCCAGGGGCCATTCTATAATCAGACCCAGAGGCACCAATTTAGAAAAATTTTGTTCGTCCATATACCTAGACATATTTCTGTAATAGGATGTTAAAATATCTTGGATCACGAGCTCAGGCTTCTCTGGACTCAGCCTACGTTGTATCATACCACTGGAAGTGACGCTCGATTCCGAAAACCCAAAGCCGCTTACGGGTTTGACGTCCATGAATTTAGGTTCAACTACCTTACTCATGGTCATGAAAGGTATGTTTAAGACGTCGTGTCGGTTTTGCCATACTGCAGCCAGATTGAGTACGTATTCTATAGGTTCGTCGGACAAAAAACAGAGTCTATAGAAATCGGTCGGACCGTGTTCGCTAAAGTAACAACCTCCTGGAAAGGGTGCATCATAATTATCCAAATACATGATTGTGCTTTTGTAGAAATATATGTTTTCGTAAGCCGGTTTGATCATACTTTGCACATATCGACTGACTACTTGTGGATTTGTCACGAAATAAGGGGTTGCGTAAAAACGTAAAGTGTTATTTGCATTCGTGTCTCGACTGATGGGATAAATCATGCGTTCGTTGCCTAAAAGAACAGTCCATAGATAATTGGGATTGGAAACAACAGACGCGGTCACATCTGATTTAAAAAATGATTTGAGGGCCAGCAGAAATGGTCTGTTGGAATCGATGGCGATGGACTCGTAAGGATACATGCGAGACACGGTCCAAGTTTCGTATGGTGAATTCCCCAAATCAAATATGATAACGTCGTTTCGGATCATAGACAAAGAACATTGCTTAAAATTGGAATATATGGATCCGTACGTATTAAAATTCATGATCCTCTTGTTTTAAAACAAAGATTTAAATTAAAGAGACTGGCTTGGGACTAGATTAGACCATAGTTTATGGATGCCGACAATAAAAATGTATGGAACTTGGAAAACATGTTTCTTCTTCGAGATTGTATCTATTGGGATGTATGTCAAAATTTAACGAGCCAGATTCAATATTGTTTTTGACAGACTAAAAGAAATTTATGACTACTGTCATGGCTGAAGATATTTATGTATCAGAATTAAATCTATTTGGTAAATTTTACATGATAAATAAGTATATATGTATTGAAAATAATTTATACTAAAACTAAAAGATGGAGGGATTTTTAGAAATGACTCAGATAGCCAAACCTGGCTGGTATTTTAGTTATTTTAATTTACCATGTTACGTGTTTAATGATGAAAGAAACATGACTCTTTCCATACGCTATTTTCAACATATTATAAATCAAAATCCCTCTAATTTAGAAACGGATGATAAGTTAGAATATTCTTCAGCATTAGATGATAAATATTTACCTTTGTCGAATTTAAATCCTACGAAAGATATAGAAAAGGATATATCCGAAAAATGGGAGGCCAAACGGACGTGGAAATTCGTAATAGCTCATGTAAAATGGATGTTTTCAGAATCTTATTTTCCCATTGAAAATTTGGACGACTTTTATTTTTATTCTGTAATAGGAATGGTTATTGCCGTTAATCGATCTTCTAAAACACTTTATTGGAAGGGTAGTAAATATAATTTCGATAAACCGTGTATTTTAATTGACTCAAATTACGATCATGAACCTCATTTTAAAGTCAGGCCATCAAGGAGAAATTCTATTTCTATAGAATGTATTTATAATCATGAATGCGGATGTGAAAAAGGGGAACAAATAATGATGCCCAATAAATTACTTTGGACAGAGACGCAACAAACCGATTACCGTGTAAAAGAGAACGATATTATGGAAAATACAACCATATCATATTATAATTATCCATATAATGGCCATATTTTACAATTTAAAGACTTTTGTTTTTGCGATAAGAATATTGCTAAAGACTGTTATGAGTAGATTCTACCTAACCATGTATAAATAAGTACATGATGGAAGTCATTGAAACTCTAATCAAAATTTCGCCTCATGATAATGATGAGAATTTTTATAAAAAGCTATTGATATTGCCAGAGGGCATGCTGCAGAAATATAAGCAGGATTTCAACAAATATGAAAAATATGCAACATTGTTAAAATTTCATTTAGCTTCACTTAAAAGGCCAGAATTAAACATTCGATTGATATATAGTGACGAAAATGGTTGGCATATATCATCCTGCCTAAAAAGCGTTTCTGGAGTAACCCATAGCGAAACATGCACGTGTGAAGAAGATTTTAAGGTACCAGATAATTTTTTTAACATAGTAAGACAGGAGGCAGCATTATCACTTAGATGTAGAGTATGTAAACATTATGCACCTGACTGGGTAGATACAAATAAACCTGACATGGAAAGAGAAAGAGAGAAATAAAATGATCATGTAATAATCTATATATAGCCAAACTTTAAATTGAAAAAAAAAAAAAAAAAAAAAAAAAAAAAAAAAAAATTTTTTTTTTTTTTTTTTTTTTTTTTTTTTTTTTTTTGAGAGAGTGGGTGTGGCCTACACTATAACACTATGGCCTACTTTTTTAAACCAGTCGTTTCTGTATCCAAAAAATTTGTCGTTGGCTCATAGTACTTTTTTGCCAGATCAATTCTACTGCAGTCTTTTTCGTTTTTTTCCTTTTGGATTCTTAAATTTCTCCAAATAATTATATCCAACAAGCTTTCTCATTAAAGCGGTTTCTTCCAAGTCGTCGTTTTCTACTCGAGGTATAGGTTTACCATACGTGTGTGGCGTTATCGGAAAAATTTGAATTTTATGGGGCCAATGATTGGAAGTCCGTCTCTGTTCAAAACGTAGTATTCGCGTCTTTAATACCGATTCGGATACTAAAGACGCAGGTGTCATACAGACATACAATACGCAGCGAATATTTGGTATTTCTCTGAAATGCTGAGGTTGTATACCCTGATGAATCGTTCTGCTGTCCCATAGAAGAAGCGAACCCGCTTTAGCTTTTACGCAAATATCGGAATCGTGTCCTAATTTGTCCATGTAAAATTGTTTCTGTTCGTCTGTTATTACGTACCAGTCTTTTGTATTATTAATATGATATTGTTCTCGAAACGCTTTGTGTAATTTATGACTACCTCTCAGCACTCGAAGGGTAGCGTCTCCCTCATTGACGTCGAATAAATTGACCAACCCTTGTACGCATTCAAATCCATTTCTCATAAACGACTGATCTGTATGAAGTTTATCTGTTCCTCGATACCAACCTCGATTAGTTATTTCGCATGGCAAAGATATGCTGAGACCGTCGTAGCTAGTTAATAATTCGTCGGTTTTCCAAATTTTACTAAATGTATCGATAACTTTTTGATTTTGACGAATAGCCCAAGACATGGGATTGTGTCCGAAATCCCAATTCTGTAATAGCATTCCAGACTTTGGAAAAAATTCAAATATTGATTCATACGTCAACGGTTTGTTTTTTACGATTGGAGTTGATAAATATTTAGTTTTGTCGCTAAGCCATTGCCACATTTTATCTTGTAGCGCTGAAAGCTCTTCTGGAGTCAATATGTCATCGATGACTTTGACTCCATCCTCTGCTAGAGTAAAACCCTCGCAAGTGTTGTAAATCATGTTTGAAGAAAGAAATAATAACTGTAGGTTGTTGGCAGGGTCTTTTATAGTGTAGGCTACACCCACTCTCAAAAAAAAAAAAAAAAAAAAAAAAAAAAAAAAAAAAAAAATTTTTTTTTTTTTTTTTTTTTTTTTTTTTTTTTTTTTTCCAAGTCACGTGGGCGGAGCATTTTGTAAACACTAACAGTGAAAATATTTATTTACTTATATAATATAATAATTTTATTTTTTACAGATCTCATATCTGTTAATGTTTTAACTTTAAATTTACTCGACTTGCATAAAGAACATAGCAACTCAAAATGCATGGCTGGATAAATATGTTGCCTTAGCATATCTTCTTTAGCAGTATAATATTTTTTATGTATTCTTTCGTACAAATCACAATTTGCTCTATAATAGCCTTTGCTCAATGTACAACAAGGTACTAAATATAATTCTGAAGAGTTTGAAGCGTGTTTTTCAAACATTTCTATTATTCGTATGGGTAATCCTCTACAAGCGTGAATGGCTACCCATACATTATAGGATGGTATTAGTTTTTCAAATTTATCGTCATTGATGTCGCATTGTATAAAATTACATACATTCATATTATGTAATAATTTCATGCCTTTGTACTGTTTCAAATCAACGCATGTCATTTTGGTGTCTACAAGATGAATTCCACAAGCATTTCCAGCACATATATTAATTATATTTTTATTTTTTAAGTCTATGAGATTAAATACAGACAGGGTCTCTGAATATTCTTTCAACAAAAATCTTTTACCAAAGCTATGCTGGTAATAATAATCTACAAAATATTTTCGTTTTAAATTTGTAGACTTGTTTAAATTAAGCAATTGGTTAAAAATAAAAGTATTAAGGCATTCTATTGGATTTATGTCGTCTTGCTGTAGATAAAATCCCATATAGTGTCTCAAACTGGAATTGTAAAATATATTCATATTTAGTCTATTGCTCATGTAATAGCAAATCATTAAAATTTTCACAATAGGATGTATATTATATAGATAGGCTATAATAGAAATAAAATAATGCGTAGATCCATTCCATTGAAGATACTTATCTACGACTTTAGAATCCTCATATATTACTAAAGCGCTGTAAATTCTTTTACATTTCGGATCAGAAAACGATTCACGAAAAGTATATTTCAACGAGTCTATATTTTTCAAAATAGCTATGATTTCATCAGTCTTATAATAGAACAATTTTTGGACATCTGAATAAATTAAACGTAAACTATAACAATACCTATAGATTATCCATAAAATAACGCAAATATATAATATTGACGAATCCATCTTTCAAAATTATGAAAAAGTGTTATGGCAAGTTATACTCTAAAGACTTTTCCATCCGATATATATACATACTGTAATAGTAAAGCCACGCCCACTCAAAAAAAAAAAAAAAAAAAAAAAAAAAAAAAAAAATATTTTTTTTTTTTTTTTTTTTTTTTCAAGTTGGTTGGTTGGTTGATTCATTTTCTAAGCAGTGAAAATATTATTTCTTACTTTAAAAATTTTTGTAAAACAACATTGTAAAAAATAAGCAACATGACCAAACATGTATCCAATTTAAAAATACCAATGTCAGAAAAATCATTACAAATAGGATACATTTAAATAGAGTACTGTCCCAATCATTTTTTTCTAACCAAACAAACTCTGTTAATGAATTATTTTTTGTTTTTTCTATGTTTTTATGATATTCGTTGGCTGGTATTGCGTGCAATGCCGTCAGATATTCTTCTACTTTAGAAGTCATAAAGTTTAAGCGTTCGTTTTCGTCAATTTCTAAAATTTCATGTTCCCAAATATAATCTGGAGTTAGTTCGGGGCGAATGGGACCGTCTTGATAATATGTGTAATCCAATTCTCGGTCAATTTTTTCTAGTGTTTGTTTGTCTATAACTTTTGAGTAATCGTATGGATCCATACTATCTAATATCCCATTTACCAATTCGTATATGGCATAAGTTGTAGTAATAACACCAATACTCGTTCCCAAAGCTCTCAGAGACATTGTTCCAATTTGTTTCATAGACAAGACGATCGAATTTTTCAAGACAATTTTTGCCGCAATGCTATTGGCCGCTTTGGATAATAGTTTTGGGGCTTTGCGTTTCAAAAAATTTTCAACGGCGTATTCCGAGATCTCTCTGCCCAAGTCTTTAGACAGCTCGAACGCTATGTCGTGAAAGACACTTATATTTTCGATAGGCTCTTCAATGGCTTCGCGTCTGATACGGCTGCTTCTACCAGCTCGAATTGTATATATCATGTAATTTGGAATTTTAGGCGGTTTATCTTTCAACGGCTTCAAGTTACCCACCTTGGCGGCTCGGATGGCAGTCGTACCCAGTAACCATTCGCCGAATTTCTGACCACCAGACCTGGTGCATTCGTCGTTCTGAAAATCTAAACCGTACGCGTCGCAGTATGTCTTGTTAATTTTCAAATGACCCTCGACTATATCAAATCCGCCATGAAAAATATGTCTCGAGGCCCTTTCGAAAATTTTTTCAGGCATCGATGCAAAAGATTTTTTTAAAGGATTCGAGAGAACGCATTTTCCATCTGGAGTCCATTCCGTATCGATAGAATGGTCTTTGCAAGACAGTTGACATGCCATCGCATATCTGCTGCCTATTCTGACCCACTGATCAAAATCGATGTCACTACAGACTTCCCAATTTTTCTTGAACGGATAGCAACCGAATCTCTTGCATCCAATTTCGTTGAAACGAATCGAGGTGACAACAATGCATCGATCTGCGATAGAAGGCGGTATGAAATAATCTTGGTCTGTAGCGGGCCTCGTTTCCAAAAACGCATAATCGAAATAATGGGGATATTGTTTTTTGTAATATTCCAACATATAAACTTGTGTGGCTTCGGTAGCATATCGCAACGCGTGTGTGTATTCTGGCTTATTCATGAGCTTGGTTTTGGATAAATGACGCTTTGTAGCGCGGGACCTTTTCCGAAAGGCGATACGACCATTCCACGTAACATGAATACGGGGTCGTCTTTTAATACGAAAAAGTCGCAGCAAATGGTAGACTGGACTTGGAACCATTTATTTTTGTGAAGCGATCTGTGCATGGCCGAAGCATGGGCTGCTGTGTGATAACAATTCATGGCGTTTCTCATTAACCAGGCCACGATCGTGAAAGACTCTTCGAACGTACAGTCCTCCGGTAAAGCGTAACACGGATAACATAGAGATTGATGCTTGTCCTTTTTAGCGGCGATAGTTCTTCCTTTTATGGCCAAGTCGTCTCGCGTACCGCAGGCGCATTTTCGAGATCGGTCGAACAGCGCGTAGGGTGAGGCCTGATTCACTATTGTGATGAGCCTTTCTTCGGCAGCCAAGTTTAGAAAGTCTCTTGGTACGTTGTCTGGCACAATCAATGAGGCGCATACCATGATCGAAATTGTAAATTTTAAAGCGTATTAGGACAAACGAACCTTGAAAATACCAAGTGTTGGGAAAGACTTTGATGGTAATGCGACCTAGATGAAAGAGACGAAAATAGGTAACGAGATAGTAACCCAATAACTTTTTGTGGAAAGCTAAGCAGGGGTTCCTCACTCGAACACGGAATGAGAAGAATGACATGACTGATTCAAACAGAGATGCCATTTATATATAAATGGGTTATGGTAAAAAATACGACCTTGAAAAAAAAAAAAAAAAAAAAAAAAAATTTTTTTTTTTTTTTTTTTTTTTTTATTGGTAGATTGGTAGATTTTTTTAATGGTAAAATGATAGTTTATTAATATTATCTTTATCAAGTATACAATAATTATATTCAAAATCTTCTGTAAAAAGTGGATCATTTGGAAATACATATTGTTCTCCCCAATCACATTCGTCACAATTTATATCTATGCATTCTACAATTATACCGTAGCCGTAATATGGTTTTACTACCATATGTGCTTTGTCTTCAGTATCGTAATTCAAGATAAAGGGTTTATCAAATACATATTTTTTACAATTGTGATAAAGTAATTTCAATTTATGATTTATAACAATGTTATCGTATACCAATTCGTAATATTTCATATCTTCATCGATGGGTATAATTTGTTCTGGAAGCAAAATTTCACGATGGTAATCTGCCATTAACAAATTTTCCGAAAATTTAAATTTTACACTTTTTCTCATTTCTCCAATATTTAGACATTCTATAGGTAAATAAATATCACCTGGATCACGTCCCAGTTTTAAACATTCGAAATGGCGATAGCATATACTCATATTTTTTGCGTCTATAAATACGTAATACGGTTCATTGTTAAGTCCAAGGAACCAGCCATATTTTATCAGAGAGGTTAAATGTAGAAATATTTTTTCTTTGAGAGTCCATGCATGTTCATAGGCCAACACTTCCTTATATTCAGATATGGCATCCAGACCGTTAACTTTATCGTACAGAGAAAAATATTTTCTACAGAGCAACATTTTAATGTCAAAGGGTAAGCTGAGAAATGAAATTGGTTCAGCCATTTCTATCGTCTGAACAAACCCTTCACTAAATCACGAATGATTCGATAGCGCTGGGCTCTGGGCTTTATATACTGATCGGCCAGGCCGTTGCATAAGCTTTTTCCATGAAAACAGGATATGATAAAGTTATTTATAGACTGTGATATTTTCACCGTCAGTAATTAGAAAATGCTCCGCCCACGTGACCACATTTAAAAAAAAAAAAAAAAAAAAAAAAAAAAAAAAAAAAATTTTTTTTTTTTTTTTTTTTTTTTTTTTTTTTTTGAGGGGGGGGGGTGTATATTGTTTAATGATACAATGTTTGTTTTTCAATATTATCCTTATCGATTATACGATAATTGCATTGAAATTCTTCTGTCCAAAGTGAATCAACTGGAAATATATATTGTTCTCCCTTATCACACACATCACAATACATATTGATACATTCTACAATAATACAGTGGTCGTCATATGGCTTTATTTCAATATGTATTTCGTTACAATCCTCGTAGCACATGATATAGGGTTTATTAAATGCATATTGTCTGCAATGTTGATAAATTAAATTCAGTCTATGATTTACAACGATAGTACCATAATATCGCAAGTTATAATATTTCAAATCCTCCAAGTTTTCAACAGACATAACTATTTTTGAAGGCAAAATTTCACGAAAGCAATCTACCATTGAATAATAATATCTCGTACATCTAATTTTTATATTTTTTCTCATTTCTCCAATATTTACGTATAGCATAGGTAAATAAATATCACTTGAGTCCTGTTCCGGATCTAAGTAGTTGAAATAGCGATAGCATATACTCATATTTTTTGCATCCATAAACACGTAACATGGCTTATTGTTAAATCCAAGGTACCAGCCAAATTTTATCATGGAGGTTATACGTAAAAATAGTTTTTCTTTGGGAGTCCATGCATATGGATTGACCAACACTTTCTTATATTCAGATATAGTATTCAAACTGTGAACTTTATCGTACAGAGAAATATATTTTCTACAGAGCAGTATTTTAATGTCAAAGGGTAAGTTGAGAAATGAAATTCGTTCAGCCATTTCTATCGTCTGAACAAACTCTTCACTAAGGCACGAATGATTTGATAGCGCTGGGCTCTGGGCCTTATATACTGGTTTGCCACACCCACTGAAACTGTTGCATAAGCCTTTTTCATGAAACCGGATATGATAAAGTTATTTATAGACTGTGACATTTTCACCATCATTACTTAGAAAATGCACCGCCCACGTGACTTGGAAAAAAAAAAAAAAAAAAAAAAAAAAAAAAAAATTTTTTTTTTTTTTTTTTTTTTTTCAAGTCACGTGGGCGGTGCATTTTCTAAGTAATGACGGTAAAAATATCTTTTTTTTAATTTTACCAATGTTATTTTTTTCAAGCCTTGTACAAATAAAGATGAAACATTCTACGTATAAAAAATTATACCAAGCCCATCTAGGAGTCGTTAATGAAACGGATTTGTTACTATCTCGAAACGAAGAGTCTGACCCCTTTTACCAAAATCTAATTGATATCATTGTTTCAAAGAACGCGCCTACGATTGCATGGGATACTAAACCCTTCACAACCGAATTCATTTCAGGACCTGTACGTCAAAGATTAGATGAAACATTTTTCGCTTTCGTATTGAGAACGGCTGCTATCATCAAAGAAGAGAGCTACATACGCACGTATCGAAAACCTGAATCGCATCAAGCCGTTTTAGCATGGATTTCTATTTTACGTAACGTTATGATGACTGGTTTGGCTTTACTCTATAATGTAAAATGGACTCCCGAAATCATCCTCAATCATTTGGAGCCTACCATCGTGAAAATGTTTAGCCAAGGTGACGCGTCGGCATTACGCAAGCTCATGTTGGATTTGGGCATAAAGCTGGCCCAAGAAGAACTTTATCCGGCAGAACTTTCATTTGAAAAAATGAGTTTTTTACAAATTACACAATTCGGTTCATTTTACTGGAGATATTTACACTGGATGGCTGAAGCGATTGCCATAAGAGATGAAGGCATGAATTTGTATAAAGACGTATGGTTAGATTTGTTGAAAGGCCCAATTTATCGGACCCTTCGATGCGGAATATGTATGGTGCATTTCCAAAACATGATAAAAGAAAACCATGAGAGGTTAACGTACGAGAATTTACCTAAACTGTTTTTCGAAATGCATAATAAAACTCATGAGATCCGGCGAGAACATTACAAATTTTTACAAGAACCCAACTATTCAGAATCGCAATACGAGGCAGATTCGGTATTCATGCGCCAAGCTCTATTGCCATAATAAGATGATTTACCAGACGCTGGTTTTCTGATCTCGTTGATTTGCATGCGCTTGAAAATGGACGGTGTCACAGCCACTCGATCTTTGAAAGAGAGTGCAGCTTGGTCGCCGATCGCTTCAGGATAAGACTCCCACCAGACCAAAGACTGATCGTTTCCTATATCTTCTGAAATATATCTGCCATCTATTTCTTGAAGAACGCTGTTATGTAATATGCCACCATACGTTCCGTGATACAAACGAGGATTCACTAAGACAAAATTCGGTGCTGGCTTTTCTTGCTGGGGTGTAACAGCATATCTAAACACGCTTGTCTGTTGAAATATTTTTATCAACTGCTCTACTGATGTGTGAGGGATGTAAAGAAAAGACATCTTGAATGAAATGGTAGCACAAAGCTGATGCTTATATAGAGTGAAGCCACGCCCACATTTAAAAAAAAAAAAAAAAAAAAAAATTTTTTTTTTTTTTTTTTTTTTTTTTTTTTTTTACAGTTGGTTATTTGGTTGATGAAGTTGGTTTATAAAATTATATTTCACAGTTGTCTTCTAAATTATATTTTAGCTGGTTTCTAAAACTACATTTTCTTTAGCCAATCATTGTAGATGGCGCTGCAGTCTATATATATAGTATATATATAGTATATCTATTAGGGTGGGTGGGAGTGGAATTTATTTCTTCTACTGTACGGTCATGCATAAACTCGCTCCTGACCCATTTCCTTCAAAATAGGATGAAATAGCTTTGAAAACAAGATATTTATAGACTTTTCTCTGACAAATGACAAGATATTGCAGGTTTTCATGAAATCAGAATAGAACATGGGTTTTTATAGAATTTTTTTTTCAGTTTATGAGACACTAGCAAAAATGTTTTCTGTTGGACAGTATTCTATTTCTTCAGGTATACAATCTGAAAAGAAAATACGTCCAGCAACTATGTTTTTTTCATCTTCTTCAGATAATTTGTAAGGTATAAAATCTGAGACAAATCTATAGGCAGCTGATAAAGTCTTATCTCTTCCATTATAGTCATAATCTAACAATATAATAGAATCGTAAAATTTTTTCAAATAGGTATACGTTGGTCTGTCGATAGCCACTATCTCAATCTCTTGATCGCTTTCCAAACATTTTTGTACATATGTAAGCATGGCTTTGAAATTAAGCAAACTAATTTCATGATTTAGTTTCATAAATGACTGATAATTGTCAGATTGTACAAAATCATACTTTTGATCTTCATTATTCCATTTAAAATATTTCGTAAATAATCCAAGTTTAATGGTTTTGAATGGCGGTTTGGTTGAAGTCAGAGTCATTTCCCACGGAATTGGTTTATTTTCGAAAAGGATAAACGAAATATGAACAGTGCATAATTCTGGCATCGTCAGATCTCAGAGAGCTCAGAAGCTTAAATAACATTTTACCAGAAAAGCAAATGCTTATATATGCACGGGCCATTACAAAAAAAAAAAAAAAAAAAAAAAAAAAAAAAAAAAAATTTTTTTTTTTTTTTTTTTTTTTTTTTTTTTTGTGGTGGGTGTGGCTTAACTTAAATTAACCTTTTAGTTATAAGCGTGTCAATAAAATCGGCTACGTCTGATGAATTCGTTTTTATCCAGTCTTTAAAAATTAATCCTGTATTTGTCGTTGGGCAAAAAAGCGTTTGTTTTAGAAACGTATGTTCTGTCATGCAATCCACTCGTCCTATAAGGGTTTCATTTTGCACTCTTGACAGTTCATGTCTGCACGGAGAAGTTTTGTCGTCCGGATTTAGATGGAAATATGTGCCACAGTCACAGGTTTTACCATTCCAACCCATAAATGGAAGAGGGTGTGATATATCTCTTAAGCAATAATCTACTGAGCATACAAATTGAAATGCAGAAATCATAGGCGTTCCGTCTATTGATTTGGATCCGCATTTGCATCGATATCTGAGTTGGTCTCTTAGCGGTTCGTAATAATCTTCGATGTTGTCGCCAGCCTCTTCCTGTTTTAAATAGTCCCACAATACATTCGAGTTGTTATCTTGAGCTTCTTCGTTCTTACAAGCGCGTTTCTTATCGCCTTTAAACACGATTTCATTTAATGGTAAACAGGACCAGCCTGCCAACGAAAATACATGATAATTGGTTTTTAAATTGCATTTGTCCACGCCTTTTGGTAAACAATACGTTCCAGGGGTTAATTTTTTATTCATAACGTATATTCGTTCGTTCGCGTCTACGATATGAAATGGTACAAAATCCGTTTCATTGTTGCAAAATTTTTTACAGTCGCATGGTTCGCTAGACGGGCATTTGAATCCGTGCAGAGGGCAAACCGATTGAGATATTGGATGAATCATGCGTTCGAGCCAATGCATCGGTTCGCTTTTCAAGTGGATGCTAGGCTTGTAGTACAGATTAATCATCGTGACTAAGATGAGTGTAAATAATATCAAAGAAATGTATGTACTCTTTGGCATTCTTTGTCTAATGTTCTTGGCTTTCAATTTGGAATTTATACCGGGCCGGCCATGGCATGGACATTACGCCCTGATATGGAAATGGAACGAGTTTACGCTCATTCGAATTTTACCCAAAGACATTTTCGTTTTAGTTGATAAAGATATCATTTATAGATATGCATCGACTTCATCAAAAGATACTTACATACCAGCGATTCGCTTAGACACCCAAATTCAAAAAGAAATTCTACATTATCGCTATTTATTAAATTGGATAAAAGAACCGCCCGTTGCTAAAGCTTACCCCACAAATTTATCAAACGAAGTTGAAATTTTAAATCACGTATCTAAAGCATTGCAATAAATCTACGAAAACTATGAAACGAGCCAGCCGTATACACTTTCACGTTTTTATGCTGAGTTTGTACCTCTTTAAGAATTTCATCTTCTTGAAACCATAACTGAAAAAAGCATACGTATTCGACGCCGGTAATGTCTAAATACAAATGAAATAATTCCAGGCCGACTTTAACATTTTCGTCTTTATGTATTTGTTTGACTCGAAACGGGTAATATGGAAACACAGACACGTAACGAGGCAATTTCTTACCTAAATTTGTATTGTAAAATGGGATTAGAACTACACCCTTGCATGGACGTCTTAAGCGAGTTAGAAGTGGGATACTAGGCTCAAAGGCTATGAAGCCATCTATTTTCGAATGGGAATAGATGATATCTAACATACGACGAATAAATTGACGAGTTAATTCCATCTTTTGATAAGGTTTAAAGAGTCTGAAATAATGCTGGGCAACTTCATGCTGTAGGGCATTGTAATCGAACATGATGATAGAATGAGTAGAATCTGACCGATCGCGTAGCTTATATATAGCTAGGCCACACCCACTATTTAAAAAAAAAAAAAAAAAAAAAAAAAAAAAAAAAAAAAAATTTTTTTTTTTTTTTTTTTTTTTTTTTTTTTTTCAAGGTTATGTTAAATTATTTCGTTCATTATATTTTGACATAATTGATATTTTTGTACTTTTATGGGGTTGATAAACGTCTTATAATATTCTGTAAAATTTTCCCCAGTTAGTATTTGAAATAAAGGCGTTTGTTTGCATAAGCGACACCAATATTTTATATCTTGTGTATAATATCCAGTGCCACGCACCCTAAAGAAATATCGGTCTATTAAACACTCTTCTCCATAAAAAGATAATTTCATGCATTTTAAACACATATGGATTTGTTTTTTATCCTTTACAAAGTAGCATCGAACATAAATTAATTTTAACATTTTATTGTGATTTAAATATATTCGATTTTGATTAAAATAGTAAGCGCTATATTTGTCAAATGTGGTATCTATTTCAGAAAATAATATTTCTATAGGTTTATATTTCAAAGAATCCTTAAGACGTCGTTCTAAACTCTTATATTTTTCTTTAAACTGAGTAGTATGTGTATTGTATTTATCATATTCTTGAACAACTTTTTGAAAAATCCTAGTAGGTAAATACAAATTCTCGATATCATGAAAATATATAATATTATCCCATATCGTTTGAAGGCACCAATCTTCTAACGTAAAAAAGTGACAGTCGCAAATCTCAACAATCTCAAATCCCTTAGGATAAATATTACATATCCTGGCATATCTTTGTCGATCGATTAAATTTATTTTAAATCCAAATAAGAAATCTTTCCAAACGTCTTGTTCAATTTCATTCTCTGAAGTTATAAATATATGTATATGTGGCTCCAGTACTTTGTTATAATGATATATAGTATTAATGACTTCTATCGAATGGATTTTGACAATTTTATCAAATAAACTATACGTATTTTGTAGTCGTTTTATTATGGCGTGATATATAAATTTTAAATTTCTATGTTCGTGGCGCCGATATCTACTATATACATAATCATCGTCATAAGGATGTGCACATCGCAACTCCATACATGAAAATAATTCTAAAAATAATGTACAACAGCCAGTAAAGCTACTGCTTATATATAGCCAAGTCACGCCCACGCTTCGTTAAGGTTACGCCAAGGTTATAAAAAAAAAAAAAAAAAAAAAAAAAAATTTTTTTTTTTTTTTTTTTTTTTTTTTTTTTTTTTAAGATGTTTCATTCATGGTATATTTACACAACTGATATTTTTGAACTTTTATGGGATTGTTAAAAGTTTTATAATATCTTTCAACATTTCCCTCAGTTAGTACTTGAAATAAAGGCGTTTGTTTGCATAAGCGACACCAATGTTTCATATTCAATATAAACTTTTTAGTGCTAAGAATATATACTATATTGAAATGTCGTTCAATTAAACACTCTTCTCCATAAAAAAATAATTTCGTGCATTTCAAACACATATGAATTCTTTTATTATCCTTTACAAAGAAGGATTGAATTTTATACAAATGATCTGTCAATTTTCTTCTTTCAGGCATGCGATACATTCGACTTTGATTAATATAGTATGCGCTATATTTGTCAAATGTTGTATCTATTTTAGAAAATAATTTTTCTATAAGTTTACCTTTCAAAGAATCCTTAAGACGTGGTTCTAAGCTCTCATATTTTTCTTTAAACTGAGTAGTATATATATTATAGTTATCATATTTTTGAATAGCTTTTTGTAAGAGCCTAGTAGGCAAATTTAAATTCTCGATATCATGAAAATTTGTAATATTATCCCATATCGTTTTAAGGGACCAATCTTCTAACGTAAAAAAATGATAATTGCAATTCTCAAGTGTTTGAGGATAGTCCTTATATAGTTTATCATATATTTCATAATCGATTAAATTTATTTTAAATCCAAATAAGAAATCTTTCCAAACGTCTTGATCAATTTCACTCTCTGAACCTATAAACGCATGTATATGTGGCTCCAGTTGTTCATAATGGCGTATATAGTTAATGACTTTTATCGAATGGGTTTTGATAATTTTATCAAATAAATGATACGCATTTTTTTGTTGTTTTATTATGGCTTGATATATAAATTTAAAATTTTTATGTTTGTGGGCATGATATATATGATAATAATAACTACTTGAGATACCTTCACATTGACACTTAATCATGCTTACAAGTGATTTGAATTACAATGAACTGACTAGGCAAGAGATGAAGACAGAATGAATGTAGCTTGAGTACGGAGCCGCTATTTATACTAAATATAAATCAACCAATCAACCAATCAACCAATTAAAAAAAAAAAAAAAAAAAAAAAAAAAAAAAAAAAAAAATTTTTTTTTTTTTTTTTTTTTTTTTTTTTTTTTTATAACGGTTGGTTGGTTGGTTTCTAAAGTTATATTTCTAAAGTTATATTTTTCTCAGTTGGGTTCTAAAGATATTTCTCAGTTGGGTTCTAAAGATATTTCTCAGTTGGGTTCTAAAGATATTTCTCAGTTGGCTGCTAAAGCTATATTTCTCAGTTGGCTGCTAAAGCTATATTTCTTTAGCCAATCATTGTAGATGGCGCTGCAGTCTATATATATATAGTATATATATAGTATATCTATTAGGGTGGGTGGGTGTGGAATTTATTTCTTCTACTGTACGGTCATGCATAAATTAGCTCCTGACCCATTTCCTTTAAAATATGATGGAATAGCGTTGTTTATAGAATATTGGCTTTGAAAACAAAACTTTTGTCTGACAAATTACAAAATACTGCAGGTTTTCATGAAATCAGAATAGATTATAAGCTTTTATAGAAAAATCTAACTCTCCATCAATCTTGCTGAAAACACATTACGAGGCATAGTGACTAGACGACCGTTGCTGGCGAGACACAATGAGAGTGTAGTCATGTTAGCCATAGTATATATAGACAAGCTTCAAGGGTGGGCGTGGCACCTTAAAAAAAAAAAAAAAAAAAAAAAAAAAAAAAAATTTTTTTTTTTTTTTTTTTTTTTTTTTTTTTTTTTTAAATCAGATTCTTCTTCTGATGGATATTCGTCGTCTGATAATTCTCTGGGACTGTCATATAATAATTCGTTGTAGCTCGCGTCAGAATCTGGCGAATTACGCTCATTATAGGATGTGTCTAACCATTCGTCAATTGAATCTTCGTCGGTCGTTTGATCCATATTACTTAACTCGTCGTCGGATGTTTGGTCCATATTGGTTGAATCGTCCAACGTAATTTCTGAATAACTAGTAGCATTACTAACTTCTTCGCAGTCCATTCTATTATTCGACGATTCAATAACCGCCTTTTTCGCGCGGCCCCTCTTGCGTTCCTTAAACAAATGATCGTTCTTTGTAAATGTATATTTAACGCCTGGTTCTGTCAATAAAATCAATCGTCTACCCGTCCGGCTCCAGTGTAAGAGTTCAGCGTTATTGAATCGTTTCCAATGCAGCGAGTTTAATACCATATATCCAGGGTAGAGGGGTTCAGGCAAATGCCAAAATGCTATGTTTAACAATATACAAAAGGCTTTTCTTTGACCGATGAATAATTTTTCATAATCTACCCACTGACAGTCTGCCGCACTCATAATCCAATTGGAAATCTCCTTTTTCGCTACGTCCGCTTGGCTGTAAGTGAATTCGACAAATTCTTCGGTTATGCCTGGATATTTATTGAGAAATTTTACAGCGGCACAAGATTTGGATTTATATTCTTCCAATCTTCTAACTTTACGATAAATTGAATATTTTCTTGGATTGCGGCACTTATAAACAACTTCCTGTAAAATTCTAGCCCATAACTGCCATCCTACTGACGGCGTCATTTTTTCAGGATGTATGAACAGCGCATCCCAAACGGCCGTTATGACTTCATCTTTCAAGTATTGGCCGATTTCATTAATGTGTTTTTCAAAACCTTTCGTGACTGGCTGGGGGTTGTCCATAGATTCATAAATATAACGTTTTTTAGATATGACGAGTAAGCGTCTCAAGCGCTGTTCGTATTTCAATTCGACGTTTGGTATATCTAGGAACGCGTTTATGCTATCGCAATTGTCTTTTTCCCACTTATGAACCATCAGACTGTCGGTATCTGCATAACAAACGTGGAAGCCTAAATTTTTCGCGTAATGGTAGGATCCGAGTAGCTGATATCGAGAAAGGGTTACGATCGACATGGCTATGGGAAGATAGGCTAGGGTCGAGTCTTTACCGGCCATGACTCCGTAAAGCGAGTTAATTAAAATTTTATAGCCCAGCTGGCTATTGTAATGATAAATGTCTTTCGTTCGTTTGTATTCAATTTGATGATTTTTACGCAGCGATATGAAATGGCTAACAAAATTAGGTAGAAAGGCTTCCGTCTTCGTATTAATAACTATGGCGTACTCGTCGATTTCTGGATTGAATGTTGGATAGGTAAATTTGTCTGTCATAGGCCGATCTTCCAAAAAATCATCGTTGCTATGGATGCGGTACGGGATGCAAGTCATTTTCTGAGCGGTCTCGTTTGCCAGCCATTCGTCGCGGTTCATAATAGTACAAGTGCCATAACATAAATTACTACTCAGCAGAGTGCTAGGATACATGCTGGCAAAATCCATAATCACTACATCTTCATAATATCGTTCGGGAAAGCAAAAATTTAACGCACCCTGGTAAGTTTTTCCACGGAAAGCTGCTTGGTATTTTAAATCGTTTGCTAAACTAATATATTTAGTATTAATCAAAAAACCTCTACATATCGCATGAGTTTTAAAAACCTCTTCTATAAATCGAGAATTGCCCAAATGTAAACTTTCTACGGTATTCAGTGCCACGATATTGGCCCGTGATAACAAAAACGTAAAAACTGTTTCGAGTTGAAACAATCGATAAACCAATTCCGAGTCTTTTAAGCAATAATCTAAATATGTGCGAAACGTACCAAATTCAGACGCATCTGAGACTTTGTAGGGTTTCAGCATTTCATAGCATATTTCAGTCTGCGTTTCTTCCAACAGCTGAGCTGCCAATTCATTGCGATACCAAGCCCATATCCCAACGGTGGCTACTTTAATTTTGGATTCACCACCCAATTTCATTTTAGCTATGGCATCTAATCTATAACTTGGCAAATCGGCTTTGGAAAATACTCTTGTAAAAGTATAAAGATCTATTACAAATTTACCGTCGAACGAAGCCACATTATCTTTACCTATTTTAGCAGATTTGTAACGTCGAATGGTACTGTACTGTTTTAGCCATATCAGTTTTGCAATAATACATGGGAAATCGTATGCGTTAATATTATAGCCAGTTATGATTTGAACGTCGGCTAGCAAAGAATGAAAATGGGCTAGCATCTCGGCCTCAGATGTAAAAGCTGTTGCGCATTCATAATTTGTTAAGGGCTGAGCTCCGTTGGGAAGTAAATAGAGTATTTGTTTTTGGACCCCATTCCGCTTATTCCATTTAAAAAGGCTAATCATAACGATTTTATCTGTGCTGAAATGGCAAATTGGAATATGGTTACCGATTAATGGAACAGTTTCTATATCAAATGCTGCCATCGTCCAATCGGGCTCTTCGAAACAATTGGGGGTCATACTCAACGAGGACATGAGATCTAAAGAATTGTTTAGAATTTCGTACCATTTGTAGTAGAAAGAATATGTATTAAATTTTAGACACAGATCAATATAAATTCGCGTCAGCCAATCCTCGGGGTTATAATAAACCATTTTATAGCAATTAAATAAGCGTCCAACACTCTTATGAGGGGCTGTCGTATATATTTTATAAAAAGGTTTCGATCTATATTCTAATTTGTTTCTAGCTAGCCTATCTTCGAACGAGGGTAAAACTTTTTTGAGTTGAGTGATTTCAATATAGGTAACATCATTACCCGGAAAATATTTTTTAATTTTACGAACGACAGTATCAATATTATTTGTACATACCCCTATCCATTCTGTGTAATGTTTAAGTTGTTTTTCGTAATGACCATCCTTATTCAAAAATGATATCTCTACACCAATGACATTTTTTCGACGCCAGGCACAGGACCACTTCGTTGAGAAATTCATCACTAAGGAGATTTGAGGAAATACTTACGTTATATATATAATATATATACATATGACCTTGAAAAAAAAAAAAAAAAAAAAAAAAAAAAAAAAAAAATTTTTTTTTTTTTTTTTTTTTTTTTTTTTTTTTTTTAAACTTATAATATTTTATATATTTGTTTTATGAAGTAATATAGGCGGAGCACTGACATTATTTTTTTTTCTAAATTATGCATGCGGGCAGTATAAATATCTATGGTAGGTTTGCCGTCATACAAAGACACTGTATCGTTATATATTTTGAAAGATTTGTAACGTGGAAGGATACCGTACAGTTTTAACCATATCAGTCTTGCAATAATAGGAGTTAAATCGTACGTGTTAATACCATAGCCGATTATAATTTGAACACCGTCTAGCAAAGCATGAAACTGGGTCAGCATCTCAGCTTCGGATGCAAAAGCTGTCGCGTATTCATAATTTTTTAAGGGTTGCACTCCATTGGGAAGTATATAGAGTATTTGTTTTTCAACAACTCCCTTATTCCATTTAAGAAGACTGATCATGACGATTATGTCTCCGCAGATACTGTCTCTGACTAATGGAAAATTTTCTATTTTAAAGGTTGCTATGCTCCAATCGGACTTTTCGATAAAATTGGGAATCAACGAGGTTATGAGACCTGTTACTGGAGGACGTCGAGACATAATGAATATGTGGGTACATTAGTTAGCTTATATATATAGTCAAGCCAAACTAACATAAAAAAAAAAAAAAAAAAAAAAAAAAAAAAAAATTTTTTTTTTTTTTTTTTTTTTTTTTTTTTTTTTTTTTTTAACGGTTGGTTGGTTGGTTGCTAAAGTTCATTAACACATATCTCGGACTTTACTAAACTTATAAAAATATTATCATGAAGTCAGACTGTTGCTGACTGACAGAGTGAATTCCATTATTTTATTTTAACAATTTTTCCACAGCGAATACATTTCTTATACAAATTGGGCATTTCATCTATCGCCCTATCTTGTTTTAAAAAAGTTTCATAAGTCGGTTCGTTGCAGCATTTCATAACATTTGTTTTCTGAGTCCATAGTTTACATTCTTCTTCATTAAATAGAAAATCCATTCTTAATAAAGCCTCGATACAGAAATGATACGAGTGTTCTTCTTGTCTTTGTTGTTAATTTATTACTGGTATTTTTACGCGCCTGGGTCTGAAAGCGTTACGAAACCTTCTGCTGGTTCACCCTCAAAAGCCCCGTCGTTCAATTACGTATTCGATTCGAAGAAGCCAAAACATTTTCAGTTTACAGTGAACGGAAAATTAGCTTGGGAGCATACCTTATCCAGTGACGCTTACATGTTTCATCAAGGCCAAATTTTGGCAGTCGATCCATGCTATGGAAAATCGAACGGCTCGTTGGTTCCGGCTGTAGGACAAAATCTCTACGATCACTTGAAATCGGATCCTCAATTGAAAAACCTTCCAAATTTTAAAGAAAATAGTCAGTTTACCGTTCATAAAGGAACCGTTTTCAATTTCGAGTGTCAAAACGGTCGTGTCTCGAGTCTCCAAATCTGTCCCTCAGGAACTACTCTCATAGCAAACGCTTGCCAGCCCGTCAATGCGTGTACTGGCAGATCGAACGGAGTAATGCTACCAAATCCTAAAAACATATCCCAGTATATCATGTGTCAGAATGGCAAAGAGGTCTTTATAAAATGTCGTAACGGAACCCTGTTTTATCACGATCGATGCGAGCCCGTCAAAGATTTAAATCATTATTGTAAAATTTTTCCAAATACACCTTTTATTCATAACGACGAAACGCGAGTCGAATGTCATAACGGTAAGCCCGTATTCATTACTTGTAAGCCTGGAACTAAATTTTTGGGTAAAGATTATTGCGAACCTATCAATTGTAATGGTTTACCGGACGGTAGTAACATATCTTTGCCTGCAACAGAAATGCCTCCGTTCAATTTCACGCCTGGATACATGACTTGTAAGAATGGTAAAATTGATGAAACTGTAGAATGTCCTCAGAACTGGGATAAATCGAAAGGCGATAACTTGCCATTTTTACCTATGGTTTACAACGGCCAGAAATGTACGGAACCCATATTTTGTGACAATGTCTTTTCCAATGACCCAAATATTATCGTCCCCGTTTACGAATTTACCAAACACGTTAAAAATTGGAGGAATTCTGAAGATTTAGATCGCACTGCAGGCTTTATCTGTGAAAATGGATTTCGTAAAAGAAAACTGGTCGACGAAGGCAAACGAATTTCTAAACGTTATAAAATCGAAGATGTATGTGTTTCGGATGAAAAAATATTCATACGCGACGCCCCAGAATGTTATTACGATTGCGCTGAAAAGAAACATCTGAGATGTCCTAATGGCACAGTTTTTACTGGATCGAAATGCATTCAGAAGCCTAAGAATGCTTTCAAATATAATAAGTTTTATCTGTTTGAATTTCCCCAAGTAAATTTAGAATCTTGGATCGAGCCGTTCAATTACCATAAGGATACCATACCAACTTGTCAAAAATCCGAAATCTATATCCAGATGTATAATATTTGTTCTCATCCCGATTGTGTCAACTACGCCTTCGTGTCTCAGATTCCACAAATGGCCGTCCTGTTACCTCGCGAACATGCAGCCAAATGTAAATTTTACGAAAATGAAAGATTATTGAAAAAAGAACCTGTCCATTTTACATATAATTTTTGGACGCAGAAAATATCAGACTGGCCAGAAGAGCCTTGTCAACCTGGTCAGAAAATACAAACTGGAAATATTATTTGGGATAGTACTGTCTATGCTACGTGCAATATCCAACGACCGTTCATATTTTGTCCCTCTATGCATACGAAACGTATCATTTCAGTCTCTGATCAAGAATATGCCTGCGAGCCTCCTCCGACTACGGAATATGTAGTCAATTGGTTGAACGATTGGTTAGATTTTGCGACTGGAGAATTCAGACAAATAAAACCTGCGATTTGGAACGAAAATAATCCACCGTCCGTCAAATTTAATAAAACTATGGATTCAATACATTTAACCGAAAAAGGTTTACAACTGAATACGGGCATGAGGCTTAAATTATTCACTGACCAACCCGTTCAGCTCCAAGTGCGATATAGAGTGACCTATCCACCCAACGTGGCGTTTGAATATAGCGATGCGGGGCGAAAAGCACTCGTTTCCGATTCTTTGTCTGGATTTATAGTCAGGCGTGGACAATTTACGAATAAAACGATAACACTTCCTACATATAAACCCGTTCAAATCGTCGAATTTTTGAAAGAAGATCTGTACGTATAAACCAAGAAGTATGGACGAACGTTCTTTGGCCCACGGTGTGCTATTTTATTCTTCGTTATATATAAATTGCGTACTGCTGAGTATTGGGGTGACCACGGGTCGTTGGATTTTCGTATTACTGATACTGTTGACTATAGGACTGACTGCATACGTAATGTATTTGACGACTCAAAATCCAGAACATTTAAAGAATGTTGGTAGCTGGGCAGAGAAAACACTCTCTATTCATTTGGAAAAACTGAAGTTGTTATTTTAGATAAAATTTCTCGAACCTGTTGTTCGACAGGGTCATTGATTACGTAAACGTTCGAACGAGCCTTCAAGAGATTTTCTTTGTAAGAATCATGCAAGCGTTCTAAATAATCTAAGCTTATCAAACGGTCGATCGGAGAGCGGTCCCGGATTCGATTAAACGCTTCGAGAGGCTCTACGTCTAAATAAATGAAACAATCTACGTTAAAATTTAAAACTTGATAAATTTTGTCGTACGTATGTAGATCTTGTTCGTTTAATATCAGCGGGGCAAATATATACCTGGAAGTCCAAGGACACCGTTCGACTAGAATTAAATCGTCACCTTTCGGAAAAGACATTTTTTGATTGTATTGAGAAATTAAGACTTGGAATTGGAAAGCCGGTCCGTAAAGCGTTTGATTTTCGTACAGATGGGGTAGTAATGTCCATTCGTGTATGGGTTCAGGAAAACATTTAAAATCTGTAGCCAGTTGTCGCATCAAAGTAGATTTGCCAGCCCCAATCAATCCGTCGATACAGACAATGTAAGGAGCCATGATGAAAGTAAATTAAATGTTCAGAGTCAAGCGTATTTATATATAAAATATGGCCTTGAAAAAAAAAAAAAAAAAAAAAAAAAAAATTTTTTTTTTTTTTTTTTTTTTTTTTTTTTTTTTTTTTCAAGGTTGGTTGGTTGATATATATTTATAATGTTAATTGAATTAAGTATATTTTCAAAAATGAAGATTTAGACTTTGAGTTGACTATTGCAAATTCGACCAACTTTAGAAACGTAATCTTAAAATAAAAATATTTTTGAAAACTAATCGTGGAATCGTAATTCTTATTACATATACATAGTAAAATAAGCAATTTAATTCAGTCGTTTTTTTTTCAAATTTAAAAAAAAAAAAAAAAAAAAAAAAAAAAAAAATTGAAAATTTTGTAAATTCGACCAACTTTAGAAACGTAATCTTAAAATAAAAATATTTTTGAAAACTAATCGTGGAATCGTGATTTTTATTACATATACATAGTAAAATAAGCAATTTAATTCAGTCGTTTTTTTTCAAATTAAAAAAAAATTGAAAATTTTGACAGAGGTGGTGGCACATCAGCAAATTTAGATAAACTGTTACTTTAGCATGATATATATAGGCTAGCTAGAGTCAATCAATCAATCAACCAACCTAAAAAAAAAAAAAAAAAAAAAAAAAAAAAAAAAAAAAAAATTTTTTTTTTTTTTTTTTTTTTTTTTTTTTTAAATGTTATAATATCTAAATAATGTTATTATAAATAAAATGAAGGATACTATTAAACCAATTGCTGATATGATCCATTCATAGGATCGTCGTCGTAGTGTGGACAAACTTGACGAGACTGGATTGGGTATTTGAGAATTAGGTTGTAGTATGGGTAAACCTGGCGAGACTGGATTAGGTTGTAGTATGGGTAAACTTGGCGAGACTGGGTTGGCAATGGGCAGTTGAGAATTATTTTCTGGGCAATTTGGATTTGTCCAAGTTCCGTCCGCCTTACATCTTACAAGCACCTCTTTACCGTCGCACTTTACTGCTGCAAATCCTGGTGAAATTATTCGGGCATTTGGTATTATCGGACATGGATCGCATATTATTTCTGGACCGCTCCACTGTCCGTTCGTCTGGCATATTCTTTTGTTGCTACCGACAGCATAAAATCCTGGGTTGCAAACCACAGTCGCTACTGAATCAACGTTCCTATTCGGATAAGACACGGAACCGTTTTCGGGGTTGTCTAACTCTTCACATT
Source organism: Salticus scenicus (assembly GCA_963930645.1). Taxonomy (NCBI): domain Eukaryota; kingdom Metazoa; phylum Arthropoda; class Arachnida; order Araneae; family Salticidae; genus Salticus; species Salticus scenicus. Next base: position 251,587,988 of record OZ005650.1, read on the forward strand.
GTATGGGCTCGCATTCAATTTTTTTTACTGATGGAATCCATTCGCCAGTAGCAGAACAAAATAGAGATTTGTAAAGGGTTTTGAGTTTAAAACCTTCAAAGCACTTATAAGTTACCATACTAGGAAATGAATATACTGAGCCTGTATGGTAGCCGTTTTCAATAACAGGAGGTGCACCACAAGACCTTGGAAAGCATTCGACCGACGAAGGATTCCATACTAATTCGTCATCTTTTTTTGTTAAAATAGAAAATATAGTGTTAGATCGATATCCATCATCGCATTGCAGAGTAGCTTTATCACCTTCTAAATAGGGTGGGTCATGGCTACCCAAGAATTTACCTTTAATAGCGGATGGCAAAGTATATATCATTTATAAAACTTGATTATATAGTTTGAAAATAATATTTTAAGGTTTCTCATATCTATATATACGCCCCATAGTTCGCATAAAAAACCAGAAGAAGATTGATGCTAGAAGACAAAATGAAGGTTTGAGTACGACTATTTATACAGAATGAATTCAAGCCACGCCCAACCGTAAAAAAAAAAAAAAAAAAAAAAAAAAAAAAAAAAAATTTTTTTTTTTTTTTTTTTTTTTTTTTTTTTTTTTTTTTTTGTTGGTTGATAGTTTTTTAATTTATATTTTTCAGTTAGTTTCTATTTTCTTTATCCAATCAAATTTATTGTAGATGGCGCTGCAGTCTATGTATATAGTATATATATAGTATATCTATTAGGGTGGGTGGGAGTGGAATTTATTTCTTCTACTGTAAGGTCATGCATAAACCAGCTCCGCGATGTCCAAACCTATTTCCTTTAAAATAGGATGGGGTAACGTTATTTATACAATATTGGCTTTGAAAACAAGATGAAATATTCAGTTATTTATGTTCATAGTTATTTCCCATCCTGGACTCTTTTGAATTTGTTTATGTATAAGATATTTTCGCCATTCCATTGGGTTCATATTATAATATAAAGTATTCAATGTAATTTTTATATATGCTCGATATAACCTATGATTCCAACAGACAAATAACATGCAAATACACAATAATATAATTAGCATGCTCTTGCTATTAAATGTACAAATAAAGTATGTCTAATCGTAAACCAGTTTCAACTTCTTTAAAGCCAAATAGTCGCAAGAGAAGAGATATCTCTTCTTCTAATACTGTGAACAAAGCTTTTAAAATGGAGAAAATCGTAAACGAGCAACCCGTTGATATGGATCTTGAACATCAACCTGAGGATGAGCAGCCTGGTCTCGGCAACGGAGATGAGCAGCCTGGTCTCGGCAACGGAGATGAGCAGCCTGGTCTCGGCAACGGAGATGAGCAGCCTGGTCCCGGCAACGGAGATGAGCAGCCTGGTCCCGGCAACGGAGATGAGCAGCCTGGTCCCGGCAACGGAGATGAGCAGCCTGGTCCCGGCAATGTAAATTTACCTGTCAACAACGCAATTGATCCCGTTCTGCCTGGTCCCGGCAATCTAAATGGTTTGGGGGGTGAAGTCGCTAAGGATAATGAGCCTCAAGATGACGACAACGTGTTAGAACAAAAATATAACGAAATTTATTTAAGAGGTTATTGTTTGCAAAATAATAATATGGACCAGTATTACGCAAAGGATGTTGAAGGTCATGATAAATATTGGCAAAATGAAACTGGAAAATTAGTTTATGCTTGCAAAAAAGTAATAGACGGGGATAAAGAATATTTGATTGAATATCCATGCGCTAAGAAAGATGGTACAAATGTTTATATTTATGAAAATGGATGTCCAAAATACCCCCTAAATTTAACTACGCTTAAGGTAACGTATCCTTTAACAAGAGAGGAAATGTATCTTAAAGATGAAAATGGAAATTATGTTTATCCCATAGATGAGGATGGTCAAGAAAGTTATCGTCAGGACGAGAATGGTAATGACTTACCTCTGAACGAGTATAAATATGCCAAAAACCCAGATGGGTCTGAATTTTATCCAAAACGGAATAATGGGGACGAATTTTATCTGAAAGCTGAAGACGGTAGCTCTGAAAAAGGTGCCATATTGTATCAAAATGGCGAACTAGTACCATACTACGCTCGTAAAGCAAATGGTGATGAATTTTATCCTCGTGAATTTATCGAATTATAAAAAGTCATATAAAGTGCGATCGTGTCGCCAAAGCCATGTAAGAAAATATTATGTTTAGTCCTTTTACGCGTTTCATAAGACAATCTATAAATAATATCAATGTTTAATTTAACAAATTTTTCAAAGTCTAAACTAGAAGGTTGTTGCCAGCATACCTTGAGACATAATAATGTGTGGGTACACTAGCCAGCATATATATATATATTATATAAACCACGCCCACTCAAAAAAAAAAAAAAAAAAAAAAAAAAAAAAATTTTTTTTTTTTTTTTTTTTTTTTTTAGGAGGGTTGGTTGGGTGTAGTTTATCTATATATTTCAACTAGCCGTATTCATCCTTTTTGCGTGTAAATTTTCTTCTTCCTCATTTTTTGCTTCCATATTTTCTTCTTCCTCAATCTGTTCCGAATCCATACCAATAGCACTTGAAATATTTAATGCAGGTTCTGATAACGGTATAGAATTTTCATTAGACAATAATGTGTGTAAATAATTTTCAGTTGCATTACAAGTAGTAATAAATAATTGATCTTTATCCACAGTATCCAAAAATATTTTGTCTAAGTCTATTCTAAGTATGGTTTTTAAATCATAATACAAGTAATCCTGATAAATTACCATAAGTGTATTTCCCCGATTGTCTCTTCTAAGGGTCCTTAATAACCACAATTTAACTTCAATTTGATCTTTATATTCTTCAACATCGGGCAAAAGTTGTTTCGAAATATTAAATCGTAGTTTGAAATATCCCTTATATAAATTATAAAACAAATTTTGTAGTTCAATTACAGTCCAATTTTGATCTAATAGGATTTTTTTATCACTTGTTTCTCCCAAACCATCTACCGTTTGAATTGATCTTCTTTTCCTATTGGCGAACGCTTTTACACGTTCAGTTAATAAATCTGTGAACTGTTCTGGACTTGTATTAGGCTCAAAATTTAATATGCGTAACCATGTTTTATACAACAAACCAATATTTTCGGCTTCTGTTGAATTAATCTCTTTATCAGGCAAAGGAGATAACATATCGCTTACCCATTCACTAAAATTTTTTTCCGAAGGGTATTTATCTCGTAATTTTTCAACAAATGATGTAATATTAATTATAAATATTTTCATCCATTGCTGCTCGTTTAAACTTTCTGGATTTATTTTTTTAGCGATATTACTTAAATTAAGGGAGAACTGTTCTACAGAATTTCCTGAAAATATAAAATTTTGAGTAAATTTTTGAAATTCATAAAATCGCTTAATAAATGAATCTTTCCATTGTAATTTATCATTATTAGGAATGTCTGGAGTCAGTGCTTGAAATTCATTGATGATTGTATGATTTATTTCAAATTCTTGTTGCATCGCCGTCAAAAAATTTATACACCAAACTTCATTATCAATTGATACGAAACGTTGTGCAGCTTCTTTAATATGATTCCATATTTCAATTATTTTAGTAGGAAAATTATCTGCATTGATACCGCAACCTAGCTGATTAATTGCATCGATACACCTCGCATACTTATCTATTAAAATCTTGATATTCGCGACGACATTATCATCGTTCGGTATCCGAAACATTGTTGCAATTTCAGTTATTTTCGTAGTATCAGTAGGAGATCTGGAAGTTAAGGATAATATTATATTGCCAAAATTATACGCCGATACATTATCATAATTAGATTCGTCTCTAACCTTGTCACATTGTTTACTCACCGCAAGAATGAGTTTTGTATCTTCTGGCCATTGTTCTAAGAAAAAGTTCTGCCAATTTTCCATATTATAGGTATCTTTTAAAAAATCTATGACTTGTTGATCTGCAGTATTTAATACCTGTCCATTCGATATTTGTGTTTTTAAATTAGTTAGGCTAATGTTGCATGCTACCAACTTTTCGTTTACATCTAATAATTGTTCTTGTAAAGCTCCTTTGTCACCTTGCAATTGTTCTATTGTTCTTTTTAAAATGTCCGTGGATTGTACCGTTTTAGTTTCTAAATTTCCTTTTTCAAGTTCCAATCGTTGTATTTGTCGTTGAAAAGACTTTGTAGTTTCTGCTAGTTTTCGTTCTAAATCTCTTTTTTCATCTTGCAATTGTTCTATTCTTTTATTTAAAGGGTCGTTTTGAGTTTGTAATGTTTGATCTGAAGTTTGTAATGCCTGTGCATTCGCTAGTTGCGTTTTTAAATTATCTACGTTAGCATTATTTTCTACCAGCTTTCGCTTTTCATTTGTTAGTTTTGCTTTTAAAGTTCTTTTATCATTTTGCAATTGGTTTATTGTTTGATTTAAAGTGTCGATTTGAGTTTGTAATTTTTTAATTGAAGTATTTAATATCGGTACATTAGTTATTTGTGTTTGTAAAGTTTCTACGTTAGTATTGCATTCGGCCAGCTTTTGGCTTTCGCGTGCTAGTTGATCTTCTAAAGCTCTTTTTTCAGCTTGCAATTGTTCTATTGTTTGATTTAAAGAGTTGTTTTGAGTTTGTAATGTTTGATTTGCAGTATTTGATACCTGTGCATTCGTTATTTGTGTTTGTAAAGCTGCTACGTTAGTATTACATTCTGCCAGATTTTGGGTTTCGCGTGTTAGTTGGTCTTCTAAAGCTCTTTTTTCAGCTCGCAATTGGTCTATTGTTTGATTTGCAGTATTTGATACCTGTACATTTGTTATTTGTGTTTGTAAATTTTCTATTTTAGCATTGCATTCTGCCAGATTTTGGGTTTCGCGTGTTAGTTGTTCTTCTAAAGCACTTTTTTCAGCTTGCAATTGTTCTATTGTTTGTTTTAAAGAGCTGTTTTCAGTTTGTAATGTATGATCTGCAGTATTAAATATCGTCCGTGTATTTGCTAGTTGTGTTTCTAAATCTTCTATTTTAGCATTGCATTCTGCCAGGTTTTGGCTTTCGTGTGCTAGTCGTCCTTCTAAAACTCTTTTTTCATCTCGCAATTGTTCTATTGTTTGGTTTTCGCCTGTTAGCTGTTCTGATTCTACAACTTGTTCCATTGTTTGATTTAAAGATAGTTGTACTTCTGCTAAAGTACGTTTTTCATTTTGCAATTGGTCTATTGTTTGTTTTAATGAGTCGTTTTGAGTTAATAATGACTCATTTGTTTCTGTCAATAGCCCTTGTCTTATTCTTGCCGATCCGTGCCGAGATTTTGATTTTTCACGCGTCTTTAATAAGGCATTATATTTAGTTTCTAACTCTTTATAATCGTTGGACAATGTTTCGTATTTAGCATCTAAATTTTGTTTTCGCTCAACCAATTCCCTATATCGATCATCTGAGTTACTATTTACTTGGGTCAATGTTTGATTCGTATTTTGTGTTTGAGTATATAATTCTTGTAAAGTTAAATGTTCTTTCTTCAAATTCTCATGTTCTTCACCTAATTTATTATGCAAGTACTGGACCTCTTCAAATGCTTTAGTTAACGGTTCATACTCATTAGCTAAGGTTCGGTGTTCCGCATCTAGCTTATTAAGCTTCGCTAATAATTCATGGTATTCCTTTCTTGGAACCGTTTTACCTTCTGCAAGGTCCTGTATTATTTTGTCCTTGTCTTTGATTTCTTCGTCTTTAATTTGAATTTCTGACTTTAAATAATTTATGTTGTCTGACGAATTGGTTAATGGTAAAACTGGATACTGCATATTTTGATTACTATGCAATTGATCAGTCAAATTTTTCTCGCGTTCTTGAGCTTGAAACAATAATGCTGAACCCTCTTGATGCAATTTATTAAGTTCGTTTACACCCGAGTTACACACGTTTTGACATTGTTCTTTTAAATAGAGTATCTCTGCCTGATTAGCATTCTTACCCTCTAGCAAATTTTGTTTTTCCTTTTCTAATATACCAATTTTTTCATTTAAAATATTTATCTTGTTATTTAATTGTGTAACTACCCCATTTACGGTTTGGTTATAGGATGTTGTCGCAAGTTGTTGCGATGTGACTGAAGATTCGGCCCCAGATTGTAACTGCAATGGAAATCCTTCTACTCCTGGCATCGCAATGGGTGATGCATTTAGCATCGGGTTTTGTGAGTCTAATCCAGATTGTATTGCATACTGGACAGGATATGTCAATGCCGTTTGAGATTGTTCGACGGAATTATCAACATACTCAATTGGGAAATTACGTTGATTTAAAACAGTTTCATTCATTGAAGGAGACATTGTATTCACATCGGATCTTTCCATTAAAGCTTTGAAAATTTTGTTTTGATTATCGTGGCGCGATTTCAATAGCCTAAATTCTGCTATTTGACGGTCCGATTTTATAGTAACGTCAGATATAGATGTTTCCAACTCTAGTATCTGCTTCTTATAATTATTGTTAGTTTGTGTGAGAAAGGTAATATTATGCTCTGCATCTGATAATTTGCTATCTAAAGTACGTTTTTCTTCTTTGCATGCATCTAGTTGTTGTTTTAAACTATTGTTTTCAGTTTCGAACCTATCCATTTTTTTCTTTAGAGATTCATGGTCTTTTGTTAAATCGGTCAGGTTTTTTGTGAGATTTGCCTGATCGCTCGACGAGTCATTTTTATGACTGTAATCCGCATCAAAAAATTGTTTAGGCTTAGTTTTGTTTGTGTCCAATGCTTTAAACAGCCTATCCTTTTCGTTTTTATAGTATTCCAATTCTTTAGACAACCTATCCTTTTCGTTTTTACATTCATCCAATAACTTCGATAAACCTTTATCTTCAGATGAAGAATCGATAGCTGTTGGTAGTTTGTATAGCTTGAATAAAAAATCTAAAAAACTACTGCTAGTCCAATATAAGTTTGCATTTCGTTCGATGAGCGGTCTGCTCAAATCGTACGCTTGAGTCAAATCGTTCTGCAATTCTCTTTTTAAAGTATTTATAGTACTGAGAGCCAGCACGTCGTCTGGATCTCGCTGCCATTTTATGATGGCCTCTATCAAGGTTCTGAAAATCATCTTGTTTTTCTATTCGTCGAAAAGAATTTTTCCGATTTGTTCTAAGTCTTTGTAGAGTAGCTGATATTTTTCTACCGTTGAATTTTGTAGCCACAAAAGTACTTGTTTGAGTTGAATTTTTTTCTTGCTCAAATCATGTACGTAAAACGGTAAACAGTAGTCGTTCCAAGTTTGTTTATCCTTGTAAAGGGGCAACCACGTATTACATTCGATATAATTAGTATCTCGAAATTTTTCAGACGTTTCTTTGACTACCATAGGCGACACGTATTTCAATTTATCGGCTTCGAAGAGGCACATTACGCCGACGGGTTCGATATCTGTAAAAAATACCTCGCATCTGTAAAAATCAGAATCGATAATGTATTCGGGAGCTTTTTTCGATCGCTTTAAAAGTCTAAACAATTGTTTGCCTATATGACTTGTTGGTAAAGCATGGGTTAGCGAATAAAATTTTTTATAAACGATATTTAATGCGAACGGACTCCATCGGTTAAAATTATTCAATTTTTGGCAGTGTCTTTTAAAGAAACGGATACTAGCAGCCTCTTCTAACGTCAAAATTCTATTTTTTTTCGTCGCTTCCACAAAAGTCACTAAAGCTCGAAAAGCCTTATTTTTCTTACACGTTTTCGTAATTTTTGGAAATGGGTTTTCGGAAGCTATCACGTAAAGCGTTGAGTGGTAAAATTCACATACCTTAGTTTGGTCTTCTGGTATTAAGGCTCGCAGTAAAGTATTGGGTGCTTGATCTGGTACGCGTATGCCACCCTTGATAACGTTCTTTCCAATCGTGTAAAGTAAAATACATTTGTTATCGAGCTGAATGTCTGGGCAATAGCTACCCCGTAGCACGACGATACTATCGTTGGGAGGATCGATAGGAGTCGTATCAAACTCGGTACAATGGTAGGTTATGATGGCTCGTTTGAAACGTATGGCTATAAAATGCTGTCGATTATATTTATTTCCATACACGTCAATAAATTTATGGTAATCCTGTTCAGACAGCGCACAACTCATTATAAGCTTGATTGTGTAGATCAGAGCTTAGTATGACCGGACGCATTTTCGCAGCACGAGACAGAATGAGGATGTGGGTATGTTAGCTACCCTTTATATAGTCGAGTAAAGATATATCAATAAAAAAAAAAAAAAAAAAAAAAAAAAAAAAAAAAAAAAAAAAATTTTTTTTTTTTTTTTTTTTAATGACCTTGAAGCTCGTTGCCACAAAAAGCAAGTCGGAGCAAAATAGGAGAAGGTAGGAGCATGAATCGTAGCTACCCTATAGAAATGGATAGATTTTTTTTTTTTTTTTTTTTTTTTTTTTTTTTTTTTAATGCTTATATTTATATTATATTATATTTATATTATAATATATTTATAATATATTTATATTATATTAATATTATATTTATATTAATATTATATTTATATTATAATATATTTATAATATATTTATATTATATTATATTTATATTATAATATATTTATAATAATATTTATATTATAATATATATATATATATTTATAATATATATATATATATTTTTTTTTTTTTTTTTTTTTTTTTTAAATTAAGCCGTAAGATAATTATATGGTATTATTTCCTTTATCTGTTCTATTAAATTATATCGCTCTCGAAGATATTTTGCAGGATCCATTAAGGCTTTTTGGCAAGAACATGTATCTGGAGATCCTTCAGCTAAAACGCATCTCATGCAATCTGTCAAGTGCCATTCTCTACTTTCAGAATTAAGAATTACATTGATTTCTCGATTTTTTCCCATTTCTCTCACTTTTATTTCAAACTGTATAGCATTCTTTGTAGTTTTGTATTCTTCATACCATTTGAAGACATTTTGTCTGTCTGATACACAACGCTTGTAAAAATCTCGTACATTTTCAATTTGATGAGAATCGGGATAAGTAAACGCTGCTGAAGATCCGCTTAAACGTTCTTCCTTATCCTTATGTAATTTTTGAAAATTTCCTGAAAGCATTTCGTCAGCTAAATATTTTTCTGGAGATCTCTTAGCATAGATGCAAAGACAAGTATCAGGTCCCTCTATTACATCGTCCTGACACCATACACAATTATTTAAGTGTAATTCATCTCTCTTATTCAAAAGAAATTTCAAACGACTATTATTACAACGAGATAATACTTCGAAATGTAAAATATTAACTCGATTATTATAAATCTTGTACTTCTTTTGCAGAGCATCTAAATAAGTTGTAGTCATCTTGAAACACGTCACAAGAGCACGAAAACAGGATTCGATAAAGTTTTCAAGAGCTATTTATGTGGTCAGACTGATGCTGGAAGAGGTTCAAACAGAATGATGGTGTTGGTGCACTAGCCACCCTATATATAGCCGAGCCACACCCACCTTAAAAAAAAAAAAAAAAAAAAATTTTTTTTTTTTTTTTTTTTTTTTTTTTTTTTTAAGTGTGGGTGTGGTTAGTCTTTGATAATTTCAACCGGACTTGGTTTTTACACGTTTCAGACTACAAGATATCAGAGTTTTATCCAAATATGTTATAATTTACTCGCAACTGTAATCTCTCATCAAATTCCCAGTGCAGCGCATTTAATACTGTGTCATCAGAATAATGTATAATAGGCCAAAAAAATGGAAACGTTGAAACCTTTTCTGCAGATTCTATTAAATAAAATATTTGACCGTCGATATATGCCCAACAATTAGTTTTTTTGTTGTTCTCAGATTTGAATAAGGATATAGTTCCAATACCTTGATCATTTGACGAAATACACGTATTAGCGAAATGATCATCAAAAATATCTTTAGTAGTCCCAGGTGAAAATATTTTGCGACAATAACTACATATTGACGAATATAAGTGATTGCCCTCATTAATGTGTGCCGTCAAATATGTTTCTTCGTAAAATAACATTGGACAATAGTCACATTTAAAGTATGCTTCGGAATCTAATACGTCTTCCATTTGACTGATACGAGTAAAATGTTGCAAATGCATACACTTATATACTTTAAATAAAAGCCACGCCCAATTCTTAAAAAAAAAAAAAAAAAAAAAAAAAAAAAAAAAAAATTTTTTTTTTTTTTTTTTTTTTTTTTTTTAGACAATCTTTAACTCTTCATCTTTTAAAAGCATATCATTTAACTGTATCAAATTTTCCTTAGAATTGCTCAGCATTTTATAATACGCTAAATCCAATTTCTTTCTAGCATTCCACGAAACAGTAGATTGTTTTGCAATCATAAATGCCCACCATACATTTATATATTTATTTCTGACAATTATCATTCGAACTCTATATAGCATCGTCAAAAAATTTAATAGTATTAGTATGAGTACAATCCCATAAAGTAGCATAAATATTTTACGATATACACTGCTTAATGGTAAGAGACAATTGAATTTTCCAGCTGTAGATCCACTACTGTGATAATAGGTAACGAAACACGACCCGTTGTCTGGAAAAATTGTATAAATTGATTTTATCGACCAGCCGAAATGACCCCAAATGTTGTTAAAAAAAATATTGGTTATGTATAATATTAACATTACGTAAAATATATAAAATATTTCCAATGCCAGCGTTTTAAAGAATATTAAATTTCCTTTCGAATCCTTAATGACTCGAATTACGTCTTCAGGTTTATCAGCCAAGCTTTCTAGGTATCGTAGATAATTTCCAAATAATTTTGTCCAAACGGAATATGGAAAATAAAATCCAAATGCCAATAATAGTAAATAAACAGACACCCATTGATAATAATCGTGATAAATTACTGGATCATCTCTAGTCATGGTTCCATTTATGAAACATTTTGTATCGACAAAAGATTGCGACACGCTTTTTTCTGTTACTTGGCAAATTATATTTTGTCCAAATAAAATGCGAGCCATGCCAAGGCCCGTACAAAATAGAAGAATATTACGAACATAGATTTGTTGAAAGTCAATTAACACACTATGACTTTCACTATGCTTGGAACTAAATTTGATGAGTTGCAACAAGGATATCATGCTGACGAATTAAATTTTGTCGCTGCTACTTAATTTATATAGCCTGCGGTCTATGTTGGACAAAACCAGTCATATATATAAGCATTTCACGAAGACTGTTGCTAGAAGGTATCGAGAAATAATGATTGTATAAATACGCTCGCAGTCATATATATAGCTGAGCCACGCCCACTCAAAAAAAAAAAAAAAAAAAAAAAAAAAAAAAAAAAATTTTTTTTTTTTTTTTTTTTTTTTTTTTTTTTTTTAAATAGTTGGTTGGTTGGTTGGTTTATGTAATTAGTTTCTAAAGTTATATTTCTCAGTTGGCTGCTAAAGTTATATTTTTTTAGCCAATCATTATAGATGGCGCTGCAGTCTATATATATAGTATATATATAGTATATCTATTAGGGTGGGTGGGAGTGGAATTTATTTCTTCCACTGTACGGTCATGCATAAACTCGCTCCTGACCCATTTCCTTTAAAATAGGATAAAATAGCGTTATTTATACAATATTGGCTTTGAAAACAAGATATTTATAGATTTTTGCCTGACAAATGACAAGATATTGCAGGTTTTCATGAAATCAGAATAAATCATGGACTCTTATAGAAAAATCTAACTATCTAGAGTCGGTCAATGTACATCTTACTGAAAACACATTACGAGACATAGTAACTAAACGACTGTTGCTGGCGAGACACAATGAGGGTGTAGTCACGTTACCCACAGTTAATATAGACAAGCTTCAAGGGTGGGCGTGGCATCTTAAAAAAAAAAAAAAAAAAAAAAAAAAAAAAAAAAATTTTTTTTTTTTTTTTTTTTTTTTTTTTTCAAATGTGGGTTGGGGCATTTTCTAAGTACTCAAATGTTTGTCCCTGTTTTATTACGACATAGATGCCAACTGAAAATTTTTTTCGACCAGTACCTGATTCAATATATAGTTAAAAGTTTCTTCTGACATGGCATCTGTATAATGAATCGCATCCGCCACGTCCTGTTCTACGACTCGATTATTTCCGTCAATGACGCGACCCAAATAATCTATAACTAAACCTTGCAGGTTAAATATAATTTTATTGTGACCGTATCCCGGTTGCCAAATTTTTGAAGTCTGCCAAAGAGCTACATGAGAGGTTTTTGCATGAGCGATTGCCTCTATGGGTGTCAACCCTGACCAAAATGAATTTTTTATTTTTACATCCCCTTGCATACCTATTTCTCCAAACATTTGTTTTAAAATCTCAAAATTTCCTTTAGCGTTTGCTAATATTTGGGTCACTAAGCAACCTTTACCTTGTTGGACGTCACCTCGTTTTTTATAAGTATCGATCAACCATTCCATTTCTTCTAAAGTCAGCGAAAATATTTTTTCGTTTTCGAATTTATAGAGATAAAATTTTCTCATATCGTCAAATGCCTGAAAGGTTCTTTTCGATCCATAAATTTCATATATTACTTTAAATGTTTTTTTCAAATCGTTTTCTTTATAGGGTAAAAAATTAATTTCGTCTTTAAATAAATAGTAAGCGACTAGCATATCTTGACACGGACTCAACTTCATATCCATGACCGAACTACCCATTTCCCATTCTGGATTTAATAAAATCATACATTCCGCTTGAGACAGGGCGCTATAAAACAAATAAATGTTGACTTCATCGCCATCAAAATCTCCATTGATAGACGACAAAATTTCTAACGGTATGCCAAAGCAATCGTAGGTCCATGCGGGACCTTCTACAGGTACTTGTAAAGCCACGAAATTTTCAGGTTGTAGAGACGGCATTCTATTCAATAGCACCCATTTACCCTTCAAACCAAATTTTTTTACGATGAACTCTGGCATATGTATTTCGTTAGGTCTCAGCGTTGCGTCTGGAACAATCATACCTCTCATGGAATAAGAACATCTTTTACCGAACGCTACTTGACGAATAAATGTAGCTTTGCCGCAAGACCGCGAATCCAAACTGCCGTAATTTAAAGGCGCTTCCTGTATCTGTTTATAAAAAGTGACAGATTTGGAAGAAGGCTGTATGGTTTTCGTACGACTCGTTATAGGCTCTCCCAACACGAAACGCATGACTTTATCGTAAACGAGAGTGGTTGTCAACTGCCAATAAATTGGATCTGGTAAAACTAAAAATTCCTGTTTGCATTGAATGCCTGCATTATTCATCATGCGTTTATGTTGGGGTAATACGAAAATATATCCTGGAGTAGGTATCGCTATAGACTGAAGAGGATAACAGGTAAGCTCGTCGTTGAAATAAAACTGACTGCAACACATATTGAAATTTCTAGATCCGAATTCGATTTTTTTCTTACATTTTAGACATTCAGAGGCGAACGCGTTTTTCTTGCGCCAAGCTCGTAATATTATAAGTAACTCTTGCGGCTCGATTCGTAGAGTACATTTATTCAATTTCAACATCGAAATACGGTATCGGCTTACAGACATGTTATAACAAAGTTGAATGAACGATGTATCCGAGAAAACTAAACGGTGACGAGTACTATCCCAATGACAAATTCCTTACCGATAAATATGGTAAGGAAATTTACGCACGTGATCGAAAAGGTAATGAAATCTATCCAAAGTCAAAGCAAATTCTTTTTGCAAGAGACGCGTCTGGTATATATTATTATGCTAAAGACAAAAACGGAGACGAATATTATCCTTTAAAACGAAATAAATCAGTCTTAATAGAAGATCACTATAATCAAAATGTACAATTCGCTCTTTATTCAGATGGTACTCAAAGATATCCAGTCGATTCTACTGGAAACGAGTATTATTTGTTAGATGACCAAAATCCTTACTTAATGCGAAAAAGGGACGGAGATGTGTACTATGCCAAAAGTCATAAAGGTAATCCTATGATTCCTTGGAATCATATGGACAAATTCGTACAAAGCGAACCTTTCGTTTATTTGAAAGATTCGGGTGGTAATTTAGTTTATTTAAAAGAATCAACGCTGCCTCCAACCTTACATGCTATAATTCGATGCATATGCAAAGTAAGTGTTATTTGTCCAAAGTACGAAGGGTGTATTACAAAATGTTACTGACCCAATGATGCTGGAAGAGGTTCAAACAGAATGATGGCGTTGGTACACTAACCACCCTATATATAGCCGAGCCACACCCACCTTAAAAAAAAAAAAAAAAAAAAAAAAAAATTTTTTTTTTTTTTTTTTTTTTTTTTTTTTTCAAGGTTGTTTACAATTAGTTAATATTTTTGGTTGATAAATTCTGATGAGTCGTTGAAGCGTTTCAAAAATTATTGTAGAGTGGCAGTATTACATCAAATTTTAACTACTATTATTTATTGGCATAAACGGATTTAGTTTACGTATATAAATGTCATCAACTATATCCTCACATGCGCCTTCTAAAAATTTAATCATTATTTGAGATGTAATTTCAAAAATTTTATCAGGACTATGTAATACAGTCATGCATTTGGCCGCATACATCCCAGTATAGATAAGGCATTCTAATACCCATGGTTGATAACTTTCTGAACAATTCGGATTCCGATTGAAAATTTTATCCTTTAAAACATGAGAGACTCTTGGAAAATGTTTTTGCTTGATCTTATGCATTAATTTCGTCTTTAAAATAGGGCCGACGTCAGACATATTTTTAGGATTTGTAACTTTACCAATGCCAGGATACGTAGTAAAGTATTCATATAATATATTCTGAATAGACTGGGACATGGCACATATTTTTCCATCAAAATTTGGCTCATCATCTATAAATGTGTAATTTTGTAATTTCCAGTTAGCCATATAAATAGAGTCTTGAAGAAGGTATAGTAAGGCTTTTTCCGCGTCTTCGGCAGCGTAGTATTCAATCATGTCTGGATTGTAGTAAGTTGTTTAAAAAATGTTTGATGATGAGGATTGTAGCTGGTATTTATAAGCCTAATATACCCCCCCCCCCCTTAAAAAAAAAAAAAAAAAAAAAAAAAAAAAAAAAAAAATTTTTTTTTTTTTTTTTTTTTTTTTTTTTTAACATCTATTTTATTTTCCATAGTGGTGGATTACTCTCCTTAGTTTTTATAACTAAGTAACATCTTTGCATATTATATAAACATATGTTTGCCGTTCTTTTATCACATCCAATAGATTCACAAATTTCTTTAATAGAACGGGCACTATGAGGTTGTAAAGCTAAATACTTGAGAATTTTATGTTGAATTACTTCATCAGCCATCTCAAATAATACAGTATGGCGATCAATGTTAAATTTCTCAAACAAGCTTTAGTATATATAGGTTTAAATTAAAGATATGACCGTTGCTGGCAAAGATTAAGATAGAATGATGAGATGGCATTTCAACAATCCTATATATAGATGAGCCACGCCCACTCTTGAAAAAAAAAAAAAAAAAAAAAAAAAAAAAAATTTTTTTTTTTTTTTTTTTTTTTTTTTTTTTTTTTTAAGACTGATACGTTAGTTTTTACCATAGAAATATTTTTTTATAAATTTCTGAATCCAACATGTGTTTTAAAATTGGGTTGTAAAAATAATATTTTTAGGATAAGTAAGGGTTATTCGAGATTGTAAAAATTTATCGTTGTAAAATATCCAAGGCGACTTAAACAAGACTTTCGAGCTTATTTTAAACAAAGGATATGGATGATACGGCGATACAAGAAACCATATCTAAGATGGCTGCAGAGGCTGCCGAAATGACAAAACAATTTAAACGATATACGGGTGAGAAGTATGTTGATGTTGTACTAGATACTGTAGTTTTCATTCCTGATGAACATATAAAAAATTTAGAGCACTATTATACAGCTATAATTTATAATTTATATAAACTAAGAAATTCCATACCAGAAAAACTACCAGACTTTGAGCAGAAAAAAAATAATATTAAACATAAAATATATAATCACATTATGGCAAATGTGGATTTTATAAATAATAGGTATATGAATCCGTTTAAAGACAATGAATTTCGTAGTTTTAAAAAGGGGGTTAAGAATATATCAGCAGTTTTGAAAGGATATGTAGAGGATTTATTTAAAGATGACCATGAGAGAGATATGCCAACCAATTTAGCCTCGAAAGAAAAATCAAAAATCGAGCCAGACTCAACTACTGAAAACGTCTTAAATAACGTACCATCTCAAGTAATAGATCCGGTATCCAACCAAGAAGTATCAGATTCGACAATCACTAGACCCTTAGTAACCTCTAAACCTTTGGATCCTTCTACACCCGTAGAACCCTTGAATCCTCCTACATCCGTAGAACCCTTGAATCCTCCTGCAGCTCCACAACACTCTAAAACCTTGGTCCCCCCTGCAGCCCCACAAGAAACATTTATTGATAATACGAAGAATAAATATTATAGTTTACTTAGAAAGGGCGATGCAACAAATCCAAATACAAGATTAGCCTATCATTATTTAAATAATCGAGATCATCTTCAAGCAATGCAAAGAATTTCAAATCTCATCGAATTGTATATGGGCAAAGAAAAGGAATTTGCAACAGTCACCATTAATGACGACGAAACATATACTGTAAATCATCATTATTTGCAGAAACATAAAAGAAATACTGCCAAAGAACATGCGCTTGTAGGAAAACATTTAAATGTTTATGAAATGAAAGCTTATAAATCAATAAAAAAGAGGAAATTAGAAGAAGCAGCTGAAATGAATGTGTAAAAAAAAAAAAAAAAAAAAAAAAAAAAAAAAAAAAAATTTTTTTTTTTTTTTTTTTTTTTTTTTTTTTTTTTACGGCTGGTTAGTTTTTTACACATCCATTTCAGCTGCTTCTTCTAATTTCCTCTTTTTTATTGATTTATAAGCTTTCATTTCATAAACATTTAAATGTTTTCCTACAAGCGCATGTTCTTTGGCAGTATTTCTTTTATGTTTCTGCAAATAATGATGATTTACAGTATATGTTTCGTCGTCATTAATGGTGACTGTTGCAAATTCCTTTTCTTTGCCCATATACAATTCGATAAGGTTTGAAATTCTTTGCATAGTTTGAAGATGATCTCGATTACTTAAATAATGATAGGCCAATCTCGTATTTGGATTTGTTGCATCACCCTTTCTAAGTAAACCATAATATTTATCCTTCATAGTATCAATATATATTTCTTGTGGGGCTGTAACTTGTGAGGGTGTGAATTTTATTACTGGTGTTGTTGGGCTTCGTTTATTCAATGGGGTTTTACTTTCTGACGCTGGAGTGTTTAATGTATCTTGGGAATCGTCTGGTTGTCCAGAAGAGCTTACTATATTACTTTGATAAGCATTTTCTGATGCGGAAAAATTGAATGGATACTCATATTGCTCAGTATCGCCGAATAGTTCATTTACAAATTTCCTCACATCCGGTGTGATATCCGTTTTATTTTTATCAGTATAAATCCAGTTTGTGCCAAACGGATTTTCAAACGCTCCATGTGCTGAAGCGTAATTTTTTAAAATTTATTCAGTTATTTTAGATTTAACTAATTTTTTTGTATTCTCAAAGTTTGGGATTTTACTTAGTAGCTGTCCCGTCTCAGTATAAAAGTTCTCAAGTATAGCTTTATAATAATCCTCTAAACGATCTGGTACGTATGCATCAGGAATTAATAACACATTGTATGACAAAATATCAATATGCTTGTTACCTGAATATTGTTTGAATGTTTCTGTCATTTTGACTGCCTCTGCAGCCACCGTATCTATACGTAGGGTTTTTTCTATTTCCGCCATATCCTTTGTTTAAAATAAGTTCGAATGTCTCTAGAACAAGTCTTGTTTAAGTCGCCTTGGATACCTTACAACGATAAATTTTTACAATCTCGAATAACTATTACCTATCCCGAAAATATTATTTTTACAACCCAATTTTTAAAACACATGCTGGATTCAGAAATTTATAAAAAATATTCTTATGCCGAAAAACCTAACGTATCAGCCTTTCAAAGTGTAGATTGGAATAATGCCATTATAGTTTTCAACGACGAATTACATTTGGTTTTGGCACCGGATCCCGTTCATCAACTCGTCCGCTTAGAACGTCGATTACAATACGAAGAAGCCGCAAACAATATTTTTGGACCTTTTAGATTTTTTCCATTTTTCGAATCGTTTAACAAGAACGGAATTAAAATATTTACACTTGTATTTTTCTTCGTTTTGTACTGGTCATTTTCATTAAAGAACAAGTTTCGTTTTTTGTCTCTATCCAATAAGCCTTCAAACGCCTGACGAGATCTTCCGAATCCACAAAGACGTGACGCTCAGCATCAGGTACGGGTTGAGTAACCGTATTCTCGTAACCTTCTTTCGCTTTACGATACATTTCTTTAGAAAAGCGTATGTTAGACAGCCCTGTCAGTAACTGATTCCGATCAAAAGTGTCAAATAAATGATTTTGCAAAAATTGTTGTTTGAATGAACGTGAAGTGTAATAATCTAATACCCAAAAATAGATCGTCCAAAACCAAACTACCAACTTATCGTCTAGAAACTCAACTTCTGTAAAATGAAGATGTTTTCGCATTTCCTTAATAAAAGACGCTATTATTGTGGGGGTATCGTAGTCTTCGTCTATAGCCATTAAGCAGTTGTGGATGGCTGGCGGATTTGTAGAAGAAATTGCCGTTAAAGGAGGTATGAAATCATTTCCAAATAAGAAAGAGGCATCTGTTAAACGTTTGATTGGATAGCTTTTTTCAATATTTTTTACTAAACTATTAATATTATAAAATTGATTATATCGAAAAATTTGAATCGATTCGTATCTATTTATACGTAATAGAGACAAAATGAAGACATCTTGATCAATGCTGACCACAATTGGATTTTTACATTTTCCCAGAGATTCGGCTACATGAAATATTTTATGTTCGCCCTCGCCAGGAACGTTACAACCACACAATAGGACTTGCATGTCGCGATTGAATGTTTTCAAATTTTCCAGGATGTATATTTGTACACGTGTCGTCAGTTTATTGTTTCCGAATAAAATATATCTATAGAAGCTTTTTTTCGTCTCTTTGGATCGAGAACGGCGTTTTCGTTGCGTGGCCCATTTCATTGGTAAACCTTCGCCGTCAAATGATAAAACAAACGTGACATAATCCAAGGTAAGGGATAAAAAAGTTTTAAAACACGTTTTTATTTGATCCCAAACGGATTCGCAAATTTCTTGAAAAATTTTTTCTTCCTCAATTTCAAGACATTGCTCGATAGCCACATACAAATAACTTTGGCAGTCTATGAGTACGGAATCGAAATTAGCTGGTAATTTAGAGGGTGACGATATTAACTGGATAAGTTTACAAAAATTAGTAATACCCATTCCGTTATAAATATCGAACTTTATATAACCTTCTTGAAAAAATCTAAGTCTGTTGCTAGAAGGTGTCGAGACAAACTGACTGTATGGGTACGCTCGCAGTCATATATATAGCTGAGCCACACCCACTCAAAAAAAAAAAAAAAAAAAAAAAAAAAAAAATTTTTTTTTTTTTTTTTTTTTTTTTTTTTAAACAGTAGGTTGGTTGGTTGATGAAGTTAAGTTGGTTTCTAAAGTTATATTTCTCAGTTGGCCGCTAAAATTATATTTCTCAGTTGGCTGTTAAAGTTATATTTCTTTATCCATTCATTGTAGATGGCGCTGCAATCTATATATACAGTATATATATATATATATATATATATATATAGTATATCTATTAGGGTGGGTGGGAGTGGAATTTATTTCTTCTACTGTAAGGTCATGCATAAAATCGCTCCTGACCCATTTCCTTAAAAATAGGATGGGTAATTTATGCAATATTGGCTTTCAAAACATAATTTTATAGACTTTTGTCTGACTAATGACAAGATATTGCAGGTTTTCATGAAATCATGAGCTTTTATAGAAAAATCTAACTATCTAGAGTCAGTCAATGTACATCTTACTGAAAACACATTACGAGACAGAATGGCTAGACGACCGTTGCTGGCAAATGTCGGGACACAATGAGGGTGTAGTCATGTTAGCCATAGTATATATAGACAAATTTCAAAAGTGGGCGTGGCACTAACAAAAAAAAAAAAAAAAAAAAAAAAAAAAAAAAATTTTTTTTTTTTTTTTTTTTTTTTTTTTTTTTTTTTTTTTTTACAGCTGGTTGGTTGGTTGGTTGATATATATTTTTTTTCCTCGTTCATCAAGATTCGCTTTTCAATTGTCATGACCAAGCGATTGGTTACCAAATTCAATTAAACCAAGTCAAGAAATGTCTAGAATAATTTGTCCAGAAAAAGTTCTAGGTGATCGTTATGCCTTTAGAAATAATGGAACATGTTATTATCCTAAAGACGGATATGGAAATGAGTATAAAGATGACCGTTTAGGTTTTATCGCAATCAATAGTCTATACATTTATCCGTTAACGAGTTCGGGTAAGCCAAAATATCCTATTATAAATGGTAAAGAAATTTATGAAATTTATGCAGGTAGAGCTATAATTGGCAAAGGCGTAGATGGAAATGAATATTATGCCAAGGATAGATATGGAAATGAATATTATCCAGAAGGAAATATTTGTGCCAAGTTGAAAGATGGAACGCCTTATTATGCATCTACTGTCAACAATAGTAACATATTTCCATTCGACTCGTATGGAAACGAGTATTATTTTACGTTTGTTGATTTGACGAAACCCAGCACGATACCCAATAGATATGCTGTATCTTTTGCAGAAGGTGACATTTACCCTCTGAGACTAACTAGTGAGGGTAACGAATCACAATATATAATAAATAACACGTATGCCATTGATAAAGACAGAAATCAATTTTATCCAAAAGATGGATACAAAAATGAATATTATTTAGATATTAGTCAGTTGGACATTCAAGAATTTAATCGTAAAGGGACATTGGGTAAAATTTTATTAGAAAGATATGCTTTGACAAATGATAGAAAAATTATATTGCCTGAATTACAAAATGCGTTTTATATAAATACTGCTATGAAACCCGTCGTAAAAACTGAAACTGTAATTGGGAGACTAATTCGAGATGATGGCCAAATAAAGGATTTTTTAACAAATATATCCGAATCTGAATCTACTGTACTCGAAAAACCTTACAAATATAAAACCTTGGTAACGAATGAGACAAAATTCATTGCTCCAAAGCCACCAGTTACCAATTTTACATTTTTTGGGATTTTAAATGCAGCAATACCATTTTATCAAAGATGGTGTTTTTGGGTATTAGTAATAATCGTTGTAATTATAAAAACAATTTTTCTCGTATGGTGGTTCTTTTTAAGGACACGTCTGCCATCAAGTATATTCGATAACATAAAACTTTAAAAAAAAATAATATATCCTGCCTTCAGATATATATATATATATATATATATATATATATATGTGTGTGTTAGCTAGAGCCAATCAGCCTTAAAAAAAAAAAAAAAAAAAAAAAAAAAAAAAAAAAAAAATTTTTTTTTTTTTTTTTTTTTTTTTTTTTTTTTTTAACTTAAGCCAAGTTCAAGTATTTTACTAGACTCTCAACATTTTCCTTTCCCATAGTTAAATTATATAATGAAACACATTTCTGCAATATTTTTGCATCTATATCGCTGTCTACAACATCTGGTTCGCTTGGCAATAAGACTCGTGTCATTTCTTCAATGCATCTGTAGACTATATGATAAACCCACTTTGCGGGAACTGGTGTGGCGTTACCAATCAATTTGTACATTTTTCTAATAGCTTGTACATGTAATTTCATGTATTCGGGTTCATCATCAAAAATTGTCTCGCCCTCTCCGTATCGAAGGTTATGCATATAATTTTCACGTTTATAATTGGGTTTGATTTCACCATTTAATCCATCTACGGCTAAAATAAAATCTAAATCGGGTACTTCTTTCAACATGCCCTCCAATTTTTCATTTTCAACGACTCTGCGATCGGTCTTTAGAATCGCAGCAATTTCTGGATGGACGGGTGTGTAATTTTTAAGAAGATTTTCAACCGTTGTCCAAGTTAAGCCGAGTTCTTCAAAGACATGTTCCAATAGATTTAATTTAAGCGTTTTCAGACTGACATTCTTCTTAATGTCTTGTGGTGAAATGCTGACGCGAAATAGCTGATTGATATTTTCCTGGAGTGTGTTCATCTTTATTAAACCCCTTTCGATTGAAGCCTGTCTTTTTTTTTAATTAAATTAAGATGTTTACTGTGTATATATTAACGTTTTTCGTCATGTATATTTGTCATTGTACTATGGCTCGTAATTTATTATCCTATTACTTAGTCAAGCCCTATCCGTTCCATCTTAACCTTTTTCGCTGGAATAAAGATGTCCAACTCACATTTGATTAAGTGGTTCGAAGAGATATTATTTGGTAGTCAAAGGCCTCCTATTCGAGAGCCAACAGAAGTACACAATATAATTTTACGCATGGAATCGGAAAATATTCCTTGGTTTCATATGATTTCTCAAGGTGGCCTGACACTGTTTCCATATCAGGTACACGGAGACATTAATTCCTTACTCGATTACTTAGAAAAACAATGGATCGATAAAGAACCTTATTACGACCCGCCGATATTTAAAACGCGAGCCGTTTCCAAATTTTGGGATCAGTTACAACTCTTGTTGGCAAGACGACTGGAACCGCCTCCACCTTTACCGAACCCATCTAAAACAGACGCCGAAACTTTAAAAGAAATTTTAGAACCCACTCGTCCAAATCAAAAATTTTCTTACGAATCGGCCGAATTTTGGGGTGAAGTGGCTCGTAGATTTATCAATTTGAATAGACCTGAAGACGCATCGACGCTACCCAACATATCTTCAGATCTCACAAAAAGAGCCATACAGCTCTACGACATAACTTCTAGAGCTCAAGGCATGTATTACGATCCTTATACCTATTATTTGGTACATGATTCAGAATACGTAGACTCGGTTCATTGGCGAAGCGGTCAAAATCTCGAAGCCTTCATGCATCATCGACGCAGACATCCCTTAACGCTATCTATACAGGCCATTCTAAAGAAAAGTTTAAACGATTTGTTAAACGGTAAGAAACCCTCAGTTTTTAAGGATTCGTGTCCTCAGCTCGATTCTCTATTGCATAACATTAAGGTCATTCATGAAGAAATTGAGCAAGTTCCGCACGAAAATCAACCGCCTAAGCTCATAGACGTTTTCCAACGACTCTTGGCTCTTTGTAAGCGAGACGGATTATGGGAAAATCAAATTTCTGAAATTGAATTGGAACCCATTTCGACGAGTCTTTTACATTTGACGGAACGAGTTCAGATTCTAGAACGCGAGAAAAGAATTTTATGGAAACATGTTATCGAAGATGATGAGTAATCTGATTCAAAGCCACCAAAGCGCATTTCTTCAAATTGCCTTTATGCAAAGGACAATTCGCCGAATTCATAATATTACGGTTTACGGTCGGCACGCCTAATTGTTCCACGTTCATAATGTTACGTATGCCGGCATCTTTTAAAATGTTAGGTTGGAAACTACCGCCTTTGTAACCGAAAACAATCTCTGTGTTGGGAAATAGGTTCTGTAAAAACTCATAGCGATCCTTCAAATATTTTAATACGTCTGAATAAATTATTCCGCCGCTGGTAGTCACTTCTACGTCTGGACGAGCTAGAGGATAGCATTTTCGCATCTTTGAATAATTCATGGGACTCGTAATATGGAAACATGAAAGTAAACCTGTCACGTCGCAATAAGCCAGTTCTAGAGGCACATACTTATCTCCCAAGACCACACCTTTTGTATGTACGATTGCTTGCATTCTAAATAAAGATGAAAGGTATCGGGTTCAATACAATCCTTCTTGGTTTCGTTCTGGTCAATTTGATTATAAGCTTGGGTGTGACAGCCTTCACGATGTACAAGATGTCCAATGCTACTGAGTACGAATTCGGTACGGGTGCTGACCTTATGAAGGCATCAGTCAAAGGCGTCTCAGCTCCAAAATTCTTCGCTGACAACAAACTGTTGTTGTTGTTGCCGACAGTTTCAAATACCCTGAGTATGATTCTTATAGGCGCGCTAATTATAATTAACAAATAAAGTAGCAACTATGAATCTCAGAATGATGTTGGCAATCACGTTGGTCGTGTTTCTAGTAGTGGGTCTAATGACATATGGTTATCTAGTATATTCTATTAAGGGCGTTGCAGATAAGAAAGATGGAACTGAAATGGTAACACTTCAGAAAACAAAATTGTATGGCCAACTATTTATACAATTGGTACAACTGTTGGTTGCCGGCTTTATTGTCTATAAGAATTAATCTCGACGGATAACTAGACAGAGACTGTTGCTGGTCGAGACACAATGAGGCGTGGACGCGTTAGCAGTTATATATATGTAGTTAAACCTAAAAAAAAAAAAAAAAAAAAAAAAAAAAAAAAAAAATTTTTTTTTTTTTTTTTTTTTTTTTTTTTTTTCAGTTGGTTGGTTGGTTTCAATAGACTTTATCAACCTACAAACCAACTATATTAAATAAGTTAACTTTGCTCGAAACTTATTGCAGTCATCTCTCAAGATACCATGCATATACTGTAAAATGAAATAGTATCGTCAGTTTATGGTACTTGGATTTCAGTCGATTATATATTAGCTATAATTTTTTTGGTGCTGTAGACGAAACTATCCATCATTTTTTGAAATTTACTCTCTGATTTAGGATCGAATGTTTCCCAGCCTCCATTTTTCTCAATCCAAGGCGTTAAATACTTTTCAAAATTTTCATTTAAAATTTCTAACGCAATCTTAAAAATGCTGAGAGACATTTTATTCATCAGGCATTTTGCAGTCACATCACCAACAACTGCCAAATATTTTAAGATTTTACCCCAATCTTTTTCTGAGTCTTGAAACAAAATATGTTGAAACGAATCACGTAGCTTATCTTCAGTAATATCGTTACGAATTTGTATGGGATCGAAAAAGTTTAATTTAGAACAAATGTCTTTAACGATTCGTTTATCCTGAGGATGGTCTAATAGATGAACTTCGATATAAAATCCATGACGATAAACTAAATATTGCAAGACTCTAGCTAAAATATGTTTTGTCTGCGACATGTTTGCATTTGGATGTTTGGATAAAGCTATGACTTATATATATAGTCAAGCCACACCCACGCATAAAAAAAAAAAAAAAAAAAAAAAAAAAAAAAAAATTTTTTTTTTTTTTTTTTTTTTTTTTTTTTTTCGTGTGGGCGGAGCATTTTCTAAAAGCAGGCAAATATAATTTCTTTTGAATTCTACCACTTTTTGTTAAACATAATAAAGGGAAAATGAATCCTGAAAAAATTGTACAAATTACATACAACAGCGTTATACAGTTCTTACAAAGAATACTTGGAGTGGATAAAATGACCTATATCTTAAATCATTTAAACAAATCTTTTCCATCTTGGGATCATAAGTGGTCTACAATACAAAAATGGCTAGTGGAAGAGCATCCCATGACAAACATGCAGCATACCATTCATAGTTTTGCTCAATTATTTCCAGATTACGAATCTTTTGCCAATGATTTAAATCAGTCGCTAGCTCTTCATGACGAATTTTGGAATCAAGTATATATACAGCTTTGTATTGCAAAAGAAGGTTTAAAATGTTAAATGTTGCAAAATTGGAACCCTTTGCATTATTAACGCTAGCCGGCGGATTATTATATTCTATTGGTGTATTAACTGTCGAATCCAAAGCCAATTCTTGTTATCGGATTCATTTTATTATTCTAACCCTCGTTATTTTCATTGCTCTCGTAGCCATTAGCGTGTTTAAATATCTCAAATGTCGTTTCGCTTGCCGCCAAATGGAAGACCTCATAAGGGCTATGAAAATAAAATAGGAAGCCTCTCTCCTTTATCGTTTTGAAAAAGTATTGCATCTCCGCTACGAACTCCAATCAGCGCCCATTTGTCGATTTCGGAAACGGTACAATGTTCAGTGCCGCCCAAAATAGGTGTGATTTCCAAATGCTGAGCGATACATAAAAATTGCCGAAGACCTTCGTTGTTATCTTTTACGCAAACTTTGACACCGTCTTCAAATTCAATGGAAAATTTTAAAGGGTTTGAAGACATGTAAGCATGTTTAATGGGTCGGATAGCTTTTTTCTTTATAATAGTCAAGTATTCCATTATCACAAAAGTGTATATTAAGTAATGGCGACTTTGGATTCTACGTTAGCTGAGTTAATGATAACAATTCTTCAAAAGAAGAATCCGAACATATTTTGTGTGATATTTCCAGAAGAAGCGCGCGCGACTAATATAGCCCCAAACGTAACAGCTGAGGCCGAAAGAATTTTTAAAGAGGAGTTTCCCGACGACGATTACACATTAGACCAGTTAAAAACTTATTGGCAAGAGAGATCCAAAGACACAATTAATGGATACGCTGAGGGAGTATTGCCAAATAGTGAAATATGTAACCAATTCGCTTATGATTCATCAAAAGGTAAAAATGTTTATATTTATCCTCCTATAACAAAGAAAAAGTTGTCAAAAGAATTTGATATTTTCGAATTTCTAAAGGCTAGACAGGATAACGGATATCCAATCAGGTTTCAGTCGGATGCAGATCTGGAAGCCGATTTAGAAGTTTTATTGGAACCACAGAAAAATTTAGTTATCGATGCCGGACTTAGAAAAATTGCACGAGCCTTGACTGTGTTAAATTCTGCCTGTAGTTATCGAATACTAGATGTGCAAAGTGAAAGAGTCGTACGTTAGTCATTATATATAGGCATGACCACACCCACACTTAAAAAAAAAAAAAAAAAAAAAAAAAAAAAAAAAAAAAAATTTTTTTTTTTTTTTTTTTTTTTTTTTTTTTTTCAAGTTGGTTGGTTGGTTAATTTAAGACCTTAACTCTTCCTTTTAAATTTATCATTTAATTCTGCAAATCGAGTTCGTGTCTGAGGACTATTCAACGTATAGCCATCTCTATTATACATAGATTGCATATAATTTTCTTTTTCTTCACAATCTCTTTGAGCAGGTTTTTTATTTCGGATATGATCACTTAAGTGTGGATTGTATCGTTCAGTATTCATCTTTATTTAAATATGAAACCCAACTTTAAAGTCTTATAACCTGGCTGCTAATGTTAAATGAATAATAGATAATATATTGTGTTAGCGAAAATCAGCTATATATATAATCAAGCCACGACAAAAAAAAAAAAAAAAAAAAAAAAAAAAAAAAAAAAAATATTTTTTTTTTTTTTTTTTTTTTTTTTTTTTTTTTTAAGGTCATGTGGGCGGAGCATTTTGTAAGCACTGTCAGTGAAGATGTTTTTTAAAGGATGTCAGATTAGACCATAAGAAATAAGTACGATGCTATCTGCTGAAGAACTATTGAATTTTATATTACAACAAGATCGTTGTATTGTATTTGGCGACTTGGGTCGTTACCCGTACAAACTCTTTGAAATTTTAAAATCAATTCCTTCGCTAAAAGTAATGGTCATTTCTTCAAATAATAACTTATATTCGTCTGATAATCAGATACGAGTCCAGCGTTCCGACCAACTCGTTGAAAGTTGCGACTTGTTAATCTATCTAGAACCCGAATCTATGCAAACGATAGCCAAACATCGATTGGCTTCTCGCGTGGTCGTATTCGCGTCTCATTTAAATTTTATTCATTCTTGCGATGCCCGATGGGCACGTGTTTGTTTCTTTTTGAAAATCGATCCCACTGGCACGCGTAGCTTATTAGACAGGCAAGATTTTTCAATTCAGACTCAAAACGTGGGTTCGGTTCGGGTCGATTATACAAACGTTGTAAGAATTTCTGGAAAAGATAATCCTCCTCTCGAAACCAACGACACGTATGTCATCGTAGACCTCACTCACTACACAAAAGACATATTGAGTATGTTTCTCGCGTTTTGGGATGCGTTTGATTTCATGCTAGAAAACAAAGATTCTATTTCGCGATGGGTTCTATGCTTTGCTGAAAAAGGATACAGCGGTTTCTGTAGATTTAGACAAAAAACGCTCGATGCCTTATCCTGCAAAGATTTCGAATACGGAAATGTGACCGATATTCAAACGATTCTGTCTATGCTACCATTTTATAAATTTGGAAATATTGACAAAAAATTTAACGTGAAATTATCTTCCTTTGGCGGTGTGAAATACATAATACCTAAATCTGAACAAGAAGCCTGCAAAGCGGCCTATATGTATAACGTTTATCCTATGGTGAACAATGTACTTCGAGTTCGGTAGAATGAATGAAAAAAAAGGGAATGGCAAATCAAGGCTCACCTACATTGAATTCGTATACTGCATCCATAAGTCCTACATCGCCTACTCGTGTCATCTTTAGAAGAGTTCCAGGACCTTCTAACGTTGTAGCAGGACCTTCTAATGTTGTAGCTATTCGAAATAATGATCAAAGACTTGTTCCATCTCCAACAAGACGACCTCAAGGTCTAGCTAATAGCAGAGGTAGAGGTCGAGGTAGAGGCAGAGGTCGAGGCAGAGGTAGAGGTAGAGGCAGACCTCGCCTCCCAAGCATAGGCAGTAATTCAAGCGGTAGCTCCTCAGGTAGAAGCAGAAGTAGTAGCGTTAGCAGCAATAGTAGCACTGGAAGTTCGAGCTCTCGCAGGGGTATTAGAAATCCATATTTGAGAAGAGTATCGCCAAACGAATTGGTTTACAACTACCATCCACACAGTTTAAGATTTAAAAAGGTACAAGGAAGATTTCCAACGAATCGATTGCCAAACAAAACGTGTAGAATACTGACAAGCCATTGTTCAAAACGATATCCACTACGACGAGATCAAACACCCCGTCATACAACAATTAATATAGATCAGCTTTAAGTGACAATCTTGAAGAGAGATGTAATGGCTAAGGTTTATATATAGTCCGGACACATAAAAAAAAAAAAAAAAAAAAAAAAAAAAAAAAAAATTTTTTTTTTTTTTTTTTTTTAGGTTTGTATTTAACCCATTAATCTATTAAATAATTTACTTAAAACTTTATAGCTAATATCTGTTCCAAATCTCTTACACGACTCAAGGCTGTATAAACCAAACTCATACTTCGATTGTCATCTAAGCTGATTACAATTTTCGAATTATCTATCGTATCGCCTTGATATTTATGAATTGTACCGGCAAATGCTAACACTAGAGGAAAACGTCCAGTATACCCTGACGTGAACACTCTAACTTCGGCATTCGTTTTAGGATTTCTACACACTGCAGCATTTTTTTCAATATCATAGCAAAGAAAGATTAACCTAGTACCATTATTACAACCCTTCGCACAATAGTTTGCAGTTACAAACACCTCACAATTTGACTTCAAGACCAGATCTTCATGTAACTCTATTTCCGGGCCTTCGATTTTATGTTTCAAATAAAACTTATTAAAACTGTTGACAGTTGTATTTTGATGAGCCATGGCTTTATCCGCTTTCATTAAAAGAGTCCTATCGATATCCTGTACTACTGGAAATTTTTCGCATATGTAAGCAAACATGCCTGTCGTGTCTTTTTTATCAATAAATTGACGTAATTCCTTCACAATTTTTCCATATTCGGGTGTAAATCTATGATTTTCCTTCAAACGAATCTTGCAAACGTCGTATCGTTTTTCGTTTAAATTAATGCTAAACAAATTATGCTCAGAACTGATGGGTTCGAGTTGATGAGGATCTCCCATGCAAACAAATAGCAATGGGCCGTGGGACCTATCCATAAAATATCTAATGAGCCAATATATCAGCCATCCATTAATCATAGACACTTCGTCCACGAGTACCAAATGAGGAAAAATGTCGCATTTGAATTGAGACAAAATCTCTCGACTTTTATCTATAGATTTCAACAAATCTTTTTCGTTTTCTAACTTATCTTCTATTTTTTTAACGTGTTTAGAATTCAGCTTAAGTGTGGAATGAATTGTACAACCCTCTATCGCTTCAGCACTATGAGCCGTGAAACTCATCCTAATCTGTGGAGCCTTAATCAGATCGAAAGTATTTTTAACCAAATGCGATTTGCCAGTACCCGGACCCCCAGAAACAATCACTAATAATTTGCGAGGCTTCCTGATCCAGTCGACGACATAATTGAAAAATTTTTTCTGAGATTTGCTTAAAGTAAGAAAATGTTCACGGAGCCCTTGCTTATCAACTACGATATCGGAGGTTACAGCATACGTGGATGCCATCTTTGTCAGAAAAAGACCGTTTCCTTGATTCTTGTAAATTCTGAAGGTCAGACTGCCGAATATATTCTATTTATTTGTAATAGAGTACCTAAAGCCTATTTGACGGATTTATACACCTTGTATATGGGACGCGAATTACAAGATTCATCCACGGAATACGTGGAATCAATTATTTCGTTGAAGGTCGACGAAATTATAAAGCCAGACGAATGGCTAAATTGCGTAATATGGACACGATACCGAGAACAAAAAGATAAGTCAAGCCTGGAATTGTTTGTAAAAAGACCTAAAAAGTCTGAATTATACTATGCAGTAGGTACCAACGGCACACTCTTGATTTGTAGAAGAAATTCAACTGAGAGTATAAAACTTCACGAAAGCACGATTGAAATGTTTTGTGGAAAATCTAGACTGTACTGTAACAATCCGACAATAGAATGGGTCAATAAAGATTTATAAATACTATAGCCTTAAACCAATGTAGACTATACTGTAACAATCCAACAGGAGAATGAGTTAATAAATATTTATGGCGGCTTATTTATAGGAAGGTGCCACACCCACCCTTGAAAAAAAAAAAAAAAAAAAAAAAAAAAAAAAAAAAAAATTTTTTTTTTTTTTTTTTTTTTTTTTTTTTTTTAATGACTTTGAAGCTCGTTGCCACAAAAAGCAAGTCGGAGCAAAATAGGAGAAGGTAGGAGCATGAATCGTAGCTACCCTATAGAAATGGATAGATTTTTTTTTTTTTTTTTTTTTTTTTTTTTTAACATTTATATTATAATATATTTATATTATAATATATTTATAATAATATTTATAATAATAATAATAATAATAATTATATATATATATATATATATATATATATACTTGTATACTCAGAAATTACTGTAAAACATCTTTTAATTTAAGTGATTATAAGTTTGTAGTCTGGACATTACATGTCAATTATAGTGTCTCTGTCAGTTTCACTATATCAGCATGAGACTACTCTCTTT
Source organism: Salticus scenicus (assembly GCA_963930645.1). Classification (NCBI taxonomy): domain Eukaryota; kingdom Metazoa; phylum Arthropoda; class Arachnida; order Araneae; family Salticidae; genus Salticus; species Salticus scenicus. Next base: position 251,619,328 of record OZ005650.1, read on the forward strand.
ATTGTCTTGGCAAACCCAACGTAAGTTTGTAGTCCGGATTTTGTATGTCAGCTATAGTGTCTCTGTCAGTATCACTATATTAGCATGAGACTACTCTCTTTATTGTCTACCAAACCCAACATAAGTTGGTAGATCAGTTTTCATGAGATTACGTTCTTTATTGTCCCAACATAAGTTGGTAGTCTAGATTGTGTATGTCAGCTCTGAACCAGTTTCATGAGATTACGGTCTTGCCAGACTCAACATAGTACGGACTTTGAATGTCAGCTAAAGTGTCGTTGTGTAAACCAGTTTCATGATATCAGCCTGAGATCACGTTCTTTATTGTCTTGCCGAACCCAACGTAAGTTTTTAGTCCGAACTTTGAATGTCAGCTGAAGTGTTGTTGCCTATGCCAATTTCATGATTGTAGAATGAGATTACGTGCTTAAAATATGGTTTCTTCTATTTCAACATTATCTTTATCTATCATAGAACAATTGACTTGTTTATTAGGTGCCCAAATTAAGTCAGAAAGAGATTTAATAATTTGTTTTTCTTCGCACTCGTAACAACCTCCCTTATAAATACATTTTACAATTAATTCTTTATCGTTTATGTATGTTGGTTTAACTTTATAATGGGGTCGTTTGGGAAACATTGCATCATGTAAAATACATGGTTTAAATATATCCAATTTGTATGCTTTACCAAACCAATAAAGAGTATCAGATGACCAATTCACCGAAATATTAGCAAATTCTAATTTATAGAATTTAAATCTATGTAAATATCTTATCGGTAAATATTGTTTCGAAAAAAACATTTTTCAGCAAGCTATTCATTTTTTCCCATTTTATTTTTTTCCAGTTTCTTTTAGATATACATTTTTCGTCTTTAGGATTTTGTACTCCCAATCGTGTACATTCAGTGCCTTTGTAGTCATAATCAAAATAGCGTATGGAGAGAGTCTTGAGATGCCCATTCACCCACGCGTAACAAGGAAAACCATAAGGGTCTAGATACCAGCCTTCTTTCAGAGTACGAATCATTGTTAGAAAATTTTTATCGCAAGCTCGCCACGTATATGGATCCCACAGCAAGTTATCCAATTCGGGTATTTTAGACAACTTGTCAACTTTATCAATACAAGAAATATTTTTAAAGATTGTTATTAAAATTTCATACGGTAAATCTAAGAGTGGAAAAGAGTCAGTCATCTCTACCAAAATTGCAAGCTATTGTGAACAACTAACCAATTTTTGTTTTATATATATGTATATAAATCACGCCCACCCACCCACAAAAAAAAAAAAAAAAAAAAAAAAAAAAAAAAAAAAATTTTTTTTTTTTTTTTTTTTTTTTTTTTTTTTTTTTTTGGTGACTTTGAAATATAATTTCATACAACCTTCATTCAACCTCAACTTATTTTTAACTTTTATCAGATGACATTAAACTGAAGCCATAACCAGTTCCTTCCTTAAACTGTTCTCCAAAAAATATACTATCGGCCGAAGATTGTACATTATACCATTCCTTCGTACCAGTGCTTAATCGCGCTAAATTTTTCTTAATTGCTTCAAAGCTCAACACTTCTATAGGCGTCTTGTCAGGATTTTTTGCTAGCCCATCTCTAGTTAATGGTAAAGGTTTACCGCTACGACATTGACATTTAATCAGAAACAATACATCTTTTTCGTAAGCCGACCCATCATTTGTAAACAATTGCCTTTCTATTAAATTTACCATGTTAAAAAAATAGCAAACGATTCCACATTTTTGAAAAACGCTACGCACATCGGAAAAAGCCACAACCATTTGAGGAGGAATCTTACATAACATCTCATGTAAATCTTTTAGCGATTGGTAAAGAATTTTGATAGAACCCCGGTCTTCAACCAAAATATATTTACACGTGCTCAAATATTTAAAATCTCCGTTTGAATTTCTGCCTTTGTTTCGAGGACCGCCTCGTTCTAAGTGACAGGCATCTGGTAGCAATTTCATCAATTCTGGAATTGAAAGTATCGTATAAACTGTAGAATGTCGCCGTCTGTTGGACAATTCGAAAACTTGTTTTTGAGTAGAAAACAATGTGAGTTCATATAAAATGTTTTTTTCGACATTAAATTGTTTGACGGATTCCGAAGACGAAGACAAGTGTTTGCTGTCTAGAGCACCCTGTGTATCGGATTTAGTAACGCGACACGCTCGATAGATTCCAAATGCGTCTCCAGGCGTAGGAAATTTCAAGTGTTTTACTACGGCCCACATGAATTCAGGAACCGCCGTGATATTTTTGTTAAATATATTTAAATCTTGAATTTTCCTCAAATGACATTCGATCAACCTCAAAACCGAATCCATATTATGGGGTTGGATTCTATTCAAAATGGCCTCGTAAAGATCGGGTCTGTTTAATAGAGTATATTCCATCAAACGTTTGGCCACAAACATGATATCTGTTAAAGAGTTACAGCGAGTATATAACGGACTCAAATTTCGAAAAACAACAGACGAAACCAGTATGCTAGCTTACGTGATGATGTTTACTGACCTCAAGATGAAAGATTTGTTGGGATGGTTTAATGACAACCCAGGCCGACGACAAACGTATTTAAAAGACTTGAATATTTTGGAAGATTACGCGTTAGCTAAAAAACTATTTACGAAAAAACATCAAACGTACTTAATTCGCTGGAAAAATATGGTTTTTGCTTGGATCGGTAGAAAGGTTACGTTTGAAGCCTTGAGAAAATCGTGTAGACGGGCCAAGGCAAAAGGTCTAATGAAAATAGACTCGGATAAGCTTATATTTGTACACCATACTTTAGCAAGCAATGCAGAATGAATGTAGCTTGAGTACGGAGCCGCTATTTATAGAGAATGAATATCAACCAACCAACCAACTAAAAAAAAAAAAAAAAAAAAAAAAAAAAAATTTTTTTTTTTTTTTTTTTTTTGTGTGATCTTGAAGCTTGTTGCCACAAAAAGCAAGTCGGAGCAAAATAGGAGAAGGTAGGAGCATGAATCGTAGCTACCCTATAGAAATGGATAGATTTTATATTTATAATATATTTATATTATATTATATTATATTATACTATATTATATTTATATTAATATTTATAATAATAATAATAATAATAATAATAATAATAATAATAATTATATATATATATATATATATATATATATATATATACTTGTATACTCAGAAATTACTGTAAAACATCTTTTAATTTAAGTGATTATAAGTTTGTAGTCTGGACATTACATGCCAATTATAGTGTCTCTATCTAATTCAGTTTAACTATATTAGCATGAGACTACTCTCTTTATTGTCTTGGCAAACCCAACGTAAGTTTGTAGTCCGGATTTTGTATGTCAGCTATAGTGTCTCTGTCAGTATCACTATATCAGCATGAGAATACTCTCTTTATTGTCTACCAAACCCAACATAAGTTGGTAAAGTGAGTCCTTATATCTATCAAAAATTTTAATCAGTCCGTATCGAGTTTGGATATGCTGTTAGTTTAGGAAATAATACTTTAAGGGCTACGAAAATTATAGGTCCAATGATTTCTTTAGAACACAAACCTGATCCAGCAAGGAGTCAAGCTTACACGATTAAAAATTTAATATCGACGTCTGATCAGTAGGTTAAGCCACATTTAAGAAAAAACTCTTTGCGTCGACTTTGCAGAGAATCCGTTCATATTTTCCAAGGGTAAGCCCTTTGTCCAAACTTGTTGTCGAAAAAACCAAAATATACCCGTGAACATCTTATAAATTTACAAGATTTCATGCTAATGTTGTAAATTTAGGCCTTAGAATTTAAAATATTTTGTTAATGATTATATAGATTCAGAGACAAAGCCATACAGACAATATTTTCAAAGATAAGGCCTTCATAAAGTAATCTGCGAAAACGGAAAATATTAAACTACATTTAAAAAAAATAACATAGTTACCTGGACTTTGCAGAGAGTCTTCAGACCAGTTAATATTTTCAAAGCCCGTTCATCGCCACATATGTAGGAGTAATGTTAGAAAATGAGATTTGTCAGCTGCTTATATAGGCGCTATCAAGGTCACAAGGTCACAAAAAAAAAAAAAAAAAAAAAAAAAAAAAAAATTTTTTTTTTTTTTTTTTTTTTTTTTTTTTTTTTTTTTTTTTTAAGTTCGTTGGTTGGTTGATGAAGTTGGTTTCTAAAGTTATATTTCTAAAGTTATATTTCTCAGTTGGCTGCTAAAGCTATATTTCTCAGTTGGCTGCTAAAGTTATATTTCTTTAACCAATCATTGTAGATGGCGCTGCAGTCTATATATATATATATAGTATATATATAGTATATCTATTAGGGTGGGTGGGAGTGGAATTTATTTCTTCTACTGTAAGGTCATGCATAAACTAGCTCCCGATGTCTAAATCCATTTCCTTTAAAATAGGATGGAATAGCGGAATTTATGCAATATTGGCTTTGAAAACAAGATTTTATAGACTTTTGTCTGACAAAATGACAAGATATTACAGGTTTTCATGAAATTAGAATACATCATGGACTTTTATAGAAAAATCTAACTCTCTAGTGTTCATCAATGTACATCTTGCTCAAAACACATTACGAGGTATGGTAACTAGACAACCATTGCTGGTAAATGTCGAGACACAATGAGGGCGTAGTCATGTTTAGCCATAGTATATATAGACAAGCTTCAAGAGGGTGGGCGTGGCACCTTAAAAAAAAAAAAAAAAAAAAAAAAAAAAAAAAAAAATTTTTTTTTTTTTTTTTTTTTTTTTTTTTTTTTTTCAAAGAGTATTTTTTTATTTATGTAGCCATGTCATCGAAATTCATATCATCCCAATCAATATCGTACAAGCTCATATCTCTCATGTCGTGTAAATTGCTAGGAGTTATGTCATTAACAAAGTCGCTGCAATCTTCATTTTGTGGATATTCCGACATAGAATTATCCATTTGAGAGTCAATACTCAGATCGATTCCTAAATTCATATCGATGGAAATATTCGAGTCAGTATTTGAAATCAAGTCTGAATCAATATTTGAATCGGCCTCTAAATCAGTAGCACTGTCCATATCTAAGTCGGCTCCAGGATTACCGTCCAAATTTAGATGTGATCTATACAGCTGATCAATAGATCTAAAAAATGTGAGATAATCCAAGTCAATGTAATCATCATTTGAATCTTCTGAAGAATTACTGGACAACTCTTCATACGGTATTTTTCTGCAAACTGGGCAAGTACTTTGTAATTTAAACCAGTCCTTTACACATGCTTCATGATATGTATGCTTGCAAGGTAAAATTAACACTTCTTCATTTAGAGAAAAGGCTTCTGTACAAATAACGCAATTCTTATTAAATTCAATTGAATTTTCATCCAATTTTACAACAGTCAATTTCTCCACAACATTATTCGAAAGGGGATTTGTTATCGGAGGGTCGTCAGAGTCATCAGGTGCATTTTCAAAAACAGAAAGGTATATTCCATACAAAACTGGAGTTCTCGCGATAAATTGCATAAGGCGTTCAGTGATTTCATAAATCTCAACTTGACTTTCAAAATTTGTATTTCTACGATCTAAAAATGCATATGCTCTTGAAACCTCCTGGTCATGATCTGAATACGATGAAGCAGTTGCGCTTAAATATTCCATATCTCTAGTGCATGAGATTTTGACTCTTACTATAGAAGAAAACAGTTGATAATGGTAAATCGTTTATGAACGCGCTTATTTATATAGGCTCGAAGTAATGTCAAAAAATGACCTTGGAAAAAAAAAAAAAAAAAAAAAAAAAAAAAAAAAATTTTTTTTTTTTTTTTTTTTTTTTTTTTTTTTTTTCCACAGTTGGTTGGTTGGTTGGTTTAACTATTCTTCAACTACCGGCTCATTTTTAGACTTTTCTTCCACTGCCAAATGATTTTCAGTTAGCTGAAAACACATTACGAGGCATAGTGACTAGACGACCGTTGCTGGCGAGACACAATGAGAGTGTAGTCATGTTAGCCATAGTATATATAGACAAGCTTCAAGGGTGGGCGTGGCACCTAAAAAAAAAAAAAAAAAAAAAAAAAAAAAAAAAAAAAATTTTTTTTTTTTTTTTTTTTTTAACAGTTGGTTTAACTAGATTTCTTCAACTACCGGCTCATTTTTAGACTTTTCTTCCACTGCCAAATGATTTTCAGTTAAGTAATCAACAGCTAGTGGAAATGAAATAAAATTTCTAGTAAATAATGATTTTCTTTGAAAAATAACCATTTCATTTATCATGCCACATATTTTGTATGAACTATCACCAAATGTAGTTCGACTATGTATTTCCATGCTAAAAATTCCCATAAAACTTGGCATTTCTGTCATTATGGATAGTAGTTTTGACGTACAAGTATTTTCAAGCTTAGCACCATCATATTTTTTAATATCTAATACGCACCAATTTTTTGGTTCAATGTTGATATTAAAATGTTGATGGTATTTCCTACAGCAATAACATAGATCTGGATTGCACGTTCTATTAAAAAATCGTCCGCCAGTGTGTAATTTTTTATCTTCGTCTTCGCGCATAGATAGGCCAATAACGTCTAAAGGCTCACAGCTTTTTGCAACGATTGAATAGTCATCCGTTCTATCCGATTTTTGAAGAATCCATTCACCTACAACTAATATACGGTAAATATTTTGACGATCGAGAATCCTTCTCACAAAAGCAACATTCTCAGCTCCGCATGCATGCCCTTTACTGTATCTAACCTTTTTATTAATGTGGTTTTGATACACCATAGAATTTTCTAAAGTTGACTGCCAGTCGTAAGTAATTAAATTCAACGCTTTAGTTTCGCCAACTAAGCATTCCACTTCATTTTTAAGAATATCGTTATTTAATATACCATTCAACAAAATATCATATTCTGAGGCCTCCATTATCTTGATTTAATGATAAATATTTAATTTGAAAATTGTAAATATTACTCTTGTCTTACGATTTTTTAGCTGGTACAAAATAACAATTTATCTTTGTTTATTTTTGCATCCAACTCTTTATCTTCAGCCCACGTAAATTTTCTTTCTGAAGACATTAATAGATGAGCGTGCAACTTTACGCTATTTATCATATATTCGACAGCCAACCAAGACAATTTTGGATTGACAAGTCTTATGAAAAAGTAATAAATTTCTACCATAGTAATTTCGTATATAATACTACTCCTGCATGCAAACTCGCTGGCCAGTGCCTCTATAGCTTTCGTGATACGATCTCTTTCTTCGGTTTCAGTAAACAATTCGATTCCTCGAAACTGAATCGCTAACGGCATTAGTAAACTCTGGCCACTCAAATAATAAATGTATCCATATTTTTCTTTCTCTTCTAATAATTTTGAGATATATTTTCGTGCCGCGTCGCGGAGTTTAGGATGCATGACCATTTCCAAAGAAACATAAAATTCTATCGGCCATTTACCAAGTCTCGGATTTAAAATTCTAATGGCTTGATCTAAGGATTCCTTTTGAACGAGTTCAGATAACAATTCGTCGACGGGTAAACGACAGCTCGCCAATCTTTCATACATGCTACTTTCTTCTCCATAAAAGAGATCGGGCTAAATTAGCAATCCAAAATATAAACAAAGCCGCCATAAAATAAATAATGTACCATAGCCATGGAAAAATAGTTTCGATACCGGACCAGAGAGTCGAGCCGAATTGAGATGCGTAATGGGATAAGGCGTCTGCCACCGTCGGTCTCTGGCACTGCATGGTCTCGCTAGGCAAACAATTTACGTACTGACAATCGCAGAGACGACAACAAGATTGTTCTTGGTCCGCGTCAAAATTTTCGCAAACATTAACCATTTTATCGGCTCCATCACAGAATGGAACATTGTCCAATTTATCTTTTTGACAACAACTCAATTGTTCGTATTTGCATGTGGAACCGTCCGCATGTCTCTTGAAGCAACCCGAATTGGATTCTATATAATTCCAAATGCTAGCTACGCCTACGCCGACAGCCGTCCCGGTAGCTGCAACCGCTAAACCTTTTTTACTGAAAATTACTTTAATAGCCTTTTCCAATTTTTTACTTTTCGTGACGAGCGCTTTCAAGCCTTGTTTGGTTCTGGCCACGACTTTAAACGGTTTGAAACGAGTCGGAACACGTTTGGGATGAAAATTGAACTTGCGCATGAGGAAGGACTTGATTCGATAAAATAAGGTGTATTATGTCAAAGCTAGAATCGACCGTATGTCTCTTTAACGCTTCAAAAAACGAATGCAAAGGTCGCAAGAGAGCTAATGTGCAGATGCTCATATGCTCAAATCATTTAAAAGAGTATTTTGGCTTGGAAATGGCAATGCACTTGCAAGATCATCCAACTAACGTAGCGTACGCAGGAGGATTTTTACGACCAGTCCAAAACAGGGGCTACTTTCCAGAAAATACGGTCATCGTACCCACCAAAGATTTTTTCGATAGATATTTTCGTCCTGAAGAATTCGATGATCACAGACAAGTAGATTCGGTGCGAAATTATCAAATGAATCCTGTCATTGTCGAAAACGTACGGAAATACAGTTTGATTGCTGGCAAAAGTAATGATGACAGATACATATACGAACTGTATAGAAATTTCATAGACGTTAAGATTGACTCGGCACCGCATCACGAAACGTATACTAAACACTTAAACTCGCTTATTCGCAGTAAAAGATCAATTTCTGAATCCTATATCCAAGATCAAACTATACATAATATTATGAAGGATTTTTACATTTACGATGAAAATGCTGAGGCGTCATGTTTAACTGATTTAGAAATCTCTTTATCTATGAAATATTTCTTATATAATTTACATTTTGCTGAAGCTCAAATTGCGTATACAGAAGAGAAATTTCCAAATTTTCTATTTCCGAATTGTGAATTTTTAAAAGGTATCGGTTTAGTAGCAACCAAAAATGTTAGTTTCCCCCTGTGGTTCGTAATGAAAGGTTATTTTGTCACAAGTCAAATTTATTTAAATTCTATTATATCTTTGATTAAGAAAGATATTTCACCAAAAAATTATGGACAAAACGACGTGCCGTCACAATTTGCTTTATCGGATGCTATGAAAAGTGGAACTCTTTGTTAGAAGAAACACTAACGGATAGTGTGGGCACGTTAGCCATTCTATATATATATAGCTAAACAAGCCTTAAAAAAAAAAAAAAAAAAAAAAAAAAAAAAAAAAAATTTTTTTTTTTTTTTTTTTTTTTTTTTCAATGCCTGTTGGTTAATATATATTTATAATGTTAATTGAATTAAGTATATTTTCAAAAATGAAGATTTAGACTTTGAGTTGACTATTGCAAATTCGACCAACTTTAGAAACATAATCTTAAAATAAAACTATTTTTGAAAACTAATCGTGGAATCGTGATTCTTATTACATATACATAGTAAAATAAGCAATTTAATTCAGTCGTTTTTTTTTCAAATTTAAAAAAAAAATTGAAAATTTTGACAGAGGTGATGGCACATCAGCAAATTTAGATAAACTGTTACTTTAGCATGATATATAAAGGCTAGCTAGAATCAATCAATCAATCAACCAACCAGAAAAAAAAAAAAAAAAAAAAAAAAAAAAAAAAAAAAAATTTTTTTTTTTTTTTTTTTTTTTTTTTTTTTTTTTAAAGTATATATGGTTTACGTAATTTATTAAACGTCTTCATAAAGCCACTGGGATATATAACTTTCACCCTCATCTACTTTTCTTTTCTTAGAATCCGAGTCTAAATCATTAGAATTTCTCTTGTTGCCTACATCCACATCATTCAAATCAATGGTATCGTGACTAATTTCAGTATTTTCCAACTCAATAGTATTTTCTAAATCAAAAGGTTCATAAGATATCCCTTGTTCATTTAGTTTCGAATCATTTGTTAGCTTTTCCAAATCAAAAGGTTCATTTAGTTTTGAATCGTTTAAAACCCCTTCCAAATAATCGCCAAACTCATCATCCGTTTTTGTTGACGATTCTACCTCCTTAGTCTTCGTTGACGATTCTACCTCCTTAGCCTTCATTGGAGGTTGATTATTGATTTCTGTTATGAATCCTATATTAGCTGTTTTAGAAGCCATTAATTTTCTTTCCTGAAATCCGATGAAATCTAAAATAGTTCCACTAATACGTAAAAATTTTTGATTATTTTGAGTATTATAGCGGTATCTCGTATTAATTTTTATTTTTAAGATGGCTACAAACGTGTCAGTAAACGTAGATTCGATCATACTATGAAAGCGATTCACGACTTCATTTCCAGTAAATACACTGGTGTCCAGTATGCATGGTTGAGATCTTAGATCTATGTTATGACCTTTTGCTTTGAATTCACTTGCACGTTTACCGCATTCATGGCAATTCAACACACCACTACATTCTTGAAAAGAAAATTTAAAATCGTTAGAAATTTGAAGTGAAGGATCGAGATCAGATGTCATCGCACGCGCAATTAAACGTAATGGCTCTGAAGCCATAATACTTAAATGTAATTTGGGATTCAAACCGCCATAAGGTTTCATAAATTTACAGTATGCAACGACAGCAACTTTAAAATTTGGGCGCTTGGATTCTTCATATTCATAATTCAGCGTCACATAAGGTGGATTCCATAACCGTTTGCCGTCGGTGGCATAATCTTGAAAGGTCACGTTATTTTTCAAACGAGCTACCCAATCTTTAGATATAAGATTTAAACAGTCTTTATCCAAAATAGAGTCGATACCCGCAGACAATTGCGGTTTTTCCAAAACCTTTGACACGAGATCTAAATAGCTGTCCATGTCCTTGTATTATAGTTAAATGAGTAATGTTAGAAAATGAGATTTGTCAGCTGCTTATATAGGCGCTATAAAGCTATCAAGGTCACAAGGTTACATTAAAAAAAAAAAAAAAAAAAAAAAAAAAAAAAAAAAAAAATTTTTTTTTTTTTTTTTTTTTTTTTTTTTTGTGTGTGTGTATGTTAAACTTATTTGGATTTTTTATTTGTCTTCTTTTCGTCTTCATATTCAATAGGTGACCCATTCCATCCAAACTTAAAAATATCTTCTATTTGTTTGGCCGAATTGCCTTTAAATCTATCCGATCGCTTTCGAACGACTCGCCCATCGGTTATAGCAATTTCATACACGCATCCGTCTTCTAAATTTTTCTCGTAAGATTTAATTCGACCTTTTGGTAAAAGAAAATAGCCTGTATAATATACCAAATCCACAGAATGCTTAGTTTTGAATTTATAAACTATATCCTTTCGCACGTCGTGTATAATTATCCCATCGACTTTAAAAGAGGGTTTACCTAACGCATTCTTATCGGAAACATATTTTTGGACAAAATAGCCTTCGACCAATTTCATACGTGGTAAATATTCTGTCAAAATTTCTCGTCGGCACCAGCTAGTAGTATCATGTCCCATATATCGATAGACATCCAACAAACATATGGCTCCATTTTCTAATTTTTCTGCAGCAAATACCAATCCGTCACCTAGACTGATATCGCTACGTACCACGCATTCGTGCCCTTCCCATTTTTCTTTGATTCTGTCTCGATAGCTGAAAACGAGTCCGAAAATTCCATCCAGTTTATGAGCATATAAATAGGAATTACCTTCCAAAATTGTTGAAACGCAAGTGACTGGTTTTCGAAAAATATTTTCGTTGGATTCGTACGGCGGAATTGAATAACGATTCATGGTATGGTAAATGTTTTTATATTTGTCGAGAGAAGGAGTTAAATTATTAAAATACAATAAAGGTTTTTCAAACGTACCATATTCCCATTCGAACACCAAACAATGTTCCAGTCCGTTTTGAAACGAATAGAGTTGGGCTCCAGAATCGATTTTGACAAAATCTCGAGTTTGGACTGTAATAGGGTCTTGAAAATTTCCAAGTTGATGCAAGAAATTTTTACACGTTGACGTATTCCAGAGTCTGTAAGGCGTTTCGATAGAACAAACCCATCTAAACCAGACACCGTCATGATAAACTGTTTGAGTAGATTCTACGCGTTTCGTATCCCAATTATCGTCTTTGAAACGAAAATGAGGCTTTATATAATAAACTATTTTCTTTTCGGTCGAAATGCCCAATTCTTGAAAAAATTCTTTGAATGAAGACAAACTATGAACTACGAGTCTGAATTCGTATTCATACATTATAGTATCGGTTATAAAGTTGCTGTAGCTGAACGCTGGCTCGAACTATCCAAGAAAATCTAAAATGTACCACTAACAGTAAGACGCCTAGACAAGCTAATAACATCAGCGGCAGTTTTCTAACGTTACCTCGTATAACTATATATAGGATTGGTATTAAGATTACGGGGCCAACCATAGACAAAATGACTGTATAGGCAATTCCCTTTTCGAGAGATCCAAATGAACCTAGACTCTGGTCGTCCACTTGTAGAATGCTTTCAATTTGATCCATGTCATAAGCTTTATTTATACAGAATCAACCAACCTTGAAAAAAAAAAAAAAAAAAAAAAAAAAAAAAAAAAAATTTTTTTTTTTTTTTTTTTTTTTTTTCAAAGTTGGCATTTTTTTTTTTTTTTTTTTTTTTTTTTTTTTTTTTAAACTTGGTTTGGATGATGTAATATTTAAGCAGTTTTTATTCCTTCCCAACCATCGTGATCTTCTATCCATGATTTCAATGTCTCTTTTACTATTCGTACAAAAGCTTCATATGTTGCATTCACCCATGCTTTCGGTTTATTTTGACGAATACACATGATAGCAAATTCTCCAATAAAACAGAAAAATGCTATAATTCGACTCCAAGTTATGCCTTCACCAAAAAGCTCGTTTGCTACGGTTACCAAAGCAGAATCTACAGCATTTCCGTCATATATATCCATTTCTGCACAAAGCCTTTCCATTTCTGTCTTATAAACCAACATAAATTCATCTAAGCTATTTGTTATAGAGTTCAGCACTTCTTTTTCTTTTTCATTTACAGACTCAATAGCGTTAAATGTATGGTATTTTTTCAATAGATGTGAAAACGTATTATCGAGAATAAAATCCATGCGGATGACATCTTTTGCCGAGGGGAAATATGTATCTAATACATATTTAATAAAGTCTGGTTTCGATAATAAAACTGGAGCCATTTTATACTTGCTGTTGTCAAAGTTTAGACGAAGGCAGAAGAGAGAATGGCTATTCGATCAAATGCCAGAGCTTATATAGTCAATCTGGAGGCAGGATATTGCATAACTCAGTTTCTACGAAAACAGGATGAGATAAGGCTTTTTATAGAATTATTGTCGCTGGATATTGCATAACTCAGTTTCTACGAAAACAGGATGAGATAAGGCTTATTATAGATGTCGCTGAACACGGAAACAGGATGCGGTAAAGATTTTTATAGACGCTGAAACAAATAAGCATGGCTGGACAATGATAGTGTAGATACTATAACATGATATATATAGGTTAGCTAGAGTCAATCAACCAAACAACCAACCTTAAAAAAAAAAAAAAAAAAAAAAAAAAAAAAAAAAAAATTTTTTTTTTTTTTTTTTTTTTTTTTTTTTTTTTTTAAGGGTAGGTTGGTTGAGATTTTTTTTGAAATATTTTTAATCAAACTAGTTACAAGCAATCATGTCTGGTTATAAATGGATTAAGCTCACATTTACGCCAGACGTTTTATGGGATGACCGTCTATTCGAACTCGTAATATACTTTGACGGCACATACTATTTTTTTGCCAATGCCATATTATGGATTTTGGGATATGATGAACCCCACATTTCTCTATCTCAACTAATACCTTTAAACGAACAACATAAGATACCATTAGGAAGTGGGATATTTTTAAACGAAACAACGACTCGCAAGCTTATAAAAGATCGATTGAAAACCAAAATGCCATTCAAAAAATTTAGAAGATGTCGTAAATTTAGTGCTTGGTTTGATTATTATATTAAGTCCTGCAAAGACTCTAATAATCTTGCGAAAACATGCCCGTTTTAAATATCAAAATAAAATGTGTCATTCCATTTTTTAAATTGTAATGTTGCCAACATTTGTTTAGTTTGCGAAAAATACGTTTTTAAAGTATCACGATCGCGTTCCGTCATCATAATTTTAAAGGGCCTATGTCTAATTAATTCTTTTCCAGTCAGCAGCTTGAGATAAGCCTCGTTCGCAGAATCAGATTCACTAACATTCAGAATCACAGGTCCATCTGGCACAACTATTTGTTCATGAAAAATGGGAGGTTTGAACTCAGTATCAGATATGAGATCGTGCGTCGCAGCAATTTGGTTTTTATAAGAAGACAGGTGATAACAATAATATGTTTTATAGGTGGCGACAACGTCTAAATTTAAATGGCTAGTCAATACAACCAAATGCTTGGTCAACGATGGCTTCTTGATAGTAGATCCAAAAAGGGGTTCCACAATAAATAGAAAATCAGATGGTTGATTTGTAGTTTCGACACGATAAGGTGTATCTATAGGCCAGCTGCAATAGACTTGCAAGTCTTCCTGATGACCGAAACACAGGTCCAAATAATAATTTAAGAGGTATGGCTGGCGTCCCAAATTACCAAAAACGATACACGTATCGTGTTTTCGCCAAGACGTAATCATACGTTTAACACGTTCGAGTTCAGTTTTTGGTGTGGTAAATACGGATTTTTCTAAGACACTGCGTTTTGTAGAAACACGTATCCTATGGGCATTTTCTCTTTTCGCATTCTCTATCGAATCTTCTTTTTCATAATAACGTACCGTGACATTACCGCTTAAACATACAGTCTTTTTTTCATAGACCGACATGCTTGAAAGGAATATATAATAACACTTTTCTCTAACAGCCAAAGGCTTTTATATAACTAAATTATAACCTAAAAAAAAAAAAAAAAAAAAAAAAAAAATTTTTTTTTTTTTTTTTTTTTTTTTTTTTTTTTTAAATTTTATATTATTAATTTATTTAGTTTAAGGAGCTTCTTCGTCAGCAACATCCATTCTAGGTTCTTCCGGTTCTGACTTACGTTTTTCTACAGATTCTTCAACCGCCTCCATTTCCGATGCGGGTCGCTTCTCACCTCTGAATCTCAAACTTTTTACGAAGCTCATGATATTATCTCTACCCATACTAGTCATGTACATTTCTGAGAGACTCTCTTCCAATTCCTCGTCCAGACTCTCTTCGAATTCGATCTCTGGTAGATTCACGTCGGCTGTATCGCTATAACATTTTCTTAAAATTTCATAGACGTGCTTAGGCTTAAATTTAGCATCTCCCAACATTTTATACATTTCCCTCACGGCCTGGACATGCAGACGCTTAAATTCAGTCTCTTCGTCGAACACGAATTTTCTCTCGCCCTTATCGGCAAATCGAAGATTGCCCATGTAATGTTTCATTTCGAAATTGGGTTTGTTAGTAATATTTCCAGCAAGACCGTCGATAGCCAACAATCGATCGGTATCGTATCCTTTAGCGGCGAGGGCCTTGGTCAAGCTTTTGAGCTTTTCGTTCTTGACAAAGATCTGAGA
This sequence comes from Salticus scenicus, assembly GCA_963930645.1. Classification (NCBI taxonomy): domain Eukaryota; kingdom Metazoa; phylum Arthropoda; class Arachnida; order Araneae; family Salticidae; genus Salticus; species Salticus scenicus. The sequence goes on from OZ005650.1 coordinate 251,634,888, forward strand.
CAATGCACCCCCCATATCATCGTCGCTGTGTTCTAACATCTCTTGGACAATTTTAGGATGAACGGGTGTATGCGTTTTGAAGAGTCTGAAGATGAAATCCCAATCGAGGCCAAACGTCCTGAATACCTCTCCCACAATATAAAGCTTCATGGTCTTAATGGTGACTGAATCTTGAGACCCATAGTAATCGACAGCCGTTTTTAAGAGCTTAGCGATCTGACTTTGAAGTGTTTCCCAGCAGCTAGTTTCCATCTTGATTAATATCCAAAACTATGCCAAACAGATCTTGAATTTCCTGTTCGTAACTGGAATCGCTCATCAAGAACAACTGAAACGTATCCAAGGTCCAAAATAAGAACGGTCCCGAATCAAATTTTTGTATTTTACCGACAAATTTTTGTATTTTTGCATGAAGCTGTTTGGCTTTCTTACAAGACCCTTTCGGCGGGTTTCCGTTGCTACGTTTCATGATTTGCATGAGATAGCTGCTACCTACCATAAATCCTAAGCAATCTCCGTGATCTTGAAAACAAACGGCAGGAAATATTTGGTTGAAGGCCATTTCGGCCACACTGTCATTTTTACTACAGAATTGACTCTTTAAATACATTTGAACTTGATGGAAAGGCCTTAAGTATTCCGAATAATATTCTATCGCATCCCCTAATCTTATGGCTTTCAGAGTCTGAGCGTACGCGGCATGTTTTCTATGATCGATATTCTGTTGGATAACTCTATTCATTTTAGCGACGAACGGACAATCGGGATAGGCTTTCCAAAAGAACTGACCTCGGCAGACTCTAGCCATGAAATCCAACACCCAGTTACCCACCACGCTCATATCGGCCGAACAGATATAGCTACTGACCATGACATGTATGATATCAAACGGAATCGAATATTTGCCGAACGATTGGCGGATCGCGGAAGACAGTTGTAAATGAACCAGCAGTTCGTGGGCCAGATTGGGATACTCCTCGCTCAAATGCACGGGTTCCCATTGACTCAGGCATTTTTTCACGTACGGCACCAAGTCGTTGAAATACGTCTCGAAGGGATTGATTATTTCTTTGCAAGAGAGAAGATCGTGCATGCCTTTTATCAATACGTCCAATATCGCACGCGCCTGGCTAGATTCTTCGTTTGAGTGCTCGTTGACTATATTTAAGAAATCGATCAGAAACGTGTCCATATCTGGGAAATGATTTATTTCCGAACGAGTCATAAAAGGTCCATTTAAAGCTTTTAGAAGACGCAAGCCTTTTTTGACGCGATTCAGAGATTGTCCTACCACGCATACTGGAAACAGGCCTTCCAAATCTACCAGCGTAAAATTCATGGGTACATTTTCGTCGCCCGTCCATTCGAAAAAGGCTTCGGCCAGCTGACTCGATCGAAAATGGTCTGTGGAAGGCTTGGTAATCAATTCGTATACGTTAAAACTATTTTGACACTGATTACAAAATAACGTGGGTCCGGGTTGCAAATGTACGTTTTCAGGATGGCATATATCATTACTAATAAGATTCAAAAAGGTCATCTTTGCATTCTTGATTATGACCATTCATTTTTACAAAAGTATTTTTTCTGGAACCGCATATTCTACAGACGCCTTTCAAAATAGGCCTGCCAGTTTTCGTCATACTCATCTCTATATCAGACGTTTCAGTCTTTTCTTTGCATTTGCCGCAATGTACAAATACCGTAGTGTCCATGCTACTTGTTTTTATCTGAGACGCAAAGCCAAGACATGGAATTTAGACAAGAAATTGTCAGATTACGTCACGAAGAACATTTGTCTGAGCGCGAGATCGCCAAAAGATTGAATCTTGTACCTTCAACGGTCCATTACTGGCTCGCTAAAGAATACGCTCCACCTTCCAGGTTCAAGAGAGGGAGGCCTCGCGCAACAGACAAATTGACCGATCTGTATATCGAAAACGCTGTCACTACGAATCCTTTCGTGTCTGCGGTTGATATAAGAGACGAAATAGCACCCCATGTCAGCGTGGACACGATTCGGAAACGCTTGAAAGAAAAAGGTATGCGATGTCGCATTCCAGCACGAAAACCTTTTCTGAAGCCCGTACACATACAAAAAAGATTTCATTTTTCCATAGCCCATGTAGGATGGGGCGTCAGCGAATGGAATAGGGTCATATTCTCGGATGAAAAAATATTTCGAGCCTCCAGCAGAGGAGCTTTGAAAGTCTATAGGCCCGCGTTGAGCGATCGGTTTGACGAGAGATATATTGTAAACGATACCAATGCCAACGGCCGATTCACCATATGCGTATGGATGGCATTCGGAAAAAATTTTAAAATTATACATAGGATAGATCAAAAAACCTTAAACGCCGAATATTATACCAACACCATCCTACCGTTGGTCGAGGACACGCTCGCAGAAAACAATTTGATTTTCATGCAAGATCTGTCTCCCATTCACACGAGCAGGTTGGCCAAACACTGGTTTGAAGCTCATAATATCGAAGTCATGGAAGATTGGCCTCCGAAAGGCCCAGACATGAATCCGGTTGAAAACGTATGGGCACAGCTAGAAAAACAAACGAGTCGAGACATGACGAACAAGTATCAGTTATGGGAGAACGTATATGCCGCCTTCAACCAGTTGACCGACTCCTATTTCGACGAGCTGCTAGAATCTATGCCGCGAAGAATGGCTGCGGTTTTACAAAAACGTGGAAAATGGACAAAGTATTAAATCATTCGCACAATTTAATAGTATGCGTATCCATATAATATTCGAATATGGGTTCTCCGTCGTCCTGTCTTACATATTTCCAATAACATGGTTTAATTCTGGCATTATGCAAACACATTTCTTTGATATGGGGCCATTTTTCAACTTGGATGTGATGCAAGTCATTCTCTGAATCGTAGTTTATTGATACGATGTCTGGAATAACTGTACGAAGAATTTCAACGGCTTCCTCACCCTTCAGAACAAATGTATCGGACGCGTAAAAATTTTCAATTTGAGCCCTTTCTTCGGGCGTGATAATTTCGTTGGATACGGCTACGTCTAAGGAGCGTTGAGTAAACCTTCCGTAATGCATGCTTGATTAGACCGATTACATTTTTATAGTCGCAGCACCATATATATATATGATAAAAATAATATGACCTTGAAAAAAAAAAAAAAAAAAAAAAAAAAAAAAATTTTTTTTTTTTTTTTTTTTTTTTTTTTTTTTTTTTTCAAGGGTTGGTTGATTGACTAAGATAGGTATACTGTAATTCTCTTTGTAATAGGTGATCGACAAATGGGACAAATTGTAATATGGTTTGAACAACTTTCGCAACAAACGAAATGACTACAAGCTTCAAAGATAATTTTTCTCTCTTTGCTAAAACATATACTGCAAAACAGGCGATAATTTTCTAAATTCTCAAGGTTATCCTCATTGGTAATGCTAGTCTTCGTTTTGATAGAATCTACATTAGTAGGTTTTTCGAATTCGATAGGAGCCGCATTAGTAGATCTTTCGGATTCGATAGGAACTGCATTGGTAGACACTACATTAGTAGATCTTTCGGATTCGATAGGAACTGCATTGGTAGACACTGCATTGGTAGGTCTTCTGAATGTAGGTCTTTCGAAACCACATTTAAATAGCCGATGCCTTTCAAGTGGATTATTATTGGGATGTAGTCGAACAGTGCACCAAAAACATCTAAGTGTATCATCTGTACGGTTAAAAAATAAACCGCTATCAACAAATTCTTCGATTTGAGTTTTATCATAAGGCCAGCCTTTAAACGAACGAAATCGAGAATATCGGTCTGAGAATAATGGAATACGAGGTTTAGTCCACATTGCTAGCTCAGAGCACAAGTGACTGCAAGCCAAGATAATTTACAACTCTTATATAGAATCAGTCAAGTCACGTGAACAAAGACCACACCCACTTAAAAAAAAAAAAAAAAAAAAAAAAAAAAAAAATTTTTTTTTTTTTTTTTTTTTTTTTTTTTTTTTTTTAACAGTTGGTTGGTTGGTTTCTAAAATTATATTTCACAGTTATATTTCTCAGTTGGTTGCTAAAATTATATTTCTTTATCCATTCATTGTAGATGGCGCTGTAGTCTATACATATATAGTATATATATAGTATATCTATTTGGGTGGGTGGGAGTGGACTTTATTTCTTCTACTGTACGGTCATGCCGCTCCTGACCCTTTAAAACAGGATGGGTTATTTATACAATATTGGCTTTGAAAACAGGATGAGAGGCAAGAACCTTAGTACATTTTACTATTTTTTCATATAACTTTAAATCTTTTACCTTAGTTATAAATAAGATGTATCTCAGTACATACAATTTTCTTTTACGTATCAAAAATCCTCAGACAAAATTTAAAATGCTAAAATATTTAACGAATATGGATGCCATCGATCCCTCTATAGGATTAGCTTATGTACGAGGCTCATTTAAAATTGTTCGCATTTACTAAAGCATGTTAATAGCATTTTGGATACTTTTGGTTTTGTACGTTGGACTCACGCTCGTCTACGCGGCCACAAACACGAAAACGTCTGAAATTTCTCCATGGCCACTACTGACTCTAGATCTTAAAGAAAAACTGATAGATACTGCATGCCAATCGAATTCGGATTGCCCGTCAACTCATATTTGTATGCTCAATCAGTGCATCCCAAAACTTTTACGGGTTTCCCATTGCGACCCGAAAACTGGCGAATGGATATCATACACTTATCAAGGCGCTACGTTTGCCGTCTGCGTTTGTAAAAAACCACATCTTATAAATCAAAAATATTTTGGTGGAAACTGTGATGTAAACGTAGGATGTGGCATCCATGGCAAATATCTTCCTGATACAAATACCTGCGCTTGCGATCCGGGATACAAGGTCGTCAACTTAACTTGCCAAAAGCTACCCGCGATCGATTACATTAATCTGAATCCTTGTCAACCGGGCGAAATCAAAGTCAGTTCTATCAAACCCAGCGATGGATTTCATCCCGATTACGTGAAACGCCTGTCCTCTTTAAAATGTGTCAAGAGACCGTGCACATTCGACGCCTTGAGTGAAAGACCTCTCAAACAAGCTAAATATGTAGACGGATGGGGTTGCGTTTGCGATCCGCGTTACGGTCTATTTGGGGTCGTGCTACAAGACGGTCATTTAAACAATACAGATACAAAATATTTGAAAACTCCTGGATTCGATGCTTGCGCGAGTATTTTTCCAGAGGATCCTCAAGATCCTATAGATGTCAAGCTCATCACGTATTTTTATCTTGGAACTCGCGAACCCGTTTCGTTTATTCTTTATGAAGGTTTAAAAGATCATGAGCTCGCAAATCCTTTCAAAGAATCGGAAAGCATCCTTCTCGGTCAAAAGCTATGGCGATATGACTACGCCCAGCATTTTTTCGATACCCAGCCCCAATTTCGAGCGAGAACGCGTAAGATTTCTTCCTTTTATTTGTTTGATATCGAAACGGTTTACGAATGGTTATACGTGAATGACTTTTCGCCAGCTCCATGCGAAGAAGTTCCCAATTTTTGGCATAATAGGTTAAATCGTCGCGTAGACATATACAGTCTGCTGTACACGAGTCCCGTCTGCCGAATCGCCCAGAACGACCCGAAAGCAGATCCTATGTTTTGGGGCAAGGTCGTGGTCAATCCTCAGCATCTAACGTTCAAAGAACATGATCATCTGCACCGTTTTAATGCCTTCGTTTTAAAATATGATTCGAACGTGGGTGTCAATCGCTGGACTATAGATCTAGATTACGAATACAAGCCAAATACTTACATGGCTATCGAAACCAACGTTCCAAATTACGAGGTGGACATGCAGAAAAAACCTTCCTTTCCAGAATTGATGTATGAGGGCCAGAACTAATCAAGGATGAAACGTTCAATCGAAGAAGAAGATGAAAAATCTAGCGATGAACAGAATCCAGCTAAGCATAAAATGGAAGACGAAGAATCTAAGGAGACGTCTATTTTGCAAGATTTACAGACAAATTTGCAGAAGACTAATAATTTAAACGATCATATGGAAAAGCGTTTGTTTGAAACTCAAAAACAATATTTTACAGTTTATATGGAAAAATTAATGAACGAGATACCAATGGGTAAAGACTTGGTCAGCATCATAACGGAGAGGAGTGGATCGAACGAATTTGAATATATGTTTACGGCCGCTAAAAGCGTTATACAATCTCAAATGCGCCTCAAACAGATTAAAGCTTTTCATGCCGTATACGATATGGTTTCTGGATTAGTTTGTCGCTACGTCCACGAAAAAATGGTCACTCCTACACTATCAAAAGTATTGGCACCTAACCAGTTACAAATTGCTTACGAAAAATATCAAAATTGCTCGAAAATGGAAGAAGATAAATCGGTCGTAGAATTACAGTGTCTGTTATACTGTATTCAAGAAATGCTGGAAAATGAAGAGACTGTCAAGATACCGAACCCACTGTATGGTCGATTCACGCAGCAAATGAAGGCTGTGAGCGAATATGTAATTACTCTGTTAGTATCCATGGCTAAGCCAAATAATATGGCTATAGAATTGAGCAGCGGTTTAAATAGTCCTGAAGTAGCCAAGTAAAAAAAAAAAAAAAAAAAAAAATTTTTTTTTTTTTTTTTTTTTTTTTTTTTTTTTTTTTTTTTTAAGAGGGGGGGGGGGGGAGGTTATTTTTTTTTTTTTTTTTTTTTTTTTTTTTTAACTCACTTCATTCTATTGATCTCACTCTTAATCCAATCTGCAAATGCTATACATTCTTGCATACTGCAATGAGGTTTTCTAGACCCGTCTTTAAATTTACTATGATATCCGCAATCTTTTACTTTGGGTGGGGGTAGGTTGTCAAATTTTGGACATTTAAAGTCTTCGAGGTCAATTGACGATATTCCCAAGTTATCTAATAGATATTTCTCATACTCGCCCCCTTTATAAGCTACTAGGTATTTATCTTCAGTCTTGTACGTCTTATATAAATTTGTCATGAGTTTACCAAGCGTGTGTAGATTCTTGACGTGTTCTCGGGGTTGCCTTCTGAAGGATAGGCCATGTACATGTCTGGAGCAGTATCTGATACCATCCCAATCTTCTTCTGAAAGGACGCCCTCGAGATGATTGAGACTATATCTCACGCAGTCACAATGGTTTGTTTCTAGAATGGCGTAACCAAACTCTCTTGGATAAAAAACTTTATTTACATGAAATCCGTCTAAGTCTATTACTAAACAGATGTTTGAAAGAGACATTTTCGTAACGGTTAGGTTTAGGTATTATAACCAAGACCAGTCAGAGTATATAATAAACTGAGGCGAGAGGAGTATTTATACTTTGGCAGGCGGATGTAAAAGAAGCTATATAAATAAAAAATATTAACCCCCCCCCCTTAAAAAAAAAAAAAAAAAAAAAAAAAAAAAAATTTTTTTTTTTTTTTTTTTTTTTTTTTTTTTTACGGTTGGTTGGTTGGTAAAAATTTAAGTTGAGACTTTACAATGATATGCAGTCCATACTTATGCAGTCCATACTTTTTTCACACAAGTTTTCATGTTACCCGTTAATCGAGTTCCAAATTGATGATAACGATTACCATTGGCTATATAATCTACAATTATCCAATTGATGTGTGGATTGACCAACAAAGCATAGAAATACAGTAAATATAAACACGTGGCGTGAAAATTCATCGTGCCATTCTTAAAAAATTTCTCAGCCATCTTTCGAATTTTATTCATAACGCAGTCTCTCTTAGACATTAACGGAAATTGTTCGTAATCAAAAAGCGGCGCGTTATACCAATGGTTTTTATTGTCTGCAACGAAATACAAATATCCGTAAAGACTGACATCTTTCAATATAGTATTAATATGTTCCATGGCTTCTCTTTCAAAGACCTGAACGATTCTCGGCGTCACGTCGTAAAACAAACTCCACAATCCGCTCTGTTCACGCGTCTTACCAATCTCGCTTAAATTTTTAGATGTAACCTGATCGATCAAACAATCTATCGGTAAATTGGCTACCCTCAAAAGGTTCAAGTCGTAATAGTCACTAAATTTTTTCTTTTGAAGTTTACAAGACATTGATCTTAGTTCTCAGTTATCCAAATTCACTCGTCTCAAATTCTTAATGACTACCCCTTCGTAATAAACTACCATCGAATCGTCTTCTTTTAATTTTTTATTGGGTAGCTCTTCATCTTCATCTTGAGCGGTAGCGTAACTAAAGGCCCCGGGTTTCAAATTAATATCTTCGCAACGTAAATGACCAAATTCTTTTTGGAAATAGAACAGCAGATCGCACTCGTGAAAAGATGTATTTTTGGTAATTTTCAGATATTGTCTTATCGCAGATTTGACCTCGTTCGTAGTGGTCATGGTGCCGGGCATCAATTGAACGTCCATATACATCTTGAACTGAACGTAAATGTCTGCATGAATTAAATAATCTCGCGTAAATTCTTGTATGTATTCGGGTTCTTTTCGGTAGTGTAACAGGCCATCTTTAGCCATACATTTTTGCAAATGGTAATACAGCGTGAAAAAACAGCCTTTGAAAGACTGCTCCACGACATAGACATCTTTCTTGTACGTATCGCCGGCTACCTGTTTCGATGTCGAATCGGGCGCGTCGCTGGTAAATTCAGCATCGAATGGTATAGCTACCACTCGATCTTTGAAAGCCTCCGTGGCCTTGCATTCAGGATAGTTATTCGTAGAGGCGAACAGTTTGGCCATCGGTATCCCACCCGAATTCGGCTCGTACATATTTCTGAAAGCCACGAACGAATTGCCAGTAATTTGTTTAATACGATTTTCGTCAATTTTTCTACCCAATTCTTCAGTAGCGACCATCCTACAAGAAAAAAGTGTAGACGCCAATTCTGGAGTAGCATTATTAACAGAATGGCTTGGAGATAGGTTTTCAGACTGTATAGAATGATAATATGCAGTCAAAACGCGTCCCATCAATTCGAAAAGCTTACTTTTTCCGTTACGCGTCAAGCCTTTCCACACAAAAAATTTTCTTTCGTAATTTGTCGCAATATAGACGCTAGCCAAAATATCCAACATATACATCATAATGTCGTATTCGAAACAAACGCATTTACAGAGATTTATATAGAAATGCAGCATGGATTTGGACAGATCGTCTTCGCATTCTGGTACCAACTGACAGAGCGTGTCATACAGGTTATCGGTCACGTCCTGAAATAAATTTGTTAAATAGACCATGAAAAATTTCTTATCTGTCAGTTTTTCATACAAGGCTACGTGTTTCAAAGAATTGTTACACAAAATCATCATTTCGTTACGCGGAATCCCTAAATTTATCTTTTTTTCCGAAAGAAAAAACTCTGGCACGACCCCGCCAATATGACCCGTCAATAAATCTAAAACGCCGTCCTGCAGCCTCAGAAACCACTTGTGAGAATCCATCAGGATGTATTTGCGTTCCATGCTGGTATCGCTCAAAATGGCTGAATTGACACCGCTAACGGTAAATTTATTTATGTATTCGTCGTCGGGACCACCACGACCACCAGAACTACGGTATTCTTTGATAAATAATTTGATTTTGGTAAACAAATTGGTAACGTGGTGATTAACATCTGATTGTTCAATCTCTTGCCAAGTATCTTCGAGCGCGTTCCATATGTAACGTCCAGCTTTCTTTATGGCATTTTTCAGCCTGAGAACGTGAATGGGTAAATGCCTATCTTGTATGCTTCTAATCATTTGTATCATCTGATCGTCATTCGTAACGGATAAGACGGCCCGCCTATTGTTTCGCACGATCAATGTAAGCTTATCCCGATACATGTCGGGTCGATCCCCATACAAATTGTTGGCGCAAAAATGTAAGGTGTTGATAGTAATGTCCGTTATTTCATACTGTATATTTTCGGGATCGATCGTTTGAATTTTATCTAGCAATTTATGAAAGTCTTGATCCAGCACCGGGTACAATTGTCGAGACATCGATCTAGAATCCGTCCTGTAATGTTTACATAAAGAATAAAATACGGGTAAGAAATAATATCCGTTATTGAATTGCATGATAGTTTTTAAGGGGTTGACCTCTTCCGAAAGCGAGGCATTTTCGAATCGCAGCATATCGTTTAATTCTTGGAACGCTTCAGGTACATTGCAAATCGCGATGGGTTTGTCGCGACTCAGCCGTTCGAACCACATTTTTAAAGCATGATTGTTAGTCTCGAATTCCTTAATGGATTTCGAAATAATTTCCAAATAATAGTAGGCTCTTAGTACATTACTGTCACTAAACAAAAGTTTTTTAGATTTGCTGATAAAACCTTTCTCGTTTGATTTTTTAGTGACAAAAGAGGCCACGTCTCTGCACTCTGGCGAGCTATTGGGTAATTTTCCAATATGGGTAGCATATTGTAAGGTGTGTCTCTGCAATTGAAAATCGTTTACGATAGGCATCATGTAATTTAAAATTTTATTACGAATTTTGTCCGCAGGCATATTTAAAATTTCTCTGAAAACAGATTTTTCATTATGTTTTCGTACGGTAAAACTGGATCTCAGTGTTATTATATCGTTTTCGATCGGCTGCCAAACGTTTAAGTGTAACGTGTTGCGTTCATCTACGTATACCAGCCTGGCAGGCATATAGGGACAATGGCTTGGTTTAGAAGATCCGACCAACATAATATTTTGTGGAATGTCCAATATATAAGTTTCATCGTTCAGCGTTATCTGTTTGAATTTATACTGAAGATGTTCGCAAAATAGTATGTAATCGTCGTGTCCTATCTGAAATTCTGGCAAATGTATATGAATACCCAAGCTGGCTTTTCTCATAGCGATAATGTAAGTAAAATTTTTCACGTTAGATAAAAAAACGCTTTTCAGAACGCATTCTATCGTACTGAAAAATCTTTTCGGCGCAGTCTTGATAGAACCCTTGTAATCGAAATCTAAAGTTATAGAATGCATTAGAGTAGAGGGCAAATCCATAGTGTAAGAAGGTGGATTGGATAAACCAATCCACTGTAGACAAAAATTGGAATAATCATCAGGTAATAAATAATAAATACCTCCTTTAAGATTATAAATTAAATAGGCCTTCAGCGGTGCTTCAGTCTTTCTGTTGACGCAATGTAAATAGGACGATTGAAAAGACATGACTTTATTTCTAAAGGAGAATCAGCAAAATGATAGTTTGAATACGATAGCCGTTATTTATATAGAATAAATTGAAGCCACACCCACTTGAAAAAAAAAAAAAAAAAAAAAAAAAAAATTTTTTTTTTTTTTTTTTTTTTTTTTTTTTTTTTTTTTCGTGGGTGTAGTCATGTGGTCGGAGCATTGTCTAACCACTGACAGTGAAAATATTAAATAAGTGCACGAGGTAAATTTGCTCGAAACATATTGCAGTAATCCTTCAAGATACCATACATATACTGTAATACGAACTAGCATCGGCATTTTATGGTACTTGACTTTGTGGGCGTGGCATATTATTAAAAAAAAAAAAAAAAAAAAAAAAAAAAAAATTTTTTTTTTTTTTTTTTTTTTTTTTTTTTTTTTTTTTAAATAAAATTTATATAATGTTTTTTAATGTCGCTTTGATATTTTATAAGTCTGTCGCTTCCGCTGCCTTTCGAGCTTCTTCTGCCTTTCGAGCTTCTTCTGCCTGTCGGGCCTCTTCTGCCTGTCGGGCCTCATCCGCTGCCTTTGCCTTTCGATCATCTTCCTTCTTTTTAAGATACTTTTTTACAATATCACTACCCAACGTTAATATGCGAACGTTCATCCATCTACGTAACAAGTCGTGTGTCTTAAGATTAAGTTTGTTCTTCTGATAATATGGATGTAAAATTTTATCCTGTTCTAAATCATATAAGGGATATTTATCGTCTTGTCCTTCTTTAAAATAAACAAAACCATCACATCTCTGTTGAGTATGTATGTATTCTCTCATTAGAACAAAAGTCAACATTTTTATATCTGATTCTGAAGCCAAATCTTCTATTCCGCGCAATTTATACTCGGCAATCTTCATATTTTGTCTAGTTCCCTCCAACATAGGATCGAATATATTTAATGGTAAATTTCCCTGAGCGTTTGCTGTAACATTTGAATAAAACGATTCAGTAGTAGTAGTAGTGGTAGTATTAGTAGTAGTAGTAGTAGCCACTGTCTGGCTAGTGTTTGGTTTATTAGACTTTAGAAATGCATACATCGGTTGTGACCTGTATATTTTCTGTTGGAGTTTTATTTTACTCCCCACTTTAGACATCGCCTTTATTTCACATATAGTCTACCGACATAAACTGAATAGGGGTCAAATCTTTCACTGAACTGATGGCGTCAACAATTTCTTCAGAAACTCTCAACAACTGGCGATCCTTGCCGTCGGGTTTACGATACGGAGGCACATGTATCCTGACATCGTACGACGAATCCATGTTTTCGGTAACCTTGTCGTCGACCCCTATTAAAAATACAGGATCTTTGTACATTTGTCTGATATGCTGAGATGCCTTATAATAGCCATACAGTTCTTTTGATAGCTTACACTCGCTTCGTGCAAAATTTATCTGTGTGTATTTTTTAACCGAAGGCAGAAATCCTTCCACGACGCGCCGTACATAATCATCTTCGCCCAGACTCCATAAAATGATATCTATGTCCATAGCTCGTAACATCTTCAAAAAGAAATCGAGTTTGGGACGCGGTTGAAAAACATTTTCTTGATACACGCCTAGTGTTTCATCCATATCTAAAACGACTACAATCATTGCTTGGCTTGAAAAAAAGACATGCCTCGTAAATCGAAACGGTCTATTACTAGCACATCTGACGAATCCAAAAGTATCATTCGCCACATTCAGAAGAAGAACCCGTTATATTCACCTACGACCTGCGTTTTTCATTTCAACAAGCCTTGTCTTACTTTACTCAACAATTTCAATTCTGAAAAATATCACTGCCTATTTACCAACCATTCTAAATTATGGCGATCCTATACCTGTACAAAATCGTGCGACGTACCAGAACATTTTTTTGACATAATGGAATTGAACAAGATATTGGGTGACGAATACGTATTGCCATTCGCTGGCCATTTCAGAGAGTATTCGGGCTACACTATTGGTATGTTTCGTCAACCGGACGAAATGTATCCGCCAGCTATAATCGAACGCCCTCAATTCATAGAAACGGTTTTTACCATGATAGTATTTTTCATAGCGACGTGCCATCGTTTAGGAGGCCACATGCCCGATGCCAATCATTTCTCGGTCTTGTATACGCGAAATCATCCCGTATTATGCGACATCGGAAAATATAACGTAGAAAATAGAGAACGGCTCCTGGACCGCGAAGACCATTTCAACAAGAAAAAATTTAAGAAATTCTTACAACGTAAAACGAATAGGCAAGTCATACGATATTTGAAGATTTACTTTCCACATTTTTTTCAGAAAAAGAAAAAGGGTAAAAATTGCATTCTGAACGAAGAAGAATTTACATTTTCAGATCAGACACATGAATTGGTCTGCAAAAGCGAAAAGACTAGTTTATTGGACGTCGTAAAAAATTTCAGACATCTAATTCCGAATTTAAGAATTCGGGCTGGCTTGCTAGGAGACTGGATCATGCTGGTAGAAAGTGAAGATTGTTATATCGAAGACGATTACATAAACGTGTTTTAAATATATTACTCAAATTTGCGAATGCCCTTATTAAGATTTGCCCATGGACTGTTCAGCATTTCTGTACTCTTACTATCATCTGGATTCAGAGAACGGCCATCCAAAAATTGAGGTTGATCATCATTCGTTCGAAGATATTTCACCATGTCTGAATTGGGTGGACCTAGCCATCGATAGTTAAAAGTTGGACGTCTGAGCATACCATAAGGGCCTGGATATGGTAAAGACAAACTCTTGTAAGAATTGAGCGGTTTAAGTACAACGTTATCAATATGGACATTGTCAAAAGATAGTAACATCGAGTTAACAGAATCGATATCTTCTGAAAAGGATTCGATCAAAGAGCTAGCCATTGGTACTGTTTTAAATGAATGATGTCTCAGACAGGCCTATATATACCCTTGGATTTATTTATTTATGTTTGAAGGTCACACACTAAAAAAAAAAAAAAAAAAAAAAAAAAAAAAAAAAAAAAAATTTTTTTTTTTTTTTTTTTTTTTTTTTTTTTTTTTTAAGTTGGTTGGTTGATTGATGAAGTTGGTTTCTAAAGTTATATTTCACAGTTGGTTTCTAAAGTTATATTCCTCAATTGGCCGCTAAAATTATATTTCTCAGTTGGCTGCTAAAGTTATATTTCTCTATCCATTCATTGTAGATGGCGCTGCAGTCTATATATATATATATATAGTATATCTATTAGGGTGGGTGGGAGTGGAATTTATTTCTTCTACTGTAAGGTCATGCATAAAATCGCTCCTGACCCATTTCCTTTAAAATAGGATGGGATAACGATATTGACTTTGAAAACAAGATATTTATAGACTTTTGTCTGACAAATGACAAGATATTGCAGGTTTTCATGAAATTAGAATAGATCATGGGCTTTTATAGAAAAATCTAACTATCTAGTATCCATCAATCTGCATCTTGCTCATTATGAGGTATAGTAACTAGACGACCGTTGCAGGCGAGACACAATGTGGGTGTAGTCATGTTAGCCATAGTATATATAGACAAGCTTTAAAGGTGGGCGTGGCACCTTTTTAAAAAAAAAAAAAAAAAATTTTTTTTTTTTTTTTTTTTTTTTTTTTTTTTACATGACCTTGAAACAAAAAATAAATAAATCTTTAACACTTATATTACTAAGCATTTGCATACGATACGTCGAAACGATATCTTTTATTCTCACTCGCATCTCTTTCGTACGGAATGTATCTACGTCGGGAATCATAATTTCTACAGACGCGTCTGATTCCAGCACACACTGGCAAAGGAAGATTCACATCTGTCTCGTCGCATTCATCGTTGGAAGGGGTGATGGAAATAATTGAAGCGTTCGAATCTGAGCTGTCTGAATAATCACCCAATTTAGAAACGTGTTTATATCTGGACCTGTTGCGCTCTCTAGGCAAAAAACGCCTGGCATATTTAGCATCCGCCACTTTTCCTTGAAACTCGGACATTCTCAAAATATTATTCCAATAACCGTCGTCGACTTGTATATTTTCTTTATATTCTTGAAACGCGTTGTTGTTGGCAAAATATCGCCTGAGATTTTTTACAGGAACCAAAAAATTATCTCCTATGGCCAAACGGGTTATTTCGGCGTGCGTAATTTCATCGGGTTGATATTCGTAACCTCGATTTATTCTATTCAAAGTCTGAAAGGCATACAAAACGGGCACCTTGGCTGGCCTAGGCATCTTTAATTAACCAAGTTATGGATTACGCGACCTTAGTCTTACAACTTTTAAACGAAAAAAAATATCCTATACTGGAAGAGTATGTAGTCATAGACATATACTACAAAATGATTCCGATCGACCATCCATCTACTACGGTCATACCGTACGACAGGCGATTCCATAATCCAGAAGATGTTTATATTCGAGATGCCAAACCTTTCCAAATACATTATATGGTCTGTGTCGGCGACAATACGTTTTACACACATTACGTGGACAAACTTCAGTCTTTTCCAACGAAATGCATCACCATTAGGCTGAATCGATCTTATTTGGACGAATCCATTTTACTTCAGAAAAATGAGACTTTTGAAGAAGAAATTTACAAATTCATAACCTTATTAAATTTCGACGTACCGAAAATAGCTCGCGTACTGAATTTAGGATTTTTCGAGAGCACGCGTTTCATGCCTCAGAGAATCAAACTGTGGGTGTTTAAACATAGCGTACGAAACATTAACTACCAACCGTTGAGCGAAACCGATCAAGCCTGCTTCGGTCCTAATGAAGGAGCCGTACCCATTCGCGTAATCGCGGGTCGATTATCCGAATGCCAATCTAGATCGACTCTCTTATCGCTAAACGATCTCAGCGACCAATTTAAGTTCACGCAATATTATTCCACCCGCTGGAAGACTCTCGTACCGCTGGCTTTCAATCCGTTAGAGAACCCGATCGTAATTTAAGCGTAAGCCACTTTCAAATGATAGCGCTTGTTGTCGCTAGCATCTCTAACGTAAGGAATATATCGACGTTGGGCATCGTAATTTCGACAAACGCGTCTTATTCCAGCACAGACTGGCAAAGGTAGATTCACGTCCGTATCATCGCATTCGTCGTTGGATGGGGTAATAGATATGGCAGAGGCGTCTGAAAGTTCATCATCTGAAAGCTCAGCGTTTGAATAAGTTCCCAATCTGGATACGTGTCTATTTTTTCGCTTTCTAGGCCTCCGAGTCATGAATCGCTTGGCGTATTTCCTGACGGCATCATTTTCAGTCGATTGTACGACTGCGTTCCAAGCATTGTCATCTACAAGCAAACCTTCTTTGAACATTTTATAAGTTACGGCATTGGCGAAAAAACGTCTGAGTTTGGCCACCCTGACCAAACTATTCTCACCATCGCACAACGCCTGCACGTCATGCATATCTACTGCATCAGGGTTTCTATATCCCCGATTCGTTTCGTTCAAAACAATGAAGGCAAACTGCGTAGGTATCTTAGTAGGATTCGGCATCTTTATTTACGATACATGACTTGGCCGTAAAAATGAAACTTGTAAAAGGGTGAATCTCTCACATTAATGTGCGTATCGTAATAACAATGTTCATATTTATCGTACGCGTCCCAATGAGCTAGCGCATGGAGAGTATAGATAAACAGCAAATGCCAACAAGTCATCGTTTTGAAATATTCTGCTGGGTTGTAATTTTCAACCTGCATCATCGATGCCAAGTTGACCGTTCCGCGAGACTCGTTGTACAACATCTGGTTGGATTTGGTATAGTCTAGACAATAGCGTTTCTGAATAATTTGAAATTCGTACAGATTGAAAATAATGTAGACGGGCACCGTTTCGTCTGTGGTAGTTTCATCCATATACAATTTAATGATTTCTTTAGGCCCGTTGGGTAAATTACAATAATAAAAAACGGGTTCGTAACGATCCAATCTGGGAATGCGTTGGTCGAATATCCAATTCAGAATCGGTACCCAACGCTCGAAAATGATATGAAATTGTTTGAGATCCACGACCGTGAACTCTTCTATAATTCTATAGCAGGCGGCCCATGCATCTCGCCATTTGTTGACTCGACTCAGAGATCTGGGAATGTGTAACGTCTCTTGTCGATTTTCAGACATCTTGACTTAACAAAAAAAGCATGCACAAGACCTGGGTCGTTTTCTTTCTGATGTGGCTGGCCTATGTTTGGGTTTGGAAAAGCTCAAAACTACAAGTCGATAATAGGCAGGTTCGAGCCGAGGCTCCCACGTTTCGCCAAAATTGTACTACTAAACAGATACCGTGCATAGACGATTGTTCGTTTCTTTGCGTAGATAGGGATGCCCAGTGCATAGATGGCATTTGCCAATCTCGAGAAGAAACGGTTCCGTGCAAAGAAGAGACTGGAGGCGTATTGATGCTGATCAAAGACCCCGTGCCGCGATGGACATGCATCTGTACAAATTCTACGTTTTATAGAGGCCCGGATTGCAGCGAACTCAACAAAGATGTGTGCGAGCATGGAGTATTTTTATACGTGAATAGATACAATTTTTTATGTATGTGCCTAGCACCTTACGAATTGGTGACTATCGATCACAAGCCGTTTTGCGTAGAGAAGGCTAAAGCGCGATTTATAAAAGAAACTCTCTAAAATTTTATCTATGTTGACGCCATTTTTCATCAGACTGAAATTTTCTGTATGCGACACCCAATGTAATATCTTCGCTATGGCTGTTGGTCGGTATCAAGACAGTGGGAATAATATTTTTCAAATAGTCGTAAGTACGCTTATCCACGGCCCCGACTACATCCCAATCGCTAAATTTTAAGTCCTTGTGAAAAACTGAACGAATAGTGGCATCCATCTCAGAAATATCTACATAAGTGCCAAATTTTACGTTATCGGGTACATGAAAACCGTTTACGGTGTTGTTATAGGCTATATCACGATGCAAGAATGAAATCTTGTTTGGATTGGCAGCTAAGGTTATCGTTTCGAAGGGTGGATGTACAGACGTAAAGGCTACGATCCATGGCTTCCAATTGGAATTTTGTAAAATAAACGTAACATGAGCAGTATGACTATAGTTGTCCATGATATGATAAAACTGCAAGTTGGAGTGAGGCTTTTATAGGTGCTGGCCAAGACAAAACTCACATTAAAAAAAAAAAAAAAAAAAAAAAAAAAAAAAAAAAAAATTTTTTTTTTTTTTTTTTTTTTTTTTTTTTTTTTTTTTATGGCCTTGAATGACCTTAAAGCTCGTTGCCACAAAAAGCAAGTCGGAGCAAAATAGGAGAATGTAGGAGCATGAATCGTAGCTACCCTATAGAAATGGATAGATTTTTTTTTTTTTTTTTTTTTTTTTTTTTTTTTTTTTTTTAATAATATATTATATTATATTATATTTATATTATATTTATAATATATTTATAATAATATTTATATTATAATATATTTATATTATATTATATTATATTATATTATATTATATTTATATTATAATAATATTTATAATAATAATAATAATAATAATAATAATAATAATAATAATAATATATATATATATATATATATATATATATATATATATATATATATATATATATATACTTGTATACTCAGAAATTACTGTAAAACATCTTTTAATTTAAGTGATTATAATTTTGTAGTCTGGATTTTCTATGTCAGTTATAGTGTCGCTGTCTCAGACAGTTTCACTATATCAGCATAAGACTACGCTCTTTATTGTCTTGCCAAGTTTCTAGCCTGGACTTTGAATGTCAAATATAGTGTCGCTGTCTCAGACAGTTTCATAATATCGGCATAAGACTACGCTCTTTATTGTCTTGCCTGGACTTTGAATGTCAGTTATAGTGTCTCAGACAGTTTCACTATATCGGCATAAGACTACGCTCTTGCCAAGTTTCTAGCCTGGACTTTGAATGTCAGATATAGTGTCTCAGACAGTTTCAATATATCGGCATAAGACTACGCTCTTTATTGTCTTGCTAAACCAAATGTAAGTTTTTAGTCTGGACTTTGTTAGTCAGCTATAGTGTCTCAGCCAGTTTCAAGATATCGGTATGAGGTTACATTCTTTAATTGTCTCCAAATGTAAGCCCATTACTATAAGCTAGCTACGATCCTATCCGACATTCTTAAAATAAAAAACGAGATGCTAAATATTTTACTTAAAAAACAAAATATAGCCTCTCTATAGATGCTCGAAGGTTTTTGTACAAATTTAGACCATGCAAATATTGCTTATACTATATTTCTACATACTTTTTTGCTCTCTACATTCTGCCGCGCTTGCTCGTGGCTTTTTGTTACACATATGCCCTTTGTTTGTTCAATGCTCGAGGCTTTTTGTTTTGCTCAAATTTGCCCAACTATTTGTTAGTTTAAAGCTCGAGGCTTTTGTTACATATATCCCCCTTATTTGTTCAACGCTCTATACATTAAGATATGCTTTAAAAATTATGCAGTCAGTGCTCGATTCATTAATTCATGCTTTAACCATTATGCAGTCGCTGCTCGAAGCCTCTTTTGGTCATATACATTTTACGGGAATTCAACACCCTAGTTTTGACCATACAAATTTAAAACCTGTTCCAGTACTAATACGGTATCGTATACGATAACATAAATATTTATGTCTTTTTCAAAAATCATTTTTTCTAATTTGAAAGACAAAACGCCTCATATTTTCTAATCGAGTACCATGTAACCTCTGAGACCAACTCTGGCATTATAAAAAATGAGGTATTTAGTCGCAAAAATTAGAAAAAATGACCTTAGGGCTCAGAGTATCAAATCTATAAAATAGCGACCCTTGTTGTTAAAAAATTAATAGCAAAATACATTTCGTACAAAACTGTCTATTTAAAACGACTCGTATCTACAAATTTAAAATTATCGCGTCAATCCTCCATCTGTATGGTAGGTTCTGTCTTATATTCTAAAAGATATTTGTAGCATTTCGCGTCTTCAATGACCACGTTGACCGATTTAGGTATCGCCACAGTAGCCTCAATATGCACTCTATCACCATGTTCAAAAAATTTTTCTTCAAACGCAGACGCCGTACCGCTACCTCTTAAAGCATTAACTTCCATATTTCCCAATTTCATACCGCCTCTTCTACTGCGACCTTTGACGGGTTGGTTGGTCACTCTATCCAACACACATTTTACGGGAGCGTATAAGTGTTCGCTAGCCCAATACGCGACCGAAAAATAAAACGTCTTGCCATAGAAGGCCTTCGCGTCTCGTATTAAAACACCTTTCGAATTACGTACGGATTGGCTGTCTCTGCCCCCGCCCAAATACATGGCTTCTAAAATCTGTCCGGGCGTCATCCTGAACATGCAGTAAGGGTTCACTATCAAATCGGGTACGATCCCATCATCCAAAATAGGCATCTCTTCCAAGACTCGCACGACCCCTTTCTGACCGTGCAAACTACAGAGTTTGTCTCCTGTATCGCAGACATGCTGTTGTTCTACGCTAATAGTCAGTTTGTCTCCGCTTATGAAATGCTGAGCGACCCTGAACGGCGTTTTGTTGAAACGAATGCGGTATTCACTATCAGAAATTTTATTCAGTATTATATGTAAAGAATAGGGTTCGACTTGCAAAACATCGCCACTAACAAGCGTCCCCAATAAACCAGATTCTGGATCTTCGTCGCCGCGAACGGGATAAAATTTAACCCAAGATTTGGCATCCAAATTCAATCTGAGCGTGTAAAACCTACAGCCATCGAACGCATCGTAGCCTTTACGTTTCGCTATGCAGTCTTCTTGCGTGCAGCCTTTGAAACTCATGTAAGTGACTACGGGCTGAGGCATGGCTATCTCAAAATGTTCAGAAACGCCATCCTTCTTGGCCGGTATGAGAACTTTATGGTCAGGAGTCAGTTTTTTATAATAAGTGGATACCGTATCCATAAAATATAGAGCGTATTCCGAAGTCGTAGCCAAAACAGAATTTTTCATCGCGTTGAAGGCCAAAATATTTTTCGGAAAGGCTGTATGGTTACAAAATCGGTTCAGATCCACCAAGTAGCTGGTCGCATGAATCCCAGCCAGCCTGTGTATGTAATACGAGATGTCGTACGGGGTTACCCAGATATCCGTGTCAGGCACCCTTTTCATAATGAAACCCATTTTATAACGGATAATGATAAAATTTTCTCTCTGATAGCACTCGATTGTCTTGAAATGGTTCTTCAGCCTCAGCAGCTCGATACCGTAAAAAGATTTTTCGGTTACGGGTATGCAGGCCTCGTTCACAACTACGAAATAGCGGCTGTCTTTCTGAGACTCGAGTTTCAGCTCATCCCAAAATTTATCATTGGGTACATCATGATAGACTGGATCCAGATCGTCGCACGTAGAAACAATCGTGTCTCTGACCATCATAGTCGTGCGACCCACATTTTTTGTTTCGAAAATACCCAGTATGCATAAAAAATACAAATAGCTAGGATGAAAAGAATCGACGGTAGAATTTTTAACTTTTTTGGAAATCTGTCTCACTATAACGTGTAGCAGATAAGGATTTAGTTTGTAGGTCTGAGACGTAATTTCTCTATAGCAACCTATATTTTTTTCCATGAATACTTCACCGTTGACACCTATTTCGCGATGCGATCCTGAAGGCTCGTTGGTCATCTTTCCAGCAGATTTAGTTTCCTTATAATAGACCGTTTTTCGAGACAGAACGTGCAGCAGGAACCCGTCTTCGATAGATTTCGAGACCAGACCCGTTCTGGCTTTGATCAGCTTCCAATCTTGCTGCAGCAGAGGACCGTACAAATATTTTATGAAGAGTTTGGTAAACATGTGGCCTGGGCTGACAACCATTTTATTACCCAGATGATCGATGTCAAAATGCTCGTTTCGATACAGCATGGACATGTAAGCCGTCAAATTTACTGGATAGGGACAATGATTGAAAAAATGTGGATCGTCGTTGGTTTTAGTACCGTTGTTATGAATAACTACCACATCGCCACATTTTTTGCCATCGTAGTCTGCCACGTAGAAATTTAACTCTTTTCCGCGATCCAGAGCATTGTAGGAATAGACTCGAACAATTTTTCTTTGAATGACATGCGTGTTGGTAGGATCGTTCGTATAGAAATAGGGTAAATGGCGCAAAGAACCACCGACTAGAAAGAATCCACTACCTACATCTAATTTTGTAAATGGATACTGGGTTTCAGAGGCCGACAGAGGTTCGCGAAAAGACCTCTCGTTTTGATGGCGAATGGCCATATCTAGAAGCGATCCTATCATGATTGGAAATACATCTTTTAAAATTTTTTTGGATTTGATAGAACACGCGTACATGGTTCTTAACAAAATGTGCTGATGGGGGTCGGCTGGGCCTTCGTAAACGAGATAGACATCTAGACGATCGCGCAAAAATCGAATAAAATTATTAACGTGTATGTTATAATTATCTAAAATAGGTTTAATCATAGCCGGGACGTCTAGCACTGGCGTATTTAATTCGTAAGTCATGGACGCGCTGCTTGAAGGTGTTGTCGCAGACATCTTGATGCTGATGCAGGGTATAAACGCAAAGGGACACTGTTAACGTAATAACGAAGAGACAGTAGAGATTGAGCCCGTGTAAGTATGGGGCATGAAACGAGTACTGATTGCCAAAGATGGATTGGACAAAGGTTTTATAGCCCATCGTTAGCTTGATTTATAAATAAAAAAACAAGGCCACATTTAAAAAAAAAAAAAAAAAAAAAAAAAAAAAAAAAAAAATTTTTTTTTTTTTTTTTTTTTTTTTTTTTTTTTTTTTTTTTTTACATTATTGTTTTATTTGAAGATCTCTTCGATGATAGGCCATCGTAGCTACTTCTATTCCTGGACAAGGATAATCTAACAATTTCGACTTCAGATGAAAATGACAAGCGTTTATGATTCTTACTCCAGTTGGCACTTTAACCAGATGTACGTTTCTGTATCCGCACTGATGCTTGAAAAATTTGTACTGGGCACGACCATGGACATACAGTGGAGTGTCTAACGGAACGCAATATGTCAGCTTATTAAGCCAACTGTTGGCTTTAAGTCTCCATTCGAAGAGTTTTGGCTGTAAAAGTAGCTGTTCACATTGAGAATTGTAAAAACGATCTTTGTTATGTATTCTAGATCTAGTTTGGGCAAGATCTCTTAGCGTGACCCAGTAATGTTGAGGCAAGGGTGCTACTGTAAATATGTAGACCTTATCTGGAGAAATGGCAAATGCTATTTCTAATGGTTTTAGGGATCCGTTTCCAACATTCAGCCAAACGGCCTCAGCAAAGACTTCATCTTGACAACAGAAGATAGCAGGATTCATGATTGCAGTAGAATGATAGTTTGAGAGTGCGGCGTTGCCTTTTTATAGGTTTGAAGAAGGCCACACCCACCTCTTAAAAAAAAAAAAAAAAAAAAAAAAAAAAAAAAAAAATATTTTTTTTTTTTTTTTTTTTTTTTTACAGTTGGTTGGTTGGTTTCTAAAGTTATATTTCTCAGTTGGCTGCTACAGTTCTAAGTTGGCCGCTAAAGCTATATTTCTCAGTTGACTGCTAACGCTATATTTCTTTAGCCAATCATTGTAGATGGCGCTACAGTCTATATATATAGTATATATATAGTATATCTATTAGGGTGGGTGGGAGTGGAATTTATTTCTTCTACTGTACGGTCATGCATAAACTAGCTCCTGACGTCTAAACCTATTTCCTTTAAAATAGGATGAAATAGCGTTATTTATACAAAATTGGCTTTGAAAACAAGATATTTATAGACTTTTGTCTGACAAATAACAAGATATTGCAGATTTTCATGAAATCATGGGCTCTTATAGAAAAATCTAACTATCTAGAGTCGGTCAATGTACATCTTACTGAAAACACATTACGAGACATAGTAACTAGACGACCGTTGCTGGCGAGACACAATGAGGGTGTAGTCATGTTTCCCATAGTTAATATAGACAAGCTTCAAGGGTGGGCGTGGCATCTTAAAAAAAAAAAAAAAAAAAAAAAAAAAAAAAAAAAAAAAATTTTTTTTTTTTTTTTTTTTTTTTTTTTTTTTTTCAAGGGTGGGTGTGGCTTTTTATTAATTAATTTTTAAATATTTTTTCCATTAGTTTCTTATCATCTTCTTTTTTTTGATAAGAAATTATATAGTACTTTGGATAAAAATTCTCAAAAATTTTATGCTTATTATCAATTTTTATTTTTTGCTGAATTTTAAAATAATTATATGCTATTTTTACGGGATACAGTTGGCCTGTATACACAAGTCGATCATCATTCCAACTCTTAATTTGGGCAGACGATATCATTGGAAAATCGAGTGAATCAAAATATCTGTATCTCTTCAAATCTTTTACATTTTCAATAAGAAAATAATATTGTTTATAATAAATCTTATCGCATCCCATAAATTCAAAATGTACGATTGGATAATTTTCCACGTCTTCTTTCGTAAAAGTAAATCTGAAGCCAGTTTCTTCACGAAATTCTCGATACGCAGTTATAAAATAATCAAATAAAGTTTGTGGGTTTTTCGTAGACGGCTGTCCATGCGGAAAATCGTACAGATCTTCGTACAATTTGCCATTCACAAAGCACATATAATCCAATTTATATTCTTCGCTCAGCTTTGGTAACTGTTCTCTTTCAAAAACGTCTCGTATCTGGTCAAAGGCATTCTTGGAATATTCACAATATTTAGTTTTGCTTTTATGGAGATACGTGTAATAATTTTGCACACAGTATGGCACCTTACGCTTGATAAGTACAACTTGGTTGTCAGAATTTTTGACGATTAAGCCATATGAAGTAGTATATTTATTCGTTTGTCTCATGACACCTTTTTGATGCTTTCTTGACAAAAAACTTAGCATTAATAATTTAATCTATTTCAGTTAAGCCGTATGTAGCTTTCAGAAAAACTTAAGACCTCATAGATAGAAGGCTCTACCATGAATGATCGTTGCGCAGAGAAGGCACCCATATATAGATAAATAATATGACCTTGAATTTAAAAAAAAAAAAAAAAAAAAAAAAAAAAAAAAAAAAAAAATTTTTTTTTTTTTTTTTTTTTTTTTTTTTTCCTTCAAAGGCTATTTTTTTTTTTTTTTTTTTTTTTTAATGTTTAATAATCAAGATATGGAATTTTTTCAAAAGGCTTTAGTTTCTAAGAAATCTACCATAATTTATAGTCATTATGGACGTTATCCTAACCTAGTCAAATTCTATTTGGATTCCATTCCTGAGCTAGAACCCGTATCAGACTACGAGCTGACATTTTTATATCGTCCAAATCTATACGAATCGCGTCTATTACATATTGTGATCGAACCTTCGTTTGACGCCATCATTCCATCTGACGTTTGGACAATCGTTTTGAGTAGCCATTTGCAACTCTTCTGGAATCCATTATACACTCAGGTTATAAAATGTGACAAGATTTTTGATATATCCCAACCTACAGATGACCTGTCAGATATGGAAGCGATGGTACCTCCAACAAACCACGCTTGGCCTTTCTGCGAGAAAATTGAAAATACTAGAATAGACTTATCAGACGTAGAAAATTGTCACGAGGCCTATTTGAAAATTTTGACTGCTATGGACCTTCTCAGCACGACTTCTAAATGGCATCTGTCAATCGGAGAAAATTTACGCCAAAACCTTTTAAAGAAACTGAAACCTGATTATTCTAACCGTCAGCTATTACTCATTTTGGGGTGAAATCGGCCTAGGCGATTCTGGGGTCTCTACAATTGGATTTTCTACAGTTTCGGATAATTTCAGAGGCTGTATTTTTCTTTTACGCTTATTGGGTTGCTGTTGAGCTCGCAGCTTGGTTCGCCTGTCTTCTGCCACACGTTTCATTTCTTCTTCACCCACCATTGTTACGTACAGTTCCAAACACCTATCCATATCGGGATCTGCCTCATATGTTTCGTCACCTTCAATATCCAGGGCCTTGCTCACGATCAATTTGATGCTTTCAGGGTTAGAGTAATAAGTATACAGAGCCCTGACGGCTGCATTGTGTTTCTCGAAATTATTGTTAAAGGCATCTTGAACGTAATATTTAGGATGCAGGTTGATGATACCATCGACAGCAAACCATCTACAAATGCTGGCAGGATCATGTTTGTACCAAGTACAGGTAAATTTCAGCAATTCGTTGGGATGTGGGCAATCTCTAGATAGGACACGTTCTACCGTAGCTCGCTCTTCGTGAGACAGCCTAGATTTTATACTTTCATAGGCATTCAAAATTTCATCGTGATATTGCGCAAACAGTAGAGTTTTCTCATTCTGATAGAACTGGACACGCGTATACTGTGAAATTTTCTTGTACAAACGTAAAATGATAGTCTCCATAGTCAAGTAAGGATTTTTATTCTGCAAGACTTCATGCTGAACAGCCCCATCAATAAGCATCTCAATAGGATTCATAGCTTCCATTATGAAATAATAATAGCAATCCAACGAACCTTACTTATATAGCAAAAGGCCAGTATAAAAATAAATAATATCAAGGTCACGTGAAAAAAAAAAAAAAAAAAAAAAAAAAAAAAAAAAAAAATTTTTTTTTTTTTTTTTTTTTTTTTTTTTTTTTTTTTTTTTTTTTGTGACCTTGATGTAACCTTGACGGCTTGGTTACGATTTTATTATCCTTGGCATATTGTACATTTCTTGGGCTTTATAATCCTTTTAGTTTTACGTTTAAAACTATCTTTAGCTTTTGACATTTTCAGTGTTGCTGCTGACAGTCTACGTTGTTTGCTGATGATCGAATTTAAACTAATTATCTTTTCGTTTAAAGTTACAGCAATTTGTGCTGCATCCATACAAAGGCGAGATCGTTCACCCCTTAATCGGACATTTTCAGCATATATTAATTCGTTTAATATACTTTGAAAAAAAGATATATCTCGTAAATCGTTAACTTCTTTAGTCAATTTATCATTTTTATGTGCTAGCTCCATATTATTATTTCTTAACGTCCAAACCAAAGAGCTGTAGGATACTGTTGATTCCATGTCCGTAAAGGAAAGATATGACTGCTGCTGGCAAAGATCGAGATAGAATGATGAAGTGACAAGTCAACAGTCTTATATATATATGAGCCACGCCCACTCAAAAAAAAAAAAAAAAAAAAAAAAAAAAAAAAATTTTTTTTTTTTTTTTTTTTTTTAACGGTTGGTTCGTTTCTAAAGTTATATTTCTAAGACATGAATTAATTAGATTCAAAGCCTGAATCAGTATCTTCTATATCATTTACTATTTCATGAATGCTTTGAAAATATGTTAGATCAATGTAAGATAGCGGCTGGGTACATTCCAGGCATTTGAGTGGATGGTTTTGAAAATAATTTACAAGGCATCGCTGATGAAAAGCGTGTTCGCAATCCAATCTATAATTCGATCTTGGATAGTTTATTAACTTATTACAGCACAAACATTTATCCATATTTGAAAAATTGCATAACCCTTTATTCTTGAGCAAAGACAAGATTTATTTTCATCTTTTCTAAAAATGTTTTAATACATTTTTTTGTAATTTCTGGGCCTAGCAAAAATTCCATAATAAAAGTCGTTATTATAAATAATATAACTATAAAAAGAGCTGTAATAAGTAAAATTGTGGCAAATATGAATGAGCATATTAATAAAAAACTCTCATAAACTTTACTTAGCATATTTGCATGTGTGCAATATCATACCATCTAACAATAATAAATTGTCTAAATAGAATTTTCTGATATATATACAGACTTGGGTGGGCGGGGACAATAAAAAAAAAAAAAAAAATTTTTTTTTTTTTTTTTTTTTTTTTTTTTTTTTTTTTTTTTTAGGGTATCTAAGATTTTTAAAAGTCCTTCAACCTTCAATTACAATTTCTTTAAATTCCTCTCCATTATTTGGCAATACGTTATACCTGTATGCTGCAGCCAAGGTTCTATCTTCAGCAATTAATGTGTTATCCAACAATATAATTGAATTGCAAAATGTTTTTAGATAATCATACGTAGGCCGATCGACGGCTGCCAATTGTGTCACCCAGCCATCTTTCCAGTACTCTGCGCCATAGATTTCTCTAAACTCAGATTCGAAATGTGGCAGACTGATTTGGTGATTTAGTTTTTTAGAAGGGTTTCTGGGAAAATCATCCGCGTTTAGACAATTATAATTCAAATCAGAATCTGTCCAGGTAAAGTCGTTGCTGAGCAAACCAATACTAAAAGTCTTGTATGGTGTCACGGTCGAAGTCATAGTAATAGTCCATGGGATTTGCCTTCCTTCATAGCGAACAAAAGAGACATGCACAGCATAAACATAGTGTAGACCAGCCATTGTAAGTTGTGTGGGTGAATAATATTACTAGACACTACCACATCTCTCTTATATATAGCAATTATGGATGTGCCACGCCCACTCAAAAAAAAAAAAAAAAAAAAAAAAAAAAAAAAAAAAAAATTTTTTTTTTTTTTTTTTTTTTTTTTTTTTAAGGTAATTTAGTAAGTACTGACAGTAAAAATATCTTCATCCAATTTGTCATTCTGCCAATCTTTTATACATTCCCATCCACCCTGATTATTGACCCATTCGTCGTACTCAAATGTCAGTATTTTCAATATACGAAATAAACATTTAGTCTTATAATTCGATTTATCAGCTTCAATTAAACTGTATAATTGGCGAATAAATTCACAAGCGATCATAAACTGAATCCATTGTCTTTTACCCTTCATGTTTAGAAAAAATGGATGTACGATATAAGGAAATAGTATACCATGCACATTTTCTATACTTAGTAGAATAGACCTAACATAGAATGGGGACGCGAATACTTTAACGTACATGGTAACAATAACAGCATATTTTGCTATAAATTCATCAAAATTAGTTTTCATAGTGACAATAAATTTTTCTTCATGTTCATTGATTGGATGAAAATTCCAATGATCAGGATATAAAATGTCGATGTTGGTTTTAAGCATATAAATAAAAATGTTTACTAAAACAAAATCAGTCCTAATAATACTTCGTACTGAATAGATTTGTATTTCAAGCGCCTTTCGATATAGATTATAGCAAGCTTTGTTACACCATAATCGAGGATAGGTCAACAAATCGCTGAATTCAGTTATAGAAAATAATTTATATTTTTCGTAAACGGGTAGGTACTTGAGTATTTTCAATTTTATTTCATTAGGCAATAGAAAAAACGGGAAACTCATCATTTGTCAAAAGAATTACTCAGTTATTATTTATATGTGTACAATATTA
The DNA here is from genome assembly GCA_963930645.1 of Salticus scenicus. Taxonomy (NCBI): domain Eukaryota; kingdom Metazoa; phylum Arthropoda; class Arachnida; order Araneae; family Salticidae; genus Salticus; species Salticus scenicus. The sequence goes on from OZ005650.1 coordinate 251,664,409, forward strand.
AACTTTATACATATGGCTAAGTACCATAAACTGTCTAGACCATCCTATTTTACAGTAGTTACAGGGTATTTTGAAAGATGACTGCAATAAGTTTCGAGCACATTCACTTGGAATAATATTGGCCAAACTTTGATATCTTGCAGAAGGTTTTCTGAAACGCGTAAAAGAAACAGTCAATATTTCAAAGACTAAACGCTTATATTGGAATCTATGAGACTTGCCAAACACACTACAGAGGAAGAGTTGACGAAATGTATAACAGATAGTAAAATTAATGCCTATATATAGTAAACCCGCACCCACAAAAAAAAAAAAAAAAAAAAAAAAAAAAAAAAAAAAAATTTTTTTTTTTTTTTTTTTTTTTTGTGGGTGCGGGTTTTGTGGGTGCGGGTAAAAAAAAAAAAAAAAAAAAAAAAAAAAATTTTTTTTTTTTTTTTTTTTTTTTAAGTATATTATTTCTTCTTGATAAGCTTACCAACTAACGTGTCAGGGTGTATGCAATCGAAAGGTAATTTTTTAGCGAATCCTGGAAAGCATACAAAAGTCACATCTGGTAAATACCTCGATATTAGATATTGTCGCACGATTCCATCCGAGATATCTTTAAACGTGGGTCCCTGAGTTTTAAGATCTTGTATGGAAAAAAGTGTGCCATATTCAACCCTAATACCAAACGATCGAAATGTTTTAATAAACCATATGAGAGGTTTTTTTGTTACACGTAGTAATTTTTTCAAGTCTTTTTCTACATCAAATTTAGCAGTACTATTTATCAATACGACATACCGACAAACGTGACTTGATACTTTTTTGTTAAACCTCATAGCAGGTTCCCATTGTCGAAACGGAACATTCATACTGGTAAAATATATGTAGTGTGGAAGCTTTTATAGCTGTATATACATGTGGCTTTTATGACTGTGTGTATATATAGAGCTGTTTCAAGGACACCTTAAAAAAAAAAAAAAAAAAAAAAAAAAAAAAAAAAAAAATTTTTTTTTTTTTTTTTTTTTTTTTTTTTTTTTTTTTAAATCTATATTTAATTTTACAGTGGGTGAACTATCTTTGTTAAACTTGATAGCTTATTAATCTATTTTAGTTTTACGGTGGACATATTTAGTCTTACAGAGGGTAAAATATCGCGGCTGTCTTTTAATTTACTCATCCGTTTTAGGAGTCTCATCATCCGTTTTAGGAGTCTCTTCAACATTAATTTGTTTAGTCTTTCCCCGAAACTCGCTTAACTTCATAGTATAGGCTCGTAACATATCGATTCGAAATTTATCCAAATCATGATTTTGTATACGTTCAGCTATTGCATTGTATCGCTTATCATATTCAGTAATATCTCGCCAAACTTGATAAACTGCCAATTTATGCTTCAATAGGTCATCCACATAATCTCTTACGCATTTGAGTTCGTCGAGATCCTCATAACATTCCAATTTTTTAAATTCGTCTATGGAATATGTCTTATTATGCCATGTTCCATGAATATTGAAATCAATTTCAGTAGGTTCTGGTAATTTATCTTTCACGGCAAGATCCCATGACGCCCAGTTAGCCTTTTCGATAACAGCTCGACATTCAGCAAGATTTAATTTTAATCCTCGATTATGAGCCCAACCCATTACAGTTCCTAATAACTCACAAGTCAATTCCATTCTAGCTTCAAATTTCATTTCAGGCTTCTCATAATGCTCAGGATGATGATCGTTACGTTTATAATGGGCCTTTAAACAGTTTAAATAATTGAGTTCCGGATCAATTTTTGGTGTATAGGTTGAATCCATCTATCTACTTGTATATTAGGTCTGACAAGATTTATTTATCTGCCCAGTCTGATTTTCCACCAAATCCTCTATCGCCACGAACGGTATCTGACAATTCCATTGTCTCTATCATTTCAGGATAAATTGCCAATTGAAACACAGCTTGGGCTATAGCGCTGCCTTTCTGGATGGTGAAGTTGTCCAGCGAACAATTTTCCATAATCACGCCTACAGAGCCTCTGTAGCCTGGATCTATCACGCCGCCACACACTCTCAGTTCTGCCAAAGCCAACGACGACTTGTCCCAGAGATACATTCCCATGTAAGATGGAATCTCGAACGCTATTCCAGTATCAATCGTTTTTGTCTCGCCAGGTCTCAACACGATTTTCTTAGTCGCGTACAAATCGAATCCCAAAGACTGGTCGTCTCTCTGTTCCGGGTCTATGGCAGAATCCCGCACTTTCATATATTTCACTTCTGGCTTATAGTGACGAAATAGAAACGACACTATCCCAGTAGCAAGGCGTTGAAGAACCATGTTTAAGAAAGCCATGTTAGAAGAATAATTTGCTGAACAAATAAAATGACCGAGCTTATATAGCCGTATGTTGTGCTAAGCCACGCCCACACACACACACAAAAAAAAAAAAAAAAAAAAAAAAAAAAAAATTTTTTTTTTTTTTTTTTTTTTTTTTTTTTTGTTGGTAGATTGATTGATTGATTGATATTTAAATAATGTTGGATTTACGATTTACCTGGACACTTCTTGAACAATTTTTTCTCCTGTGCTTTGTTCAATTGAAAGGTCCACATACTCCAATCTTCGTCCAAAACTGATTTAATCTTAGCGCCAGGCTTACCAAACGGATCCATTTTATAATGTAAATCGAGTCTAATACAAGATAATAACGCAGAGTCTTCCATAATATCTATAAGGGTTTTGGATGCCAGATTAAATAAACTCTCATTGTATCCAAATTTTGCGTAACATTCTCCAAGAAAGCATCCAGTGGTTATCAAACACTCCATCACCCAAGGCTGATAAGATTCGGGACCCGACCAACGACGATGCGTCAAGCTTTCGTCATTACAAAGGTTTCGGACTTTAAAAGATATGCTATTGGAATCGAGAATAGTTTTTAATTTTTCTTTCAGCTTGGGAATGACATCTTCAATCTGTTCGATTTCAATACCAGTAGGTAATGGCGGTGTCTGAAAATAATATTCTAACATCCTCAAAATAGCAAGGGCAAATTTGTGTTCTCTCGGTTTCCATTGTGGATCATCCCAGTCATCTTTGGTGGTTTCCTCCGAAACTCGCGTAAATACGGGCTAGGACTCCTTAGAAAGACCCCCACGGAGGGCATTCCCCCTGTAGGCCTAGGACACATCAGGAGTCAATCGGCCTTAAATCCTACAACCAACCAACCCAGTCATCTTTGACATCGACCAGCCTAAATTGGCTTGTATCTTCCCAGTTTGCCAAATGCACGCAGTCTCTGAGTAGGTAATGAAATATGCTGTGAATGGAATCAGAGAAGTTCATTGTGAGAAATGGTACCTACAACAATTGTAGAATGAAAAAATGATATAAATTTGGAAGGCGGCCAGCATTTATATACAGGATAAATGACAATCAACCAACCAACCAACTGAAAAAAAAAAAAAAAAAAAAAAAAATTTTTTTTTTTTTTTTTTTTTTTTTTTAACGGTTGGTTGGTTGATTTTTATGTAGTCACGTAGACGGAACATTTTCAAATAAAATAAGTAGATATGGATCAGGAAAAATTTATTGAAGAAATCTCCCCGTTCGACGATGACTCAACCCTTCATCTTAAAATGAGCAGCATGTCTCTCGAACAACTGGAGGCGGCAGCCAATAGATATAGAAGATATGTTGACATCTCTAGCATTATAGAAGTCTTCTTAATGGTAAAAAAGTTACCATCCAATATGCAAATGGAATTGAAATGTAACGAAAACGGTTTTTATCTAGATTTAAGCAGCCGCATGTATCTTGTCAATAGCAGGTCGTTTCCAGATAAAAAAGTTGACGATACGCTTAGCGAACTCCCCAAACCACATGAAGCACCAACATTAGACTGGGACAAATTGGCATCTCAGTAACAGGTTTATTAAAATCATATTATTTCATTCATGCTATATTTACAAATTTCATATTTTTGAACTTTAATAAGTAATTTATTGGGATAATTTTTGAGAGGGTTGTCAGGTCGATATTGCTTCATATACTGTTCACGAGTTATTACTTGAAATAGAGGTGTCTGCCGGCATAAACAGCACCAATTATCCCTTTCTCGTACAAATGATTCCGGTTCATATATGCGCATTCTAAAGTAATGTCTATCAATTAAACGCTCTTCTCCATAAAAAAATAATTGTATGCATTGCATACACATTTGAAATTTATAATTATCCTTTACAAAGTAGCTTAGAACATACCTTAATGCAGGCGTTATATATATTTTTGTAAGATATCTACAATGTATTTTACTTTGAAAAAAGGTCGCAATATATCTATCAAAAACCCTATCTGTTTCAAAAAATAGTTGTTCTAACGATGTATTTTGCAAAAATTTTTCAATTTTCTCTGTACATGCAATAACTTCAAAAAGCGATGTGGGTAAAATATATTTCTGAGATTCTCGAACAACTTTTTGTAATATTCGAGTAGGTAAATGCAGGCGCTCGATGTCAAAAAAAGTACTAATGTTATCCCATATCATTTTAATACACCTATCTTCTAATGTAAAAGTGCAACAGTTGTAATCACGTATTTCAGACAAAATATGAAAAATCGAAAAATAATCTGCATATTTGATTAAATTTATCGTAATTCCAAATGGAAAATCTTTCCAAATATCTCGGTCGATTTCATTGTCTGAATTAATAAATAAATGTATATGAGTTTCCCGCATTAGAGAATTATGTTCTATCCAATTCATTATATTTAGCTTATTGATTTCAAGAAATTTAAAAAACCGTACATATTGTGGAATATCTTCTATTAGTATTATGTGATATACAAAATTATAATCGGTATCATTGAATTTAAGAGTATTAAACATACGCTGCGACATAGCGTAAATTTATAAAACTTTACACAGACTCTATAAGTCTGAACTTGATAGCTGCCAGCAGAGATAATGCTTATATACAGCTAAGCCACACCCACACATTTAATTAAAAAAAAAAAAAAAAAAAAAAAAATTTTTTTTTTTTTTTTTTTTTTTTTTTTTTTTTTTTTTCAAGTTGGTTGGTTGGTTTCTAAAGTTATATTTCTAAAGTTATATTTCTCATTTAGCTGCTACAGTTATATTTCTAAGTTGGCCGCTAAAGCTATATTTCTCAGTTGGCTGCTACAGTTATATTTCTAAGTTGGCCACTAAAGCTATATTTCTCAGTTGGCTGCTAAAGCTATATTTCTCAGTTGGCTGCTAAAGTTATATTTCTTTAGCCAATCATTGTAGATGGCGCTGCAATCTATATATATATAGTATATATATAGTATATCTATTAGGGTGGGTGGGAGTGGAATTTATTTCTTCTACTGTAAGGTCATGCATAAACTGGCTCCGTGATGTCCAAACCCATTTTTGTAGTTAAATCGCCAACAAACTAGTCAGTATATATGTATTTTAGCATATATTTTTGAAATTTTGGTTTAAAACTACACTTTATAGATTTTAAATTTTCACTGGTTACATAATTGGCCATAGTAGCAACTTCTATGCCTGGACATGGATAAGATAATAATTTTGATCGTTTGTGAGAATGGTTAACTTTTGGCACGGCTCTTCCAATTGGTAATACGATTCGTTTTACGTGAGGATATCCACAAACTACGTTGAAAAATCGGCATTGGGATAATCCTCTAACGCACAATACAGCATGCAAAGGAACATATTTATGTAGCTGATTTAGCCAATTGTCATATTCTAATTTCCAATCGTACACCTTTGGAGAAATTAGATGATTGCTAAAAAAATTAGAATTATGAAACTGATGAGGATCCAGCATTTTAGATTTAGCATTGGCCAATTCTTGTAAAGTAAAAGATAGATGCAAAGGCAATGGTGCCAATCGAAATATATTCACTTCTTTTGGATTAACAGCAAATGCTATTTCTAATGGTATACAATTTTCGCCCAGCCAAAAGGCTTCAGCACATACTTGAATGCTTTGCGAAGGCATGAGTCTTGAAAAATGTTTAAAGCTACAGGCTTATATAGAGCTAAGCCACACCCACCTCTGAAAAAAAAAAAAAAAAAAAAAAAAAAAAAAAAAAAAAAAAAAAAAATTTTTTTTTTTTTTTTTTTCAAGGTTGTATTTTTAAATTAAAACTCTACAGCCAATACCTGTTTCAATTGATTCACACGATACAAAAGCCAGGAAACAGGATCTACATACCCGATCAAACTGACAACCATTTTCAAATCGTCGATTCTATCTCGATAGCTATGAATGGATCTGGCAAATCCCAGTTCGATAGGAAACCGTCCAGTGCGTACGGACTGAGATATTCTGACTTCGGTACCCGTTTTAGGACTTTTACACACAGCTTCATTTTTTTCAACGTCGTGGTAAAGAAAAATTAATCTAGTGCCGCCAAAAGGTCCCCCACGAATGTATTCATTCACAACTACAATGCAGTTTGGCTTGAGAACCAGATTTTCATCCAAACGGATTTCGGACCCATCCATTTTATGTTTTAGATAAAATTCGTTGAAACGGTCGATGGTTGCTGAATTCGCGGCTAAGGCTCCGTCTGCCTGCATTAAAAGGGTCCCGTCAATACGATCCACTATCGGAATATTTTTATTTCTAAAAATGCCTTCGAGAGATATTTTTCTGAGTCTTTCAATGCCAGGTTTATTAGATTTTACTCGAATCCAGAACTCAGATTTAGGATCTTCAGGCAGGTCATATCTTACGAAATTCTCCATGATCCTGATACAATTCAATGTTAGCAGACAGAATGAAGGTTTGAAGGTTTGAATACGGCTATTTATAAAGAATGAATCCAAGCCACGCCCACTCAAAAAAAAAAAAAAAAAAAAAAAAAAAAAAAAAAAAAAAATTTTTTTTTTTTTTTTTTTTTTTTTTTTTTTTTTTTTTTTTTCAGTTGGTTGGTTGGTTGATATGATGGTTGGTTTCTAAAGTTATATTTCTCAGTTGGATTTTAATGTTATATTTCTCAGTTGGTTGCTAAAATTATATTTCTTTAGCCAATCATTGTAGATGGCGCTGTAGTCTATATATAGTATATATATATAGTATATCTATTAGGGTGGGTGGGAGTGGAATTTATTTCTTCTACTGTAAGGTCATGCATAAACCAGCTCCCTGATCCCACTTCCTTTAAAATAGGGTTATTTATACAATATTGACTTTGAAAACAAGACTTTTATTGTCTGACAAATGACGACTGAGTAATATATAGAGCTTTACAATCATTAGCCTTCAAGCCTAAGCCCTTCTATCAAAACTCATTATCGAAAAAAATAACTCGTGAGTATCCTATAAATTTAAAAATGGTATGCTAATATTGTAACTTTAGAATTAAAAATATTAGAAATAAAATATTTTTTTTATCTGTATTTAAACATACAGACATTTCCGCTTCGCGGAAATGTCTGTATGTTTAAATACAGATAAAAAAAATATTTTATTTCATACTCAATTACACGATTATGCATATATGTCCATAATACTTTTCACCGTCTTGGTAGAAGGATTCTAAAAAATATACTTTAAGCATTTTCAAAATAGATATGGAAGTCTTCATATACCAATGCCAACTTTTAAGACGGCTTCCTCAAGCTGTACGATAAAACATTTTAAATAATAGCTATCCTAGATCTCAATAAAATATCTGTGTATTTCTTACGACCCAATCTCTATTTACACCCCACCCTCAAGTACCACAAATCTAGCTAAACTCTCCGTTTTGCGATAAATCCCGGTACAAGACACAGTCACTGGCAATATTATTCGAGCATTACCACCCTTTTGTCCAATCTTAGACTAGACTATTAAAAATCTAATATTGGCATTATTATCGACTCCTGATCAGTAGTTTAAACCACATTTAAGAAAACAATCTTTGCTTGCAGAGACTCCGCTAATATTTCCCAAGCCTTCATCAAAACTCTTTGTCGAAAAAACTAAAATTAGCCCATGAAAATCGTATAAATTTACAAGATTTCATGTTAATATTGTAAATTTAGCCATCAAAATTAGAAAAAAATGTTAGTCAGTCAATATTTTCAGAGACTAAACCCTACAGCCAATATTTTCAAAGACAATTGTTCAATATTAGACTAAACGATTAAAAATCTAATATTGACAATATTATCAACTCCTGACCAGTAGTTTAAGCCACATTTGAAAAAAATCTTTGCTTCGAATTTGTAGAGCTAATATTTTCCAATCCTTCATCGTTGTCCTAAATTAGCCCGTGAGTATCCTATAAATTTACAAGATTTCATGCTAATATTGTCCATCAAAATTAAAAAAAATGTTAGCCGGTCAGCCAATATTTCCAAAGACAAAGCCTTCATAAGGTAATCTGTAAAAACTAAAAAAATCAAACCTTATTTAAGAAAATAAGATTGTCGCATGGATCTTGCAGAGCTAATATTTTCAAACCCCTTGTCGAAAAAACTAAAATCAACCCTGTGAGTATCTTATAAATTAAAAAAAAATATGCTAATATTGTAGATTTAAAATATTTTGCTAATGCTTATCACAACATAGCCATCCAATCAATATTTTCAAAGGTTAAGCTTTCATAAGGCCGCTGAAATGTCTGTATGTTTTATTACTGATAAAAAATATTTATTTCAAACTCGATTCGATATATATATATATATATATATATATATATATATATATATATATATATATATATATATATATGTGTGTGTGTGTGTATATATACATATATATATATGTATATATGCCTCAAGTACCGCAAATCCAGCACGAGTATCGTCTATGCAATAACTAAGGCCAAACGCAATGTCGCATGCAAAATCTTCGAGCGTCTATAGGAATGGATATTTTTTTTTGATTCTTAAAAAAATATCTTCATATTAATATAAATTTTATCCATAGCCCTTATAATGTAACGATTTTTATTATTTACAACATTAGCCTTTAACCTGTCGCAAAAATGGGTCGAATCCAACGTAATCTCTACATGAGGAAACCTCGCTCGACCCATTTTTTACGCATCCCAAAGACATTATCCGCTATACAGTTTCAGAATGTCAAGCTCTTCTGGCACATTTATAACTGGTCCAGATACTCTAAAATCTGATAGTATCTCTAATCTTGGCTCGCAGCCTAATGATGTTGACCACTCGATTCAGCTGAGGCGAGAGGCTAATATATATACTATTTCAGAGCTCTACGAAAAACAGACAGGATGTAAGCAGATCCACGATAAAATTAGAATGTTAAGGCTTTCATCCACGAAAAGAAGACAGGTCATGTAAATTTTTACAATTAATATTTCAAGGGTCAAACGATAAATTTAGAATGGTGCATACGGCTTTCATCCACGATAAAATTAGAGGCCAATGATTTTATAAAGTCATGTCAAGGGATTCTATTCAAACTACAGCTGCTATGCCAAGTACCGCAAAGCTGGGTAATCCTACGAGTTTACGCATCTAAAGGTTTATCAGACAGTCACCAGCAATAATTTTCGAGCATATTTAACCTTTCAGAATTTCAAAATGACAGTTCCTATGCCAAGTACCGCAAAGTTGGGTAATCCTACGAGTTTACGCATCTAAAGGCTTATCAGACAGTCACCAGCAATAAGTTTCGAGCAACTGCACCTTTTCAGACGGTTTAAATAATAAAATTTAAATAGTTTAATTATTTATAAAATGTATTCGATATTGGCACAGCATTCATTTACCGTAGCAAAAAATGTATCAATGTGTAGAAATTTAATTTGAGATTTTAGAAGACATGAATTTAAATGTATCAAAGACATGACCGTTGCTGTTGAGATAGAATGATGAGATGGCATGTCAACAGTTCTATATATAGTATGCAGACAACCTTGAAAAAAAAAAAAAAAAAAAAAAAAAAAAAAAAAAATTTTTTTTTTTTTTTTTTTTTTTTTTTTTTTTTTTTTAAGGTTGGTTGGTTGGGTTCTAAAGTTATATTTCTAAAGTTATATTTCTAAGTTAACCGCTACAGTTCTAAGTTGGCCGCTAAAGCTATATTTCTCAGTTGGCTGCTAAGGCTATATTTCTTTAGCCAATCATTATAGATGGCGCTGCAGTCTATATATATAGTATATATATAGTATATCTATTAGGGTGGGTGGGAGTGGAATTTATTTCTTCTACTGTACGGTCATGCATAAACTCGCTCTTGATGTCTAAACCCATTTCCTTTAAAATAGGATGAAATTGCAAAATTTATACAATATTGGCTTTGAAAACAAGACTTTTGTCTGACAAATGACAAGATATTGCAGGTTTTCATGAAATCAGAATAAATCATGGGCTCTTATAGAAAAATCTAACTCTCTAGTCTTGCTGAAAACACATTACGAGACATAGTGACTAGACGACCGTTGCAGGCAAATGTCAAGACACAATGAGAGTGTAGTCATGTTAGCCACAGTAAATATAGACAAGCTTCAAGGGTGGGCGTGGCACCTTAAAAAAAAAAAAAAAAAAAAAAAAAAAAAAAAAAAAAAATTTTTTTTTTTTTTTTTTTTTTTTTTTTTTTTTTCAAGGTTGGTTGGTTGATTTTAATGTGACTTTGATGGAATTCTAATATTTTTTTTGTATATAAATTTTTACAAACCTTATCGTTCAAAATCTTAAGTCAAAATCTTAAATGCATCCAACATTGGCAATATAACTGTTACAAAAAAACGGGTCGAACGAAGTGTCAAAGACAGAAATCTGCCATGAGACACTTCGTTCGACCCGATTTTTTATAAATCGTTTGGGTGACCTCTGTTTCTATTAGGCAGTTGATAACGACTATGCCTTTTTATTCTCCAACTGTTTCGGCCATATCATAAAATTAACCCTTGGTCGAGGATTCCAGGCACGGTATATTTTGTACCTGGTAGATACTTCAGGAGATTTTGGCAGTCGGCTTATGGGATTTGGAACTTTTAAGTACATCTTCTGTGATGTGGCTATTGTAACGGGATCTGGCTTTGGCTTTGGAGTCGGCTTTGAAACTGGCTTGGGAGTTGGCAAAGACATTGATTTATCGTATTGAAGTATTAGCTCGCAATAGAGACGAGAGGTCTTTAATATTTTCCTTTTGGGTTGTAAGGCATAGCCGTAATCATATTGCCTGTCGGAAAGCATTTTGCAAAACAAAAGGTCAGAATGAATAAGCTGAGGCGAGAGGCCGGTATTTATACTCTGGCGGGCGGATGCATGAGAACTGATAAGCGGTTCTGAGAAACGATAAAAATAATAGGGCTCGACAGGATGACTGTTTATAGATTAGATCTTATCTTTGAGGAAACGAGTTACATAATATCCTGCAAACGCAATTATTCTAGAAGGTCAGCTAGCCCAAGCGATAAACTAATCTTATAAAAATTTTCCTGATCAGTAGCCACATTTAAGAAAAAAAATAGTTGCTTGTAGAGAGTCTCGCTAATATTTTCCAAGGGTGAGGCCTTTATCAAAACTTGTTGTGGAAAAAACTAAAATTACCCCATGAGTCTCCTATAAATTTACAAGATTTCATGCTAATATTGTAAATTTAGCCGTCAAAATTAAAAAAATCAGTCAATATTTTCAGACCATCTAGCCACAATACTTTTCGAGTACATTTAACCCTTTTAGAATTTCAAACGACAGCCACTATACCAAGTACCGCAAAACTGGCGAGACGCTGTAGCCGATATACATAATATAGATTACAACTTACGTGGCAAGACAATAAAAGAATATAACCTCATTCTGGCTGAGACACTATAACTGACATACAAACTTGGTAATACAATAAATAACGTAGTCTTATGCCTATATAGTGAAACTGGCTGAGACAGCAACCCTATAACTGACATACGAACTACAAACTTGGTAATACAATAAATAACGTAGTCTTATGCCTATATAGTGAAACTGGCTGAGACACTATAACTGACATTCAAACTACAAACTTAGCAATACAATAAAGAGTGTAGTCTTATGCTGATATAGTGAAATTGGCTGAGACAGCGACACTATAACTGACATTCAAAGTCCAGACTACAAACTTGGCAAGACAATAAAGAGTGTAGTCTTATGCTGATATAGTGAAACTCGCTGAGACAGCGACACTATAATTGACATACGAATTCAGACTACAAACTTGGCAAGACAATAAAGAGTGTAGTCTTATGCTGATATAGTGAAACTCGCTGAGACAGCGACACTATAACTGACATACGAATTCAGACTACAAACTTGTCAAGAGCGTAGTCTCGTGCCGATATAGTGAAACTCGCTGAGACAGCGACACTATAATTGACATACGAATTCAGACTACAAAAATATAATCACTTAAATTAAAAGATGTTTTACAGTATTTTCTGAGTATACAAGTATATATATATATATATATATATATATATATATATATATATATATATATATATATAATTATTATTATTATTATTATAATATTATTATTATATTATTATTATAATATTATTATTATTGTTATTATTATTATTATTATTATTATATTATTATATTATTATTATTATTATTATTATTATTATTATTATTATTATTATTATTATTATTATTATATTATTATTATTATTATTATTATTATTATTATTATTATTATTATTTATATTTTACCTATAATTGAGTTTGAAATAAAATATTTTTTTTATCTGTATTTAAACATACAGACATTTCCGCGAAGCGGAAATGTCTGTATGTTTAAATTCAGATAAAAAAAATATTTTATTTCCAATATTTTATTTAATTTATTTTATTATATTCTATAAAACCTATGATATTTAACTTGAGACTCTAAAAGACATGATAATATTGAATCAATTTAAACAATCATTAAACGACATACCTCTGTCATGACTAGAAGACTGTTGACTAGAAGACATGACTAGACGACTGCTGCTGGTGAAATACAATGACGGTTGTTAGCGATCATATATAATATGCAAACAACCAACTGAAAAAAAAAAAAAAAAAAAAAAAAAAAAAAAAATTTTTTTTTTTTTTTTTTTTTTTTTTTTTTTTAAATACGGTTGGTTGGTTGCTGATAAGGATAATCTACGCATTATCATATTTAATGTCCTGTCGCAACGAATTCTGTTGAGTCGCTATCTGATTGGAGAGCAACAGGTTCTGCAGGTTCTGGATCTGGATCTGCTGCTTCTGAATCTGCACTAGAGATTTGTTCTGCTGCACGCCCAACTCTAATTTAAGCCTGTAAATTTCTTCCTGATACAAGTTATCTATTTTGGAGTACAGTACGTCAAATTTTTCAATCTTGGTTTTCAAGAGTGAGATTTCTGCATCCAATTTAGATTGCAAGTCAAACATTTGCTGCTTTAAATTTTGCATTTCGGTCTTTGCGTCGTTGTCCAACGGTTCCCACATTTTGTACATGCTGAGCTTCAATGAAAGAGATAAATATTAGAAGCTATCCAATGTCCTGATACAATTCAATGACAAGCGTTTAACAGGCCTGATACAATGTTAGCTAGATGGCAGACAGAATGAAGGAATGAAGGTTTGAATACGGCTATTTATAAAGAATGAATCCAAGCCACGCCCACTCAAAAAAAAAAAAAAAAAAAAAAAAAAAAAATTTTTTTTTTTTTTTTTTTTTTTTTTTTTTTTTTTTTTACAGTTGGTTGGTTGGTTGATAGGATGGTTGGTTTCTAATGTTATATTTCTCAGTTGGTACTAATTAGTTTTTTTTTCAAATAATCTTCAAGTTACACAATCCAGCCCGATTCTTTTCTCAGCTAAGACCGAATCGCATGCCCCTGATCCGAGATATTGTGTCAGACATTAGAAACGAGACATTAAAAATTTAAGCATGCAGTCATGTACATTTTTACAATTAAGATTTAAAGATTACAGTCTATTCAAACCTATGCCAAGTACTGCCAGACAAGACATTAGAAATGTAAGCATGTAAATTTTTACAATTAAGATTTATTCAAACCTATGCCAAGTACCGCCAATCTCGCTGACGAGACGTTAGAAACGAGACATTAGAAATTTAAGCATGCAGTCATGTAAATTTTTACAATTAAGATTTAAAGCTTACAATCTATTCAGACTACAGCTCTTATACCAAAGTCGCTGACGAGACATTAGAAATTTAAGCATGTAGTCATGTAAATTTTTACAATTAAGATTTAAAGATTACAGTCTATTCAAACTACAGCTCCCGCCAATCTCAGCAACGCTCACGAGACATTAGAAATTTAAGCATGCAGTCATGTAAATTTTTACAATTAAGATTTAAAGATTACAGTCTATTCAAACTACAGCTCCTATGCCAAAGTCGCTGACGAGACATTAGAAACGAGACATTAGAAATTTAAGCATGTAAATTTTTACAATTAAGAGTTAAAGATTACCCCGTCAATCTCAGCAACGAGACATTAGAAATTTAAGCATGTAAATTTTTACAATTAAGAGTTAAAGATTACAGTTATGAGGGTAGTCTATTCAAACTACAGCTTCTATGCCAAGTACCGCAAAGCTGGGTGAACCTACTTCTTTACGGCATATAAAGGTCTATCAGACAGTCGCCAGAAGTATTATTCGAGCAACTCCACCCCGTCAGAATTTTTCACGATTCGATTCAGTTGTCGGTTTGAATAATAAATATTTAGAATTTAAATATATTATTTAAATATTTTATTTTAATAATAAAATATTTATTATTTAAATATTTTATTTTTAATAATAAAATATTTATTATTTGTTTATCGAATCGTTAAAAATATATTATTTGTTTATCGAATCGTTAAAAAAATATATTCAATATTGGTACAGCATTCATTTAAAAAATGTCCTTATTCAATATTGTAAATTTCAGACAGAATGAGTACGGCTATTTATAAAGAATGAATCCAAGTCAATCAACCAATCAACCAACCTTGAAAAAAAAAAAAAAAAAAAAAAAAAAAAAATTTTTTTTTTTTTTTTTTTTTTTTTTTTTTCAAGGTTGGTTGATTGGTTGATTTAAAATCTTATTCGATATTTCTATCTCAAAGGCATTAGCTATCTCAGATTCAAAGGCATCGTTTTAATATTAAAATAATACTATTATCCAATTCAAAGTCTCAATTTATAAACATCCAATATTGGCACTCTATCTATCGCAAAAAAATGGGCCGAACGAAGCGTCAAAGACAGAAATCTGCCATGAGACGCTTCGTTCGGCCCATTTTTTTGCCCCCCTCCAGATTTAAGGCATCAGTTTGTACCATCTAGATCGATCCCCCACAAAGACTTTGATTTTGGACGGAGGGGTGTCTGTCCAAGAAATAGTCTCAAATCTATCTTCGTGGAGGCGAGGGTCGTCATCGTGGTCCCCATCGAAGAACAGCATGGTTCTGTCTATGAAATCTTTTAAGAATTCATTTATGAATGTGTAAGAGTCCCTCACGATCCGAATTCGGATGGCTTTATGGATGCATGAGGTGGGTACTATGGGGTCTAGAATCTGGATTTTAGAGGATGTCAGCATGGCCTCGAATCCCAACGACGACAGGGCATCTCCAAAATGTATCTCGTCGACTGGATACACCCAGGTATTGGCTAGAGAGATAGGTAGCCTGACCCTCCTGTAAACGAGATCGCTCACCTTCAACCTGGTCGTTTTTTTCACATAAGCATTCGATCGACCCATCAGCTTGGCCACATCAGAGGCCCTGACGAACAAAAGTCCATCCGCAGAGACTACGAATAGGATTTTAGCGTCAAGCTGTGGATGTTCAATAGTGAATAGCATGACTTATGGCAACAAAAGTCAAAATGATGCAGGCTCTTAGAGGCAGCTCGTATATATACCCGATTCGTGACCTCGTTTTATCAGGCTTTACTAAGAAAACAGGATGTATCAGCTGTTTTTTGAGGATGCGATAAAAATCTGTCCTTCTAGAACAATAAAATTATTTATATAATTAATCCGATAGCATGAGGATGTGCGTCATGCGTCACAGGATGCAGATAAGATATTTACTTGGAATTTAGATAGAACTAAAGATTACTGCTAGTATATATACAGGCTGCTGGACGAGACATTTCATTCTGAGCTACTGCTTTCCAAAATGATCTTCCAAATTCTATCTGATGAACTGAATGTTAAATTGACATGCTTTTTGTCATTTGACAACCAAATTTTTATCAAAGGCCGAGACGTGGCCTATTACATGGGGCATGAAAACTCCAGTAGAGTGGTGAACTTGTGCCATATAACGGTAACGGACATTGCTCCTGAGGGCTTGAAACTACCCCCGTCTCTAGCCAAGACATGCGTCTTTGGACTAGAGGATGCAAAAATATTGATGGATATGCATCCAGGAGAGTTTGACTCCCTATTTCAGGGGCCGATTGAAATTCTTACGCCCATCGAATGCAGCTTAAACCTGAGGCGGCCTGTCCAGGTTAAGCTCGCAGCCATAACCTCATCCAATGCCACAATGGAGAGTTTCTTGGCCGACTTAAAGAATGTCATGGAGGAGTACCTGGCAACGGTACCCATGGACACCTATGTGTTTGGCGAACGATATGGGGACTTGGAGCTAGGCTATTTCCCCCGAAAAATAAAAGTTTTGGTGGGAAACAAGCCCTACTTCTATAAATCCTCGTCTTAAGATCAGGACGAGGTGCAAAAAAATGGGTCGAGCGAAGCCTCTCATGACATAAGTCATTGAGGCTTCGCTCGGCCCATTTTTTTGCGATAGATAGAGTGCCAACATTGGATGCGTACCGATTTGAACTTGTAATTTTCAAGGGATATGGCTTAGCTATAAGATAATTTTGTATCTTGGTAAAATATCTATAGACAAATTTAAGGTATCTGAGTTTAAAAATTTAATTGTTTCGTTTAAAATTTACTGTGTAAAATTTAAAATTTTTAAAGACTAAGTGTGGCGGTCATTATAATTCTAAATTTTCAAGGGATATGGCTTAGCTATAAGATAAATATGAAACTTGGTAAAATATACAGACTCGATAGCTAAATTTAAGGGATCTGAGTTTAAAATTTTAATTTTTTCGTTTAAAATTTACATTTTTTTCGTGTAAAATTTAAAATTTTTAAAGACTAAGTGTGGCAGTCATTATAATTCTTAATTTTCAAGGGATATGGCTTAGCTATAAGATAAATATGAAACTTGGTAAAATATACAGACTCGATAGCTAAATTTAAGGGATCTGAATTTAAAAATTTAATTTTTTCGTTTAAAATTTACATTTTTTGTGTAAAATTTAAAATTTTTAAAGGCTAAGTGTAGCCAAGCCAACATTGAATGCGTACCGATTGTAATTTTCAAGGGATATGGCTTAGCTATAAAATAAATATGAATCTTGTTAAAATATACAGACTCAATAGCTAAATTTAAGGGATCTGAGTTTAAAAATTTAATTTTTTTCATTTAAAATTTACATTTTTTATGTAAAATTTAAAATTTTTAAAGGTTAAGTGTAGCCAAGCCAGTTATTATGATCTGATCTCTATAAAAAGATTTTCGAGAAACTATTGACAGGATGCTTGATAAGCGGCTTCGATTAAAATTACAATCAGATCTCTATAAAAAGATTTTTCGAGAAGTGTTGACAGGATATTATGTAAGCCTTTCCTCCCGGTTATAATCAGATTGCTCAAGAGACAGGATATTATGCAAGCCTTTCCTCTTGATAAGCGGTTCCTAGAAAATTACAATCAGATCTGTTGATAAGACCGGGTATATATACGAGTGTCCAGCGAGAGCTCTTCAATTGCTAGTCGATCTCTCTACTAGCTGCTTAGATTCATTAGCTCAGTCATGTTTTTCCATGTAAAAAATTATGCCTATGGCGTTGCCTTTAAATGCTTAATGGCCTCTGATGGCACCCTGTTTGTCCGGGCTGAGGACCTGGCTATCTACTCAAGGCATCCTCTAGATCTCCATTTTGCCGAGAGATATGCAGGCCTCACCGTCCGAGATGTAATGGACCCTAAAATCGATTTACCCAAATGGCTCGCTAAGACGAGAATCTTCTCCATTAGCGAAGCCAAACATCATTTGGGAGGGTTCATGGGCAGACAGGAGTTTGATAAGATGTTCGATGGTTCGGCCATGGTGAAATACCAGGCTAACATGAAGCTCAGCTTCGAGAAAGCCATAGGTGTTAGATTTGTAGAAAGGTCCCATACCAAGTTCGAAGACTTCCTTGCCACATACCAACTACAGGTGAGGAAATTTTTTAAACTTGAATATGAGGATTATGAATTATACAAATCCCAAATGACCGGACCGTTGAAGATGACCATCAGGAGGTCATCTAATGAGCAACCCATAGAGAGCTTGTGTTAATCTTTAAAATGAGAGTAAAAAAATGGGTCGAACGAGGTGTCTCATGGCAGAATTTCTGTCTTTGACACCTCGTTCGACCCATTTTTTTGCGATAGATATAGTGCCAACATTGGACGGGTTTAATTTAAGACTTTGAGGGGTTTAATTTAAGTATTTATTAAAAAAATCTATTAAGCTAGTATTGAAGAGGTTATCAGCATAAAAAAATAATTAAGACGCTTAAGTTGAGACTTTACAATTTTTTTAAGGTTGGTTGGTTGATATATATTTATAATGCTAATTGAATTAAGTATATTTTCAAATTTATAAAAAATTGAAAATTTTGCAAATTTGACCAACTTTAAAAACGTGATCTTAAAATAAAAATATTTTTGAAAACTAATCGTGGAATCGTGATTCTTATTACATATACATAGTAAAATAAGCAATTTAATTCAGTCGTTTTTTTTTCAAATTTAAAAAAAATTGAAAATTTTGCAAATTCGACCAACTTTAGAAACTTAATCTTAAAATAAAAATATTTTTGAAAACTAATCGTGGAATCGTGATTCTTATTACATATACATAGTAAAATAAGCAATTTAATTCAGTCGTTTTTTTTTCAAATTTAAAAAAAATTGAAAATTTGACCAACTTTAGAAACGTGATCTTAAAATAAAAATATTTTTGAAAACTAATCGTGGAATCGTGATTCTTATTACATATACATAGTAAAATAAGCAATTTAATTACTTTTCAGTCGTTTTTTTTCAAATTAAAAAAAAATTGAAAATTTTGACAGAGGTGGTGGCACATCAGCAAATTTAGATAAACTGTTACTTTAGCATGATATATATAGGCTAGCTAGAGTCAATCAATCAATCAACCAACCTTGAAAAAAAAAAAAAAAAAAAAAAAAAAAAAAAAAAAAAAAAAAATATTTTTTTTTTTTTTTTTTTTTTTTTTTTCAAGGTTGGTTGGTTGATATATATTTATAATGCTAATTGAATTAAGTATATTTTCAAAAATGAAGATTTAGACTTTGAGTTGACTATTGCAAATTCAACCAACTTTAGAAACGTGATCTTAAAATAAAAATATTTTTGAAAACTAATCGTGGAATCGTGATTCTTATTACATATACATAGTAAAATAAGCAATTTAATTCAGTCGTTTTTTTCAAATTTAAAAAAAATTGAATATTTTGCAAATTTGGCCAACTTTAGAAACGTGATCTTAAAATAAAAATATTTTTGAAAACTAATCGTGGAATCGTGATTCTTATTACATATACATAGTAAAATAAGCAATTTAATTACTTTTCAGTCGTTTTTTTTTCAAATTTAAAAAAAAATTGAAAATTTGACCAACTTTAGAAACGTGATCTTAAAATAAAAATATTTTTGAAAACTAATCGTGGAATCGTGATTCTTATTACATATACATAGTAAAATAAGCAATTTAATTACTTTTCAGTCGTTTTTTTCAAATTTAAAAAAAATTGAAAATTTTGCAAATTTGGCCAACTTTAGAAACGTGATCTTAAAATAAAAATATTTTTGAAAACTAATCGTGGAATCGTGATTCTTATTACATATACATAGTAAAATAAGCAATTTAATTCAGTCGTTTTTTTTTCAAATTTAAAAAAAAATTGAAAATTTTGACAGAGGTGGTGGCACATCAGCAAATTTAGATAAACTGTTACTTTAGCATGATATATATAGGCTAGCTAGAGTCAATCAATCAATCAACCAACCTTCAAAAAAAAAAAAAAAAAAAAAAAAAAAAAAAAATTTTTTTTTTTTTTTTTTTTTTTTTTTTTTTTGAAGGTTGGTTGATTGACTCAAACATTTTTTTTCACAGTTGGTAGTTTAACATAATTAAACTCTCTCTCTACGAGCCAGCTTGACGGTCAACTCATACGCTCTGTCTTTTTCATCAACTACATAGTCTTTCTCTATTTCCTCAAACTTTCTCTTAACCGTAGCAGTCAATTCTTGAAGCATGTCGCCCGATTTGACAGACCATATACCTTCAGCTCTCACACGCATGGAAAAGTTGCTAGGTTTCTCTTCTTCAGTATCCCCATACCTGGATTCTACCGACGGGGGTGCGTAGATATTCGTATGTTGTTCGCAGACTGCGCTCGAGTATTCGTAATACCCTTTAAGCCAATCTTGTAAATTCATCTCGCCTTCGTTTCGAACTGTGATTTCAAAGGCCATCCTTCTGCTGAACGGTATAATGCTGGGATACGTAGAGGTTACCCGGCCATCGGTCCACAGTTTCTGGATACGGTAGATCTCCTCGATAGGCATTCGGTGCGTCTTCACAAGTACCTGAAGCATATCGTTGAAATCAAACACGCGCCTGGAACTCATGTTCAAGCGTTGTGCATTGGGATATAGATTAGCCAGATCCTTGTTGGAATATCGATGTGCAAAGTTGTAAGGTGACGCGTAGCCTAGATATTTGCCAACATCGACGGCTATGAAATAAACATCTCTACCAACAGTAGCAGCGATGAGTGCAGGTTTGGTATCAAAACAAATTTTCAGATACATGATTGCGCTATGATCTTTCAATAAACAGAGGCAATGGAAGAATGATGGTAGCTTGAGTACGGAACCACTATTTATATAGAATATCCATGAGTGGGCGTGGCATGAAAAAAAAAAAAAAAAAAAAAAAAAAATATTGTTTTTTTTTTTTTTTTTTTTTTTTCAAGTTAGTTGTTTATTTAGTTATCATCTTTGATCTAGAAAACTTCTTTATAAGCTTATCCGCCTCGTTTTCAATCTCTCTACGAATCGAGTCCAAGTCATAGCTGCAGTCCTTTTCATAGACTGAAATTATATCTTTTAGCGAATCGCTCACCATTTCTTCTTTGATTTTTTCAAAGTCTTCGCCGATTTTGGAGTACGCAGATAGGTATCTATTATAATTTACATAATTTTTGATCTTGTACTTGTTCAGAGCTTGTTCGTTGAACTGCTTACGCTTAACCTTAAAAATGTTCCTAGAGCGTGGAGATTCTTCAGCGTCGGCCTTCATGACGAATCCTTCTAGCGGACACTCTGCATAAGCGCTGGGATATGTTTCAACTTTTTCGTACAGATCCCCTATCGTTTGGTAATCTAAATCTAAGATGGGTACGTGGGGTAGCTTCACTCGCTGGAAAATGTTCACGGCGTCGCTATACTTCATAAACGTATCTGAATCCAGTTGGTAGATGTCGAAGGCCCGAAAAAAGACAGTCTTGCTACCGAATACGGCTTCGGATTCAAAATCACGATAGGTTATTCTCTTCATGTGGCTTCCGAATACTTCTCCATAAATGATAAAATTGTCATGTAAAATGTCTTTGATAAGCCGTACCTTTTCCGACAGCGGTTCCAAGATTGCGTTCAAGTTAAAAAGGCGTGTCTTTTCATCTAGCACTACGTTTCTAGATTGTATCCTGAACGTATTATTCACGTAGCCAATACCGATATTAGAGCCATCCAATTTTTCGGTAGCTATTAAAGGTATGCCCGAATAAATTTGGCTTGTAATCTCGTGGTACTTGATAAGAGCCATCGTAAATAGATTAGAAACAGAACGGTCAGACTAGAAAATATCTAAGCTATTTCAATGAGTATGAAGACCAGAATGAATGTAGCTTGAGTACGGAGCCGCTATTTATACTAAATATAAATTAACTAATCAACCAACCATCTGAAAAAAAAAAAAAAAAAAAAAAAAATTTTTTTTTTTTTTTTTTTTTTTTTTTTTTTTTTTTCAGATGGTTGGTTGATTAGTTGATTTATATTTAGTATAAATAGCGGCTCCGTACTCAAGCTACATTTATTCTGTTGGTTGGTTTCTAAAGTTATTTTTCTAAAGATATTTCTAAGTTGGCCGCTACAGTTCTAAGTTGGCCGTTAAAGCTATATTTCTAAGTTGGCTACTAAAGCTATATTTCTTTAGCCAATCATTGTAGATGGCGCTGCAGTCTATATATATAGTATATATATAGTATATCTATTAGGGTGGGTGGGAGTGGAATTTATTTTTTCTACTGTACGGTCATGCCGCTCCTGACCCACTTCCTTTAAAATAGGATGAAATAGCATAATTTATACAGTATTGGCTTTGAAAACAAGACTTTTGTCTGACAAATTACTGCAGGTTTTCATGAAATCAGAATAGATCATAGGCTTTTATAGAAAAATCTAACTCTCTAGTCTTGCTGAAAACCTATTACGAGTGACCCGAGACACAATGAGCGTGTAGTCATGTTAGCCATAGTATATATAGACAAGCTTCAAGGGTGGGCGTGGCACCTGAAAAAAAAAAAAAAAAAAAAAAAAAATTTTTTTTTTTTTTTTTTTTTTTTTTTTTTTTTTTTCAAGGTTGGTTGGTTGGTTGATTACATTCTCTATATATAGTATCGCTGACGTGCCACTTCATCAGTCTATCTCAATCTTTGCCAGCAACGGCTGTCCCTCGCCGATAGCAACCCTCTCTAAGCGATAATCTAAAAGGTCATCCGGTCGAGCCTTATCAGATATCATGCATCCGCTCGCCAGAGTATAAATACCGGCCTCTCGCCCCAGCTCATTCATTCTGACCCTCTGCTTTTTGAAATGGCCACTCTATCATTTGACTCTCTGACGGACGAACGAGTTGATTGCGACTGTGTCATAATACCGCAATGGAACGTATTGAACACCCCTCGCATATCTTGTGAATTGATATGTAATTACGACCGTTCTATGAAAATGCCAGCTCCAGCCATTATTCCCAAACCTAAGCCAGCTCCCACACCTAAACCGGCTCTCATTCAAAAACCAGCACCAGCACCTAAGCCTGATCCAGTTCCCACACCTAAGCCTGATCCAGTTCCCACACCTAAGCCTGATCCAGTTCTCACACCTAAGCCTGATCCAGTTCCCACACCTGATCCAGTTCAAATTTCAATACCCATGTCAGAGATGATGTATTTTAAAGTACCAACGCTATTAAGCCCGCTACCAAAATCTCCAATTTCAGAAGACCCGTCCAAAGTAACAGTTTATCGCCCTTGGAAGCCTCCACCGAAGATAGATTTCGTGGTACGGCCTAAACTAAAAACTGCTTTGAAGATCCTAGAATTCGAAGACGGCAGGGCATAGTCGTTCTCAAGTCAATCGTCGATCTGAGAGATGGCAAATGTTACAGCCACATACAAACAGAGGTGAGGAAAAATTACTGTTGGGTTTAAGCCCAAACGATTTATAAAAAAATCGGGTCGAACGAAGTGTCTCATGGCAGATTACTGTCTTTGACACTTCGTTCGACCCGTTTTTTTTGTAACAATTATATTGCCAATATTGGATGCGTTTAAGATTTTGACTTAAGAATTTGAATGGATATTTAAGAATTTGAATGGATATTTTTATAACTGAAGTCTTGGAGATATATATTTTTATATAAACGCTAACTTAAAACAGTTTGGCAAAAAAATATTATTTTCAAATCAAAAACTATAAAATTGAAATAATAAACTTTGAAAATTGCAAAGTCCAAAAAAAAATAGTATCTTGAAAAAAATATAGAAATCGGCCAAAGACACTTTAACATGATATATATAGGTTAGCTAGAGTCAATCAACCAATCAACCAACCTTGAAAAAAAAAAAAATTTTTTTTTTTTTTTTTTTTTTTTTTTTTTTTTTTTTTTTTTTTCAAGGTTGGTTGATTGGTTGATTGACTCTAGCTAACCTATATATATCATGTTAAAGTGTATACACTATCATTGTCCAGCAATGCTTATCTGCGTCTATAAAAATGCATCCTGTTTCATAGCAAATGAGTTATACAATATCCTGTTTCCGCGTTTAGCGACAATAATTCTATAAATAGCTCATCCTGTTTTCGTAGAAACTGACTTATGCAATATCCTGTCTTCAGATTGACAATATCCTGTTTCCGCGTCCAGCGACTCTATAATAAGCCTTATCTTATCCTGTTTTCGTAGAAACTGACTTATGCAATATCCTTCAGATCGACTATATAAGCTCTGGCATTTGATCGAATAGCCATTCTCTCTTCGGAGCTTTAAACTACCAATATGTATAAAACTCAATGCTCTCTGAAGAAGCTTAAAGCGGTAAACTCGCTACGAAACCGTTTTGGGGTTATCGAGCTGTTTCCCAAAAACCTTTCGCCTACCGTTAAGAAATTGGAAGAGTATCCACACTTCCAAACCATGATCGGTGAAGGCAAAATTTGTGTATTCTGTCTATACATGACGACCGATTTGAAGATTGAATTCAAAAAACGTACTCTGACGGACAAGATAACGAATACAATCCCAGCCATAGGCAGAGAGGCCAAGACAAACTATCCGCTGAGACCTCAGGAGATTAAATGGAGCACTCTGATGAACCGATATAAAAGACCCCCCAGCGAAGCCAACAGAACCAACGCCGACGTGAGAATTGGTTTCAAGTGCCCCAACAATCAGTTTCTTGTAAAGTCCTATTTTACGTTTGGTCAGCGAACCGTCGGACAAGGATGCGCCCATATCATACAGACTTTGAACGTGCCATTCCTGTTCTTTGTGAGGCGTCCTGGCGAGACACGAGTAAAACCGGACAACAGATACTTTGCTGGCGACAAGCTCCATTATTACGATCGTTTCATATTGATTGCCGACTCCAGTTACAAGGTGCCTGCTGGGACCACATACATTCTGTTTACGACTCAAAAAAACTTTTTCAGTTTGGACATTGTGCCAGAGAATTTAGAGTTGGGCTTCGAAACCAAAAATCCTTTGGTGGAACGCATAACAAAAATAGATGGTATGTACGACATATCCGTACCAACGCCCATGATACAGCATATAGATGATGAAGACGACTCTCCCGTAGAAATGAGTACTGATAGAATAACATCTAAATATTTTGATAAGCCAACGTCTCCATCCCAAGAGCCAGAGATCTATTTTCCTGAATCATCCCAAGAGTCGTCCCAAGAACCAGAGCCAGAGATCTATTTTCCTGTGGACAGAAGAACAATAGTCATAACAACAAACTTTGCAGCCCAATACAAGTCTCTGACTTTTAAAGACTGGAAAAACTTGAAAGATCGCCCCGACAATAACTTTGTACGCCCCTACGGACCAGATCTACCTGGACTTGACCTGAGAATTAAATCGGTAAAACGGAAGGCTGAAACGATTCCCAAGAGTGCCAAGAAACATAAGCCATCTTTCAAGGAGGCGGCCACAAATACAGAGCCAGTGTTTAAATGCCCACCTGAGCCAGTTTTTAAACGTCCAGCACCCATTGAAAGTCCTGAGATATGTCCCATTGAAAGTCCTGAACCCATTGAAAGTCCTGAGATATGTCCAGAGCCTGTTGAAGATCCTGAACCCATTGAAGATCCTGAACCCATTGAAAGTCCTGAGATATGCCCCATTGAAAATCCTGAGATATGTCCCATTGAAAATCCAGCTCCCATTGAAAATCCAACTCCCATTGAAAATCCAGAATATTTTTATGGATGGCCTACTATTGAAAGCTCAGAGGTACAAACTGAACTGGATGAGCTTGATAATATTTTATGTACGCCTTTATCCATGCCAGCGGATACGCTAGACTCGTTGATGGATGATCTTATGACGCCATCAACTATACAGTATACGATGGAACCGCTGGAGACTCAGTCAGGCTTTGAACTGCCAGATTTTATGTAACTATAAAAATATGTAAAATTTAAAAAATTTGGGTCAAACGAGGCTTCCTCATGTTTAGATTTGTCATTATGACTTATCTTTACGATGGAAGCCTCGTTTGACCCATTTTTTTTAAATCAAAATGCTACCAATATTGGTATTGAAAAAAAAATAACTTGTAAAATTTATTAGAACAATAAAAAAATTGGGTCAAACGGGTCATGTTTAGATTTGTCAGTATGACTTATCTTTACAATGGAAGCCTCGTTTGACCCACTTTTTTAAATCAAAATGCTACCAATATTGGATTTGTAAAAAAATAACTTGTAAATTTTATCAGATTAATTAGAAAGTGACACATGACAATACTTTATCCATCTAAGTCACATTAAAATCAACCAACCAACCAACCTTAAAAAAAAAAAAAAAAAAAAAAATTTTTTTTTTTTTTTTTTTTTTTTTTTTTTTTTTTTTTTCCAAGGTTGGTTGGTTGGTTGATATATATTTGTTTCCTCGTTCATCACTTTTCATTTATTAAGATTAACTTTTTCAATTTAATCCTAACATGTTTTATCCAAAGGCTAAGTTTCAAAGCCTCATTTTAAATGAAACCTGTTAATTTTGATCATGTCTATCTTAAACGTGGATCGCTTGGCCATCCAAGAGGCCTTCATGAAAATTAAAACTATAACAAATCGTAGCAATTAGATGTTTGAACTGAGTCCATAATCCTTTAAAATTTATCTAAGCCATAGTAGCCTTTCAATTTTGACCGTTTAAACGTGGATTAGCTATGCAAGAGGTCATGATAAAACTGAGTCACGCTGAGCGTTGCCTGTATCTGAAACAGGTGCCATGTTAAACGAAGACCTTTGACATGGCAATTGAAAACGGGGTATCGCTTAGCAGGCAAAATTTAAACGAGCTGAGCCATAAACGTAACCATTGAACACTGGGCCATGCTTAGCGGTAGCAGCCCATATTGTAAAAATAATATTTACGAGATACAATGGCAAAGCGACAAATGAAAAGCTTAAATGTAGCGGCCCAGTCTATGGCATCATTTTAAATGTTAATCCATCCAAGAGACCTTAATAGAATCAGCTTACTGAACAGGTGAAAAACGTAGAGAGTCCATATTGTAAAAATTTAAAATTATAAAATTCAAAAGTGGATATATGTAGGAAGTGTGTTAAGTTTTAAAGTCACATGACCACTCTTAAAATAAAACCAACCAACCTTGAAAAAAAAAAAAAAAAAAAAAAAAAAAATTTTTTTTTTTTTTTTTTTTTTTTTTTTTTTTTTTTCAAGGTTGTCTGGTTGGTTTTATTTTAAGAGTGGGTGTGGTCATGTGACTAGTAAATATCATCGAATCAAAAAGTGATATAACCGAGATTAATTTCGGTGCTAAAAAGAAGAACCCAAATTGTCTTCCCAACTGGCTGAACCCAGATTAGGTATTTTTTAGCTTAAAATCTTAGCTGATCTGAGTTTGGTCGTTGGTAAAAAATATCAGCGGATTTTTCTAAGGCCCAAATGAAATTCTTTCAAACTAAATCTGCCAGACTAGAATTTTATTAAGAATCTGAGTTACACAACGAGAAGGACTTTGGGGGAGTATTTGACTCTATGACGTCACGACAAGATTTTTACTGAGTCGATACACTGAGTCGATACACAAGTCACATGCGAGAGTGTATATACTTTAAATTGGGATGCAGCGCATATATATATATCTTCAAATTGCCAAAAAAAAGACACAATAACTGTTTGGGCGTCATCATTTATATAGACACGAACCAACCTACTATGGCATTTCTGGACAATGATAGTGTAGATACTTTAGCACGATATATATAGGTTGGCTAGAGGCAATCCACCAACCCTGAAAAAAAAAAAAAAATTTTTTTTTTTTTTTTTTTTTTTTTTTTTTTTTTTTTCAAGGTTGGTTGATTGATTGATTGACTCTAGCTAGCCTATATATATCATGCTAAAGTAACAGTTTATCTAAATTTGCTGATCACCTCTGTCAATCATATTTTGCCTATATATACTGTCCCAAATATTTAGTCTTACCATTCATCATGCCTGCCGGTCCCAATTTGAAGAGATATGCAAACGCTCTCCTACGCGACAGAACTCCGTTTTCATGTCCACGCTGCAACGTTCTCGTCTTGCCCAAAGATTATGAAAGGCATTGTAAGAATGAAATCGGCTTGAACCCCCGAAGATGCTGCGTTTGGTGCGAGGGCCGATACACATTCGTAAGCGGGGGTAAGAACGGCGCCGCTGATCATTTGCTGGAATGCTTTAGAAATTTTAGATTTAGTATGCCTGAACCTGAGCCTGAGCCTATTGAAGTGGATCCTGTTGATGAAGAAGATCCTGCTGACGAGTACGAATTTTTCGATTTTAGCC
The DNA here is from genome assembly GCA_963930645.1 of Salticus scenicus. NCBI lineage: Eukaryota > Metazoa > Arthropoda > Arachnida > Araneae > Salticidae > Salticus > Salticus scenicus. The sequence continues at coordinate 251,692,876 of OZ005650.1, forward strand.
CAATGTGCGCAAAAGAAGATTTTTTCGATCATACGCGCCTCTTCATAGACGACTGGGCCTACGAACCCGTCTGGACGATCGATTTAGAGCCTCCACTCGTACCGTTTGAAGACGAAACGCTAAACTTAGCCGCCTCTTGCGTGCTGAAATATCTTGAAGGCAACCTAGCGTTCATCCACGTCATGGTGCGAGCCGTAGCCTATAGAGATTTTATAAGATCCATGGATAGAGACGACGGCTTGACCCAGACCTTGCCATTTTCATGTTGGTGCGACGGCGGGAAGGAAACCAATCCCAAATTCAGGCAGCATAGGCACATGGTCGTGGTAACTCCTTCAGAAGATCATTTTCACAAGAACGTGTGGGGTAGGATCAGGCCAGACGAACGACCGTATGTCGGTTACAGATGCCTGAAAAGTAAATCTATAGAGACCGCCTGGCATTTGGTTAATACGCTGGGATATCTCAGCCGCCGCCAATCCAGCTGTAATTTTTCGTTCGAAGACCGTAAAGGGGTAGGTAACATGAACCATTTTTACATCCAAGAGACGCTGCCCAAAGATTACAGGCTGGTCCTGGTTACGCTCTGGAACGGAGGCATCCTGAAACTCATAACTCAGAACTATGCCAACATACTTCCCGATAAATTGCTCAAAATTCCAAAGGTATTCATCAACGGAAAATATCAAATCAAAATCAAACATTTGCCAGACATAAAATTGAACCTGGTACTGCCCGTATCTAGAAATTTCAAGTCGGCTAGCAGGCGCACCCAATACTTCTTGCATCTGAACAACGGACAAAAGATGTTTTTTATGCCAGGTATGCAGACCGAACAAGATTACAAGATGTTTTACGAAGTCGTGAAAGAAGATTATTGGGAACCCAGCAGACTTCAACAGATGTGCATTCAATGCGTGATGCCCGTATTGGGACGATGCAAAGGGATAGAGGCCGAAATGAAAAAAATGAAAGAGAGTTACGAAAATAATATCAGGGAACTGAGAGAAATGCTGCAAATCCAAAAACTGGAATATTTGGAAATTATTTATAATTTACACGTGAACGAAATTGCTAGCCTGAAAGAGGCAATGGAAAGGCTGAAAGCAGAAATGACTATCTTGAAAACTGAAAATGATAGTTTGAAAGCTGAAAATGATAGTTTGAAACACAGATTGTCCAAGTACGAAGAAATTTAAACAGTGTATCGACTCAGTGTATCGACTCAGTTCATGGGGGTCATAACCTTTTCCTTGGGGTCAATAACCTCTTCGTTCGGGGTCAAGGTCAAAATCTCTAAGAAGTCTAACGAAAACCAGCGGATCTGAAGCTTGGACGAGCCCAAAACGTAGTACCGAGACAGATCTGACTTTAAAGAAACGCTCTATTTTTCTAAATCAAAGTGGCTCCCCCAAAGTGCTTCTCGTTGTGTAACTCAGATTCTTAATAAAATTCTAGTCTGGCAGATTTAGTTTGAAAGAATTTCATTTGGGCCTTAGAAAAATCCGCTGATATTTTTTACCAACGACCAAACTCAGATCAGCTAAGATTTTAAGCTAAAAAATACCTAATCTGGGTTCAGCCAGTTGGGAAGACAATTTGGGTTCTTCTTTTTAGCACCGAAATTAATCTCGGTTATATCACTTTTTGATTCGATGATATTTACTAGTCACATGACCACACCCACTCTTAAAATAAAACCAACCAGACAACCTTGAAAAAAAAAAAAAAAAAAAAAAAAAAATTTTTTTTTTTTTTTTTTTTTTTTTTTTTTTTTTTTTTCAAGGTTGGTTGGTTTTATTTTAAGAGTGGTCATGTGACTTTAAAACTTAACACACTTCCTACATATATCCACTTTTGAATTTTATAATTTTAAATTTTTACAATATGGACTCTCTACGTTTTTCACCTGTTCAGTAAGCTGATTCTATTAAGGTCTCTTGGATGGATTAACATTTAAAATGATGCCATAGACTGGGCCGCTACATTTAAGCTTTTCATTTGTCGCTTTGCCATTGTATCTCGTAAATATTATTTTTACAATATGGGCTGCTACCGCTAAGCATGGCCCAGTGTTCAATGGTTACGTTTACGGCTCAGCTCGTTTAAATTTTGCCTGCTAAGCGATACCCCGTTTTCAATTGCCATGTCAAAGGTCTTCGTTTAACATGGCACCTGTTTCAGATACAGGCAACGCTCAGCGTGACTCAGTTTTATCATGACCTCTTGCATAGCTAATCCACGTTTAAACGGTCAAAATTGAAAGGCTACTATGGCTTAGATAAATTTTAAAGGATTATGGACTCAGTTCAAACATCTAATTGCTACGATTTGTTATAGTTTTAATTTTCATGAAGGCCTCTTGGATGGCCAAGCGATCCACGTTTAAGATAGACATGATCAAAATTAACAGGTTTCATTTAAAATGAGGCTTTGAAACTTAGCCTTTGGATAAAACATGTTAGGATTAAATTGAAAAAGTTAATCTTAATAAATGAAAAGTGATGAACGAGGAAACAAATATATATCAACCAACCAACCAACCTTGGAAAAAAAAAAAAAAAAAAAAAAAAAAAAAAAAAAAAAATTTTTTTTTTTTTTTTTTTTTTTAAGGTTGGTTGGTTGGTTGATTTTAATGTGACTTAGATGGATAAAGTATTGTCATGTGTCACTTTCTAATTAATCTGATAAAATTTACAAGTTATTTTTTTACAAATCCAATATTGGTAGCATTTTGATTTAAAAAAGTGGGTCAAACGAGGCTTCCATTGTAAAGATAAGTCATACTGACAAATCTAAACATGACCCGTTTGACCCAATTTTTTTATTGTTCTAATAAATTTTACAAGTTATTTTTTTTTCAATACCAATATTGGTAGCATTTTGATTTAAAAAAAATGGGTCAAACGAGGCTTCCATCGTAAAGATAAGTCATAATGACAAATCTAAACATGAGGAAGCCTCGTTTGACCCAAATTTTTTAAATTTTACATATTTTTATAGTTACATAAAATCTGGCAGTTCAAAGCCTGACTGAGTCTCCAGCGGTTCCATCGTATACTGTATAGTTGATGGCGTCATAAGATCATCCATCAACGAGTCTAGCGTATCCGCTGGCATGGATAAAGGCGTACATAAAATATTATCAAGCTCATCCAGTTCAGTTTGTACCTCTGAGCTTTCAATAGTAGGCCATCCATAAAAATATTCTGGATTTTCAATGGGAGTTGGATTTTCAATGGGAGCTGGATTTTCAATGGGACATATCTCAGGATTTTCAATGGGGCATATCTCAGGACTTTCAATGGGTTCAGGATCTTCAATGGGTTCAGGATCTTCAACAGGCTCTGGACATATCTCAGGACTTTCAATGGGTTCAGGACTTTCAATGGGACATATCTCAGGACTTTCAATGGGTGCTGGACGTTTAAAAACTGGCTCAGGTGGGCATTTAAACACTGGCTCTGTATTTGTGGCCGCCTCCTTGAAAGATGGCTTATGTTTCTTGGCACTCTTGGGAATCGTTTCAGCCTTCCGTTTTACCGATTTAATTCTCAGGTCAAGTCCAGGTAGATCTGGTCCGTAGGGGCGTACAAAGTTATTGTCGGGGCGATCTTTCAAGTTTTTCCAGTCTTTAAAAGTCAGAGACTTGTATTGGGCTGCAAAGTTTGTTGTTATGACTATTGTTCTTCTGTCCACAGGAAAATAGATCTCTGGCTCTGGTTCTTGGGACGACTCTTGGGATGATTCAGGAAAATAGATCTCTGGCTCTTGGGATGGAGACGTTGGCTTATCAAAATATTTAGATGTTATTCTATCAGTACTCATTTCTACGGGAGAGTCGTCTTCATCATCTATATGCTGTATCATGGGCGTTGGTACGGATATGTCGTACATACCATCTATTTTTGTTATGCGTTCCACCAAAGGATTTTTGGTTTCGAAGCCCAACTCTAAATTCTCTGGCACAATGTCCAAACTGAAAAAGTTTTTTTGAGTCGTAAACAGAATGTATGTGGTCCCAGCAGGCACCTTGTAACTGGAGTCGGCAATCAATATGAAACGATCGTAATAATGGAGCTTGTCGCCAGCAAAGTATCTGTTGTCCGGTTTTACTCGTGTCTCGCCAGGACGCCTCACAAAGAACAGGAATGGCACGTTCAAAGTCTGTATGATATGGGCGCATCCTTGTCCGACGGTTCGCTGACCAAACGTAAAATAGGACTTTACAAGAAACTGATTGTTGGGGCACTTGAAACCAATTCTCACGTCGGCGTTGGTTCTGTTGGCTTCGCTGGGGGGTCTTTTATATCGGTTCATCAGAGTGCTCCATTTAATCTCCTGAGGTCTCAGCGGATAGTTTGTCTTGGCCTCTCTGCCTATGGCTGGGATTGTATTCGTTATCTTGTCCGTCAGAGTACGTTTTTTGAATTCAATCTTCAAATCGGTCGTCATGTATAGACAGAATACACAAATTTTGCCTTCACCGATCATGGTTTGGAAGTGTGGATACTCTTCCAATTTCTTAACGGTAGGCGAAAGGTTTTTGGGAAACAGCTCGATAACCCCAAAACGGTTTCGTAGCGAGTTTACCGCTTTAAGCTTCTTCAGAGAGCATTGAGTTTTATACATATTGGTAGTTTAAAGCTCCGAAGAGAGAATGGCTATTCGATCAAATGCCAGAGCTTATATAGTCGATCTGAAGGATATTGCATAAGTCAGTTTCTACGAAAACAGGATAAGATAAGGCTTATTATAGAGTCGCTGGACGCGGAAACAGGATATTGTCAATCTGAAGACAGGATATTGCATAAGTCAGTTTCTACGAAAACAGGATGAGCTATTTATAGAATTATTGTCGCTAAACGCGGAAACAGGATATTGTATAACTCATTTGCTATGAAACAGGATGCATTTTTATAGACGCAGATAAGCATTGCTGGACAATGATAGTGTATACACTTTAACATGATATATATAGGTTAGCTAGAGTCAATCAACCAATCAACCAACCTTGAAAAAAAAAAAAAAAAAAAAAAAAAAAAAAAAAAAAAAAAAAAATTTTTTTTTTTTTCAAGGTTGGTTGATTGGTTGATTGACTCTAGCTAACCTATATATATCATGTTAAAGTGTCTTTGGCCGATTTCTATATTTTTTTCAAGATACTATTTTTTTTTGGACTTTGCAATTTTCAAAGTTTATTATTTCAATTTTATAGTTTTTGATTTGAAAATAATATTTTTTTGCCAAACTGTTTTAAGTTAGCGTTTATATAAAAATATATATCTCCAAGACTTCAGTTATAAAAATATCCATTCAAATTCTTAAATATCCATTCAAATTCTTAAGTCAAAATCTTAAACGCATCCAATATTGGCAATATAATTGTTACAAAAAAAACGGGTCGAACGAAGTGTCAAAGACAGTAATCTGCCATGAGACACTTCGTTCGACCCGATTTTTTTATAAATCGTTTGGGCTTAAACCCAACAGTAATTTTTCCTCACCTCTGTTTGTATGTGGCTGTAACATTTGCCATCTCTCAGATCGACGATTGACTTGAGAACGACTATGCCCTGCCGTCTTCGAATTCTAGGATCTTCAAAGCCAGCAGTTTTTAGTTTAGGCCGTACCACGAAATCTATCTTCGGTGGAGGCTTCCAAGGGCGATAAACTGTTACTTTGGACGGGTCTTCTGAAATTGGAGATTTTGGTAGCGGGCTTAATAGCGTTGGTACTTTAAAATACATCATCTCTGACATGGGTATTGAAATTTGAACTGGATCAGGTGTGGGAACTGGATCAGGCTTAGGTGTGAGAACTGGATCAGGCTTAGGTGTGGGAACTGGATCAGGCTTAGGTGTGGGAACTGGATCAGGCTTAGGTGCTGGTGCTGGTTTTTGAATGAGAGCCGGTTTAGGTGTGGGAGCTGGCTTAGGTTTGGGAATAATGGCTGGAGCTGGCATTTTCATAGAACGGTCGTAATTACATATCAATTCACAAGATATGCGAGGGGTGTTCAATACGTTCCATTGCGGTATTATGACACAGTCGCAATCAACTCGTTCGTCCGTCAGAGAGTCAAATGATAGAGTGGCCATTTCAAAAAGCAGAGGGTCAGAATGAATGAGCTGGGGCGAGAGGCCGGTATTTATACTCTGGCGAGCGGATGCATGATATCTGATAAGGCTCGACCGGATGACCTTTTAGATTATCGCTTAGAGAGGGTTGCTATCGGCGAGGGACAGCCGTTGCTGGCAAAGATTGAGATAGACTGATGAAGTGGCACGTCAGCGATACTATATATAGAGAATGTAATCAACCAACCAACCAACCTTGAAAAAAAAAAAAAAAAAAAAAAAAAAAAAAAAAAATTTTTTTTTTTTTTTTTTTTTTTTTTTTTTTTCAGGTGCCACGCCCACCCTTGAAGCTTGTCTATATATACTATGGCTAACATGACTACACGCTCATTGTGTCTCGGGTCACTCGTAATAGGTTTTCAGCAAGACTAGAGAGTTAGATTTTTCTATAAAAGCCTATGATCTATTCTGATTTCATGAAAACCTGCAGTAATTTGTCAGACAAAAGTCTTGTTTTCAAAGCCAATACTGTATAAATTATGCTATTTCATCCTATTTTAAAGGAAGTGGGTCAGGAGCGGCATGACCGTACAGTAGAAAAAATAAATTCCACTCCCACCCACCCTAATAGATATACTATATATATACTATATATATAGACTGCAGCGCCATCTACAATGATTGGCTAAAGAAATATAGCTTTAGTAGCCAACTTAGAAATATAGCTTTAACGGCCAACTTAGAACTGTAGCGGCCAACTTAGAAATATCTTTAGAAAAATAACTTTAGAAACCAACCAACAGAATAAATGTAGCTTGAGTACGGAGCCGCTATTTATACTAAATATAAATCAACTAATCAACCAACCATCTGAAAAAAAAAAAAAAAAAAAAAAAAAAAAAAAAAAAATTTTTTTTTTTTTTTTTTTTTTTTTTTTCAGATGGTTGGTTGATTAGTTAATTTATATTTAGTATAAATAGCGGCTCCGTACTCAAGCTACATTCATTCTGGTCTTCATACTCATTGAAATAGCTTAGATATTTTCTAGTCTGACCGTTCTGTTTCTAATCTATTTACGATGGCTCTTATCAAGTACCACGAGATTACAAGCCAAATTTATTCGGGCATACCTTTAATAGCTACCGAAAAATTGGATGGCTCTAATATCGGTATTGGCTACGTGAATAATACGTTCAGGATACAATCTAGAAACGTAGTGCTAGATGAAAAGACACGCCTTTTTAACTTGAACGCAATCTTGGAACCGCTGTCGGAAAAGGTACGGCTTATCAAAGACATTTTACATGACAATTTTATCATTTATGGAGAAGTATTCGGAAGCCACATGAAGAGAATAACCTATCGTGATTTTGAATCCGAAGCCGTATTCGGTAGCAAGACTGTCTTTTTTCGGGCCTTCGACATCTACCAACTGGATTCAGATACGTTTATGAAGTATAGCGACGCCGTGAACATTTTCCAGCGAGTGAAGCTACCCCACGTACCCATCTTAGATTTAGATTACCAAACGATAGGGGATCTGTACGAAAAAGTTGAAACATATCCCAGCGCTTATGCAGAGTGTCCGCTAGAAGGATTCGTCATGAAGGCCGACGCTGAAGAATCTCCACGCTCTAGGAACATTTTTAAGGTTAAGCGTAAGCAGTTCAACGAACAAGCTCTGAACAAGTACAAGATCAAAAATTATGTAAATTATAATAGATACCTATCTGCGTACTCCAAAATCGGCGAAGACTTTGAAAAAATCAAAGAAGAAATGGTGAGCGATTCGCTAAAAGATATAATTTCAGTCTATGAAAAGGACTGCAGCTATGACTTGGACTCGATTCGTAGAGAGATTGAAAACGAGGCGGATAAGCTTATAAAGAAGTTTTCTAGATCAAAGATGATAACTAAATAAACAACTAACTTGAAAAAAAAAAAAAAAAAAAAAAAACAATATTTTTTTTTTTTTTTTTTTTTTTTTTTTTTTTTTTTTCATGCCACGCCCACTCATGGATATTCTATATAAATAGTGGTTCCGTACTCAAGCTACCATCATTCTTCCATTGCCTCTGTTTATTGAAAGATCATAGCGCAATCATGTATCTGAAAATTTGTTTTGATACCAAACCTGCACTCATCGCTGCTACTGTTGGTAGAGATGTTTATTTCATAGCCGTCGATGTTGGCAAATATCTAGGCTACGCGTCACCTTACAACTTTGCACATCGATATTCCAACAAGGATCTGGCTAATCTATATCCCAATGCACAACGCTTGAACATGAGTTCCAGGCGCGTGTTTGATTTCAACGATATGCTTCAGGTACTTGTGAAGACGCACCGAATGCCTATCGAGGAGATCTACCGTATCCAGAAACTGTGGACCGATGGCCGGGTAACCTCTACGTATCCCAGCATTATACCGTTCAGCAGAAGGATGGCCTTTGAAATCACAGTTCGAAACGAAGGCGAGATGAATTTACAAGATTGGCTTAAAGGGTATTACGAATACTCGAGCGCAGTCTGCGAACAACATACGAATATCTACGCACCCCCGTCGGTAGAATCCAGGTATGGGGATACTGAAGAAGAGAAACCTAGCAACTTTTCCATGCGTGTGAGAGCTGAAGGTATATGGTCTGTCAAATCGGGCGACATGCTTCAAGAATTGACTGCTACGGTTAAGAGAAAGTTTGAGGAAATAGAGAAAGACTATGTAGTTGATGAAAAAGACAGAGCGTATGAGTTGACCGTCAAGCTGGCTCGTAGAGAGAGAGTTTAATTATGTTAAACTACCAACTGTGAAAAAAAATGTTTGAGTCAATCAACCAACCTTCAAAAAAAAAAAAAAAAAAAAAAAATTTTTTTTTTTTTTTTTTTTTTTTTTTTGAAGGTTGGTTGATTGATTGATTGACTCTAGCTAGCCTATATATATCATGCTAAAGTAACAGTTTATCTAAATTTGCTGATGTGCCACCACCTCTGTCAAAATTTTCAATTTTTTTTTAAATTTGAAAAAAAAACGACTGAATTAAATTGCTTATTTTACTATGTATATGTAATAAGAATCACGATTCCACGATTAGTTTTCAAAAATATTTTTATTTTAAGATCACGTTTCTAAAGTTGGCCAAATTTGCAAAATTTTCAATTTTTTTTAAATTTGAAAAAAACGACTGAAAAGTAATTAAATTGCTTATTTTACTATGTATATGTAATAAGAATCACGATTCCACGATTAGTTTTCAAAAATATTTTTATTTTAAGATCACGTTTCTAAAGTTGGTCAAATTTTCAATTTTTTTTTAAATTTGAAAAAAAAACGACTGAAAAGTAATTAAATTGCTTATTTTACTATGTATATGTAATAAGAATCACGATTCCACGATTAGTTTTCAAAAATATTTTTATTTTAAGATCACGTTTCTAAAGTTGGCCAAATTTGCAAAATATTCAATTTTTTTTAAATTTGAAAAAAACGACTGAATTAAATTGCTTATTTTACTATGTATATGTAATAAGAATCACGATTCCACGATTAGTTTTCAAAAATATTTTTATTTTAAGATCACGTTTCTAAAGTTGGTTGAATTTGCAATAGTCAACTCAAAGTCTAAATCTTCATTTTTGAAAATATACTTAATTCAATTAGCATTATAAATATATATCAACCAACCAACCTTGAAAAAAAAAAAAAAAAAAAAAAAAAAAAAATATTTTTTTTTTTTTTTTTTTTTTTTTTCAAGGTTGGTTGATTGATTGATTGACTCTAGCTAGCCTATATATATCATGCTAAAGTAACAGTTTATCTAAATTTGCTGATGTGCCACCACCTCTGTCAAAATTTTCAATTTTTTTTTAATTTGAAAAAAAACGACTGAAAAGTAATTAAATTGCTTATTTTACTATGTATATGTAATAAGAATCACGATTCCACGATTAGTTTTCAAAAATATTTTTATTTTAAGATCACGTTTCTAAAGTTGGTCAAATTTTCAATTTTTTTTAAATTTGAAAAAAAAACGACTGAATTAAATTGCTTATTTTACTATGTATATGTAATAAGAATCACGATTCCACGATTAGTTTTCAAAAATATTTTTATTTTAAGATTAAGTTTCTAAAGTTGGTCGAATTTGCAAAATTTTCAATTTTTTTTAAATTTGAAAAAAAAACGACTGAATTAAATTGCTTATTTTACTATGTATATGTAATAAGAATCACGATTCCACGATTAGTTTTCAAAAATATTTTTATTTTAAGATCACGTTTTTAAAGTTGGTCAAATTTGCAAAATTTTCAATTTTTTATAAATTTGAAAATATACTTAATTCAATTAGCATTATAAATATATATCAACCAACCAACCTTAAAAAAATTGTAAAGTCTCAACTTAAGCGTCTTAATTATTTTTTTATGCTGATAACCTCTTCAATACTAGCTTAATAGATTTTTTTAATAAATACTTAAATTAAACCCCTCAAAGTCTTAAATTAAACCCGTCCAATGTTGGCACTATATCTATCGCAAAAAAATGGGTCGAACGAGGTGTCAAAGACAGAAATTCTGCCATGAGACACCTCGTTCGACCCATTTTTTTACTCTCATTTTAAAGATTAACACAAGCTCTCTATGGGTTGCTCATTAGATGACCTCCTGATGGTCATCTTCAACGGTCCGGTCATTTGGGATTTGTATAATTCATAATCCTCATATTCAAGTTTAAAAAATTTCCTCACCTGTAGTTGGTATGTGGCAAGGAAGTCTTCGAACTTGGTATGGGACCTTTCTACAAATCTAACACCTATGGCTTTCTCGAAGCTGAGCTTCATGTTAGCCTGGTATTTCACCATGGCCGAACCATCGAACATCTTATCAAACTCCTGTCTGCCCATGAACCCTCCCAAATGATGTTTGGCTTCGCTAATGGAGAAGATTCTCGTCTTAGCGAGCCATTTGGGTAAATCGATTTTAGGGTCCATTACATCTCGGACGGTGAGGCCTGCATATCTCTCGGCAAAATGGAGATCTAGAGGATGCCTTGAGTAGATAGCCAGGTCCTCAGCCCGGACAAACAGGGTGCCATCAGAGGCCATTAAGCATTTAAAGGCAACGCCATAGGCATAATTTTTTACATGGAAAAACATGACTGAGCTAATGAATCTAAGCAGCTAGTAGAGAGATCGACTAGCAATTGAAGAGCTCTCGCTGGACACTCGTATATATACCCGGTCTTATCAACAGATCTGATTGTAATTTTCTAGGAACCGCTTATCAAGAGGAAAGGCTTGCATAATATCCTGTCTCTTGAGCAATCTGATTATAACCGGGAGGAAAGGCTTACATAATATCCTGTCAACACTTCTCGAAAAATCTTTTTATAGAGATCTGATTGTAATTTTAATCGAAGCCGCTTATCAAGCATCCTGTCAATAGTTTCTCGAAAATCTTTTTATAGAGATCAGATCATAATAACTGGCTTGGCTACACTTAACCTTTAAAAATTTTAAATTTTACATAAAAAATGTAAATTTTAAATGAAAAAAATTAAATTTTTAAACTCAGATCCCTTAAATTTAGCTATTGAGTCTGTATATTTTAACAAGATTCATATTTATTTTATAGCTAAGCCATATCCCTTGAAAATTACAATCGGTACGCATTCAATGTTGGCTTGGCTACACTTAGCCTTTAAAAATTTTAAATTTTACACAAAAAATGTAAATTTTAAACGAAAAAATTAAATTTTTAAATTCAGATCCCTTAAATTTAGCTATCGAGTCTGTATATTTTACCAAGTTTCATATTTATCTTATAGCTAAGCCATATCCCTTGAAAATTAAGAATTATAATGACTGCCACACTTAGTCTTTAAAAATTTTAAATTTTACACGAAAAAAATGTAAATTTTAAACGAAAAAATTAAAATTTTAAACTCAGATCCCTTAAATTTAGCTATCGAGTCTGTATATTTTACCAAGTTTCATATTTATCTTATAGCTAAGCCATATCCCTTGAAAATTTAGAATTATAATGACCGCCACACTTAGTCTTTAAAAATTTTAAATTTTACACAGTAAATTTTAAACGAAACAATTAAATTTTTAAACTCAGATACCTTAAATTTGTCTATAGATATTTTACCAAGATACAAAATTATCTTATAGCTAAGCCATATCCCTTGAAAATTACAAGTTCAAATCGGTACGCATCCAATGTTGGCACTCTATCTATCGCAAAAAAATGGGCCGAGCGAAGCCTCAATGACTTATGTCATGAGAGGCTTCGCTCGACCCATTTTTTTGCACCTCGTCCTGATCTTAAGACGAGGATTTATAGAAGTAGGGCTTGTTTCCCACCAAAACTTTTATTTTTCGGGGGAAATAGCCTAGCTCCAAGTCCCCATATCGTTTAAAAGATTTCATAGACAGAACCATGCTGTTCTTCGATGGGGACCACGATGACGACCCTCGCCTCCACGAAGATAGATTTGAGACTATTTCTTGGACAGACACCCCTCCGTCCAAAATCAAAGTCTTTGTGGGGGATCGATCTAGATGGTACAAACTGATGCCTTAAATCTGGAGGGGGGCAAAAAAATGGGCCGAACGAAGCGTCTCATGGCAGATTTCTGTCTTTGACGCTTCGTTCGGCCCATTTTTTTGCGATAGATAGAGTGCCAATATTGGATGTTTATAAATTGAGACTTTGAATTGGATAATAGTATTATTTTAATATTAAAACGATGCCTTTGAATCTGAGATAGCTAATGCCTTTGAGATAGAAATATCGAATAAGATTTTAAATCAACCAATCAACCAACCTTGAAAAAAAAAAAAAAAAAAAAAAAAAAAATTTTTTTTTTTTTTTTTTTTTTTTTTTTTTTTTTTTTTTTTCAAGGTTGGTTGATTGGTTGATTGACTTGGATTCATTCTTTATAAATAGCCGTACTCATTCTGTCTGAAATTTACAATATTGAATAAGGACATTTTTTAAATGAATGCTGTACCAATATTGAATATATTTTTTTAACGATTCGATAAACAAATAATATATTTTTAACGATTCGATAAACAAATAATAAATATTTTATTATTAAAAATAAAATATTTAAATAATAAATATTTTATTATTAAAATAAAATATTTAAATAATATATTTAAATTCTAAATATTTATTATTCAAACCGACAACTGAATCGAATCGTGAAAAATTCTGACGGGGTGGAGTTGCTCGAATAATACTTCTGGCGACTGTAATTTTAAATTTAATTCAGCTAAAATAATTTGCAGACCTAAATCCATTCATGAACTCGATTTCTTTGAAGCTTTTCATATTTATAAAAATTTTAAAAACCTTGTAAATTGTGATTTCGCTGTTCCCTATTTGTCTGATTGTTGGAAATTTTACATTCAGTCCACATTTCCTTAATTTTTCTACTGTTTACACAGCTACACATTCCTTAATTCCTATTGGCCACACTCCCCACCTCTTCCGTAATCCTATTGGTTGAACTAAATCCGGTCCCTCTCCTATATATATGAGCACTTCTCCAGATTCAGAATTCTTTTTGCACTGAAGACGGTACGCTTTAGGCTACCGAAACAGCTGTATGCACCTAAATAATTTTTCTTTGGCGTTTCTGACGTAGTAGTTTATTCCTGTTTTAATATTCCAACGCCAAGTCTCCTGCTATTAAATAATAATAATGTAAAGATAATCAAGATGGACAACAATAATAATAATAAATATAATTTTAAAAAACATTGAGATTTTATCTTAATGAAAAAAATTCTGAAACCCTTAAATCAAAATCATACGTATAACTCTCTCTATATATACATATTTCATTTGTGGCAACTTATTAAATTTTAATAACTAAAATCATATGTTACTTTGGCAAAATCATTATGTAAAGATTTTCACACTTTTTTTAGTAATCTTTAGTAATTGTTTTCAATACGTATTTCGGTTGAATAAGATTGCTTTTAATAAATAGATGTTATCATCATAAAGACTGCTTCTGTTCCTAAGAATGTAAATACCCGACAACTTACTATTCAAAACACGTTAAAGATTTCTTGTTTCTATTATCACGATAAAAGCCTTAAAGTGCTTATCTAAGTTTTCTCTTATTTTCTTGCATTTGTACTTTTGTTTTGATCTAAAGAACTCCTCTTAAAAGCTTTCCCAACCAAAATAATCAGATTTTGTTTTGTTTTTTTATGTTACAGCTAATGCAAAAATAATCTTTTACCTCAAAAGTTTGAAGTAAAGAAAAAAAAAATTCTCATTTATAACAGAAAATAGTTATGTGTGTCAATAATGCAACTTTTTTTTTTTTTTTTTTTTTGCTAATTCCATTTAAATAGATACCCGCATAATATTAGAAAAAACTTCTTGAAATAATTTTCTAAAAACGCTTTTAGTTGTGTAGAGTAACATTTAACAAATACTCTTATTCTTCTGTGTCAAAATATTCATTTTGGCACAGATATCAAAATATAGATATATAGTTTAAATCCGTATGGTTATGCAATATGTTACATATACATATAAAAAATTGAAAATCAAATAATCTGAAAAAAAAAAAAAATAATAATAATAATTTTGTAATGGTTTATGTGTGAGGTCTGCGTCCCGTCATGAGTAGCAGCAGACCCCATTTTAGTTAAATATTTAGATAATTAAATAATATAAGTCGAGACTCTTTTAAAATAAATATGAAAAAATTATTTCACTTAAATGTAAAGGAGGCAACTAGACAGTAATTCTCTAAATCGGAAATGCATGTTTGATATCAAATCGCTTTAAATATTTCATAATTTTGAAATAAAAAATCTTAAAAGGTATATAGAAAAATTTATTTAATGTTGATAAATTCTATTATTGATTATTATTAAAAATCATTAATTAGAGAATTTTTTAGTGAAATAAAATAAACACATAAAGTGCATTATTAGTCTAACTGAAATAGCGCATATAATTGAAGAAATCTATCGTCTACATTGCTTATTTTTTTCTGTTAAAAAATACAGTCATACACGTTAACAAATTCAGGTGTAATAAATATAATGCTTCTTGGAATAAAAATGTAAATAAAATACTCTAAGAAAATGTTCTAAATGTCTAATTAAAAAACGAAACTTCCTTATTAAGTTCTAGGAATGGGTAACGTAACATGATGGGATACTAATTATTTTTCTTTAAAATTTTCATTTTTCTTCCTGGATGAAGTAATAACCTGGCGCTGTTTTATTTTAAATTTATTTGAACAAGCTTACAAATATTTACAAAAACTAATTATGCATAACCTGTATATTTGCATATTTTTAATAAACATTTTAGGTTTTAAAAGTGAGGAAAATGAATTTGCACAAATTAAAACAAATATTTTCAGTAAAAGGTTATTAACCAAATGTAATAAATATATGTTTTGCAAAAAATATTTTTTTAAATACTAAAACTTTAATAAACGTTATTTCCATTTTATTAAGTTAAATAATTCATGCTTTTTTCACTGCAAATACAAATGTAAAATACAAAGAATGTTACAAAATTTTGTGACGATGACATTATCAACACTTTATTAAATGGTCGACTTTCAGAAAATACATTGTTTTAATTTTTCTTTTTCAGCATTTTTAACAAGGTTTAAAAGTGTTAATGACTCCAGTTTGTCTGTCTGTCTGTTTGCACGTTTCTCTGCGCTCTAACTCCCTTAAATATTGGTGGTATTACTCGAAATTGATATATATTATTCAAGTTTACTAAATGGAGTGAATAACTCATCTGGTTTCTGTACAGGGACACCCGAAATAATTCTAAAGAATTGTGTTCTATGAGAGGTATTATTATAAAATACATTTTCATACTTTAGCACTTTACAATTCTTAAAGAAATTAAAATATATTTTCAAGTTTACTATCGGATGTTTTCTGTAGAAAACAGAGTAAATACCACTACTGGTTTGTGTACAGGGGTACTGGAAAGTATTCCAAAGCATTGCGTTTTATGAGAGTTATTTCTATAAACCACATTTTAATAACTTTAATCTGCACAAATCTTAACGAAATTATAATAAGTTATTCATATGCAGAAAAAAAGTCTTTCTATAGGATAAAGTATGATTATCATTAAGATTTACAGGGCCACACAAAACATATTTAGTTACATTAAGGAATATCATTGGAAATTTTCTGGAATTGGATTTTCGTATACATTAATCGTTTTTAACACTTTCTAATATTTTTTAACTGTGAATACGATTTGAATTTGTGTACCTCTGTATCTGATTGCCCACCTGTCTATCTCTCCGTCTACGCGCCTCCTGCGTCCGTAAAAACTTTCAAACTAAAAAAAAAAAAAAATGTATGTCTTATTAAAGTTTACTATGGAATTTTTATAATTTAAAATGCCATTAATAGATCCAGTATAACTGGTTTGTGTACAGCTACACTAAAAAAAAATCCCAATGCATTGTGTTTAAAACACATATTTAAAGAAATCACATTTAAATAACTTTCTACTGCAAAATTCCTAAAAAATTGACATTTATGATGCTAAAATATTGTTTTTTTACGGATTAAGACATATTTAACCTACCAATTTACAGGGTTGCACTAAAATAATAAGATAAATTAAGGGCTGCAATTAGAGTCTAAGGGATGCTTTACTCTATCTGTATGCCTTTCAGACATTCTGTCTGTCGATTGTGTGATAACATACGCAAAGGACACTGAAAGTTATATGATGCAAAAAAACGCTCAGTTGTAAAGTGTTAATAATCAATGCACACTGCATGATTTTTCGTTCTTGTTTATTGTTATTTTGTACGCAAAAGAAGATAAACACATTTGCAATTTTAATTTTTTTAAATGTATAGTCAGAAAAAAAAAAAAAAAAAAAAACGCAACACTTGACGTAACTTTATTGCTAATCGATGCACAAAAATGTAATAGGTATCATTCGACTGGAAATACAGAGTACTTTTAGAAAATGAAGTCAAATTTTGAATTTGGGATTTTCTACATATTATAACGCAAACCAACTTTGATTTTTTATATATTAATACCTAGTTTATACTTTATATTTGAATTCGTGAGATCGTGATGATGCGAAAAAGTATATTAACTGTATATTTTACTTATTACTTTCTCTTAACCATAGTGTCGAGAAAGTATTGTATTAGGGTCAAATTTTCGAACGTGAGTTGTTGTTATATTTACATGTTCTGAAGTCCCCTGAATAGAAAAATCATGTTTTTAGCGAATGGTCTGTGTGTCTTTCTGTGTGTCAGTTATCAGCATATCTCAAGAACAAATAGTAGCAGAAATTCCAAACTCGGTATTCTAAATGTGTACGCTACACTAAGCTTTTCGTTGAAATGAAGAAAATGGTTCGTGTACAGGGACTCTCAAAAGTATTCAAATGCATTACGTCTTTGGGGAAAATTGCAGGTAAGTAGAGTTTAACGTCTATAGACTGCACTAAAGTAAATGAAACGAATATATATTTTTTGTAATAGAGATAGTCACCTGGGAAAAAAATTGTATATGTAGGAACCTCGCCTCCCCAACCCCCCCTGGAAGGGGGAAGTCCTCCTCGAGGAGAGTAAATTTTCATGATGGGCATCTTTCAAAAGAGCTCGCCAATACCTTTAAAACGAATGGTTGAACCATCGATCTGCGATAATTTAAAATAAAGTTATCGATTTTTTTTTTTTCATTTTTAACAATTTTTTTTAATGTAATATTGGGAATACATTCAACTTTTTTTTTTTGGATATTTAGTGTTATACTACTTCTCTAATATGGAAACCGTGTGCATTATCATATAAGATAATTTTTTAAATAATAATTTTTACTGAGTGAATTTGTATAGGAAAATATAGAAGAAAGTCGTGCGGTGGCCGCAACACACTAGTTATTTGTTGTTAGTGGATGTACTTTACTAATAAGGTCTTACCATTTCGAGGAAAGCTGTTCGGGAATTGAAATAAATTCCTCATAGAGATATGATAAATAATGTATGTTTTAAGCTCAATATTCATCGGTTGTTATTTGTACATTAATGAAACGGGGGGTTGAGAGGGGCGGTACCCCCCCCCCTCACACAGACCTAATTATCATATAAAACTCTTCCTAAGCCTAATTTGAATTGTGTAACATGGGTTTACATAACAGTACTCGTTACCTTGCCTCTTAATCTCCAACTTGTATTTATAGTATTAAATTTCAGGGTAAGAGAAAGTAGTGTGAGTAACACACCAGATTTTTTTTTTTTTTTTTTTTTTTTTTATGTAGTTATAAGCGTTCAAATTTTAAAGGTGCTAATGTTCAATTCGTATTTCAAATTTTTATTAATATCTTCACAAAAAATAACTTGAACAACGATATAACTTTTTTTTTTTGTTACGAGATACAGTGAAGAAACTAAAATATTATCCATTATCACTTTTCATTCTAAAAAATATCTTTAATTATAAAAAATATCTTTAATTATAAAAAATATTAATAAATACTTATTTAAAAAATATGAATTATGACCTATATTAATTTTTATATAAAATGAATCCTAATGCTGAAAAATATGGGTGTGCAAATTTGCAGCTCATTCCAGTTATTAGTTTTCGAGATATAAATATTTTTTTTTCTTATATAGAGGCTTAGGGGGCCCTTTCTTATATAGTTTTGCATGAGAATATTTTTAATTTTTATTTACGGGTCAAACGCAAAGAAATGAAACAAAAAAAGCGGATTTTTAGACGTTAATGTTAGCAAACGAATTTTTTTTTTTCCAAAGAGAACAAGATCATTCGTCTTTCACCGTTCTCCTAAAACAAAAGAATATAAATATTCTGGTGTGTCAATCACACGACTTTCTCTAACCCTGAAATTTAATACTATAAATACAGGTTGCAAATTAAGAGGTAAGATAACGAATACTGTTATGTAAACCTGTGTTAAACAATTCAAATTAGGCTTCGGAAGAGTTTTATATGATAATTAGTTCTGTGTGTGTGGGAGGGAATACCGCCCCCCTCAACCCCCCGTTTCATTAATGCACCTACATTTATATAGAATTTAATTCGGTTATTAAAAATTAATCATGTTTTTTAAAAAATAATTTATGATAATGCAGATGACTTCCATGTTAGAGAAGTAGTACAACACTAAATATAAAAAAAAAAAATATTTAGAGCGTCACTCACACTACTTTCTCTTACCCTGAAATTTAATACTAAAAATACTGATTGGAGATTAAGAGGTAAGATAACGAGTACTGTTATGTAAACCTATGTTAAACAATTCAAATTATACTTACGAAGAGTTTTGTATGATAATTATTTTCGTGTGAGGGGGGCTACCGCCCCCTCAACCCCCCGTTTCATTAATGTACAAAAAACAAGCGATGAATATTTAGCTTAAAACATACATTACCATATACCTATGAGGAATTTATTTCAATTTCCAAACAGCTTTCAAGGAAATGGTAAAATATCATTAGTAAAGCAATTATTTTTCCCAGTTCTTTTTCCCAGTTGACTATCTCTGTCACAAATAATATATATTCGTTTCATTTGGTTTAGTGCAGTCTATAGATGTTAAACTCTACTTATCTGCGATTTTCCCCATAGACGTAATGTATTTGAATACTTTTGAGCGTTCCTGTACACGAACCATTTGCTTCATCTCATTGAAAAGCTTACTGTAGCATCCCCATATGATACACATTTTGAATACCGAGTTTAGAATTTCTGCTACTATTTGTTTTTGAGATATGCTGGTAACAGACACACAGACAGACACACAGACCATTCGCTAAAAACATGATTTTCGTATTCAAGGGACCTCAGAACATGTAAATATAACAAAAACTCACGTTCGAAAATTTGACCCTAAAACAATATTTTCTCGGCCCTATGGGTAAGAAAAAGTAAAAAGAAAAAGATAAAGTGACTATGCGTATTTGTATTAAACTTTTATTTTACGTTGGCAAAAATACATATGAGGCATTTGTCTCATCGATTACTGCTGATAAAATTTGACTCTGTTGGTGTTAAATTGTACAACTCCTAGAAAGGTGGAAGTTTCATTAAAAAATAAATAAATAAATATATATATATATATTAGGGCTATGCCGATTAATCGATTAATCGGTTCGATGAATCCCGATCAATTTTTTTAATCGAGTTAATCGGCTCGATTAATTCGATTAAAAAATTTTAAAATCCGATTAAAATTTTCAAAAAACAAATTAAAGTAAAAATGTTGTTCTGCCTACAAAGTATTTTTTCACATATTTTGCTAACAAACATTCTAAGAAACATCCATCAAATAATGGAAAAGCAATAAATAAATAAATAAAATATAAATAAATAAATAAAATAAATAAATAAAATAAATAAATAAAATAAATAAATGAATAAAAATAAAACCTCTCAAAAGAAGTTGTTGCATTTTTGTTGATAGAGAAAAAGGGGAGGACAGTTATTAAACAAAATGCCACTTTATGTGCATGCTGGAGCAACACCACCTGTAGCCTTCTACAGAAAGTGTTGGCTAGGGCAATAGTATTCTCCGAAACAAGAAGCTTTCAAGAAATTTAAATGTTCAAAATAAAAAATAAAGAAAGCAAAGAAAGGATTGAGATTTTCACCTTCCCTGTGATGGGGAAATGTGAACAGAGTTTCACAATATCTTCAAGCTTTTATTGTCTGTTCAGAATTGCTGATAGTAACTATTGAAGTAGAAACAGAAAATACCATTCTGTGTTTTAGTCCGAAGTGACGAAAAAAAATATTCATCATTCAAATAAAATTATATAAAGAAAAATGAAAACCGATTAAAAATCCGATTAATCGACCGATTAATCGATTAATGAACTACGATGAACCCAGTTAAAACTGTTAATCGATTCCCACCCCTAATATATATATATATATATAAATAAATATATGTGATTTAAAAAAAAATAAAAGAAAAGAAAAGAAAAGAAAAAAAGAAAGAAAGAAAAATAGAAATATGATGCATAAAACAGAGCTTCCTTTACAACTTTTTTTATATATATATAATAAATCTTGAAGCACAAAGCCTTTTTCGTAAAAGACTTTTACCAGATACTAAAAGCTTTCTTCTTTAGTCAAGAGTTATAACTGTAGGTTGCCTACTTTATGTAGGCATTAAAAGTAATAAATTTATCATTAAAATCCTTCATTTACATTTCATGAAATATATATATATATATATATATATTATTTATATCTTTAAAAAAAAGTTTGTATAAGTACGAACTTGCTTAACTTGTATATATATATATATAGTATATATTAATGTGTTCTACATATATACATGTATATTTTAAATGCAAGACAAATAAAGATAGAATTTTTCTGAATAGAAATTTTGCACCCCCCCCCCCCCCATATATATATATATATGTATATGGACCAAATACATCTAAAAAGAATGTCTTATTTCATGTAAAATATCGCTCAGATATTTTAACTAATGAAAGAGAAAAATATCTACACATTTCAATCTACCAGTATAACAGTTAAAATAACGATTCAGATTAGTTAGGAAGTTATTATTTAAAAACTTGAAAATGGCATTAGAATTATAAATATTTAACATCGGACTGATTCAAAAACGATATAAATATTAACAATTATAATAAAGATAAAAATAAATAAATACACATTCATTATTATTATTATGTTATGTGAATAATGCTACATAAATGGAACTTTACGAACATTTAAATGTTCACGGACGAAACGATTAGGGTCTTTACAGTCTTTTTTCCTGATCCTTGCACCACTATATTTAAAAAACTATTTTCCAATTAACTGTTTGTTAAAATATACTATGCAAAATTACTATAATAATACAGTGGGGGAAAAGTTATGGATCGTAGCATTCCTAAACAATTCTAATTAAACTAATGTTATTATTGTTTTAATGTTATTAAAACTACCAAGCAGATACGGAAAAAAAAAAAAAAGTTTTTTTTTTTTTTTTTTTTTTTTTTTTTTCATATAAAAAGAAAAATTTACGATTATTTTTGAAAATGTATTAAACAAAATGAACTGTTGCAAATTTTTAAAATTTAAGGTTTTTCCTTACAAAGTATTTATTTATTGTTTAATTAATTATTATTTAGATTAAACTATGCTAAAATATAGAAGTTAAAAATAAATAAATAAATAAATAAATAAATATTTTGTGTTGCTTTGCTTAAGAAGGTTAATAGGACTTTACCGTTCATTGGATTAGCTGTGAAATTAATTTTTTTTTTTCATCAATACAAATTCTAACCCTTTTAAAAAATGGTCGACCTTTGCAAAAAGGTCGAAATGCGTTAATGTTTGTCCGTGCTGTAACTCTCGTAAATATTCATGGAATTTCTTGAAACTAATACATATTATTCACTATAGGATGTGTCCCTACTGAAAATGAAATAAATATCTCTACTGGTTTGTGTACAGAAACACCAGAAAGTATGTTGTTGTTTCATGTCCCCCTGCTCCAAAAATCTTAGTCGAGGTCCATGATACCATATCGCTCTAACAGAACCACAAGTCCATTACCCTCCTCACTCCACAGCGCCAAAACAGTCAATGGCATGAGCATGAGCAGGAGAAGCAGGACAGGAACAAGGTCAAGAAGAAAAAGTCTTTACTTTATCGACGAATTTCATGCTTTTGATGTGGTGGCCAATGCAGTCTGTGCGGATCTTGTGCCTCGGGACCAGTGTTGTGCATAATTGATTAAAAAGTAATTGAATTACAATTGCATTACAATTAAATTACAATTACAATTATTTTACTGTCAACTTTTTAACAAGTAATTCATAACAAATAAATTGAATTATTACAAATAAATTGAATAAGTAATTTCATTTATTTATAATCAATTTCTTGTTAATTGATTGAGAGTAAAATAATTTTAATTGTAATTCAATTGTAATTCAATTACTTTTTAATCAAATATGCACTGCTCCGGACTGAACAGACAGGCCAGGACGGTTACCAGCATACCAATCGTGAATGAGAGAGATTCCCCAAGTAGAATTTGCTTTAGCCTTGTGAACAGAACTTGTGTTGTTCCAGAAAGTATTCCAAAGCATTGTGTTCTGTGAGAGGTATTTCTTTAAACCATATTTTTTTCGTTTTTTACTTTACACAAATTTTAATGAAATTGAAATATGTTATTCAAGTTCACTATCGGATGAATTTTAAAGACAATGGAGTAAATGTCGCAACTGGTTTGCGCACAGGGAACTTGAAAGTATTCCATAGCATTGCACCCTATGAGAGGTATCTAAACAAATTTTAATAACTTTATTTTGCACAAATTTTAATGAAACTGAAACATTTATTCATATGCACAGAAGACTGTTTTCGATCGACTATAGCATGTCTAGCATAAATATTTTCAGGACAACAGGAAAATATTCTCTTACATTAACAGTTATTAGTGTAAATTTGCTGCAATTGCATTTTTGCTTACATTAAGCGTTTTTAACGATTTCTGACAATGTTAAAGAGTGTTAATATGATTTGAATTAGTCTATTTGTCTGTCCATCTGTCTATCTGTCAGTCTGCTCATCTCCTTTCTGCCCTCTCCGTAAATATTTTCAGAATTTCTTAAAAATAATATGCGTTATTGATTTTTACTATGGAATATTTCTTATTTAAAATTGCATTAATAGTTCTTTTGCAGCTGGTTTGTCTACAGGGATACCCCAAATAATGTCAATGAATTCCATTTTAGGTCAGACATTTTTATAATTACATTTAAATAACATTCTACTACAAAATCATAAATAAAAGGAAATTTACTATTGATATGCTAAAATAATGATTTCTGTAGAATATGATATTATTAACCTTCAGATTTACAGGGCTACACTAAAATATTCAGATACATTAAAACATGCAGTTAGAATTTCAATCTTGCATCTTCTGTTTAATTAAACATTTGTAACACTTCCAACAATGTTTAAGAGTGATTATCAATATCAATTCAACTAGTCTATCTATATGCCTTTTAGTTTGTCTGTCTGTAGGTTGTATAATAACGTTGGCAAAGAGAATTGAAAGTTATATGGTACAACAAGTACATACAGTTAAAAGTGTTAATAATCAATGCGTACCGCGTGATTTCATTTTTTCTTTTTTTTTTTTTTTTTTTTTTTTGGCGGGGGCATATTTATGCTATGCTATGTGTCTAATACAATAATTAATTAAAGAATTGGTGTACAATAAATATTAAATCTAAAAACTTCTTGTCCTTCTTTTGCCTCCAATGTAGAAGCACGTGTTTTGTGCCTGAAGAAAAAAGGTTACGTCCTTTCAAAACATGTAGCACTTTCATTACTTCTATTATGTATGAAGAAGTTTTTAAGTTTAAATATGTGTCTAAAAACCATTTTTGAAATTAGCTCATCAGTTTTCAAATTAAATTATGTTTAATTTTTCAAACGATTAAAAGAATTAAATATGTGTATGTCGATGTCAGTGTAATACGTTTTAATTTAAACATATAGAATTTATAATATTGTCTGAATTTATAATAAGAACTCGCGTTTTAATGTAATAAGTAGAAAACTTTGAATAAACCTCATAAAATTCAATAAACTCGTAACAATTGTTTCAGGCCGAAAGAACACACAGTCCTCCGTCCGGCGAACAAAGTAGGCAAGAGTGCTGCAGTAAAAGTGGCAACCTTAGAGGAGAGATGCGCTCTCTATCAGTATCTCTCCTCTAAGGTGGCAACGCACAGAACGGTTTTAAACGATGAGCAAAAATATATAAAAAGGAATATAAATAAAAATACCGGTGTGATGAGAATTATGAAATGAAAGAAGAAAATAAATAAATAAGATTAAAAAATGTAACAAAAACTAAAAATCTAAAATATGTCAAAATTAAACGAATATCGAAGTTACGTGAGTAATTTCCAAGTGGAAGAAATAATATTAACAAGATTTATCGAACTTTTATGGGTATCGGAATGTGAAGAGGCTATAGGAGATGAAATTATGTTAATTTTAGAAAAGTGAAAACGAGGAACATGAGCCCAGCAGTGGGAAGCAATAAAAGGTTTGGAAATCTCTTCCTCCGAAACATTCCGACGGTGCTCATTTATTCTGGTTTTCAAACGCTTCCTAATTTGTCCAATATAACTTAAATTGCACGACGAACGCGGGATTAAATAAATCCCAGAAAGGATTTTCAGTAGAAGTGGGATCTTTAAGAGATCTTTAAGAAAAGATAATATAATTTTGTTGACGAGTTTGTAAATGACTTTAAAACCAAACGGTGACAGAAGTTTAGAAATTTTAAAAGAAATAGATGAATAAAATGTTAAAACAAATGGACAGTCATCGTTCAATTTTGGAGCAGCGTATTAAAGATTCTTGAATTTACATAGAACTTTATCGATAATAGAGGGATTATAGACCCAAGAAAGAACAAGAGATTTTAAATTATTAGTTTCTTTCGAAAGTCTAAACGGATTAAAAGAAAATGTGTAATGCACGAAAGACATAAATATAGAAATCAGATATTTTATGTTGAGGTGCGTGGTTAGAGAGAACATGTGGCAGAAGAGAGACAGAGAATGGTTTTCTAAAGAAAGTGGTTGACAACTAATCCTTGTTTTTAGAAACAAAAACGTCAAAGAAAGGTAAAGAGCAATCTTTTTCAATATCGTAAGTGAATTGAATGCATAGGTCAATCGAATTGACCAAAGAAAGTAAACTGAAAAAATCGACATCAGGGAGAACAAAAACCAAAGTGTCATCAGGAAATTTATATACACCGAAGAGTTTTTCTTCAAAATAGTGCATATAAATGTCGCAAAGCAAAGTAGAGAGAGAACTGCCCATTCACATAGTTACAGTGTGAGATGTATTTAAGCTTGGCCACCCACTTAATGGACAAACTTAATGGACTTTTCTGTGGACAAACTTAAATGCATCTCTCCCTTTAACTATACTATGATTTCTTTGGATGTTAAATCATTGATTACCAATGTTTCTATAATCCCTCTATTATCGATAAAGTTCTATTTAAATTCAAAAATCCTAGACATTCTGCTCCCAAATTGAACGATCACAGTCTCATCCCAGTTGTTTTAACTTTTCATTCATCAATTTGTTTTAAAATTTCTAAAATTCATTCACCGTTTCGTTTTAAAGACATTTACAAACCCGGCAGCAAAATCAAATTACCTTCTTTTAAAAATCTCATTCATTCTGAAAACAGTTCTGGCATTTAGTTATTTATTTAATGTGGTATTTATTTAATCGTGCAATTTAGGTTATATTGCTTAAACTAGGAGGCCTTTGAAATATAGAATTAATGAGCACCGTCGGAATGCTTGCTGGGCTCATGATCATAGTTTTTATTTTTCTAGAATTAACATAATTTTATCTCCAGTCTCCTCTTCTCATTTGGATATCCATGAAGCTTTTAACATATTTAAAAATTCGAAAATTCTTGTTTATGATATTTCTCCCACTGCGTTCTTCTCTGATGCGTGGTGATTACTTATATAACTTCAATATTCGTTTAATTTTGCTATATTTTTATATTCTGCTGTATTTTTTAATATTATTTATACATTCATTTTTTCCCCTTCTTTTCATAATTCTCATCACACTAGTATTTATATTTATACTTGTCTTTATATACTTTTGCTCTTCATTTAAAACGATTTTCTGCGTTGTTGCTTTGACTGGAGCATTCGTGTCTACTTTGTTCCCCTGACGAAGGGTCGCGTGTTCCTTCGACCCGAAGCAATTGTTGCGAGTTTATTCAATTTTGTGGTGTTTATTCAATGATTTGTACTTATTATTGTCTGATTTTTTTTTATTGTTATTATTATTAAAACAGCAAAAATATTTTTAAAATTGCATAATTAAACTTATCCATTTATAATTAATAGTATTTACAACAATAATAACATATAATGGAATTATATTAAAATATTACAGCACATTATATTAAAACACATATACAAAAACACAATAATAATAAATATTCTAGTAATTCTTTATGTAACAAAACATATTTTTATCATATGAAAACATTCGTCATATGTATATATAAATATCGTAAATAGAGAATCTTGCTCTAAAAAACGTAATACTGTCTTTCAAATAATTTTATTGACTTTCAGACATGTATTCTGAAATAATGTTCAACAGAATCTCGATGAATAGTATTTTCCGCTCTTCAAATATGCACGCATGATGATTCCTATAATGATTGAACTTTCGTCCCTGCAAAGCAGCAGCTGTTGCCAATACTTCTGCCTTAATTCGTGTTAATTAAATTCATTCGAGATAAAATTTCTGTAAACGAAATAATTAGCTCCCCATTTACGTTAACATAATATGCTTGGTGAAATTTTATTCTTTTATAAGCAATATTTTTTAAAGTTTTAGTGGTTGCTTAATTGACATTAAACACCAGTTTTGTGAAACAGGATTGTTGCAACATTAAAAAGGAAAACATAAAGGAAGTACTTAATTAAATGAAGAAAATCTTTAAGAAATGAAAATCAATTACGCAATAAAACAAAATTTTAAGCATAATTTTTACATCAGATTAATTAAAAATAATAATGTTGACTAGGAAACGTAAGATATAATTTATATTCCTACGATTGCTAAGAAATTAGTTTGTGACAATGTTATTATTATTATTATATTGAGTGACTTATATGATCAAATGAATTTTTCAACAGCATATGGTTCTGTATATTTTAGATTTAAAGAGATTATCTACTCTAAGATGTTATACCAGTGTTTTCTGCCACCGTGGAGGAATCTTGCATAGAGAACTGGAAATTGATGTAAATTTCCAAGATAATCATTAAAAATTCCAAATGGCTAAGACAAAGTGTATGACGATTTTCCAAACCGTCACATCCCTTCTGACAAATTTTAGAGCAGAAGCTGTCTACTACTAATGCGGGTTCATTTTCAGTCTACAGATAAACTACAAATGATCACTATACTTGTCTAAATTTAGATTTGCCTAGATATATTAATTTTTCTTTCTTTCTTTTTTACATATCAAATCTTTTTTGTAGAATTTTATTTAAACATTCATAATTATTTTTTAATTTGTTAAATATTACAATCTCTTCTAATTTACAAAAATTGAAATTGATATTTAATTGAAAATTAATACACTATCTACCAATAAATATTTAGACACTTTTGAATTTAGACATTTCGTCAAATATCTAGAAAAGTTGTTTGGGAATCATCTTGAAACTTTGGGAGTATACAAAATATGTCATACCTCATATATTACAGCAAAAGGTTTTTTTTTTTTTTTTTTTTTTTTCTGAAGAGGAAAGGGGGATCAGTAAAAAATTAAACGAAAGCCAAAATGTGTTGGACCACCTCTACAAAGTAATGCTTAAAACGAGTTTTGGCTGTAGCATGTGATTATGGAGATTCTTGAAATTATCTGCATACATTTTTATGATTCTAGCATATATATTCATGGAGATAAAAAAATTTCTTTAAAAAAATGTAAAAAAAAATACCTCTTTTTTTTTTTTTTTCTTATAAAACGTAGAGTATTAGACACGGTGAAAAGCCACTTTTAGGAAACTTGACATACAACATTAGACACAACTTACTGCAATCAGAATGAAAAAATTTTAAATGAGCAATGTTACAAAACAAATTTTAAATACGCATGCGCCAGATTTAGAGAAATTTTATTTGTATAATTTAATAGAGAAAAGTACTGAGATACTTATATGAAAATTGCAAACAAATATTGCGTAAATTCAAACTGTTATAGAATGGACAAAATTTTAGTTCCTCTCAAAATAAAAGCTAAACTATAAGGGGTTTTACTCAAATTTTGATTTTTGATTCAATCAATGTTCAATTGTAATACAGTGTTCGTTGAATGAAAATAAATATTGATAAAAATATCTGTCATCTTTTTTTTTTTTTTTTTTTTTTATTGAGAGAGAGAGAGAGGAACTGAAATGCCGTTTATTCTATCTCTCATATATATATATTGTTACAAAATTGTAAATAATTGTGTTTATTTTTGTATAAATTCTTTCAGAGAGGCTTAGTAAGTTGATAAAATGCTAATTTTGTGCATTTCTAGTCGTTCTGGCTTTAAAATAGCCTAATTTTTCCTTAAAAACGCATTAAAAAGCTCCAATAAGGCAGGTAATGTATTTGGCGCCAAATTTGGCGAGTTTTGCCTTCCTTGGCGATTTTTTCTGGCGACCTTGACGAGAAAATCCTTATTGGGGATACACAAAATATGGAAGCTCTAATCTTATTGGCTGATGAGATAAAGATTTTTCTGGAACTTTCCACACTTTTCTACAGGGGTATATAAGGGCTATTTTTTTCGCCAAGGCAGTCAGTTCAGTTCTCAGCCAGCTTCCGCTAATGCTTGCATTGCTGTGAGCCTCTTTGAAAGAGACTTGCTTTATGTGTTATTGCTATACAGTTTGTACTGTGGATTTGCTATTGACAGCTGTTGTTTAAGCTGTGTTTACTGGTTGAATTGAAGCTAATACTTGGTTTATAGACCTGTATTTTTCTGGAACTTTCTGTGAATAAATTACTGAATTTTTGTAAGTTTGGCCTTTCATTCTCGGACAACTCACGAACCCGCAATTACGCAACAGTATATATATTTAATTTACGCGATATCTGTTTGTAAATTTGATATAAGTAGCTCAATACAATTCCGATTATATTATGCAAATGAAATTTCGGTAAATCTTGAGCATGAGTAGTTAAAAATTATTTAGGAAAACTTTTCATATTTCTTAAGATATTTAAAATTTTGTATTCTGGTTCCAGTTGGTTGTGTCTAATTTAGTTACCAAGTATCCTAAAAATGGCTTTGCACTGGGTTTAATACCTATGTGTTATAAGCAAAAAAGTGATAATTTTCTTCTTATTTTTTTAAAATACCTTTATACCTTCACTATTATATATGGTAGCCTTATAAAAATTTATACAGATAATTAAATAAATACTCAGAATCACATGTTACATTAAAAACGCATTTCAAGCGATACTTTTCACAGGGTAATTCAAAATACTTTGATATTTGTTTAATCTTTTACTGGCCCCTTTTTCCTTGTTTAGGGCAAACTTTTGCTGAAATATATGAAGTTCTTTATATTTCTCGATGTTTTCTGAAAAACTTTCTTAGTACTTGAAAAATTTATTGTTAGATAGTGCATTTATGAGAGGAATTAAAATTAATTAGCTTTTAATTTCCTTAATAAATTTAGTAAATAATTTCATTAGTCTATAAAATTTTCAATAAGGTAGTCTTAATTAATAAGAATTCATTTATTTCATACTCGTACTTTAATATTTTTTCCTATTTCTTCAAATTGTTGAGCACTGATAGCGATTTGTTTTTAAGCAGCTCTATCGCTTTTAGAACAAGTAGAACAAGTACAATTATTTTGCTTGTTGCTATAGGCTATCATTGAAAAAAGAAATTGATATATACTAGAATGCTCTTAAAAACTTATTTTATTTTTTATTTTTATCGTTTTTTATTTTGCCAACATGTTTTTATTTAATTTTTTTTTTTTTTTTTTTTTATTGATATAATTTTTTTTTTAGTAGTTTGCGTATTTATTTGTATTTCTCAATACTGTCAAATAAAGATTGTATATCATAGCTTCTGATCATTATATTATGCATTTATATATGCGAAAAATACAGGAAAAAAAAAACATAAATTATGTGAGATCATTATATCACATCCGATGCAAAGTCGATGCAACATAGATATAGTCGACGACCACATTTGAAAGAGACAGAAAGACAAAAGAGAAACCATAAATAATGTGATTTAAACTGGTAGGCTATCGCTTGTCAACATTTCCAAATATTATTATTTTATTTATTATTTTTTATAATCATTTAAACATTTTTTTAGTTCTTTTCCTCTAATTCAGCTTCTTGTTTGTATCATAATTCGGCGTTTCTTTTTTTTTTTTTTTTTTTTTTTTTCTCGCGACGGAGAAAGAATACCGCCAAGTCGCCCAGTGGTTGACTTTAGATAGCTTTACATCTATTATTTTTAATTATCTTTAATTATTTTACTTATTTCAGAACATGGATAAAATTCATTTTTCAAGATATTGTTGCAATTTTGAAGACATTTTTCTGCTAAATCAGCCTTCTTCCTTTTTTTTATTCATTCTTAAAAGCAAAGCATAAAAATTATTGTTTTTTATTTCAATGCAGTTTTCTAGCAATCTCGTCACTTTCAAGAATCGAACTTTTATTGTTAAGAAGATCAAGATAAAAAAAAAAAAAAAAAAAAAAAAAAAAAACTAGAAAAGGAAAACTAGATTATAAAAATCGTACGTAACATAGTTGTTTAAAATTAATCTGTAATGAAGGTGTTCTAACTTTTCGACCCTTCGCGTTTTCGAAGAATTAATAAACGAACGTTTTGAAGATTTACCGACATAACAGCAATATAACACTACATAGAAAAACAATACTTGTGTCTGGGTCTATAGACGACTTTTAAGAGGTTTTATATACTAGGCTTTTCATTTAGTCCTAAAAAAATAAAACTAAATATTATGAAGCATTCAGAGGACAGAGATGACCACGGAATAATTGCAGTGATGCCGATTCTTTTCTACTTAAATATAGAGTTACGATGCTGCAGTAGGATAGAAATGCTTTAAAGCAACAGCGTGTAAAATACCGCCTACGTTTCTGTACTTGGTGAAGGACAACATTCGGTAACTTTCGTATGATCTGAACTATGAAGGCAAAATAAATCACTCAATTCTTTCTTCAGACTAGTAGGAAGATCCGATCACTCTCTTAAAAGGCAAACTCGTTTTGGTTTTAATGCTGTAGTGATGTTTAAATGCAGGGAGCATCCTAAATCTCAGATTGGTATTTTTACAACATTTACATTATGTACATTTTACAAGCTTCCCAATATAAACATAGTTTGGTTTTTTTAAACATGGTTCACCTTGGAAAGTTTGGAGCTATATGTCCAGCTGTAGTCTGAAGAAAACTGCGTGCAATATCTACACACTGCTTGTAATCACCGAGAAACACGCCTGCACAGGTATGAGCAATACGTGGTACGGTTCAGAAGGTTATATCTCAGATTCTACAACATGTAATTGCAGAAAACTTGGCATGTGAAAGAGCCACTAATAAAAACCAGTCTGATTCAATTTGGGTTTATATCTTCCAAAAGTCGACACTGCTATTTTACATTCTATTCAATGAATAGAAAGGTTAACCTTCGACTTATATGCTATAATTGCACCAAATTAGATACGTGTGATAAGCAGTGCAAAGACGATTTGGTTGTGTTTCGGATGAATGTCGCGCTTTAGTCACTCATATTCTGCGATTTTTAAAATGGCTAAATATCAATACTAGTGGATTAAAACTGCATGAAACTTCATATGTAATATATATATATATATATATATATACACACACACACACACACACACACACACACACACATATATATATATACACTCTATAAAAAATAAAAAAAAGACGCACCAAGAAGAAGTGGGGACAAAAATTGGTAGATGGGGTGGAATGGATGGTCCGAATAGGACAAAAAGCGGTAGATGTGATGTACATGAGGAGGAAAACAATTGATTACAGTTTCAGAAAATTTGAATGATTTAATCAAGAGAAAGGGCCTCACAAAGTAAACAAGTCAATAACGCGTTTGTCCACTTCTGGCCTTTATGTACGCAGTTATTCGGCTTGGTATTAAATGATATAGTTGGCAGATGTGCTCCTGTATCGTGCCAAATTCTGTCCAATTGTTGCATTAGATTGGTACAATCCCGAGGCGGTTGTAGGACTCTTTTTATGATGCTCCAAACATCTTCAGTGGAAGAGAAATCAACCCCATTTCACTGAGTCGCCTATTAAGGGTATTTGAAGTCACTAAAGTACCAGTTGCACGTAGGATCGACGATAATGATGAATTGGGCTTGATTCCATCAAAACCTGTATGTATGTCAATCTGTGTCCAGTTTGCATTACTCCTTCTTGGTGCGTAACTTTCTTTGTTATAGAGTATATATATGTATTGCAGGAAGCTATTATTAAATTTGTCTGCATGTCCAGCCACGTACTCGTATACCAAAGAGTATGTGGTGCTGTTACATAGAATAATAACGAAGAATGTCTTGTTATGGTCACAGTATAATAGTTTTATATAAAACTTTTTTCATAAATAATAATAATAATAATAATAGTAAAAAGAAGTTTCTTTTTGCATTTCAAGGCCTAATAGTGGAAAATATCGTGAAAGAAGATAAAAATATATTTTAAAATAGATCAAAATTTATAGTAAAAAGTGGATCTAAATTTATGTTATTTACTAATGTCAAAGACAGATGCTTTTATGTTTAAGGTCAAGAAATTATATTTTACAAAATAATTCCATCTTTCAGATTAAGACAATCAAGTACACGTCATTGATTCATAATCGAAAAACAATTCTTGTTTTATTTATCTGTTCCAATCCTCAAAAATGAAAAGAATAACTGAATATAAAATGAAAAATGAATGTGTCATATAAAAAGGGAATATATTCGTTTTATGTTCACGTGAAGCAATAACTGAGTAATTTTATAAATTGTTTTTCTTTAAAAATCTCAAGAAAAACCCATATTTTTAGGTTTCTGTATTGTAAGTAGTGATAAATGTATTGCTACTAAATATGGTATTGCAAAGTAATTACTTATAAAAATAAAACTTTTAGATAATAAATTAGAAAATGTATATGGTAAATTTTTATGCTTAAAATTTAGATTCCATTTTTAAACATCAAAATTTTTTTCTTTATATATACATTTTTTTTAATTTCAACTTAATTTTTTTTTAGGCCAATTCTGTCGTTTTTCGCTGGAGATTTAATAGCAGTATTTTAAGCTAATGAACTTCAAGATATTAAATCGTTATTATTCCTCTTATAGGTTTTTTGTTAAAAATAGTGGCTATCCCTTGCATTTAGAAAATATCAATGTTGTCAGCTATATAATATTAAGAAGTAAATTGATCATAACCAGATTCAACATTGAAAATAAATGAAGGTATTTCTTAATAAATATCAGTTTTTTATATATTATTTTTTTAATATATTGCGTTATCAAGAAAATTATTTGGCTTAATAATCAATTCTCTTTGTTATTACTTTTTATTTTATTTGTGTATATATATATATTTCATTTTATTAAAACAAGATAAACACGCTGTCGCATTTTGAAATTCTAAAAAAAGAATGCATAAAGGATTAAAATATTTAAATATTCTTTGTTTTCAGACTAGGAAAAAGATATCTGAAGATTGTGAAATTTCAGATAGTTTTTATTTGTTAGCATACATATGTCGTTTTGAGTGATCGATATAAATCCAATGTTTTTAATGTTGAAATTTCTAATCTTTTAAACATATGCAAAGGACCTCCACTTCACCGGGCGCTGTAGTATGTGGAAGGCTACGTTTCCCCGAGTTATCTCGGGATGGCCGGTGAAGTGGTTAAGAAAACATTATGTTACCCTATTATTTTAATTAAGAGGTAACTATGAGCATATAATAAAATAATCGCCTTTATCATCTAAAACAGATTATATTTCCAACGTTTTATACCTCATATAATTAATTGGCGTTATATTCAACAAAAGAAAGGGTTTGGTAAAAAATTTCGATTTTTGTTTACGATGGACTTACACTTTTTGAGATGATTTGGAATTTAATGAATTTCCCTTATTATTTGCCTCTCAATACCACCATTTAAAGTCCTTTGCTTACCAGGAAAATTAAAAAAGAAAATAACAAACAATAAATTAGCTAAGTCACAAGCCTTTGTACCGCATATTTGTTTTTTCTTTTTTATAGGAATTTAAAATACAAAAGTTTGCGTGAATATGAATTTTTTCAACATTTACTATATCATTTATTAAAAGTTCTTTTGTGAGTTTTATCTTAAATTTAATTTCATATTTCTAGCTTATTTTAAAAGGAAAAAAAGAAAATCTATTTTGCCTGAAAGCAATAGTCCTGCTGTTCCTAGAAATGTATTTTTGTCTGCTTTTTGGATTCATATGAAATATATATATATATATATTCTGTAGCCCATATTAACCGTAATATTAAAAGTCCATATTAATCTTAATTTCAAATGTTACAAAAATTCTCCAAAAATATGATTTAAAATTTTTTTTTTTTCGTTTTTCAATAAACGTACTCTTTTTCAGTTAAACGATTCTATAAATAGGTATAATTATTTGGATATTTATAGTATTTTCTACCAATATGATTCATCATACATAGGTCAGTCTTTAAATCTGTCTATAAGAAAATATCCTTTAAATCCGTGCTGGGAGAAAAGCTTTAATTTAAAATTTGATACAGATAAAATAATTTGCAGGCCTATTTCTAAGCACGTGCTTGATATTTTAAGCTTTTTATATCTATAAAAATCTTAATTGCGATTTCTCTGCACCCCATTTGGCTGATTGTAGGAAATTTTACATAACTCAATATTTTATTAATTTAGTCAATTTTTTTTTTCAAAAACGCAGTTTCTATATTTCCTATTGGCTAATCCCCGACATCACATTCCATATAATTATATTGACTGATAATAATTGGATTCCTTTCTTATGTATAGGAGTACTTATCTCTCTTTTCTTTATGCACTAAAGACGATGCGTTAAATGTTACCGAAACAGCTATCTGCTATTTACATTTTCACTTTGGCATTTAAAACGCTTAAGCTTTATCCTGGGTTTAGCCTCTTTAATCATACCTTTGGAAAAAATACTACTGTTAAATACTTTCTCTTATTAAATATAATAGTGCGTTACTCACACTACTCTTTCTTACCCTTTATTTCAATATTATAAAGATATACAGACGAATCTCGTTAACGTGAATCTCAAGGGGGATAAAAAAATTATTCATGTTATCAGTAGTTCATGCTATCAGTAACTAATTTTCATACAATTAAACTAATCTTCATTTTGACAGGGAATGCGGAAGCAGTTCCTGTTAAAAGTACAGTGAAACTTGAATGATTCGAACTTGTTTAATTCGAAATTCTGGATAGTTCGAGTTTTTTACTCGGTCCCTTGAATTTTATATTAAAATAATGTTAAAAAATCGTGGATAATTCGAATTCTATTTTGGATAATTTGAATTTTTCATACGATTACCTTTATAATATTACAGTAAAATTTGTTCTCGAGATTTTTCTCAGCTAAAGTGCATAATATATTTTAACAGTCTTTCAAAAGAAGGATAAGGAAAGACAAGAGAAGCTCCTAGCCAGTGCATCAGAAGATATGGTGAATATACATGAACTTCGAGTTTTTTCTTTTAATTGAAAGTCATGTCTAATGTAGAAGATTCTCTTTTTGTAACAAGTCATATGGTATGGCACAAAGATTGTATTTAAAGAAGAAATAAAAAATATCTGACTATTTTTTTAAAAGTGCTGAATAATTAAGTTCGTAAAAAGTATTGATTTAATGGGGGGGGGGGGGTAGCAGTATACTTAGATATAAAGTTTATGTGTTACATCTTTGATGGTAGAATTTAATCTTTTAATTTATCACTTTTTTTTGACAAAATAGTATATGTAATTCGAATTTTTGCATATTTCGAACTTTTCTCTGGTCCTTTCAACTTCGAATTACCCAAGTTCTACTGTAATTCATGTTAACAGTGATCACGTAAACGAGGTTTGACTGTATTGCCAATTAAGTCGTAGATCTATAAGATAAGATACAAAAAATCAATCTATTTACTAAAATTGGCTTAGGAAACACCTTCCTTTGACACAAAATTCTGTGTAAAAGGTCTACTGCTTCCCCACCTAAACTGCCCTTTTCATTACAACGTACCTTTATTATTACTTTTTTTTAAAAAGATTGGTATTAATTTGCCGTCAAACTTGTCACTTTTAATTTTTTTTTTTTTCAAATGACAACTTAATATGAACTTCAAACTACCAAAGTTGTACTTTCTGAAGCTATTTGTTTTTATGCTATGCTGATAGCAGATATACAATAAGATCAACCGCTAAAATTTGGACTTTTATATTCAGAGCACATCGAAACATGATATTATACAAAAATCAAGAGTTAAAAATAGAACATTAAAGACATTGTTATTAGGTCATGCTTTGCTTGATGTTTGGATTTGAAAAAATTGATTTCCATCTTGAGCAGCTTTCGCTGACAAAACACTTCCATCAATTACATTGAATAAAATAAAACGTTTAGCATTTAATTTTGGGTAGCCCTATAGATCCACATCACATTGATTACTAAAATTTAGTTTTATATGAAAAATACGTAATGTAGAATGAAAAAAACTTACATTAATATCCAAGTATAGCCCCAACATATCCAAATTCATTGAGTAGCACTGTAAACGAATGATGAATGGTTTCCATGCAACAATTTTTACAAAATGTGCTTTTTGCATTTAAAAAAAAAAAAAAAAAAAAATCTATTTTGTTTAGAGCAGCTTATATAAGTTACACTCTGTACTTTCCAGAAAATTTCCCCATAGACATAATGTATTTGAATTTTGTCCCTGTACACGAACTATTTGCTTGATCTCAACGAAGAGTTTAGTGTAGCTTCACTATATGCTACCATTTATAACATCGAGTTTGAACTTCCTGATCTGTACTGATAAGTATACAGGATTTAAGTCCATATTCTTGATTTTTCAGGAAACGAAAAAAAAAGTTAAACTAACTAAAAACTAATCAGCAGAATCGATTAGGAAAAAGGGATTATGTTGGTTTATACGCTTTATACCATTCAGTGATTGCCAATCTTCATTTAATAAAGGGAAAAAAAATGAATTAAATATTTTATACCAAAGATTAATGTTAAATTTCTGACTTGAATATTTTGTTACCAATGGATTTTCTCAAAGACTAAATGACATGGATTTAAATCATTTATACCAATCGACAGAGAATTTTTTTCTGTGTCTGACTATGTACTTAACTCAAAATCGACATTTTTGAACTTAAATCCTTTATACTTATCAGTACAGATATGTTCGTGTAATATACCTATAACAAACACACACAATGCGATCAACCGCTAAAAACACAATTTTCGGATTCAGGGGACCTCAAATCGTGTAAATATAACGAAAAATCAATTTCAAAACTTTGACCCAAAAACAATACTTTCTCTACCATATACTATATGCGCAAGAGAAAGTAAAAATAGGTTAAAACATACGGAATATTTCATGTTTTCCTATTAAAATATAGATATAAAAATATAAATAAAAATTTATTAATGCTTAAATAGAACATTAATATTAATATATGTAAAAGAAGCCATTAATAATTAACACAATATGAAGTTAGCTTAAAGAGTTAGCTTAAAGTTAGCTTACCTATATTGAATACTTTTTTTTTTTCTATAAAAATTTAAATTTGTAGTTAAAAGAACCCTGCTCGCAAATTATTATATGTCATCGAATGGCTTGCTTTGAATGTAATTAAATACTATTATTTTCTAATTTTAATCTTGTAAGAAGAATAATTAAATATCGGAAGTATTTAAAAGATTAACAGCTTTCCAAGTGGAGTTAAAATATCGCATTCTAATTAACAAAAGAAAAAGAAATTTCAATAGAATCTCATTTTAACTCAGTTTCGAGATTTTTGGACTGTTAAATCATAATCATGATTTATAGCCCATTTTTAACATTTGTAAAAATTTTGTTTAAAATTTATGATTTTAAAAAATGAATATCTTTTATATTCAAATCTAAAATATCATGAATATAACATGGAAGTTGGAAATCTGAAAGCTCGTGAATTTTAAAATACCAATATAAATTTACCTGAAAATACTCATTTTAATTACTTAAAAAAAAAAAAATCTGCCAAAACATTTTTTTAAACATTGCTAAGAATCATTCGAAATAAAGCAGTGTTTTAATAATAAGTAAATATATATATAACTGCAAAAAACTGAATAGATTAGTAAATGCCACAGACAGAGATATTTACTTTAAACTTACAACGTTCTTCTATTTTGGTCAGGTGTAAATAAAACAAGTTAGTTTGCATTCATATTTCATTCATATTGCATTCATGCAAGGATTTAAAATGTTATTAGCTGTTTTTAAAATAACATTCTATCAGTTCATTAGTTCCCAATCATGCTTTAGGTATGGGGAATTTAGGTAATCGTTAAAACTTTCAACCTAAGTTTTTCGAGTTTTATACTTGTTTTGGTGTGTGAGGAATCCAAAATTCACAAAAACGGTATTATGTTCATCTGTAGGTATATGCGTTAGTATATTTGTGCGTTTGTGTGTTACCCCGCCAATTTGTTAAACTGTGTACGCTGTATCTCAAAAACAAATGATTGCAAAAAGGTCAGACAAATTCTAAAATATCACTTAGGACAATGGAAAGAACATATGCTAATTTAAAATCTACGTAAAATATTCAAAATGTACTATTTTTTTAAAAGGGAAAATAGGGACAATTTTACTTAAACGTTTATCAAATGATATATTTTTAGTAGGTTTAAAAAATTATTTATTATACTTTGATGAACGTCACTAACTATAGAAATGGAACTTTGAAAACTTTAGAAGTTAATTAAAAGTTATGAAATTCTTAACTTGGAGGAATAGGGTAAAATTTTGCATGAACGTTCATATTAAAGGATAATACTTGCTTCAATGTAAATGACTGCAAATACCGCAATTTGCAAATTTCGTAAGTTATTGAAATTTCAGTTTTCCTTAAGATAGCAGAATTGAGCGATATTTCATATAAACTAGCATTATCGGAATCATTGCCTTGCAAATAGTATTGAATAGCATGAAATCAATATGATGTAATAGATTTAAACATAATTCACTTATGCCAACTAGACTCAATTACTAATCTTTCTCTCTCTCTCTTATTCGGTTTCTGCAAATTCATTTAACATATTTAATTTCGAATGATTTGTTATGCAGAGAATTTTTTAAATGTTACTCGTACAAAGTAACACTATAAAAATTTATACATTATTATTATTATTTATTTTTTTTTAATTCAGTAACCAATAACGTTTCTTTTTAATTTTGAACAGCCTTAAAATAAACAAATGCTTGTAAATGGTACAGCTAATCTTAGAATTATTTCAATGTTCTAGACGATATTTTACTTCATCCTCGGTGCAAAAAATTCATTTAAATTCCGTTTCAAGATTTTAAAAAAGCACTTGCATGCTTAGTTTGATGAAGAGAAGGTGACATAATTAGCATAAACAAGTGGAATTTAGAATGAAATAGAAACATAAAGCCTTGTTCAAACATTTGAGTGCGTGTTAAAAATTCATACATAAAAGTAAATAAAAAGTGCTAGTGTTTTCTTTTTCTTTAAATACAGCAAATAGAAAATTTAGAGAAATATTTTATTTCTCATGACATACTAATTTATCACGGTCTTAGGTTTGTAATAATAATAATATATTTCATTATACATTTATTCTTCCAGCTAATATATACATTCATGAATATTTATGGTGAAAACCCAGAAAAATATGATATGTTTGTTCAGTTTTAACAAGGGTAAATTGATTATGTTCATACAATAGATATTTTTTTGTTGTTGTTTGAGATTTATGTGGTAAGAGTCTGGTATTAGTAACTCGTTTGCCTTTCAATAAATTAGAGCCAATAAGTTAGAGCCTTTCAATAAATTAATTTATATCAGATAAGTTATTAGATAAATAAGATATTTGGTTTCGGAATACTCTTAAATGTGTTTACATTTTGGCGAGAATATTTTATACTTATTAATCAAAGGAAAATGCTTTGTAATACACACACACATATATATATATATATATATTAATCTATTGAATAACAGAGAAAATCTGGAGTGACTCAACTCCACTTTCCGAATATTTATGTAAATAAACTGAGATAAGAGAAGTCATTAAATACACACACACACACAAAAAAAAAGAAGAAAATGTTTATAGAGTGTTTGAGTATTTTTCACCATTAAGTACGTTATTTAATTTATCGCTATTGCCCATTAAGTAATTTGAGCCTATAAATCATAATGATAAAGAATTTTTGTTGTAACCTGTAAAAATTTAGGTTTACTAGATTGACCAAAACCAATACAGTTTGTGCAATGATGACCTATAACGAATCTATAAAAATATTGTCAGCTCAATCGGAAATGGCATTTAGACGTTATCTTACATTAAATAATTTGTGCCCATAAGACTTAATGATAAATAACTTTTCGTTGTTTCACTGTAAAAAAAAAAAAAAACTATAAGTTCTAGATTCATCAAAGTCTGTATAATTTGTGTGACGTTTAAATTAAATATGTATAAAAATTTTTTAATCATTTGAATAAGGCGCTTAGACACTATCGCACTTTAAAAAATTTGAGCTCGTAGGCCACAATGAAAAAGAATATTTGTTTGTGTCCCTGTAAAAGAACTATAAGTGCTGGATACACTAAATTTAAGAGAGATTGTACTATGGTAACCTACAATATACGTACCAACTTTCAGCTCAGTTGAACTAAGCATTTAGACGCTATCGTGTTTACTCCCAAACATATACATACATACATCACCGTAAAAATAGCAAAAATGAACTCAGGCGACCTCAAGACGTATAGATCCACCACAATCTCACATTCGAATTTTTGTCATGATTACAACACTTTCCTTACATATGTATGCTTGAAAAGTAAGAATGCATATAAACTAATTTTTACTTTCTGAACATACATATGTCAGGAAAGTAAGAAACCCGATTTGCGAATGGATTTTGCATCTCGCATAGATTAAAAAAAAAAAAAAAAAAAAGTAGATTGTTACAAATTTATATTTAGGACAACATTGGTCTGGACATGAGTTTTCTTTTCAGGGATATCAATGCTTTGACACGACTTTTTGTGATGTATGTTTGTGTGTGAGTGCAGACGGTAGTTGTGTAAAAACTCTTTATTTGAAATGGCTGAAAGTTGGTGCATATGTTGTAAGTCACCGTAGCACAAACTCTACTAATTTTAGTGAAATAAGCACTTATGCATACATATATATATTTATAAGGACGCAACGAAAAATTCTTTATCTATATGGCCTATAGGACCAAAATACTTAAAGTGCGATAGCGTCTAAATGTAATAAATATCGGAATATAGGGATTCGGCCGAGCTGAAAATTTATATACATGTTATAAATTTTCAGCTTGATAATCTAGCATGATACATCAACATCGCACGAGCTGTATAAATTTCGGTGATTTTCACACTTATACATTTTTTACAGGGACACAACGAAATGTTTGTTATCATTATGACTAAATTGTTTAAATTATTTGAAATGTAATACCGTTAGATTAAGCTTATTAATTTCAAACTTAATTTACATTAATTTATTTAAACAATCGTTTCAGTATTTGCAGGAAATACACTATATTTTTCTTTCTCTTTTATCAATTAGTAGCTGGTTTTGCCTGCTTCTCTGGTAATTACATTTATATGAATCACTTTATAAAAATAAATCTGAATTTTTTAAATATTTATTAATCAGGCTCGAAAATATGAAGTGTAATTTTCTGCTACAAATAATTTAGAGTTAAGAATGCTATTTTTTACTACTCAATCTGTCGCTTGTAAATAAAACCCTACACAATCATTGTACAGCGTAGCTGTTTTCTCTATGGAAATACACATTTTCCATTGAATTACTTCTAAAAAATGCTATTTTCAATGGTGATAGCACTATTTCATAAGGGAGATTTTCTGAAAATGGCGTCATTCACACTTGTTATAAAAAATAATTTTATTTTAATTGTATTAAGGGACTAACGACATTTTGTTTCAGTCACGGTAGTACGTTTAAATCGTATGGTGGAAATTTTGAAAAAGCGTAACTTTAGATTTTTAAAAAAATTGTTATTTCACAGATTTCTAATTTTGAATTTGACTTCCATAGATGGAAACTGCCTACATTAGAATTGTCAATCTATCAAATTTGTAGTTTTTAACCGTATTATTACTATAAAAAGTACACAAAAATATCATTTTCGAAAAGATTGTCCTCAATCCCTCCCATTGAGCCTGTGCCACAAATGTCAGACTGATTTTTTCTTTGAAAAAATTTGACTTATAACAACATGTCTGCCAACATTTTTACTTTCTGGTTGGCAGTAATCTTCAATAGAAATCTTTTATAGATTTCTGTACCATTTTTATTTGGTTAAAGAAAATAAATATTCTATACATTTAAAGTTGCAGGTTTAGTAATCAACAAATTGGCAGGTTTAGTAATCATTGGATATAAAATTAAAATAATAATCTCTCTTTTTCAATTTTATATGCACAATCTTAAAATAAATTCTTTAATGATATTTTTTTTTTTTTTTTTTTTTTACAAAACTTTTACCAAAACACAAACTGCATAAACAAATATTTGAAAGCCGAGCGATCCATCAAAGACATCAACAAACGGGTTGATTATTTTGATTTATCTTAAGAATATTTTAGTTTTGGCACATAACATCTATCTTTTTTCTGTTTACGTTATCACACATTTGCAATGACAGATTGACAGCAGCTTATGATGTAGCATTATTGGTGCATTTTAGTGTTTGTTGAAAGTTCAAATATTCATTTCATGGAATTGTTCTGAATATGTGTTTAAACTACAGGCTCAGCACAACATTTTAGGCAATTATA
Organism: Salticus scenicus; assembly: GCA_963930645.1. NCBI lineage: Eukaryota > Metazoa > Arthropoda > Arachnida > Araneae > Salticidae > Salticus > Salticus scenicus. The sequence continues at coordinate 251,736,775 of OZ005650.1, forward strand.
TACATATTACTATTACCAACAGGCGAAAAAAAAATCAGAGCATTTTTCTCTTTTACTTTCTTCTTCTTCTTCTTCTTTTTTTTTTTTTTTTTGTTTCTCTTCCAGCTAAACAATATAAATTTCTTGTTCATTAATCTTAGCTCTTTCAAAACCAATATTTGATTGTAAAATATTTCTAATGTAATATAATTATGAAATAATTCCGAGAAGAGATGAAATAAGTATTAAATAAATTATCTGATTGTGTTTCATTCAATAGACACTGAATTTCTTCAACTGACAATTCTATCCACCTATTCATAATAGTTACGGGTATAAAAGACAAAAACAGAAAACCTTCAGAAAATAGTTTAATATTACATTTTAAACTGGCCTTGGAATATATATGCACCAGTGGTAGCGAAAGGGATTTCCTCAAAATTTCCACGATATGTAGATTTATTTGCTGTATAATCTATATAATTCATTGAAATGTTTTGCAATAAAATTTAATGTATAAATAAAACAATTGAAATTTCTAAAAATCAAAAATATGTATATTGTTATTTTTGACTTATTGATAATACTTGTGAATTACTTTATGTAATACCAAATACAGCTTCATCTACTAAATGTATTTATTTTGAAATTTTTTTTTTTTGTGATATCCTAGATAACTAAACTTAAATCAGTGTTACTCTGTAACTAATCATTCGACTCATAGACTACGAATTAAAAACAAGTATATTTTTATATTTCCTTTATTTATTTCTAACAAATTAGCGTAACGTAAAAAAGTATTATAATATTTCTATAAAAAAAAAAATATTGTTTGCAGATATCGTTAGCAGTTCTTGGCAGATGTTAAAAGTGTGCTCTCCACAAACAGCCTTGATCCAGTACCTTGCACAGGTATTTTGTCATTCTGCGTTTCTTAAATGAACGGAAAGTACAAATTCTGCGTTTGTTCGCCGCAATTTTAGTCGTGTATTCCGTGGGCTTTCAAATATTCAAAATATCTTCAATATTTATTTTGATGATCACTACACATTCGACTTTTAGGATTACAGAAAATCTCGAAATGTAATAGGTGTACAGCCGTGCTTATCACCTTCGGATAACTCATTTTACTAGTTAAAAAGACACTGTGAGTGAGTTGGTGTGAGCGCAACTAGAACATCTCGAATTCGCAAAACTGGCAGGGGGCGTAGTCTATTAGACGAATGTTTAGTTATCTAGGGTTAAATTGATAAGTTGTTTAACATAATTAGACAAATTAATAAAGAATTTTTTTAAATTGGATATGAGTTAAATATATCTAGAACTTCTAATGCCAATTTTTTATATTTCTTATTTAAATAATAACTACAGCTAAGCAACTAGTAGAACATTTGCCAGGACTTGTACTAACAGACTTTAAAATAATCCTTAATAACCGTCCAATTTAAAGCTAAAAAATAACGAAGAAAGGGCAAAATGAGAAGCGGATTCTATCGACTGACACGGAATATATTTGATTGTTGTTATCTCACATAAAAAAATCTTCTAACCCATTAACTATATTCTCAGCTTTCTGATAAATTCATTTCCAATGTCGTTTATCTGGTATAGGTAGTGAATTACAATTTCCTTTTTTTAAATCTTTCTGGTGGGGACGTTTGTTCGCTGGAATTATTTTTAAAAGTATTTTTATGATGTTTTACGAATTTAACTTCATAGTTTTAAGTTTCTGATTTTATAACGTTAGATATGTTTTAAAATATTACGAACATGGTTTCTTTTTTCAAGAATACTAAATTATTTAGTTAATTTAGTTTCATAAATGTTTATATAATTAGTCATCGTATATTACACTGTTAAAAAATTCTGTAAATTTAATGTAAATATTTATCCAGAGTCTCTGTAAATTTACAGTAATTCTTAGGTAAAAGTGACTAATCGAGATTCTCAATCTTTATTCTGTATTTTTACCTAACTTTATTATTTAATTATTTAATTAAATATGAAAATGACTGTTTCTACTTTAGAAAAAGCATTCCAAGTCCGAAATATATTCTCACCAATAATTAATTAAATTAATATTAGTCATTAACATGAATGTATAAAATAAGTTTTTTAACATCTCCGTTTATTTTTCTCTGTAATTTTACGTAAGACTTAAGAAACTAGATTACACAAAGTTTTCTGTGGAAATTTTTATCAGTGTATAAAATAGGTTTTGAGATTTTTGCATATGTACTACACTAAATTGCCAATTCTAAGAAATATTTTTCCACCTTCTGAAGTGACAATAACATGAATATATATATATATATATATATATATATATGTACGTATGTATATATATATATATATGTGTGTGCGTGTGTTGTGTGTTTGTGTGTGTTAAATACGGCGCAATTAAATTTTAAAATTTATCTTCAAGAAAAACACAAATAAAATGCATTATTTATTTTCTGACAAAAAGTTATGGCTCTTGATTTATGTCTAAAAATAAAGTTTTTAGGAAATTTAACAATGATTGTTCAGTAAACATGAAAATTGTGAATTTTAGTTTGCAAAATGTGTCAATGCACCTTATTAATATAGAAAGAAATATTAAGCAAATGCCTTACTCTTTGTTACCATGTTGGATATAATACATAAATAAGAGCTTTTTGTACATTTTAAATAAGTCTACTGCAGCACAAAGCGTAATTTGAGGAAGTCAAATCATATAGAAGGTACGCTTATGCAAAACTGCCATGATTGACGGTAGGGCGATTTACAAAATGTGAACTATAATATATAAATTAACATAATTAAAACTTTAAATTTTCTGCATTCTCAACACATTTTTTCTTTTTTTTCTTATTGTTATCTTACATTAATAAGTGCTTTTTTTTATTTCCCTACATTTATGAACTGAAGCTATTAGATAAAAATGCATAAAATTAAATAAGAAGAAAATTAATTTTCATATCAGCAATGCTAGTACCTGCTCATTGCTTGAATTAATCAAAATCACGTATTGTTTACATTTTCTAAACAAAGATCAAGGTAATATATATATATATATATTTACTTTAAAATATAAGTAATCTAAGTTCAAAATAAGACGGATTTTTCATTTCTGTTAAACTAAAATGAGAAATTCTGTTTTCAAATATTTGCTTTGTTATTTTATTTCATTGTGCTTGTAAAAGGAGTTTGAAATCGAATTTTTTTTTACCATTTATAAATATTAGAATGTATACCATAATTGCATACATTAAACTGCATGTACAGTCTACATTCATTTTTCTGTATATGAATAAAGCTTATATTTATTATATATATATATATATTATTTTGTTGTATAATAAATATTGTATTGTCTTAGCATGAATTCTTGTATTATTTATGGAAAACAAAGGGCATTTTTGGGTCGCTAATTTTATTTACTACATTAATAAAAAAAAATAATGTCAGACGTTGCGCATTAGACATAACAAATCTTAACTAACAATGCTTTATCTCTTTGAAATAGCATAATTTTCGTTTTTGAATGATAAACAACCGTAATACGAAATAAAAGTTTAATTTAGGTGTTCGGTAACATCTGAAATCATATGCAACACTCCAAATTTAGATTAATCAGTATTCGCAATATGGCGTCATTTCAGAAGGCAGATCTGTTAAAATGGGTGAGGATATTACAAACAGCATTTACGAAATGTGAATTACGAGCCTCTGTTCATGGAAAATATTTCAGTGTACATCGCATTGCATATCGCTTCTCAATACATTTTTAAGTAATGTATTTCTAATTTATTCTGTGACTTTAAGATCACCCGTTATTTGAAATGTTTTATTTAGAAAATATATTTATTTCATAATTCTTCGGTATTCAATAAAAAAAAAAGTATTCGTCGTAAATATTTTCTATTTCCTGTTTTACACGTGCTGGGAAGTCCAGAGCACGACTTAACCATTTTTCGAAAATAATTTTTGTCTGTGTGTAACAAACATATTGTTGCAAATCTTAATCAATAAATGGTCACAGAATTTCATGCAAGTGTACATTTGTCTTCACCTTGACATAAATTTGTTTTTATACACTTTTTGTGCAAATTGAGTAAAAGATAGTACTGTCATTCTGCGATTTTCTTCATTTAAAGAAATACTGCCATATACTAAAAATACCTTAGCATATATTGTGTATGATTGACACTAACTGTATACAATTCACTGTATACAACTGTATACAATTCGAAAGGCTCTTTATGGAAAACTATGTTAATTTTATCTGACTGCATGCCGTAATACATATGGTGCTATTACGCTGAAAATTTACCAGTGAATGGGAATATTATATGTCAATTTCTATTGTTTTTATATGTAAGAAGTCCATTATAAAATACTATGATGATTAAATATAGATGCATATCTTCGAAGGATGGCGTTGGTTTCCTGTTTTCCCCGTGAACGCTACACGTGTTTTTATTTTATTTTTGTTAAAATTACAATCAACAACCTTAAAAAAATCTTTCCTGACAAAAGATTTTTTTAAGGATTTATTTTTATTTATTATTATTATTATTATTATTGAGAAAGTAATTAAATTTTTATACATGTTAACCTGTACGTTGCGCTGTTATATATTGCGCAATAGTTTTGTATTAAAATTATTTTAAAAAGAATTAATTTAATGTCAAAATACCATTTTTGGTTAGTAGTATACATATTACAAAACACAAATGGTTAAATTACGGTTTAATTTTATCTTGTTTATTTTCTTAGAGCTAACTGGCGTAAGCCATTATCATAGGTTCTTCAAATATTTTTATTACAATCTACCGGTGTTAGCTATCTATTTATGTGATTTGCAAGTGAGGTGATGATACCGGTTCGTACTCATTTTCCAGAAAAGCCATTGCCCTAGGCAATGGAAAAGCAAACTTATCGCGGCCATATTTAGGCCTAAGTACTCCCGTGCCGTTCCTAAAACGTGTGGAAATATACACGTAATCTGTTTTCTATCACATCCATTCTTATTTATTTTCTCTAAAATCTTCAAAAACTATCCAATTATAATGCTTAAAGCTCTAAATTAAATATAACGGATCACCGGCCATTATACACAGCGCAATAACAGAGTAAAACAAACCAAAGCTCTTGCCATTCAGAAAATACAAATTCCAAATGGACGATTCTTTAATTCCAAATGAACGACTCTTTGAGAGTTTCTTTAAAAAATTCTTAAAATATTTGTAAAAGCATATTAAAGCTTTTAAATATTTTTATCAAGCTTCATTGTATGTTTACATTTATAAAGAAGTAAGCTTACGACATACATACGAAAATACCTACATAGGGATACATAATATATGTGGAAGTATTTTCTATGAATTAAACTAATGTTAGCAATTTTAATAAATTACCTTTGTTGAATTTCATGAGTATTCATCATTATTTAAATGAATCATTTATATGAATAATGATCCATATCAATGATTCCATTTTGTTATTGTTTCTGTTTGCAGCCGGTTTTGAGTGTTTTTGAATCATTTTTTTTATATTTTTATTATGTAAATGATTCAGGGTATTTTCTTTTAGTCAGAAAAATATTTTTCAATGTACAATTCCCATGGTTAAATGTTACAAGAAAATGTAGATGTTTTGATAGAAGTTTATGCTTTTTGCTACGAACTTTAATTTAAAAAGAAAAACAAGGCCTATATTTTTGGTCAACCAGCAATTTTTTTTATTGTCATTCGTATTTATCAATCGAATAGAATATTTTTAATCTCAGAACGAAAAATTTAAAATACCGAAACACATTTGATGCTGCCATCTATTAACAAAAACTGTAAATACATTTAATGATTATTTGGTGATTTCATGATTTAAACTTAGTTTTGAAGATTTATGTTTCGCATTCCGTCATTTCTGACGGGGCTATGTAAGTAAGTCATGTAATATTCAAGGTAAAATGTTAACTTATAAAATAATTGTGAAATTTAATCGAATAAACGTGGATACTTCTTCTTCTAATAAAATTAGCTTTAAAATGAAATAACTGTCAAGGCAGCTTACATTTTGTATGGAACACTTTATATATATATATATATATATATATATATATATATATATATATATTTATTTATTTATGAAGACATTCATGTTAAATACTGCAAATAATCATTGACTGATAAAAAGATATCAATAAATAATTTCATCTTACTCAGCTTTGAATGTTCTCTAAAACTTAAATAATAATAATAATAATAATAATAATAATAATAATAAAGAAAAAAATTAATTAATTAATTAAATATTTAAAAATATATATAATTCTTTTTCGCTAAAGACTTGATTCGCACTAAAAAGTATGAATAATTTAAAATGAAAATTTGCCACAAAATTTCATACTTTAGTTAATTTTAACTAAACATTATGAAAAGTTTAAAATGAAGTGTTGCCACCTACATTTCATCTGGATTCAGAAAAATTGCCTCTTTCATTTGGTACCATATTTGTAACTATAGGACTGATATCTCTAATTTATTTTTACCTTTTTCCGTATTTAACCCGGATTCGGCAGAAGGTTTATGACAGAGAATGTAAGCTAAAAAAAAAAATAAATAAATAAATAAAATAAAAATAAAAGCCCTTAAAAAATAAAAGCATTTTTTAACAATCGCATTATATATATATATATATATATATATATATATATATATCATGAGGGAAAAAAGTAACCTAAATAGAAGATACTAGTCAAAAAACAATGAAATTAAAATAATTTGAATGTTCAGAAATATTCAAAATCTGAACTTGAGACTGTTTCTTTAAGACATTCACTTTAAATAGCAAATAACAAATATAAAAATGTAGAACAAATGCAATATAAGGTGATAGAGATGTGAGTGGATCAATTCAAAGTTTTGAAATCGTTGGACAATTTAAAAAAAATTCGTAAAATGTAAAAATTATCGACACTCATTCACTCTAAATAATAAATGGCAACAAACCATCAAAAAGAAACATATAAAAATTTAGCGCATTTCACTTTTTATATATACAGGTTTGTTGAAATTTAAATTCCCCTATTCAGAAGTCTCTCCAGCAAGTTCTATGGCTTCAAACGAAAACAAATGTCACTAGCATGTAGTACAAGTACTGCGCTCTGCAAAAATTGAAAAAAAAAAGTTAAAATATTCGTCAATAGGTGTCGCTGTTCCAATATTTGTTGTGATATTTAATCTCAGAACATTCTTTTATTAACTTTCGTTTTTCTTGTTCCGGACTTTTTTTTTTGTTTTTTGCTTCCCGCCAACTGATTGTTTTGGTGCACCTGCCGCATCACGTGACGATGTGTCGCGACTCTCTACGAGTACACTGTAATACTTTTTTCAATCATGTAACTTTCGTTATTCGGAACTGACGTTCCATTTTCTTATTCTATTTAATCATAATATTTTTCTTTTGTCTAAGATGAATAAATAAAAGGCAAAACATCTAGGCATTCTTTCATTACGCAGCAACGTGTGAATTATCCTGAATAGTAATTGATATACATATTATGTAAGATAGCAGAGTCTAATCTACATTCATTATAGGAAAAGAAGTTGCAGCGCTTTAATACAGAAGTCATATAAATATATATCCATGTATTTTCTCATCTAATTCAAGTGTACGATCTGATGATAAATTAAGAGGTTTTTTCTTCACCAATGGAATATACGATTAACTGTGACAACCCAGGTAAGTCAAAACTTTATTTAATTATATGACTGTTGTTTTCTACAAAGAGTTATTAGTAAGAATTATTTGTTATAAAATATATTTAAAATAACTTATTTGAGGAAACTGCGAACTCATGCATTCATTTATATAGTATTCTTCCAATAGATTATGATTCTGAGATTTTGAATCGAAAATTTAGATTTATTCTTGACAAAAGTTTTTCATTGCACATTGGAAGAAATTGCTACATTTAAAATAATAAAATAAAAAATGAAAATGTAAGCGAAAATATTTGTTTTTGTTTCTTCAAAACTGAAGTGACACTAAATCGAAAGTATTGAAAAGTACTTATTTTTATGAAAACTATTTAATTTTATTTTCTTCTTCAAGTACTATTTATCGAAACTGTGTTGATTTAAAATATTAAATGAATATTTACGAATTGAACAAATATTAACAAAACTATTACAAAAATTTTGTTTAAGTATGTCAGCAACAAAAGATATACAAATCGAACCGCTGAACTCCACAAATTATAATGTGTGGAAGTTTCGTATCGAAATGTACTTGCAAAAAGAGGATCTTTTTACAGTCATTACTGACGATCCTCCCAACCCAATAACCGATCAGTGGCGTTCAAAAAATAGAAAAGCCAGAGCTATTATAAATTTACTTATTGATAATGAACAGATAGTGCACGTTATGAATCTAGATACAGCACGAGAGTGCTGGAATGCTCTGCGCCAAGTCCACGAAAGATCATCGCTTTCCAGTAAGCTTTTCTTACTTAGGAAACTTTATTCCATAAAATTAATTGAAGGTGGTGATGTTAACCAACATATAGCTGATATATATAAAACACGCGACAGACTCACCGCCATAGGTGAAGTCATAGATGAATCGCACCTAGCTGCATTAATGCTATGCTCACTCCCTCCTTCGTATGACGTTCTCATAACAAGTCTCGAATCGAGAGACGAAGCCCAATTGACACCTGAATACATACGAAACAAATTAGCTGATGAATATGCCAAAAGGCTTGAAAACAAAACTATTCAAAATTCAGCGTTAAAAGTCCAATACCATAACAAATCGGAGAAATTCTGCAAATACTGCAGGAAAAGCAATCATAATATAGAAGATTGCTATAAGTTAAAAAATAAAAATAATTCTGCTGTTAAAAGTCACAGTAAAAATTTCAACAAAAAACCCAACTTCAGATCCAACATATGCTCTCAGAACAATGAGAAGCCAGATAGCGCTCAAATTTCAGAGGGGAGCAATAAACCAAAAGCTGATAAATTGTATTCTTTTTATGTTGGAGATAAAACTGTAAATTGGGTGGTTGATTCAGGGTCGTCTTCACATATCTGCAATGATAAACTAAAATTTCGCGAACTTAAAAATAACGTTTCTAACGTCACTATCGCGAACGGCACGCAGCTAAAATCTTTGGGTTCCGGTACTGTGGATTTGTATACCGTAAATTCGGAAAACACACAGAACAAAATAACACTTAAAAATGTTCTTTATGTCCCTGAAATAGAAACTAATTTAATTTCTATAAAAAGAGCAACAGAGAATGGCTGTATCGCTGTATTTGATGATAAAACCTGTAAAATTGTAAATCAGGGAAATACATGCATTGAGGGATATGTGAAAAATAACTTATATGAATGTCAATTAAATTATTCTGAAAACAAACACACAGCGAACATTGTAATACAAACTTGTGATAACGAAAATTGCATAAACAAGTGGCATGTGAAACTTGGCCACAGAAACACTAACCACATTAAAGATTTAGATAACAAGGACATGGCTGTGGGTATAAAATTAAATGATTGCAAACATAATACTGAATGTAAAACATGCATAATGTCAAAATTAACTGATTCACCTTACCCCAAAGTTGCACAATTTAGAGCCTCCGTAACACTCGAACTGGTCCACACAGACTTATGTGGCCCTATGAAAACCCCCACTGTAGGTGGAAAATATTACTTTCTTACATTTATAGACGACTACAGTCGTTATACTATTATATATTTGCTAAGAAATAAGTTTGAGGTATTTTCTAAGTTAAAGGAATATGTGGCTATGACCGCAAACAAATTTGGCCGAAAAGTGCAAGCAATTCGCTCCGATAACGGGGGTGAATACACTAGTATGGAAGTAAATGAATTTTTGAATAAAGAAGGAATTGAGCACCAGTTTACCGTTCCTTACTCTAGTGCTCAGAACGGCGTGGCAGAACGTAAAAATCGTACGCTTACCGAAATGGCTCGCTGTCTGCTTAAAGACAGTAATTTCCCGAATTCCTTTTGGGGGGAAGCCGTAAATACTGCAAATTACATACAAAATAGGCTCCCGACCTCCTCATGCGACTCAACTCCTTACGAAAAATGGACCGGCCGTAAACCCGATTTATCAAATATAAAAACATTCGGATGTCGCGCATACGCATATGTACATAAAATACATAGGGGAAAACTGGATAGCACCGCTCAAGAAGGAATCTTTGTGGTATATGATAATCGTAGCAAAGGCTACAGAATTTGCACAAATAATAAAAATGTAATAATTAGTAGAACTGTAAAATTCTTGGAGGATGAAAATAGAGAATCCCACAATAATGAAACATCACAAATCAAGAATGAAAATTCAAATGATGAAATTCCGGTGTCCAAATTACCAATATTAGATACTGATATAAATATAGATATAGCGGGCGATAACGATAGTCCGGATGACACGCAAACTCTGCCGCGACGATCACAACGATTAAATAAAGGTGTTCCGAACGACAGATTTGCATTTGCAGTAAATGACAAAAGAATTGATGAGCCCAAGTGTTTTGATGATATACTAAAAATTCAAAACCCAGCTGAAAAAGAAAATTGGCTGAATGCCACACTCGACGAAATGAATTCACTCAGACAAAATAATACTTGGGAACTTGTTGACGCTCAACCAGGGACCAAAGTAGTAGGGTGTAAGTGGGCGTTCAAGGCCAAATACAATAGCCAAGGACAAGTCGAGAAATATAAAGCCAGGCTTCTTGCCAAGGGTTTTTCTCAAAAATACGGGGTGGACTATGACGAAACTTTTGCACCAGTTGCATCGCATACCACTCTAAGAAGTTTCTTGACCATGTCACTATATAAAAATTTGAATCTAAGGCATGTAGATATCAAAACTGCTTTCCTACATGGAAATTTGCAAGAAGATGTATACATGCATCAACCCGAGGGTTATGTTGTCCAGGGCGAAGAAAATAAAATATGTAAGTTAAAGAAAGCGATATATGGCTTGAAACAAGCCGCTAGAGCGTGGAATTTGAAAATTAATGAAACATTGTGTAAATTAGGATTTAAACAAAGTCAACATGACAAGTGTTTATATATCCGTAACAAAGATAACACAGAAACTTACATTCTTGTGTATGTTGATGACCTACTTATAGCTGGTAAAAATCACAATATTGACATACTAATTAATCAACTTAGGGAAGAATATCCATTAACCGACCTTGGGGAAGCCAAATATTACCTCGGCATAAATATAGAAAGACCTTGTAAAGGGGTAATTACGCTTGATCAAAATAATAAAATACGAGACATTGTAACCAAATTTGGGCTAGATAACGCACGGCCCTCTGACACACCGATGGAACCAGGGTATATAAAATTAACTGATAATGACAATCTCTTACCAAACAACACAATGTACAGACAGGCTATAGGCGCGTTACTTTACATTTCTACAGTATCGCGACCTGATATAAGTGTTGCCGTTGGCATCTTAAGCCGTAGAAACGAAAATCCTAGAGCGAAAGACTGGGAGGCAGTTAAAAGGGTTATTAGATATTTGAAAAATACCCAAGATATTAAATTAAAACTTTGTAACCCTGGTGAACCTGTTCTAAGAGCATATTCGGATTCGGATTGGGCCAATGATCCAAATGATAAAAAGTCCATCTCTGGAAATTTATTTAAGATAGGAAAAAATCCAATATTTTGGACTTCGAAGAAACAGTCCTGTGTGTCCATGTCTTCAGCAGAGGCTGAGTACGTCGCAGCTGCGAGTGCTGCACTTGAAATACAGTGGCTCAACAAACTACTGGATGATTTAAATTTGCCGCAACAATGTCCTATAGTGTTGTACCAGGACAACCAATCTACCATCAAGATTGCTGAAAACGATAAGTTCCAGTCCAAAACAAAACCCTTACAGCTGAGATATCATCTTCTGCGAAACCTAATACAAAAAGGCCTAATCAAGCTTCAATACAAACCTACCAAAGAAATGACCGCCGATACCCTAACAAAAGCTCTGCCAAAAACTGATTTTAATAGACATAGAAATGCATTAATGAACAATTGAAAAATTTCTGAGCTTAAGAGGGGGTGTTGTGATATTTAATCTCAGAACATTCTTTTATTAACTTTCGTTTTTCTTGTTCCGGACTTTTTTTTTTGTTTTTTGCTTCCCGCCAACTGATTGTTTTGGTGCACCTGCCGCATCACGTGACGATGTGTCGCGACTCTCTACGAGTACACTGTAATACTTTTTTCAATCATGTAACTTTCGTTATTCGGAACTGACGTTCCATTTTCTTATTCTATTTAATCATAATATTTTTCTTTTGTCTAAGATGAATAAATAAAAGGCAAAACATCTAGGCATTCTTTCATTACGCAGCAACGTGTGAATTATCCTGAATAGTAATTGATATACATATTATGTAAGATAGCAGAGTCTAATCTACATTCATTATAGGAAAAGAAGTTGCAGCGCTTTAATACAGAAGTCATATAAATATATATCCATGTATTTTCTCATCTAATTCAAGTGTACGATCTGATGATAAATTAAGAGGTTTTTTCTTCACCAATGGAATATACGATTACCTGTGACAACCCAGGTAAGTCAAAACTTTATTTAATTATATGACTGTTGTTTTCTACAAAGAGTTATTAGTAAGAATTATTTGTTATAAAATATATTTAAAATAACTAATTTGAGGAAACTGCGAACTCATGCATTCATTTATATAGTATTCTTCCAATAATATTTAGGATATTTTTCAAGTTTTATTCTATGAATTTTGGTCAACCAAGACGAAACTCACAAAATTAATTTTCTTTTTTACAAAAAATTTGAAAAAATCGCGTTAGGTTTTGGCACAGTGCGTATTGATGAAAATTGAAACTTTTTTTTTTTTTTTTTTTTTTTCGATTTTCTAAGAGCACAGTGACACCTAATTATTTTTTTGATAATAGATGGCTCTGCCTTCTGCAAAATGGAAAAAAATGCGTTACAATTTTAGTCAATATGTGGCGCTGCGACAATATCTAGAACTGTTTTGCAAATTTGCTGTAAATTAAAAAAAAAAAAGGAAAAGGAAAATTTATTTCACAGTTGTTAATTTTTGCAGATTCATTCCATCGATTTCGGTTAATCCAGACGAAACACAAAAAAATTAACTTGCTTCTCAAAAAAAAAAAAAAAATAAATAAATAAATAAATAATACTGCAAGAATCATCTTTGGCGCAGCCCCACCTATTGACGAATGCTGTAACATTATTTTTCGATTTTGCCACCTATTGATGAAAATAATTAATGTATGCTATCCTCTGCAAAAATCGAAAAAGAATATCTTAATATATATAAATCTCGTGTCACAATGTTTGTCCTCAATGGACTCCTAAACCACTTAACCGATTATAATAAAATTCGCACACCATGTGCAGTTCGATCCAACTTGAGAGATAGGATAGTTTAAATCTCAAATTATAGTCGCAATTTTAATTTATTGCTAATTATTTGTCTGTTATTATTTGACAGTCACAATTATCTGTTAACTCCAAATGATTCTAACAGATGTCGATACCTTTCGACTGGGTTGAAATGAAAGCTGAAATATATTTGGTGCTGCCATCTACACAAAGAATCTTCAACTTTTTAACCTATTAATAAATTTCGTATAATTCAATTATTTCCACTTAACAGATGTCGATACCTTTCGACTGGTTTGAAATGAAAGCTGAAATATATTTGGTGCTGCCATCTACACAAAGAATCTTCAACTTTTTAACCTATTAATAAATTTCGTATAATTCAATTATTTCCACTTTTTAAATTTTTGGTGTTAGCATAGCCGGCCACGTGTTACCTAGACTGAAGTGTAAATTGAATTCATATTATAATGAAGATAATACAGTGAAATTAATCCTGTTTTTTACTTATTTGTGCTTCATTGATCAAAACTTTATAATTTAATATAATATATATATATATATATATCTTTATATATAAAATTTATTATGTTTGTCCGCGATGAACTCCTAAACTAATGAGCCGATTTTAATGAAATTTGGACACTGTGTGCAATTTGGTCCAACTTGAGAGATAGGCTAGTTTTTATTGCAAAATTCGCCTCCCAAAAGGGGGGGGGAGGGGCCAAAACGTGATTTCACAAACAAACAAACAAACAACAACAACTAAAAAAAAAAAAAAAAAAAAAAAAAAATAGAAATGCAGATAGACTGTTCAAAATTGGTATAGAGAGGTTTTAGAGGCCTGCAAATCGAATGAGGATATTTTGGAAAGTGTAAAGTTATTAGGAGGGGCGGGTAAGGGGGCGGAGGGGCAAAAAAATAAAAATAGAGTTACATCGCTAAAAATTGGTACATAGAAGTTTTTGATACGTACAAATCGATTGCAGATATTTTCGAATTTGTAAAATTATTAAGAGGAGCGGGAAAGGGGGGGGGGCAGAGGAGCAAAATATAAAAATGGAGTTAGATCATTCAAAATTGGTGCATAGAATTTTTGATACCAACAAATCGATTGCGGATATTTTCGAATTTGTAAATTTATTAGGAGGGGCGGGAAGGGGGGCAGAGAGGCAAAAAATAAAAATATAGTTAGATCGTTCAAATTGGTGCATACAGGTTTTTGACACCTACAAATAAACTGTAGATATTTTCGAATTTGTAAAATTATTTAGAATAGTGGGAGGGGGGAGGGCAAAGGGGCAAAATAATAGAAATATAGTTAGATCGTTCAAATTGGTGCATACAGGTTTTTGACACCTACAAATAAACTGTAGATATTTTCGAATTTGTAAAATTATTTAGAATAGTGGGAGGGGGGAGGGCAAAGGGGCAAAATAATAGAAATAAGAGTTAGAACTTTGAAAATTAGTATTATTAAGTTTTAAGGCCCGATAAATCGATTGCGGATATTTTCGAAAGTATAGAGTTATTAAGAAGGGCGGGAACGGTGGATGAAGAAACGGTGCGCATGGTTTGCGCAGGTATACACTGCCGCAGGCAGTGGGGGTCCGAACAGATTATTCCACCAATGAGAGAATTTTTTTTTGTATTTTATATCATTTTCCTTTCGATAATATATGGATTCATTATGAGTGTCGAACATTTTTCCCGATCAGATTTTTTTTTCTCTTTTTTTTTCACATGTTAAAAATTAATGCAATTTTGAGAATGCTTTAATTATAGTGAATCATTTAAAAATAGGGACCAGCGAAGCGGGCTAAGTCTGCTAAGATCAAGGATGTTATCAAGGATGGTCTTTATTCGTAAATAATAATTTTAATATATTGAATATTTTACTACATTATAATTCAACGTATAACATAGCCACAGCAACGCGTGGCCGGGTCTGCTTGTATATATATATATATATATATATATATATATATATATAGTTTTCGTTAAATGAAAAATAATTCCAGCCTATAAAATTTCCAAGATGTTGAGAGTTACAGTAATTTAAATTGCAATTGTACACACGATGAAAAAACTACCATTAATCTAGCTTTTTTTTCATTATGAATAAAACCAGAATGACATTTGTGTATAACCGAAAAATGAAAGCATACTAACTAAATAAGTTGAAATAGTTTAACCAATCAAATGCGGTATGAGAAAAGTAAAAGGAATAATCTGTAAAAACTGAATGTTAATAAAAGTTATTTATTATTTATTAATTTTTATTAGAGGTTTCCTAAAATAATAACAATTTTAAGAATTATTTATTAAATATATATATATATATATATATATATATTGCTTTTATGGATTACAAAATATATACCATCCAAATAATAATAATAATAATAATAATAATAATAATAATAAAATAATAATAATCCAAGTTCTTCAAATTGAAATGACAAGTGTTCTGCCAAAAAATGTATTTACCATTCCTGTATATGCACTGTTTTATTTTATGCACACCATTCTTCAAAATATATATTCATTTTAGGGAAGTGCAACTTTATTCTGGGAGATAAAACAGAGCTGTAAAATAAATGCAAATACTACTTGCGTATATCTGGGTATGGATTGGAATTTAGGCTTAGGTTTCATGTAAGGAATAGATTATTGAGAAAGTTTTAGTTTATGTAAAAGATTTCTTTTTGGGAAATGTGTTGTTTATTTTAAGATTAAAAATTAAACATATATATTTTTTTTTTTAGAATAAACGTTAATACTGTTTTTATGAGAAAGAAAAAAGAAAAAAAATTCTTTTTCATATATGGAAAATGGTTTGAAGGGAATTTTCTTGAGATGAACAATTAACTAAAAGTAATCAAGCCTTTAATATTTTAATAACTAACCAATATTTCGTCGATGAAAGGAGTTTAATTTTAGTTGCTAACAGGAAAAACAAATAAATAACAAGTTTTTTCAGTTTTTTTTTTCTTTTTTTTTCTTTTTTTTTTTTTTTAAATCCTACATATTATATGTATATAGTATATATAATCGAAAAAATTCCTTTCTGTTGCCTGCACCTTTATAATACCTTGATTATACGTATTACTTTTGTCTAAGTAAACAAATATAATTGTAAGAACACAATACCATACTTTAGAAACAAGTAATTTCAAGCATTATTTTTAAAGGTTTATTCAAAACATTTCGTTTTAGCTGCTGCCTCCATGCCCTTAGATTGCTTACTGGACAAAACGTTTACTGAAATATATGAGGTACAACATGTAAATGTTTGGAAAGTGAAACACTCTAAAAAAAAAATGGAAATTGAAATAGTAAAAAGTAAGGACATGAATTAAGGAGATGTGTAATTTCTGTGTTCAGTCTAATAAATTTCACAGCACTTTATTGTTAATATATTCTTTCTTTCTTTTCTTTTTTTTTTTTTTTTTTTTTTGTAAACTATTTTTAAATTCTTCAAAAATTTTTATGAAATACGCATGCAGATTAATTTTTTAAATATCATTATTTAATAAAATAATACCTTAAAAACATCTTTAAAATGTACTACACTTCATTATTCTCCCATTCATAGATATCTCTTACATTTATTTCGTTTTGAAACCTTAGAATAATGGAACTGATATACAAACATCTTGATTACATTTCACATTTATTGTGCTTTTAAATAAAACCTTATAGTAATGGGATAATATACACCGAAAACTTTAGGAACAATTTCTAAACAACATTTTAACAGCGTAAGATTTTGAAAATGTAAATGAACGAATCTGATGAATTAATTCTCAAAGCAAAATGACTAATTTATCGGCAGTGAAATGCGTCATTATCGTTACAGATTGTGAAAGTAAATATTTACGAACTTTCGTAAAATTTCGTAGGTTGTTTATTTAAATAAGTAAATAGAATATTACTTAGATGACAAGCGTTAATTTTGCTAAAATTCGGAATAATTAATCTGGTATTTTATAAAATTCTTCAAGTGAAAAATCTTTAGAATTTAGATTTTATAAGTTTATAAGTTTATAATGCTTTAGCGTAGATAAACTACGATACATATTTATATGTTTAGTCCTTAGTCCTTTATAAAAAAAAAAAAAAAAAAAAAAAAAAAAAAAAGCATTTTAAAAATTATTATCATGATACTTTGTATATATATTTTAACAGTTATTTTAATATAATTCCACAGATTAAAAGAGAGGATTATAGCCATTGAAAAAGAAAACAAAAAATATGAAATTTCTATACAACTTTTATAGAAATAAATATAATTGCTTTAAATAGTTGCATCATGATTTTATCTGAAATATTAGACATTGCATACAATAAAAACCACCACTTGATATTTTATATGGATTTTATGCACAAGATTTTATAGAATTCTCTTCTTTATATGTAAGATTTCGAACTGATAGAACTAAGAGAATACAGTGCATAGAGAACGGAAAATTGATAATCATAAATAGTATATAATCTATACAATATTTCTCTAACGGGGACCAGTTACAATTATTTTTAGTTGAAACGATACGGTAGTGGTTAAACTGGGTAAAATTAATAAATTACGCTAGGATAAAAAAAAAAAATATTTAAAAATGAACAATATTTAAGCACGCGGACTCAGCTCAATGAACAAATAAGAAAAAATTACGACATTTGTATGATGACGTTATTTTATGAGAAAATATATTTTTAAAAGTTGTTGCTTCAGATTCTTTGTAAGCGTCCTTATAAACTTTGCAATATTTTAAAGATATACACTGAATATGAATTATTATCATAAGTTGATTAAAAAAGCAATCTTAAAAAGTATAATCAAAATAGGATTTTTTTTTTTTTTTTTTTTTTTTTTTTTTACATAAAAAATTATGCCAAAATAAATAAAATGTCGTCGCACTCTTGGCGATAAAATGATAAAATTAAAAAATATATATGGGGGTCTTTTACTAAAACTGCATTGCCTGCAGAAGTATGAGAACCGTGTCGTCAACCGTGGATTTCATTTTGAAACTTTTCTTTGTATGATTCTGGTTTCACTATTGCACAATATTTATTTGGTTATAAAAATAATTTCGGTACAACTTGCAGGTTGGTCCACAGCCCTATTTGGCGATTTCCTTTTTACGCCGTTTTGAACGATAACGATGTCGTTCTGGATACTTTGCAACATTTGTTTACACTTGGAACCCATGGCAATAATATTTCCGAAAAAATCGCATTTCGCCGTAATCACCGAAAGAAAATTGCCAAATTGTGTTGTGGACCAACTTGCAAGTTTTCCATAATTTGGCTTCTGGTAAATCAAAATTTCAATTAGGTGGTGAAATTCGTATATTATTTAAGGGTTTTAAATTTTAAAGGTGAATAAGAAAAGAACAATGTTCGAAAGTTTCGCACGGGTTTGCTAGTACAATATAAAATACAAAGTAATGCCTTTATTGTAAGTAAGTAATGCCTTGTCGAAATTTAAAGAATGCATTTTCAATTTTTAAACTTTTTTTTTTTCTACAAATAAAATCACGTATCTAACATATCTTAAAAATAGAAAAAAAATAAACTTTAATGAAGGTCTTTTTTGTTACTTTCAAAAGACTTTATTGACGTCGAGGTTTCTACTTCATCTAAATGGGGGATGTATATGTATATATATATATATATCATATATATCATGTGTTTGGTTAATCGTATAGAATTAAAAAAAAAAAAAAAAAAAAAAATCTTCTACAATAATGTGTGAAAATTGGCGGATCTCGATCGTCATAAAAGATTGCAAAGCATTATGCAATCTAATTATTAATATTCTTACATTTAAAAAAAGAAAGAAAAAAATAAAAATAAAAATAAATATAAATTATGATTAAAATCTTTAATTTAAAGTTGTGTCACCGTATTGTGTAGAAAACAATCATAAATTTATCAAAAATATTCTTGAACACCACATACATTTATTTGTGCATATACACTGTACGTGTACATGCTTATAACTTATGCTTATCGATCTACATTAATATATATGTGTGTGTGTGTGTGTGTGTGTGTGTGTGTGTGGTTCACAGAACATAACTTCTAATTTTATGTCAGCTAGCCCGAAATTCTAGAAATGCTTCGTAGAAAATGCTCAAAAGTATTATTGTTTTACTTATTTTAAAAATAAATTTATTTTATTCAACTTGTATTTTTATATTTACTTATATTTTTATTTTTATTATATCATTATATAAGGTAATATTATGTACTTCGTAACTTTTATAATGCATCCAATTAGGACTTTATTTTGAATGAACAGTTTAAATATACATTAAAATTAAAACTATAAAAATATTTTTAAACCAACCCCCCTTTAAAGCACTAATGAAAGAGAAAATACTATTTCTTAATTAATTTTAAGTTTTTAATTACTTCGCATTGTACTTCATCTAACCTGAAAAAAATCAGAGGTATCCATTACTGATACATAAATGTTATACAGTTTTTTGTTTTGATATGTGCTGTACTGATGCATTTTCGACTGCTTAGAAAATTGGTTTTTAGCATACAAAATATAATTTAATATACATATATTAAAGTGCTGTCATGTACATGTACATAAAGTATTGGTTTAGATATCGAGCACTGGTTACAGTTACAGTATCAAAATTGAAAATAATATGCAATATATACAGAAATTGTCCTTAAAGTGCCCAGTTCTGGTGCATTTGTCTAGTATCAAGTCGATTTTATGACACTCAGTTTCCCCCCGCTACTTCCCCGATAGATACGATTTTTTAACAACTTACTTTTCTGAAGGATACAATTTTCTGACCTCTTACTATTTCGACAGGAAAGAAACAACCCATTTTATATTCAGGTATTTTTTCCCTATAGATTATTTTCTGTGCACTTTTTTTTTCTTTTATTACTTCATTTTAATTTCATTTTTTATTTATTTATTTATTTAGATTTTTCGTAATAAAAAAATGACTCATTTTTAAAATATAAAACAGCACAAATGTATGTGCATAATTTTACTTATGTACGGTATAATTCTTATACGTTAAATTCTATAGACTGAAATTGTTTTTGAAGTTAATTTTAGTATGTGTAAAATAAATAAATAAATAAATCTGTTATAGGTTAAGTTTCAACGTTCGAAAACAGCCACGAAAATTTTTTAAAGCATAGAATTTACTGATATTATTAAAAAAAAAAAAAAAAAAATTAATTTTCCATCATTGGTTAAGGTGAAAAATTCTGTATAAATGTAGTGGTGGAAGTGTCAGAAAATAAAAGTGAGACACTTAGCATGTATGAGGAATTTATCGATTGATAAATTTAAGTTTTTATCGAATTATCATATTAAAACTCGAATAAACGACTACGTCAGAAACGCCAAAGAAAGATATTGGAAATGCATACAGCTGTTTCGGCAGCTTTAAGCGTGCCGTCTTCAGTGCAAAAATTATTCTGAATCTGCTGAAGGGCTCGTATGTATAAGAGAGGGGCCGAATTTAGTTCAACTAATAGAATTACGGAAGAGGTGGGGAGAGTGGCTAATAGGAATTTAGGAAAGTTAGCAAACAGTAGAAAAATTAAGAAAATGTGGACTGAATATAAAATTTCCAACAGTCAGACAAATAGGGAATAGCGAAATCACAATTTACAAGGTTTTTAAAATTTTTATAAATATGAAAAGCTTCAAAGAAATCGAGTTCATGAATGGATTTAGGTCTGCAAATTATTTTAGCTGAATTAAATTTAAAATTATGATTTTCCTCCCAGCAATGTTTAGAAATAGCCGATTTATTGTTTTCTTGTTTGCGGACGTAATTCATATGTTCTTTTAGACAAAATTTAAGACTGCGTTTAGTTTGGCCAATATATGATAAACCACACTGACAGGAAATACTATAAATATCCCAAGAATTATGCGTATCAATGGGATCTTTTAACTGAGAAAAGGTGAGTATATTGGAAGGCGAAAATATTATTTTAAAATCATATTGTTTGAGAATTTTAGCTATGGTTTGACTGGATTTAGGAAAATAGGGTAAAAACAATGCTAATATTAGAAGAGTCTGACTTAGTAGACGAAATACGAGGGAGTTGTAATTTTTGGATAGCTTTGTGTATAATGGAAATGTCATAACCTCTGTCAATTGCAATGGCTTTCAGGTATTTAATTTCAGATTTTAATAAACTAGGATTTCAACAAATATTAAGGGCACGGTTTACAAAAGTATAGAAAGCAGCCATTTTTTGGTTAGGTGGGTGACATGAACGCGCATGGGGAGGAAGGGAGACAGCAAAATTTTTTCGATAGACGGTGGTTGAAAATCCATTTACAATGCGAGAGACGAGCGTATCAAGAAATGGAAGGGAGCCATTATTTTCTACTTCATATGTAAACTGGATATTACTGTCAATTGAATTTAAAGTTTCTAAGACGTGGTCAATATTGTGATGAGATATGTTGATAAGCGTGAAGGTGTCGTCGACGTAACGGACCCAAAAAGGAAAGGCTATTTTCTTAAAAAGCTTACTTTCGAAATAGTGCATGTAAATATAAGCGAGAATTGGGGAGAGAGGGGAACCCATGGCTAAACCTGCAGACTGACGATAGAATTTATTTTGGAAAGAAAAAGTGGTTTGTGATAAACAAATGCGGGTAAGAGAGATTAATTCTTGTATTTCAAAAGATGTGAAATGAAACTCTTTTAATCTATTTTCGAGACAGCAGAGGGCGCCACTTATTGGAACATTAGTGAAAAGAGATTTTACATCAAAGGAAACCATAGTGAGATTAGTGTGAGGGCACAAAATAGTACTTTTGGGTTTTTCACAGTTGCTGCTTTAATTTATAACATAACAAAAAAAATAGTAATGGAAATTCATATAATGCAATTAAATTTAAAATTATTCAGAAATATTTGAGCAAATAATTAATATTTTATGTCATTCTATTGCATTGTGTTCAAACTCTCATAGCTTTACCTTTTTTAATATTTAATATATATATATATATATATATATATAATACTTAAATGGAACAGTGTACATGTTACTGAATTTTTATTGTTTAATAACGGATCTTCCATTTTATATGAAAAATAAAAAAATAATAACAATAATGAAAAAAGTTTTGTCCTTCAAATACTCTGTCGGAAAAATGTGCATGTTTTAAAAGCTTGTTGTGAAATTGAGTGTCAGGAAATAACAACATACTACATTTACCCTAATTATGCCAGAAATATAAAATAATGACTGAAAGTTGAAATATGTTGTATGGAAGGTACATCCGGTGACAAAAGTATCCGAACACTAGCAAAAATTCCTATGTAAAAAAGGCACACTTAACACAGTTTTGGTAAATAATTCCTTGTCTAGTCCTGTTTTTAGACTGACTAAGAACAGGATTCGACATTTAACATTTCGATTTATTTAACAAAACTGTATTAAGCGTACCTTTTTTATATAGGAATTTTTGTTAGTGTTCGGAGACCTTTGTTACCGACTGTAGCATACTGTAGGACAAAAACAAAAAAAAAGTGTCATAGTTGAAAATTTTATATTAAATTAAATAATGAATGTCCATTAAACTTTGTACTCAAACTAAAAAAAAAGAACATATTTCAAATGCAATTACTTCGATAAAATAAAAAATTTAATTTTGTTACCATTACCAGTTAATTTTAAATTAAATATTTATCTTCAATAATATTTTAACTACTTTGTCTTCTTAACATTTTAACTAGTACAAAACAAAATTAGGTAATTTAGTTTTTAATAATTCATTTTCTAGTTTTAAATACAATCAAAAATGCTGCTCAATTTATAGTTAAAAATAACTGAAAATAACACAAGTGAAGAAAAAAAAAGTTTTTACTTTGTACCAGTAATTTTATTGTACATTTTGTCTGGTATAATCAGATTGAACTGTTTGTTTTGAGGGGGAGAGATCAAAAGACTGCTTCCTTTGCGTATTAGAACTTGCATTAAATATGCCTTCTCTGTTTATAAGATAAGAACATTCTTGAAGAATTCGTATAGGAAATCAAATCATAAAATTCAAAATTTTATGCACAGTAATTTTATTTGCATCTCTCTGTTTGGCGTAATCAAAGAAACAACCCTCAGTAAAATAAACATCAAAGAGTAACTGCAGCATACTTTTCTTTGAAATAAAATGAGTTTTACTTTTGCTAAAGACAGAAATTATTTTCGAATAATGAATATTTACCTGTAGTATGCGAATAATTATTTATATATGTATACAAAAACTGTGTTATTGTTTTACTCTTCTGTATCCGCCAACCTAAAGAAATATCTCTTTTGTTGAAAAAAAATATAGGAAATAATTAAAATACAAAAGTATTTTAATTGCTTAAAAAATAAAATATTATTTTAAAAATCCGGAGAAAAAGAGTTTTAGAGAATCTCATAGATATATAATCACCACGCCGTTCAGAATATATATATATATATATATATATATATATATATATATATATATATATATATATATACTAGCAGACCCGGCCACGCGTTGCTGTGGCTATGTTATACGTTGAATTATAATGTAGTAAAATATTCAATATATTAAAATTATTATTTACGAATAAAGACCATCCTTGATAACATCCTTGATCTTAGCAGACTTAGCCCGCTTCGCTGGTCCCTATTTTTAAATGATTCACTATAATTAAAGAATTCTCAAAATTGCATTAATTTTTAACATGTGAAAAAAAAAGAGAAAAAAAAAATCTGATCGGGAAAAATGTTCGACACTCATAATGAATCCATATATTATCGAAAGGAAAATGATATAAAATACAAAAAAATCTTCTCTCATTGGTGGAAAATCTGTTCGGACCCCCACTGCCTGCGGCAGTGTATACCTGCGCAAACCATGCGCACCGTTTCTTCATCCACCGTTCCCGCCCTTCTTAATAACTCTATACTTTCGAAAATATCCGCAATCGATTTATCGGGCCTTAAAACTTAATAATACTAATTTTCAAAGTTCTAACTCTTATTTCTATTATTTTGCCCCTTTGCCCTCCCCCCTCCCACTATTCTAAATAATTTTACAAATTCGAAAATATCTACAGTTTATTTGTAGGTGTCAAAAACCTGTATGCACCAATTTGAACGATCTAACTATATTTTTATTTTTTGCCCCTCTGCCCCCCTTACCGCCCCTCCTAATAAATTTACAAATTCGAAAATATCCGCAATCGATTTGTTGGTATCAAAAATTCTATGCACCAATTTTGAATGATCTAACTCCATTTTTATATTTTGCTCCTCTGCCCCCCCCTTTCCCGCTCCTCTTAATAATTTTACAAATTCGAAAATATCTGCAATCGATTTGTACGTATCAAAAACTTCTATGTACCAATTTTTAGCGATGTAACTCTATTTTTATTTTTTTGCCCCTCCGCCCCCTTACCCGCCCCTCCTAATAACTTTACACTTTCGAAAATATCCTCATTCGATTTGCAGGCCTCTAAAACCTCTCTATACCAATTTTGAACAGTCTATCTGCATTTCTATTTTTTTTTTTTTTTTTTTTTTTTGGTTGTTGTTGTTTGTTTGTTTGTTTGTGAAATCACGTTTTGGCCCCCTCCCCCCCCCCTTTTGGGAGGCGAATTTTGCAATAAAAACTATCCTATCTCTCAAGTTGGACCAAATTGCACACAGTGTCCAAATTTCATTAAAATCGGCTCATTAGTTTAGGAGTTCATCGCGGGCAAACATAATAAATTTTATATATAAAGATATATATATATATATATATATATATATTATATTAAATTATAAAGTTTTGATCAATGAAGCACAAATAAGTAAAAAACAGGATTAATTTCACTGTATTATCTTCATTATAATATGAATTCAATTTACACTTCAGTCTAAGTAACACGTGGCCGGCTATGCTAACACCAAAAATTTAAAAAGTGGAAATAATTGAATTATACGAAATTTATTAATAGGTTAAAAAGTTGAAGATTCTTTGTGTAGATGGCAGCACCAAATATATTTCAGCTTTCATTTCAACCCAGTCGAAAGGTATCGACATCTGTTAAGTGGAAATAATTGAATTATACGAAATTTATTAATAGGTTAAAAAGTTGAAGATTCTTTGTGTAGATGGCAGCACCAAATATATTTCAGCTTTCATTTCAACCCAGTCGAAAGGTATCGACATCTGTTAGAATCATTTGGAGTTAACAGATAATTGTGACTGTCAAATAATAACAGACAAATAATTAGCAATAAATTAAAATTGCGACTGTAATTTGAGATTTAAACTATCCTATCTCTCAAGTTGGATCGAACTGCACATGGTGTGCGAATTTTATTATAATCGGTTAAGTGGTTTAGGAGTCCATTGAGGACAAACATTGTGACACGAGATTTATATATATTAAGATATATATATATCGGACTACTTTAATCTTATAATTTGCGAGTTATCTTGCTACTATTTTACAATTTTTATTGTTATTAATAATTTCTGAATTATTCTGATATGCTGTTTTTTCATTTTACATTTGAATCTTATCCATTTCCAATTTATTCCAAATTTATTTGATTTGGTGGTCTTTGTTTTCGATCAAATTATTTGTTTCAATACTGTTAATATTTAATAATCCTTAAATTTCACTGACTGATTATCAATATATATATATATGTATAATATATAAAAAAAGTTTGCAAATTTTATGTATTTGTTTTTGACATTACATGGATCTAACAAAGCCATTTATTTATTATAAATGAACCTCATGTGC
The DNA here is from genome assembly GCA_963930645.1 of Salticus scenicus. NCBI lineage: Eukaryota > Metazoa > Arthropoda > Arachnida > Araneae > Salticidae > Salticus > Salticus scenicus. The sequence goes on from OZ005650.1 coordinate 251,763,003, forward strand.
CTTTAAATATTACCTTTTAATGTAAAAGTATACGCGTAATGTGAAATAAATATTGTATAAATAATTTAATTGTATAAAAGTACTTACACTTCATTAAGTTTAAGGTGTTTTAGTTTGTTAAAGGTATAGTTTTAAAACATTCAGTGCATATATATATATATCGAATATATGAGCTCAATATTTATTTTCGTAGCAGTCATGTCCAAGGTGAAATAGAGTCAATAACTAATCCGGACGTTTAACCAGGTAGCTTTATTTTAAAAATATAAGGCTGGATTTTTCCATGTAGGTGAGGGACAAGTACATTGTTTTAATGGATTACATAGTACACGTCAGTACATTAACTACAATGTTAAATAGATCCATCATAGTATTGTTTTGCATTACTAAGACGAAAAAAGGCAATAGTTTAAGAATGAAAACACTTTTATATGAGGGAAAAATGAGAAGAGGCGAGGGACTTTTTTCCCTAGTGACGTCATGTCACATGATCAAAAAGGGTGTATCTTAGTGCTTTTTAATTCTTCTATTTGTTTCTTCCTTTTCACACAGGGCGTTGACCAAGTCTAAAAGGATATTTTTGGTCTGGTGGGGAAAAGGCAATTTGGATGAAATACGTTAAATTAATAATAATTATATATATATATATATATAAGATTAATTTTCCAAATGGTTATTTTTATTAAAGTGTAAATGAAAGTTTCGATTTGCACCTGAAGCTTAAATACTATTTTGTGGAGATGGGAATTTAATTATTATTTCTTATTTACGTGATTTTTTTTTTTAATCTAAGAAACTATCTTAATCTCTATGAAAACTCTTAATCTCTACTTCTCTAGTTCTACATTAATAAATTAATAAAAATAATTTTAATAAAAATCTAGTTTAAAGGAATTTATAGCAACAATGTTTACAATGGCAGATAATTGCATTAAAATTCTGATATTTAAAATATTATAACTTCATCAAGGAAAAAATATTTTGAAATATGAAAGACTATTAATATTATATAATGTACGCAATACTAACTAAATGCATCAAACTAGAAATTATCGGAATTAATATTCATAGTTTGTTTGTAAATTATACACAATATCAGTGGGCTAACCTATACATAAACAGGGTTTTTACGTACACGCCATTTTGTAAGGATTCTTCCACCATAATATTCATATAATAAAATTTTAGTTAAAATCGTTAGCTTATTTTAGGACAAAAAATGACATAAAAATTTACTGGGGCCGAAAAAAAAGGACTGTCTGAACCCTGTTAAATATTTAAAGAGTTACTATAATACCGATTGAAAGCAAAAATTCATTTTTAAATAAATATCCAATCTCATCAATGAGGCTGTGAAACGCAATTGATATTAGATTGATATTCCGGTTGAAACATATCGTCTAAAATCAGTTTTAAGACACAAGAGAATAAAATTATACAGGTTTTTTCAATAAATTTTAAAGTTTAGAAGTTTAAGAGACTTGGGAATTGACATCAAAATTTCTGTTATTCATACAATTACTATCCAAGCAGTAATTTTTTATTGAATGCTAAACATTACATAAATACTGAAGATAGATGGAAGATTTCACACTGAGAAAAAAAATATGCCGCCTTCCTCTAGAATGAATAATTGTCCATTTTCTAAATCCCTTAACTAGAAATAAAGATTTCCGAACTATGCGCATACGGCACGCCAATAAACTGTATAGACGAAATGGTCAAGAATTTCTTGTTTACACATTTATAGATAGGGAAACAATATTCTGAATATGCCAAATATTCTGAATCTTTTGTATTGCGAGAAATTCTCGCTTGATTTTCTAGAATTGGTTAATACACCAAGATTATTGTTGCTGAAACCCGCCTCTTGTAGTATCATTTATTTGTAGAGATTTTTAAATAACTTTGCTCTCGCGAATATAGACCCCAAGTAGCACATAACGTTGTTTAACGTTGTTACAGCGTTGTTATAACCAATTTCTCACTGTTCAGACTTATTTTCAACGCTATAACAACGTAATGTGCTACCTGGAAAACGCTCTAGAATTCTAATAGGGGCTTCCAGAACTCGCTTTTCAAGGGGACTAGAATTTATAAGGATGACATGGAACTATTTTTTCTAGAGCCACAATTTAGATTCTAGATGTCAGTTACAGAATTTTTTCTCAGTGCATGGATTTTTAAGAGAATAATAAAAACATTGTAAAGAAAATATTAGACGTCTATCTAGCACATCATACATCCTTTTTATGTTTGGGGAAACGAATGACTATATTTCAGTGTACTCAGAAATACAAATTTACCCTTTGCCGGTCCCAACACTCTAAAGCGCTCTAAATATTATTGCCAATTTTAGGGACTCTTTTATTCAATTACTACCAATAAATTTTAGGAATAATACTTGATGTACATAATAGACGAATAAACTTCGAAGTAATTAGGCAACCGCCATAATTTAACTTTAGTGGTGAATATTGAATAAAAAAGTCCAACACTGACCAGAGAAGTGAAATTAAATTGGACCGGAAAAGGCTTAAACAGCATTAAGTAGAAGGTGTTTAGAAACATTCTTTGTAAAACTAGGGCTTGAATCAAAGCCATTTTCTGGATATATAATCACTGAGCTTGTGGTTTTGTTTCTGTAAATTAAAAAATCAGCTTCTATATATATTTTTTAACATACTGGTGAAAAATCGCTTACGGTGCTGGTAGCATGCATAAAACTGAATATTTCATTTCCTGTATATAAAAAAGGAACTTTTGTTTTATTGGACAATTAAACTCGCTATGACAATTACTTTATGAGATCAAACGTTACATGCCAAATTCATATACTATAGAAATAAAAATATTTATGTTGTATTTATTCTGTAAAATTTAAGAAATTACAAAACTGCTTTTTTAAAACCGAGTTCAGAAAAAAACCGCATTATTAATTTGTTAAAAGTAACTTTGGTCTGTTTGCATTATAACAGATGAAATAAAAATTACTTTAAATAAGTATTATATGTCTACTTTTTTCTTTTTTTTTTAAAGCTATGCCTTAGATTTTTTTTTTTTTTTTTTAACTGCAGACGTGTGAGCCATAATGACGGGTAATTTTTAATTTCTGCGTAAATCGATTTAAAATTGAAAAAATTCAAAACCTGCATTTTTTATTTCCAGTACCTTGTAACGTGGTCAAAAAGCAATTATTTCCGACCATAAAAAGTAGTCAGCCAATGTGCCTCGCATTGAAAATTGAAAAATGAAATAATGATGTGTTGCTACATAAATTTCCTACTGTAGTTAGTTTTAAGAAATCTAACTTTTGTGTTGAAATACTGTTTGCACTCCTGGATTCAGAAAAATTGCCCCTTTCAAATGGTACCAAATTTGTAACGATATTTCTAATTTATTTAGCTATTTAATGCTCCTTAAAAGCATCTTAAGCTCAAAAATGACTCGTTTATCAATTGACATACGTTGATGTTTCAATTAATATCTCCGCAACTAATTAAAAAAATTTAATTATTTTTTTCACTATCCCCTCGAGAAGGCTTCTGAGCACCCGTATGTAAAATTTTGTACTTCTACGTTCAGTAGGGGCTAAACGTATGGATGCTCAGACAGATAGACAAACATCTTCTTTTACTATTATAGATAATTTAAAATAATAAATTTTACTGACATTATCACGGATGTAAAATGCGCTGAATGTTAAGCGGTACATTGATTTAGTTTAACCTGAAAACATTCTATAAAGTTTGTAATTTTTAAGAGTTTTTTTTTTTTTTTTTCAGTAAAATGAAAAAACTTAAGCAATATTTATTTTTCTCTAAAAAATTTCTATAAATTCCAAGAAATATTGTTTAAAAACATGTAAGACTAAGCAAAATCGAAGAGATAAACATTTTTATTTCCTGCTTTTACCAAAAGAAAGAGAGTTAAATGAAATAGATTCGTCATTTTTTTCTCCTGCAACATTCTGGTTTCCAAATTAGTTTAAATAAATCATTTCTTTTCTTTTACATTATCATTGCATGTTAAAGTAAACTTTTATATCACCGTCCCACAAGCGGCTAAACCCACATCTCTAGTTAATGCCTGTTAAATATCAAAGATAAATCACGTTCTCGAAAAAAATTGCAAAATGGAAGTTAGCAAAAGACACTGTAACAGTGCAATTTTTAGTACTTATTAATTCATAAATTTGCCAATCAAATTTTTACATAAGCTTTTATTATGATTTGTATTTATTCTAAGTTTTCGTTATTAAGAAATGGCTATTTAATCTAGTGCACTGTCACTTTGTTTCATATTTAACAACCTTCTAATTACCATAACAAAAAATTTATTTTAAAATTCAAAATATTTTAACTGTTAATTCAGAGAAGTTACCTAATGATTTTATAATAGGAAATATATATATATATATATATATATATTGTAAATTCAGATTATTAACAAATATGTATGTCTTAAAGACACTAGATTTCTTATCTTTTATCAAATACCACAGTAGGGATATTTATATTTATGTGTGAACACATAAAACCATAAAACAAAATTTAGTTAACTATACATTTTCTAAACAAAGTTACTCGTTTAAATAAAACAACCATGTATTAAAAATATATTATCGTTTTTGAAGATTTAAAAAAATAAACCAAACTCAAAATTATGCATTATAGAATTTGCTTTGCGGCACATTTTATTACTACTTTATAGGTGATTTTGAAAGCTGAATTTTTTATATTAAAATAATCTCCTAAATAATAAAATAAATTGTACTTTAAGCATAAATTGTTTTAAAAAAAACTCCAAAAAATAAGTTATTATATCCTGTTTTAAAAAAAACATTTCACGTAGTATCACGTTGAATTTACAATGTCGTGTATTTCCCGTCCGATCCCTTATTACTTACATCATAACGGAGGTGCATGTCTTAATTTACAGTCACAAATCAGAAATGTATGGATATATATTTTTTCTGTTTTAATTTATGTAATAAGGGTGGCCAGTGTGCTTAATTTATTTACTTGTTTTTATTTTATTTTTTATTTCAAATAAGCTCTGTCCTTGGCATAACCCAATGGAAAAAACCACTCGCTTTGATAGCCGGCAAGTAAGCAGATCAGAAAAGCTTACATTCTTTAATGCTGTACAATAACCTAGTTAAAAAATAATTAATATTTTTGTTGTTAATTTATTGTAAGTGTGGTAATGTAAAATTCTGAATATAAGTTCCTTTTAGAAATTTTGTGACTTTTCTTAAGCACAGAGAAATATAATCTTTTACTTTTGAATAGCCTTTATTACATACGTTGTAGTCCGACAAAAAAAAAAAAAAAACTAATTTCGTCGCAGATTGTTCTATAAATATGAGGCTGGTATAGACCGATTAGTAATAATATCCAATTTTTGTTTAAGGGGTCACCTACACATTAAAAGTGATATCGTCTTCATTTCTTTGAATAGCAATACCTCTTTTTTTTATAATTTGTTTGCCTATTTGGATGACATCAACCCGGAAAATGGTATAATTTATGCATTTCATTCAATCTTTCGTAGTTTTATAAGCTATAAATATATTGGGATTCTAATATTAAATGAATGTGTCAAACATTATTTCATATCTTCCTGAAAAAAATTATTATATTAAAATTTCATTTTTCTTATGCATTAGAAGGAAGTGAACAAAACGTATTGCATGCATGTTTTTGATTAAAATACATTTATAATCTTGCATGCACAATAATTAAAATAGTTATTCAAGTAAATTTAGATGCATGTATAACTTGTTAATTAGCTTTTTTTTTTGTTGTTGTTGTTTGTTCATTTAATATTTTAAAACGTTGTACTTCTTTCCCGAATGTGAATGGGTAGATTACTTTTCTGTGAGAGATATTAATTTAATTTCTTTTTAAATGTAGGGATGAACCATTAGTACATTTTTGTTTGCAAATCTACCATGAATTTTTTTAAAGAATATAAAATATAACTTTTTTGAACCACTTTGATTGTAAAATCTTGAATATGGAGTCAAAAATGGGTGTTACTATTAGATAAAATGAAGTTAAGGTAAATTTTTATGTGTAAACAATCCCCTAAATAAAATTTAACTATTACGTTAATAACTGGACATTATTAGAAATTCATTGCTTCCAACCGCATGTCTCGACGATAATTCACAGCAATATTAGACGGGGAGTGGCGTTGATTTTAATTTAATTTAATTTAGGATAAGTGCACCAGTGATTGACACTTTTAGAGCAATCTCTGATGTTTTTAATGTTCTAGTCATGAGAAAATACTTTTAGAAATCTTAAGTTAGTACATATGGTATGAAAGAAATTCAGAACCACATATATGTTAAAATATATACATTTGATAACAATTATTATTTTTTTTATGAATTTTTATTTGTTACCCACTCAATGTTCCAATAATTGACACTGCCAGTTTTTCATTTTATCAGTAATTGGCCCCCTATGTTCCAGTGTTTGACACGGCTAATTATTCATTTTACCAGTTATTAGCACCCTTTGCTCCAGTGTTTGACATAAAATGTTAAAATTCTTATATATAAATATATGATTTTATTATTTTTATTATTTATTAATTATTTCGGGATAGATGTCAATTGCTGGAGCATGCCAATCACTGGAACACCTACCCCATTCATTTTATTTTATTTTATATGTTTTTATATTTATTCATTTATTTATTTATTTTAATTTTTAATTTTTTTTCTTTATTATTGTTTTTATTATTTTTATTTTGACCTAGTATTTTATTTCCAACAAAGCATGCTAATCTAAAAAGCTCGGTCAGTCAGTTATCGAGCCGTTTCATGCTATGGTTGATTGCTCGTAAGTGTGCAAATCACATAGCCCTAGAGGTGTACAATACGACTATTTGAATAACTACATTAGAACACACAACTCCACTGAACCTGGTTTATGCAACATTCTTCACTTCATCTCAATTTCTCCTAATACCTTGCTTTTATCATCAGAACGAATGAAACTACATAAACCTTTGTAAAACTTCGGAATTTTTAAAATCTCGATGAAATCTGCCTGTGAGAGCTAACACAAACGCGGCCGATAGGTCGAAAAGGGCTTAGTTGGATTTTTTTCTTTTTTTTTTTTCTTTAATATTCTTCTTTTCCTTAATTATCATATTTGCAGTTGCTTTTAAATATGATATTTTCTGTTATAATCTGTGATTTTTTAAGCCTAAAATTTATATAAATAACTTTAAAATATTTCGCTATTGTAAATCTGAAAAACTTCAAAATCTAGGTTTTTTGTATTGACATTTTTTGTAATCTTCAGAGCGGTTTATTGTTTATGAATAAAATGTTTTAGTTTATTAAATATTTTTTCTTAATATTTATAAAAGAAAAATCTTAATATTTCGTTAGATATATCAATATTTCCATATATTAGTGTATTTTTCTAAATACATAACATCTCATTATTAATATATTTATTTCTCAACTGTGTTGATTATTGGTAAGTTAAAATTAACTTATTATTATATTAACTAAATAATTAAATATAAATTAAAAAATGCATATTACGTAGTGTATTTTCCTGAACAAAGAATGATGTTTGAAAAAGTTAACATATAGATATAAATAAAATTTCCTTTTGTTTTTTTCCGCATAAATACATCAGTAATATAATTTCAATTATCACACTCTATTAATTAAAAGTAATGCCGTTTTGAACGACAAAAGTTTTAGCATACGTGTTTTCCGCTATTTATGTAATTTATTAATAATTCATACCATTCTGAAAGAGTCAAAAGGATTACATAAGTTTCCAATATTCTCATATTCTAATGTATTATATTCAGAGCGTTGAATTTTTAATACTAAATCAAATACAGAGAATTCAAATCTAGCAATCAGAAAAGTGTAACACAGAAACAAGTCAACACATAAAAGTTAATTATATCCCTCACTATTTTACGAAGTTATTAAAACAAATATGTATGACATTTCAAAATTTTCACAAGTAATTACCATGCATAAATGGATGAGTCATCATGAAATCGAACATTATTCTGTATTTATAACATGGGAAGTTATCTGAATAATTTGAAATAAACTTTTAAATTTAATGACAGCATAGAATTTATTTTTATAAATATAGGTAATATAACTGAACATGGGATTGGGTGAAGCGGTAACCCCCCCCCCCCCCCCACACACACACACACAGATTTTAATGTCAAATAAAACTGTTCCTAAACCTATTTTAAATTATTTTTATAACAGGTTGAAATTTATTATCTTCCTCATTTATCTTATGTTTTAAACTGCAATATGTCTTTATAGAACTGAAATGCAGGGCAAGAGAAAGTCGTGTGAGACACATAACAAACTATTTAAGATATAAAACATCAGATTGATTAACTGGTATTTGTACTTATTTTCTGAAGAACACAAAGTTCAAAGCATTTACATTTAAAGAATGAAATATGTAATTATATTTAGTAAAGCAGAACTTAACGGACAGAGACTTTTAAACTTAGTTTATATATATATATATATATATATATATATATATTATTTTACATAAAATTAAAGTATATTTGTATAAAAAAAGACGCCAAAGGCAGCACTAAAAAATATAGAAAAATTATATAATTTTGAATAGAAAGTACTAAAATGGTGTAAGAATTTAAGATAAGTGGGCGTGATTAACAAAAAATAAAAAAAAAAATTAATAAATACAACAACAACGAATCAAATTATCGAAAAAACATTTGTAAAAATAACACTTCATGTGAAAAACACCCTTCCGGTTTCACTTAAGTGGGTGGGAGCAGCAGAACAGACAATTATTAAGAACATTTAAAAATGCCTAACAGGTTTCGGAAACATGGCGAAACCAGCATACTCCCCAAAAAGCGAATAATAATGGAATCTATTTCAGCAGTATTAGTTTAATTTAATTTCATTATTATTCGCTTTTTTGGGAGTATGCTGTTTTCGCTATGTTTCCGAAACCTGTTAGGTCTTTTTAATTTTCTTAATAATTATCTGTTCTGCTGCTCCCAGCCTCTGAAGAGGAAGCGGAAGGGTGTTTTTCACATGAAGTGTTATTTTTATAAATGTTTATTTGATAATTTAAATCATTGTTATTGTATTTATTAACATTTTTTCTTTTTGTTAATCACGCTCACTTATGTTAAACTCTTACACCTTTTTAATACTTTCTATTCAAAATTATATATATATATATATATGTTTCAATGTTCGACACATAAATACGATTTTTAATTAATATTGATAAATTTATTTACGATACAAAATAATTTATGTGATTATCTCGCAAATGTACTGCTTTTTCCTAAAAAATAAAAGTATTTTAACCATTTGTAAATAATGAATAAAGTGATTAGTAATAATTAGTATTAATGAGGTTGACCATTACCTTTTTTTTTTGTTGTTGTTTTTTAACACAGATTACTATTTTTTTTCCCGCAATGCATGTTTCGTAATCTTTCCGTGAACCAAGTTTCTTTTCCTTCTATAAAGTAAACTATATTTTGTGAAATGTAATTATTGCATGGAAACATAGAAAGAAAAATAATAATAATAATAAGTCTATTCTGAACTAGAACTGGATTATGTTTGAATTTTACAAAATGCAATTGTGTATGTGACTATTTGATATGATTAAACAAAAGCAATAATGAGTGAAAAACTATTACCTTTGACACTAAAAATGAAATATAAATACATTTTAAAGGATAAGGAGACCTTTAGGATTTCAGGATTTTCTTTTTTGTTTTACTAAATATCAATTTTTATTGTAATGGTAACAATTTGCTCTATTTATCAATTTACTGATGTCTCTTAAAAAAAAAAGTTTAACCTAGCTAGAGAAATTTTTTGGTATGTTATTGAAAATAAATATATGTATTCTTGTTTTTATTTATTTATTTATTTTTTATGAATAAAAAAAAATGCTGACACATTTAACAAATAATATTTTGAAAATACACCAAAAAAAGGAAATAGACATGTTCAACAAAACTAGGTACAATAATAGCTATCAGTCTAATTTTACGCTTTGGATCTGCCAGCAATTTTTTTATAGAGATATTTTATAAATTTCTGTAGCAGTTTTTGCCAATTAAAAAACGTAAAAATTACTACTCAATTAAAGCGGTTTAAAAACGCTATATATAGCAGCCCTATATATGTATATATATATATAGAGAGAGAGAGAGGGCTGCCAAAGGTAACATTTTATATTTCTTTTTGTACCTCATTTCCAAACAATAAAACTTATAGCATATTATATTTTCGCAGCTAAATCAGCTTTTTGCTTTCATAAATCGACAATAAATTTTACGTTATGGAAAAATGAGGTACGAAAGTATTAAAAACAAAAAAGTCACCTGTAGCAGCCCTATATATATATGTGTGTATTTTAAAAACAAAATTTTATATTATTTCCTCATACGTGAAATAGAATCTATGAACATAAAAATCTTTGTAATTATAATTTTTGTTGGTCAAAGGAGTTTTAAAAAAAAATGTTGGGAAAACCTATAACTTTATATTCGGTTATTTCTAAAGCTAGAAAAATATATGTCTGTTCTTTCTTTAAGAATTTCTTTCTCCTTTCAGGTCAATTTTACTACTCACAGAAAAAAAAAATCTCACTTCAATTTTATTTTATTAAAAAGACTCCATCGAAACAGAGAAAGTTTCGGGTTTCTTTTTCCACTTTCTGTGCGTAAACTAAAGTTATTTAAATATGTAGATAAATCTAAAGACTTTTTAGTATAACAATTTTGATGTCATACATTTAAGGTTATAAAAGGAGCCAAATTCTGTTTCGTAAGATGTAAGAACAAAAAATCCACATATTTTTTTTTTAAATTGTATTTTTAATATAATGAGAGCGAGCGGTAAAATTCAATAAATAATAGGTAACAAAACATGATGTTACAATTTTTGATTTAATGCATTTTTAGAAACATGTGACTTCATTAATAACACTACGCTTAAAAAAAAAATAATAATAAAAATAAAAATAAATTGAGCTCTGGTACCATTCTTGCTGATTCCTATGTAAAATGACCTCCTGAATCTGAATATGACTCCCATTTTGAACTGTCACCCACCGTTTTCTCGGGATACTACCCACTTTTTAAATTCTTATCACTGTTCCGTAATTTTTCGGCCATGAATTTGATTTGAAGAATGGAAAAAGAAATAATTTAACACTTAAAAACAATATGTGTATATATATAAATATATATATATATATATATATATATATATATAATGTTTAATAAATAACACTAATAATAAATTAAAAAATATATGTAATTCATAATTGCAGTAACAAATCCCCCCCCGCCCCCCATATTCTTCCTTTAAAAATTTTTCATGTTTTAGAATTTTTCAACTATGTAGCTCTTCAGAAGGTATTTAACAGTTAAAATAATCCTTCCCCTCCCCCCCCCCCTAAAACTCAAATTTATAGCCATAAAATTACCGAAAAGGGATAAAAATATAGGGCCATGTCTAAAAAACGGTGGGTGGTAGGGCAAAATGGGCGCCATATTCGGATTCAGGAGGTCATTTTTCATAAGAATTTGCAAAAATGGCGTTGGCGGCAATTTTCATGCCGAGTAGTGTAATTTAATTGTTGTTGTTTTTGTTCTTATTTATAATGCCACACGAACGAGACTGGTACTGAAACTACACGAATTAACCACACTTCCACTGCAACGGTGGAAGCACGAACAGTTTGACAAACACGCGAAAGACAGCAACACTAAGAAAGAAGAGCTCTTAAATTTAATCCATGTCAGGACCTAGTATTCCTTGATCTAGTACCCACAGATATATAATTTTGATAGGAACTTGGAGGACTTTGTGCCCACGACAGTTAAAACTGATTATAATCAGGCAATTAAACCTTTATTTTAATTTGCTTTAAATGCTATTTTAATTCCTATGTAACCATTAAAATAAATAAATGATGGTTAAAATTTTATAAAAATGTTTAGTACTAAGGTAATAGAGTCATTATATTGTTCTTGTGACATTTCTGTTTTGGATAAGAAGTCCTGTGTTAACGCGTCTCTCAAACATTTAATTTGAGATGTACGAATTCTACAATATTTAATTGCAAAAATATGAACAACAAAATTAAAAACAATTGCAGGAAAATCTGTTATTATTATTATTATTATTATTATTATTATTATTATTATTTATATTATTATTAAGATAAGATAGAGTTAACATATTCATATTTTAAACATAGCCGTCTTTACGCGTTTCTTTAAAATGTTACATTACTTAAAAAATTGGTTTTACTCATCCATGATTAAATCCTTGAAAATTTTTTCTATGCAATCGATGTGGTAAATGCCACTGACGTTTATTTATGCTGACTTTCAATTAAGAATCAAATAGGAATACGCAAAATAGTTATTAAAGTATTATTTCAAAAAAGTCAGTGGGTAAGACTCATTAATTTATGAATAGCCTCTCAATCTCCTGCCTCCAATGTTTTAATTTTACAAGAGTCTTATGTAAGCATTAAAATAAATATATAGTGGAGAAAATTGGAAAAAAAACATTTAATACTGAGAAAATAGAGTTAACGTATTATTGTTGAGCCATTTCTGCTTTGGACAATAAGTCCCGTCTTTTAATTTAATAAGTTAATTTGCATAATTTACATAATTTAATTAGTATGTAATTTAATAATAAGTTGATTTGCATCACTTAATAATTATATAACTTAATAATAAATTAATTTGTATAATTTAATAATTATATAACTTAATAAGTTATATTGCATAATTTAAATTTACATAATTTAATATGCTAATTTGCATAATTTAAATAGTAATGTTAATTAGAAAACAGTGAGAAATGCATATACATATGGACATAAGGGGTAAATGTAAAATCTTTGCTGTAGATTTTTACTTTTTGTTAAAGATTATACAAATGATAACATGTGATAATCTCCAAACACACATTAAAACAAGAAAAAAAAAAAAAGATAGCCACTATAACTTGAAGATTAATGGTAGGAATTAACAGCAAATTAAAAAAAATACACATTTTTCCTTATACTTTTTCTATTAGTACAAAAATTTAAGTCATTATTGAGTATTATTTTTTTATACGAATTTACTAATAATTTTTATAATTAAAAAAATATGTTTTTTAAACACAACATGCGCATGAGATATGTTAGGTTAGTTTCATTCTAATGCATTAAAATAAAATAAGGAAATGAATTTGATACGTTTTGGGGAATATATGAATTAAAGTATGTGACATTGATTTAAAACTAGCATCCGAAAAATGTTTAAGTTTGTTTAGTGTAATCATAAATAGGGACTATTGAAATTATCACTTCGATAGAAATAGAGAAATATTGATCTATAATTTCATTCTTTGTTGCCTACAATGTATTATATATCTATAAAAGTAATAGAATAAATGATGGATACATAATGGTAAAATTAGTAGCATATTTCTGATGGTAAAAATAAATAAATAAATAAATAAATAAATAAATAACAGTTGTTACATTTATATTCTCGTAAGAGATAACTAATTTTAATCAGTTGGACTGGTATGACTATAATTTACCTCAAGATTTTTTTATTTGTTAAATATAACTTTAAATTATTGAAAATCCCTCTCACTCAATCTGGAATAAATTTTACATGATTTCTTTAATAAATTTTATAACAATGATTTTATAATGCTTATTTTTTTCTGGATACACTATGCAAAACATTTGTTTAAATACCATCGGGTGATCTAAAATTCACTGAAAAAAAAAAAATATATATATATATATATATACATATATTATTTTAAAAGTATTGGCCGTTTATAATTTTCTCTTTAGAACAAGTAACAGAAGTAATGAGTAATGTTTAATTTAATGTAAGTAATGTTTACATTAATGTTTAATTACAGAAGTAATGTTTAACTTAAGTATTCGCTAACATCTGAAATAATACGCGACACACCAAAGTCGTATTAATCAGTATTTGCAATACTACGTCATTTAAGAATGCAAATCTATATAAAATATGAGAGGATATTGTGAATACAGTGAAATCTGTTAGTGAAATATATATATATATATATATATATATATATATATATATATATATATATATATATATATTCTTTTATAGAAAAAAATTCTGCGCCTTTCTGCAATTTTTTTAGAAAACAGCATAGTTTTACGCTCATTACTTTTTGAATAATATATATATATATATATATATATATTTACTGTGATTTTTGGATCAACAAGTAGGGGCAAAGAAATACTAAAATGTATTTTGAAACCTTTCCTGGTGTTACCTTAATATGAATTAAATTAATATTTTTTTTCAGAATTTTGAAATACTGTTTTACTTTGTCTCGTATCGCACAAAAATTAAAATATTCATTTAAGATCTATTAAATATATATAGATAGATAGATAGATATACATATGTTTATATTTTTTTCTAATTTATGACATAAAAATTGAGCTGTCTTTTAGCTTCAGTGCAAAAATAAGACATGAATTATATAAAAACAGAAACAAAGAAGAATTTGCAAGATATAATATTCAATATATATATGCCTTTAACGCAGTCTTTATCAAATATGCATTTATACCACTGCATTTTGTTTAAACGAATATCAAATTAATAAACATTTTCTTATATCTAAAAATTTTAATGAAATACTCAATTTAAATTGAAATTTGAATCAAAAATTATAAAAAATTGTCAGTATATACATAAAATAAGAAAATTTTATTTATTAAATATTTAAATAATTATATTATTATTTATTAAAATATTTATATCATTTAAAATATATTCATTACATATTGTTTACATTAACATTTTTTCATAATCATGAAAATTACCTGAACTATGTTTCTTGTTTAAATACTTCAACTTCTCAAGTTTCCTAAATATGCTTGTATTTTATTGTATTGCCTTTTAATGAAATACAAACGTCAGGATACTTTCAGGAATAAGAAATTTCCGCCTTTTTTGCTATTTTTATTCAATAATCTCTATACTATTTCATCAGCTAACATCTATATATTAATAGGCAAGCATAAAATTTGTTGTCCCTTTTTAACATATTAATTATGGGAGTAGAGGGTTGAAAATGGTATCATTCGAAAGGTATGGTTAGCCGAAAGGTGCGAATACAAATATTATTTTCTTACGATGTCAAGAAGGTATTTAAAAATACATTTATTTTTTATGCATTTTCCCCCATTTTTCCCTTTTATACACGTATTCCTTCACATTAAAAAATACCTAAAAGTAGAAAGTTGTTAAATCTGGCAATTTCATAAAGCTCAAATAAAACCATAGACACAGTAATTTGTATAATGTAGCATCACTATACGCAAGCGAAGTGATGACGTCACTGTCTGTCCATGGAGCCATGTAAAAGATTTTCTATGTTAATTGTCCATTGAATTTTTTGTAAAAAAATATTAAAAAATAACGGAAATTATCTGCCGATTTTAATTCCGATATTTGGGTATAGTTATATATAAGTTACTCTCTACATGTGTTTGATTGAGCTATTTTTTCTGTAAAATTGATAAAATTTTAATTTAAAATCACAAAACTCCAGAAAAAAAAAAATGGCAAACTTCCAGTTTTGAATGTAAACATAAACATTTCATTTCAAAGGGTGATATTTAAACAATAAATATTGAACTAATATACTAAATAAAAGGAAAATGGATTTGTTACTAACTGCTGCATGTATAAGTAGACGATACGGAAAAAATTCCGATTTCCGTTTTTTGCTGAATTTACATGTTTTCAGCTTTCTTTACGTTTCAATTAACTGAAATTGGCTACTTATTTTTTAAAAAAGTGTCTTTATTGCTAGCTTTTGTGGGTAAAAGAAGCAAGTAGAAGATACATAAAAAATTTGATTTCCGGTTTTCGATGAATTTACACGTTTTGAGATTTCCTTGCATTTTAATTAAGTGAAATTAGTGAAATTGACTACTTATTTTTATTTTTTTAAAAGTGGATTTATTATTCTTTCCTCTGCATATATAAGTATAAAATATAAGATTCAGAAATGTTTTAGATTTTCGGTTTTTGATAAAGTTACACGTTTTGAAATTTCCCGAACTCAATTCGACCATTTTTGAAAAATATCTTTTTTTTTTTTTTTTTTTGTTCAAACACTGTACTTTATGAACCAATTGAATTAATTTAACAGAATTTGATACTTGGTTGGACCTTGGTCTGATATGGTACCTATTAGCTTCTGGGCTGTATCACACGCGTTTTCACGTTGCGATTTTCTCTCATTTCAGGAAAGGCTAACATCTACAGAGAGAAATAGTTATATTAAGTAAAACTCTGCTGATTCAGTTAGAGTGAATATTGGCAAACTATTGCCGCAGCTGTGTTGCAATTGCACTCCGTTTAGGACAAGGCAATAACTTTGCTTTGCCTCGCTTTGCAAAAAAATGGTCGCGTTTCGACCACTGGGCGATACTAGTTACAATAAAAATACAATACTAATTTGTTTATGAAAATAGTCATAATAAAAGAGGCGAAATTTTCGCATCCCAGCCTGATAGAAAGGTTGAAATTGAACATCGTGAACTATCCATCTTTTTTCACATAAAATGATGTTACAGTCTAAAAGACAAAATAATTTGTACAGAAGAGACTCAAACATACCATGGCGATTGAAACGCCTCACCTATCGACAATTGTTCCCGCTTCTTGCTATATTTGTTTTATATTCATTTTCTGTGATATTTATACTGGTGTCAGTATATTTATTTTTTCCATCTGTCATTGTAAAGTTTTTTCTAACATTCTTGTGCACATTTTCATGCTGTTTGGGTCGAAATTTTGTATATTTGCTGCCGCTGGCCGATAGTTTTTTGTCTGCGACCGAATCTCCTCGTGAACAAGAGGATCCTCAGCGTTGTAAAATATACCGATGTTACCTAAATAATTCAAGGAACACATTTGTCTGTGTTAAAACTTTCTATCACCGTAAGAGGAACAAATCCTTCAAACATCCAGGGAATTATGACTTTTTTTTTCCTGAAATGCACACATGGATTTTCGAAACTCTCATTTTGAGCTCTTTCTTTAAAAATTGTGTTTTTTAATTTCAATTATGTATAAATGAATGATGAATCAAATTCAATTATGAATAAAAATACAGGAATTACATCTGCACCTTTCGTAAGGACGTTTCATCGATATTCCAACTACGTAACATTAGTATTTTTTAACTTTAAAAAAAGAAAATCTGATTTTTTTTGAATTTAAAAGAAAATTTGAATTTTTTTTAATTTAAAAGAAAATTTGAATTTTTTCGACTCACATTCGTTCATTTTTTTTTTTAATCTCCCTGTACAAAAAAGAAAAAACGAAGCAATGGTTCAATTTCTTAACTATAAATAGCATCAAAATGATCGGTTAAATCTCAAAGCATAGAAAACCGTTAACAAAACACAAATCAGCGGTTCATATTTTTTTTTTTTTTTATTTACGAATTCTCGAATTTTCCACTAAACATTTTATAAATAAAAATATTTTCGAGATAAATAAATCATTTTTCCCATTAAAAAAGAAAAAAAAAAGGTTTCTGACGCCGCTCTTTTGGTAGAACTCCGCAGGGTTGTTAATGAGCGAAGCGAGCCTGGAGGGACAGCGAAGCCGCCCTCGAGTGTTGGAGAGCGGAATGAGCAGGGACAGAACCCCACAGTACGTTATATAAGACATTTTATTTTTTATTTTTTTTATGAATTTATTCTATTGTTAAAATTTTGTTGTTAATATTACTGTCATTTGTTACTCCAAACTTAAAGTATCAATTTGTTGAAAATCGTCAAGAAAATGAAAATGTTTTCTCCAAAAATACTTTCTGCAAATTAAGCATTAAGCATTATTTTACTTTGTATTATACATGTAACTAAAAGAATTTTTTTAATATTTTGGAAAACATAGCTGCTATAAAATATCATTTTAAAACATTTTTAGAATTAAAATAAAAGGACTTAAAAAGCATTCTGAAAATTTAATTTGCAGTTGAGCAAATGTATGTTGATTTTTAAATGCAAAAATTTTAAGATTTTCTTATTAGGGGGAAAAAAAGTTAAGTTAATTTAAATAAAATTGCACATATTATTGAAGAAATTCTTTTTAACATTTCTTAGAATTAAAAGAAATCATTTTAAAGGTGAAATTACGTCAAATAGAGAGTAATAAATTCACGTATAATAAATTGATTAATTTTTGGAATAAAAATATGAATTTTTTTTATTATAGGGGAATGCTGTAACCATTTAATTAAACAGAAAAAAATAATAACGAAACTTAATTAAATGTTTACAATGGGTTATGCAAAATAATGGAATTCTAATTTTTTTTTTTTTTTTTTTTTTTATATATTAATTTTTCTTCCCGTGAAACAATAAATAAATAAAATAACAATAATTTTATGTTGTAATTTAAGGTTTTATTTAAATATACATTTACAAAAAATCAACAATATTGGCAAATGCTAATTATGCATAACCAGAATATATGCAAATTTGTAACTAATATCTTTATTTCGTGAAAAAAAAAGTATATTTCTACCAATTTTGTAAATTAAAATAAATACATATTTTACACAAAGCATTTATTTAAATATTAAAACTGTAGTAAATATTATATATATATATATATATATATATATATATATATATACATTTAACTTAAATAATTTTTTACAAGATTGCATTCGATGAAGGGAGATAATTAATTATTTTTTCACTGCAGATGCAAATGTAAAATACGACAAAAGAGAGAAATATTTTATAATAATGACTTTTTAAATACTTTTAAAAGTGTCCTTTTTCTGTATAATTGCAGAAAAGGATATCATTTACAGCATTAAAAAAAAAAAAGAATTTCTCATTTTAAATTTTATAGATATACTGGTTTTTTATTGAACAAAATATATAATATTCTACTTACCTACAAAATTTTGAAAATAAAAACTAGGTTAACTGTAGAAGTCATGAACCAGTTATAAATATATTTTATTTTTGCTTACATAGATGTATAAGTAAAATAAACTTATGGATTCTCAAAATTCACGTTATAATATTTATTTATTTTTAATATATCTTATAATATACACATAATGCAAGTATGTGTAAATCAATGTTAATTCGTTTGAAAACAGAGATTTTAAGAAAATAAGACTAACATATTTTACATTCTTGTTACATATTATACTAACAATTCCAAAATGCGTCAAAAACTGTCTTTATTTTTAACAAAGTTAGATTTATATAAAATAAATTTCTAATGAATGGATCATAAAAGACTATAACGTAATTGAAAATTTAGTTTTTATGCTAAAAATATCTCATTAATCTTTCGGAACTATGAAAGAGTTTTTGCAGCATTCACATTTGCTTCATTCATAATTATGATGTTTATTATTTTCTCAAAGGCTTTTTAAATAAATCAATATAAATAAAATAAAGTTTGTTCCCTTATTTTATGTATTTTTTAATAACATTACAATATAATGAAAAAACAAATTGGTTGTGACCCTTACCTATGTATACATCAAAATTTAAACAATTCTGAATACGCTTTTTACAAAGTGAAGTTGAAAGTTTCAAGTGGTCTCGACTTGAAAACAAAACAGCGGAGCACCTTGGTTAACAAACTCATCCCAGATATTTATGAGATAATTTCACTGTCGAAGTTAGGTTTGATTTTGAATATTATTTCGTAAGTTTTCGTGATTTCAAGTGGCAGCCTGATTTCAAGTGGCCCCGCTTAACTTAGATAACCGCCACTTAAAACTGGCGGATAAAGTTCATTAATGAACTTGGTTGATACCCTTATGTGGTATATATTTACATCAAAATTCAAGCAAATCCGGCTTTAAATATGCTTTTTACAATGTGGGTTGAATTTTCAAATTACCGCCACTTGAAAACAAAAAGGCGAAGCAACTTGGTTAACGAACTCATCCGATATATATATAAGATAAAGTGGCAGCACAAATTTAATTCGACTTCAAGTATTATTTCGGAAGTTATCGTGAAAACAATATTTTCATTATATAAAGATAGTTACATAGATACACGAAGTGATTGCAATATAAACGCAGATAATCGAAGATAAACGATTGCAGATAAACGAAGTGATTGCAATATGTCGTTTTCTAAAGAAATCTACCTAATATATCCTTTTTAACATACTGTAAAGCATGAATTTTTATATATCGAGAATTCTTTAAGAAAACTATTACTTTGTACAAAGCTTAACATTTATTTTTCGCAAAAACTTTTAATTTATTTCTTTGTTATTGCTAATTTGTATAAAAAGAGAAATGTATAAAAAGATCCAGTATATAAAAAGATCCAGTATAAAAAGTATATATAAAAGTATAAAAAGTATAAAAGTATAAAAAGATCCAGTTTGAACTGAAAAATAGCAGAAAAATAATTAATAAAACTTTATTAAAATGCCACTAGATAATTGAAAGAAAGTAATCTTATCTTATGTATATATATATATATATATATATATATATATATGATACACACACAAACGTCAACTGATATATTAATTTTTAAAAAATCATTTTGGCATGGCAGATTTAAATTAAAAATTTAAATTATAAATGACTTTTTGATTGGATTTTCATAACAACATGAAAACACACACACACATATATATACACAATTTACTTTTCCACGCCGTTATTTTTATATCAAAACAAATGCTTTTTATTCAAAGCACAAAATAATTTATAACTAAAGCGATGACTGGTTTTTTAAAGAGTTTGTGGTGTGAAAAAATTAAATTTCAGTATTAATAGTCAACCATGGATTAAAAATTCCAAATTTTATTAATTGAAAAATTTAAATATGAAATCTTTTAAATTACTACGCTTATCGTAGAATATTAAATAGAATATTCCTATTGCAAATGTGACAATATGTATATGCCGGGTATATACATACGCAGTGTCCCATAAGTCTGAAGACATAACATTTTAAAATTCATAACTATTGAATGGATAGAATTGAACACGGTTTGCGAAAAAATCATTCTCTTGAAGGTTTTTTTTTTTTTTTTTTTTTTTTTTTGTAAAGAAAAAAATATAGTTACATTTTTGTCTATTATAGTTAGACAAATAGTTAAATTTTTCGCACGGATGTGAAAAAGAAATATTGAAACGGAAGCCCTTTTAAATTGCACAATTTTGTGATTAAAACAGTTTTTATCTTATTTTGTCTCCTACTTGTGCATACACGAATTTTAATTGCGATACGGGCTTGGTGGATAAAGTGTTATTGCAGATGTTTTGCCACATGCAATAACCGCCGACTGAAGCTGCAATTAGAAGAATTATAACTCGTTTGCAAACTGTAATTTGTGGTGATGACGAACACATATGATGGGATTTATATATCTGTAAATATGTTCATGCAAATAAGTACAGTTTTTCATGAAAATATGCGATCTGGTCACGCACAGAGCACTCTATCGAAAAATAGATTAATTGTTATTTGTTATTTATACCCCCCCCCCCCAAAAAAAAAAAAAAAAAATAATAATAATAATAATAATCCCTTCCCGACAATGATTTTTTTTTTCAGAAACCGCGTTCAATTCTATCAATTTGTTCAATAATTAT
Organism: Salticus scenicus; assembly: GCA_963930645.1. Lineage (NCBI taxonomy): Eukaryota > Metazoa > Arthropoda > Arachnida > Araneae > Salticidae > Salticus > Salticus scenicus. The sequence continues at coordinate 251,784,739 of OZ005650.1, forward strand.
GAATTTTTTAAATGTCTTTAAACTCATGGAACACCCTGTATATATTAAAACCCGAATAAACTACTACGTCAGAAACACTAAAGAAAAATATTGCAAATGCATACAGCTTTTTCGGTAGCCTAAAGCGCACCGTCTTCAGTGCAAAAAAGATTCTGAATCAGGAGAGAGAAGTGCTTATATATATAGGAGAGGGGCCGGATTTAGTTCAACCAATAGGATTACGGGAAAGGTGGGGAGAGTGGCCAATAGGAATTTAGGAAAGTTTGCTGTGTAAACAGTAGAAAAATTAAGAAAATGTGGACTGAATATAAAATTCAGTAATGAATATGAAATTCAAATTTTGTATTCAGTCCACATTTTCTTAATTTTTCTACTGTTTACACAGCTAACTTTCCTAAATTCCTATTGGCCACTCTCCCCACCTTTCCCGTAATCCTATTACTTGAACTAAATCCGGCCCCTCTCCTATATATATAAGCACTTCTCCTGATTCAGAATCTTTTTTGCATTGAATACGATACGCTTTAGGCTACCGAAACAGCTGTATGCATTTGCAATATTTTTCTTTGGCGTTTCTGACGTAGTAGTGTATTCGGGTTTTAATATTCCAACGCCAAGTCTCCTGTTATTACCCTGTATATAGACCAAGTCACAGAAACAAATACTTACTATTAAAAAGATATTGATCGTGACACTATGCCATTATGGGCAGAAAAATGCGAAATGGTTTATGTATATATATATATGTCTGTGTGTGTAAGAAAAAATGTTACTTACAATTTTAAACAAGTAATGGTGCTGCATTCACAGCCTCCTCTCATATTTTAAACAGATCCGTTTTCATAAATGACGTCATATGTCAAATAATGATCATTTTTAATTTGGTGTGATGCGTATAATTTTTGGGTACTAGCAAGTATTTAAGTAAAACTAAATTTGTATGCTTATTACGGCTGATAATCATTCTAAAAAAAAAATCACGTTATAAGTCATTTTTATTATGAGACTCCTCAATGCGCAAGTGTTATTTGCATACCTACTTTTTGGTACGGGGTTTTATAATGTAAAGGGACCGGTTTCCCTTGTTCTTCACTGTTAGATATGATGAAAATGGTTGCGGAAACTGGAAGCATGAAAGTGCGTCCACAAAGTGGTTGTCCTAAAAACTTCTGCAAATGCGCACGATATAGATGAAGCAGCCAACGCACAATCGGTATCACCTGAACACGATAAATACAGTGTACGTGGAATTTTAAATTCTACTGGCATTTCTTACGGGACTTTAAAATGCTCACTGAGGATCAACCTGGAAAGGTATTCATAGAACAACCGATGCATACAGGAAGTGAAAATAACTAATTTAAAAAGTCATGATGAATTTGCAAATCGAGCTTTTCTACAAATGGAAAACAACACGAACTGAAATTGTAATACTCTGTGGACAAATGAGGCGCACTTTTCGCTTAATGAAAGTGTAAATGCACGCAACTGCCGCATCTGGGCGAGAGAAAATCCACACACGATTATGTTAGTTGTTTTGCACCAACTAAAAATTACACCCGCATGTGGGTTCGTTGCTTAATTCATCAGAAAACTCTTATTCTTTGAAGAAGTCCACAAACGTACTTCTCGAACTGTTTATATCACAGGAGAGCTTTATGTAGCACTCTTAAAGTATAACATCGTTTAGTCTTTGAAAAAAAGACAAGCGCTGCACATTATAATATTCAGGAAGATTGGATTCCCTCTGCACATCACATCGACATTTAGTAATGACCATGCCCTCAATCGTGCTTTTAGCAGGAATGACTCCCAGAGTGTTTCCCATTGTGATTTTTTAACACGGGAATTATTTAAATTCACGGGTATACAGAGGTCAACCGACTTCTTTAACAATAATGAAAAAAGCCATTCGCTGGTCTGTGACAAAATTTGCAGGTGAAAACCTTTCTGATGCTGTGCAGAATGTCGTTCTACGTAAACGGCTGTTCTAAGGAATGGGGGATGTAATATTAAACGTTTGTAATCTTAGTTATTGTATTGTAATGTAATCTTAGTTATTGTATTGTATTGTAATCTTAGTGATTGTATTGTATCACTGTAAAAAAAATTAAATTAGTGCTTTATTTTACAAATAAAGCAATAATTATTGGAGAAAAAATAAACCAACTTGGTAAGACGTTTCGCAAAAAGTTATTAATATTTACAGGCTCAAAAAAAAAAAAAAAAAGTCTTATTCTATTGTATAGCATGTCTTTAAATACACTCACCCACACATATATATATAATTTAAATTGATTTAAAAAATAATAACTAGTAATTGAGAGCAAATAGTATACAAATGTTTCTTTAAATGTTACTTAGTAAAATTTCCTTCGAAATAATTTAGTTCATGAAATGAATTTTAATCGTAAAATTTCGCCAACGGGAATATCAAGAAATATAATTTTTCGCTCATCAACTTTAGTTTTCCGAACACATATTTACTTTGACACTTATTAATATGTTCACTTCAGTAAAAGTGACACGTATTCGTATTGCGATGCTTTTAGAGTAATAAATTAACAGACCTTAACTTTTATTGATCTAATATACTTATTCTTCAGATTTTAAATGTTTCTGAAAATCATTTACTATTTCTCTCAAACTCAGAGTTGAATATTTCATTATATTCCTTACAGGTTATTTGTTCCAAATTTTAAGAAGACATTTAACTTTTTTTTTTTTTTTTTTTTTTCTAAATGGCATACAGAATTTTAGCAACTATCTGAAAGGAAGATTGGTCAGTCTTGCTATTTAACTGATTATGAGACTAGGGGTTAGTAAAAACTTATTTACAAATTATCACTACTTTTAAACAAAACCATCTGTTATTGAAGCTGTTAATTTTATTAGCGATAATTTACTTTCAATTTATGATAAAATTAAAATGTCCACTCTTCATTATGTTACTATATCAGGGATGGAACACGGAGAAAGATTTCATACCACAATCAATGAAACAAAATTTTCTACTTCTTAAATCAACGATACTATATAAACAAATACCGGTATGAGTTCTGCGCCCGTATTCCATCCCTGCTATATATTCTAATCATTTTCTTGTATTTTGTAATCCGTATTAATATTTCGATTGCATGTTAAAATGACAACAGAGATTATATGACAAAATGTCTAGAATATTTTTATGCCATCAGAAGATATCTTTTTTCAGGCGAGAGAAAATTTTTAAACAGATCGTTTACGATAAAATGTGAATTTAAAGAAGACAAATAAAAATTTTATGTATCGCCATTTATACTAGATAAATGCATATCGCAAAATCATTATTAAAGTAACAGTGCATAATTGTTGCATTGAGGTTGAATATTTTTAAGTATTTAGGAAATTGTATTAGTGGTGTCACAGCGGTATTCCTGTTGTTCCACTCCCTACCACCCCCCTTTGCCCGAAAGAAACAACAACGTACGGGAGATCTATAGATCCTGAATAGTTTAAAATGTGTTGAAGTGACTCTAGCCCTAATCCTTCTGCTGAAAGTTTTTTTTTTTTTTTTCCAATATCTCATGCATATATATTTTTAAATAAATGAGGCCTACTGATGTAAAAATTTAATGATTACATAAGCGACAATGCTGTATGTGAAATTTAACTATATTAAAGATGCATTTGTTTAGACAGGCTCAATTTTCGAATACAACTATATATAATTTTTAATTTCTAAGCATATTTTTCTTTTCTTATACGAATATTTGAATGCAAATATATGATGTTATAAATTGGAATATAGTTCATATTCATAATTATTTAAATAATCATGATTTTTAAATTTCTTATTTTATTTTGTTTATTCAAAATATTTTATTAGAGCGAATTTTATTAACACTTTCGTGACAACTGACGTGAATTCACGTCATTTGAAAATCTTTAACTCCGCTAGTGGGCGTTTCTTTAGGTTACATAGGTTACATTATTTTTAAAAAATATACCGAATGTTCACATTTATACAATCAATGCATGGATTCAAATACTTTGATTAAAAACAATATAATTGTTATGTATATTCATTTATATTACAAGTATGAATACAGAAAACATTAATTAATAATAATATAATATACAAGAATAACTCCAACAGGTGGAGCTTAGAGTTAAAAAGCAAGAACATGCGGTCGCGAAAGTGTTAACAATGGAATAGCATGATTTTTATTTGAGTTGTTAAGAGAAATATGAAATTCCTGTATACATGAAGTTTTAATTATAAATATCGTGAAATATATGCCTTTGTTAAATTATTCACAGTATATATAGAGGAGACAGTGTAAAAATGGGCACCCCTCTACAAGTGGCTATGGAAGATACTGAAGGTTGGCCTCAAGGATTGTAAAGTGTGTCACCTGTTGATATAAGATAATAGAGAGTAGTTAACATTATTTTTTTCAAGCAGTGTCTATGCAGAGTGAGTTACTGTGTGAACTGGTGTTTTCTTCTGGACTGCAAACTTTTTACAGGCATCTGAAATTGTTTTATTTTCATGTTCTTATGGTTAATTAAAAATAATTTCACAGTGATATTAGAAAAGCGGAGATCTCTTAAGCTCCCTTTAGAAGCACGTCTTTAGTCATGCCTACATTTAGGTTACATTTCATAAATGCCAGCATTTTAGGTGGGATTGGGGTAAATATGGACACCCCTTCTTGGTGTAAAAGTGGGCATCAGGAACTTCAAAGACAGTTTCTTCGTTCTACTCGTATGTATCCCCTGTTCCCAAGAATAAGAAGAGAACCACCACTGTGGACGTAAAACAGCAAGGTCCAACCTCATCATTTGATGATTATACAAGGACCAATTAACTAAGTCGAAGGACAAAAGTATTCACAAAAAGACTTGAATTTTCACGGGGTCAGATACAAGCTAGAGTCCGGTAAGGTAAGAGACAGGTACAAAGACTAAAGTCCTTCGAAGAAAGAAAATTAAACCCACGAAAAGATATCATTCATTATCGGACTTATCAGACTATTGTGACCCTCCCTCTACCGACAGCGATGATCATATCAACCTGAATATTAACGATAGGGACAAATTATTCTCGAGCAATACAACTAGCATCTTTTGTGATGGTATGCTCTTTTCTGAACACACTCTCGGAGAAGAGTGGTCTAAAGTATTATGTGCTTAATATGGACACACTTAGATATTACCGGGTTTGTACGGGACAATTACGTCAGCAATTTCTGTAAATATTTTTTTTTCCTGTATTAAATAGATTCTTTACCTTTTTGTATTGTTTTATTAAGTTTTAAAACATTAAAAAAAAATTGTGACTTTTCTGTATAGGGCCCATATTTGTATCCCCCTTTATTTTTCTAGTGCTTTTTTTAAAGGTTTTTCTAAATCTTCGTCTTCAAATAAAAAAAATTTGATATTAATCGTCGTTTTTCCTCCTTTCATTTAGTAAAATTGTTGTAGTTGTTTTCATACATTTTTTTTTTTTTTTTTTTTTTTTAAATTAAGTCAAAAACAAAAGATGGTGCACATATTTACACCATTTTCTCTGTCTCTCTGTCTGTGTATATATGTATATATGGGTCATTGCCAACATAAGGGGTAGAAACCATGTCCCTTAGCCCTCAAAAATAGAAAATATTTTCAATCAGAAAAAAATTTACAACTAGGCTATTTCTTACGATTTTCTCTTGTTGAATATTATTATAAAAGTTTTTAATGTTATTTATTTTTCTTAGAACTCGATCGATAAAACCTGGAATGTCCACTCCGTGGACTGTCCCCAAGGGAAGTCTGCAGAATATAGCATTATTTTCAAGCTTAATATTAATGTTTTTTAATTACATTTTGATTTAAGCAGGACATAATTATCCTTAAAAATATATTTATTAAATTTTAGAGTTATAAAATGAATCTTGTTTTTTTAATTAATTTATAACAAATGTCCCTAATAAAATGCGTCCACTCCGTGGACAACTATTTAATTTCCCATAAAGTTCAGTAGATGGCACTGTCTGTCACCAGTGTGTAACTGAGAAGAAAGAGGGGGAAGCCATCTTTGTTTTTACCTACATGTGCTGAACTCAATGCTTTATTTCGTTCTGTTAAAATAGATTTCATCTGTGATACCTCTGTTTGGCTATCTCATCAGTCCACTCCGTGGTCAGAAGTATACAAGTAATTATAAGGATTATTTATTATCTAATTATTATTACAATTAATGATTATAAGACTTAATTCAACACTAAAGTTAAATTGTTCCTGACGTTGTTGCTTTGTTCCTTAAAATTCAAAATCAGACATTCTGTCCACTCCGTGGACTTCCACTCCGTGGACATCATTTGATCACGAAGTGGACACTTCTTTCCACGGAGTGGATACTTTCAAAATTAATCTTAAAAATAGATACATTTGAAAAATAATCTAAATAAATTTTATAAATAAATTTTATCCCTTTATTTATTTTTTTTTTTTTGTTGTTAGCCTACTGATTGCTTAAGGTGCAATGGAAATTAGCCTACTGATTGCTTAAGGTGCAATGGAAATACATTTCCCCCCTAACTTTTATATTTTTATTTGTGATTTTCTAAAAATGTCATTTCAACGTCTTTAAAACAGTATTTGCTATTTTTTACTGAACTCTTAAGCATTTCTCTTCATGGTTTAAATGTAACAACAGAATTCGTATTAATATAATTTTAAGAACAGTTTTATGAGTGTTGTTTACAGAGTAATGCAAAAGGATGATGTATACTATATGTCCTTTTTTTTTTCTTTTTAATTTTAAAGGTAAAATGTAGAAAAGGTGACATAACACTTTAGAAAAATAATTGCAAAAATATAATTAAATTTAGTTTCAGAAGAAAAAATAAATAAAAATATTTTTGTTTTACAGCAAAACTAAAATTGTTTTGTATTTTTATTAATTGAATAAATTTATATATATATATATATATATATATATATATATATATAAACAATACTTAAAATATATATTTATTTTCTTTGCAGAATATTATTAGGCTGTTCAAGAAAAATGGAAATTCGCATGTAACCCAATGCAGGACAAACAAATGTGCACAAACCTTCGTTCAAACTCAGTCAAAAAGAAAATTAGGTGGAGTTGAAAATCAAAAAGATAAGAAAAATAACAAGAAAAGGAAACTTCCCAGCCAAACTACAAAAAAACGTAAAGAACAAAAAAGAAAAAGTATGCAGAGAGCAAGAGACAGACTAATGCTTCTATTACACACAACACGTTTTCACACAACTTTTGAGATAATTGTAAATTTGGCTCAAATCACGTCAATGCCCAGTGTAATAGGAATTGGGAATACGATCAATTTTTTCTGGCAAGTCAGACTGTGATAAACCAGTGAGAAGAAAGCTCTTTATGTACCGAGAAATGACAGCGCCGGCGGGAATTCATTCACCGTTTTCCTCTTCGCTCTCCCATGTCGTCCCCGTTAAAACAGAGATAAAATAGGTGTGCCTTGACATGTACTGTACACCGTGTAAACCAGTTTTTCGAACAATTTTTGATTCAACTATTGTAACCTTCTTTCGGTTTACAGCTTTCGAAAATTGGAGCAAAAATTGGATGAAATAGAAGTCGCGTGAAACATCTTTTTGTATAATAAGAGCATAAGAAATGATCCCGCAAGACATGAAGAAGGAAAAGCTAAAGAAAGATAAATATATCACAGAAGGAAGAATACTGTAATTAAAATGTTTGAACAAATGAAATGAAGTGTTAGGAAAAAATGGAAGAACCAAAACAGAAATCAAAGAGAGAGATTGAAGAAACAGAATAATCTTTGAAGAACATCTCAGAGATGATACACCTCCTGAGACAACTCGTTCAGCAGCCATAAACATCACACTACCACAAATTAATCCATCTCTGAAAACAAAACCATCTGTATCATCATCTAGCAGACTAGAAAGTGGAAGAAAAAGGTCGAAAAAGAACAGTGAAAGCCTTTGTGAAGAAAACAAAAAATTGGTTAGGAAGCTTGAAAAACACAAAAAGCATGTGCAAAGATCTAAGGATGTGAAGTCAAAAAATAATACTACTGATTCTGAAAAACCCAAGAGAAAAGTGAAAAAAATTATCACAGAAGCAAATTCAAAAGAAATTGAGAAATGTATTATTTTTGGCGAGGTTATAAAAAAGCCAATAAAAGAAAGTTTTAAAGGCGCAAAATCAAAGAAGAAACTTAAAGAAATCTTCGAAGTTTTAACAGGAAAAATAGCAAGGAAATACAAGTGTCTTCAACATATTAGATCAATCACATAAAAAAAAAAAAAAAAAAAAAAAAAAAAAAAAAGAAAGAATATGCGGAACCAACAATTATTTTCCTGTTATTTTCATTTTTCAAAAGAATTAAAGTAAAAATATTTGTTGATTATTTTCTAAAACACAAGTAAAACAATAAGGATGAAAAGATACAGCTGCAAAATAACTTTCAGGTTTGGATATTTATAAGTGTCCACTCCGTGGTCAGTGATGTCCGCTCCGTTGACACATTAATTTTGAAATGAATTAATTACCAACCAAAAAATAGCTAACGAGATAGCTCATCAAGTAATTTAGATTCATAGTTGTCAAAAAGGAATTAAGGAATTTTTTCAAATTTTTTTGGTAAAATTTTTATATTTTCAAATTAGTCTTCGTTTTCTACCCTTTAGATTGGCAATCACCCATATACCTAAATTTTGTAAACAATGATAAATTAATTTTTTATAAAACATGCGCATAAAGCAGCTTTTAATTTCTATACAAAAAGATAAATTTAATTTTAATTATGTTATACGAAAATGACAGTGAAATGTACAAGCAACAAAATCAATAAAAATGATATTAGTGTTAATAAACAAGAAGAAAAAGCTAATTTTAAAATTATTCAAGTCAAAGTTCAATTCAAGCTGTATTATTCTCCTCAGCAGGTGGGAATATGGCAATTACATATATTTTTTAATTAATAATAAAGCTCTAAGTAGTGATTTTAAAGGAGACTTAAATAATAGAAAATTCTAAAGCCTGTGGTGCATTATTTTTCTTATTTGACAAATATTCATTTATTTGACAAGGCATTAGCGTTTATTTTAGCCTTCAATATCTTTCTATTCATTCTTGAAAAATACAAATGCCTATTTTAATTGTATTTATTTTTTAATTGTAAACTTTTTCCAATATTCAAAACTGATTACGTGTTTTAATTTTTAAACAAAACTTATATAAAAAAGTTTAGTATTTTTATAAAAGTTTAGAATAATAAAAAAGTAATAATTTATAGAAATGAAAAATATTGATTAATAATGATTGATTAATAATGAAAAATGAATAATGAATGAATGAATGAATAATAATGATAAAAATATTGATTAATAATGAAAAATATTGATATTAATTCTAAAGCCTGTGGTGCATTATTTTTCTTATTTGACAAATATTCATTTATTTGACAAGGCATTAGCGTTTATTTTAGCCTTAAATATCTTTCTATTCACTCTTGAAAAATACAAATGCCTATTTTAATTGTATTTATTTTTTAATTGTAAACTTTTTCCAATATTCAAAACTGATTACGTGTTTTCATTTTTAAACAAAACTTATATAAAAAAGTTTAGTATTTTTATAAAAGTTTAGAATAATAAAAAAGTAATAATTTATAGAAATGAAAAATATTAAAGGTAAGTGGGGTAAGTGTAATCACAGGTTATGCGTAACCTCGAGATGACTCAACTGATTTAATTTAGACCTAAGAGTGATTATATCTATCTTTTAAATCTTTCTTTGAAATATATAGCTTTATTTTATCAAATTAAATATGAAACAGTGATCGTTTTAGAAGTTTAAAAAATTGCTTACATTTTCATCTTCCAACAAAGAGAACTAAATTTTGTATGTAGATTTTTAGTATAACTTCAGATATGTTCTAATTCTTATACTTTTTGGTTTTTAATTCTTGGTTACACTTATCCCAGTAATTTTGTTTTCAAGCAAGAGCAACTAGAATGTTTACGCGTGTCCGAATCACCACTACTACATCACTTATATACTTTTTTTACTTTGCTATTTTAGTTTTGTTTTGCTTTAATTTTTATTGCGGTTTATATTTTAATTTATTTTTACTTTACTTTAGCACTTCACCCTATAGGAAAATACTTTTTTTGTTGTTGTTTTTGGGGTATTCGATGTAAACCTACAGAAGAGAGAGATATAGCCCATAAGGAAGTGATGGGGGCAATTAGTTAATTCGATTTTAAATTACGAAACGATTGTAATTCAATGTGTATTTTGACTTATGCAGATAATGCTAAAATTTCTAAATCTATTCTATGAAACTCGTTATAATTTTATCATAAGCGATTCATACCACGTTTGGCATTCTCCATGCTTATCAAGTTGCTTTATAATCTACTTTATTATCAAATACCAATGTTGCAATTGAATTCCAAAACTGATTACGAGAAATGTTTTATATTTTTTAAAGACCATTTAGTGATAAAATACAGAATATTGTAAAACAATCATAGCAAATTTATAAGCGATATGCTCTGCTTTTGATAACTTTATTTGCATGTAATAATTTAAGTACTGATTGTGTCGTTAAATGAATTGAATTTTCTAAATGTCAACGTCAATGTAAGGAGCTTTTATTTAAATATATATCATATAAAAATTGATTAAACGTATTTATTTTTATAATATTTATTAAAAGAAAGATAATTTTGAAATTTCATAATAAAATATATAATCTATTACAAAAAAGGTTACGCACCAAGAAGGAGTAATGCAAGCCGGACACAAATTGACACACATTCAGGTTTTGATGGAATCAAGCACCAATTCATCGTTATCGTCGATCCTACGTGCAACTGGTACTTCAGTAACTTCAAATACCCTTAATAGGCGGTTCAGTGAAATGCGGTTGAACTCAATCCCCGGATCTCTCTTCCACTGAGGACATTCGGAGCATCATAAAAAGGGTCCTACAACCAGATCGGGATTTTACCAATCTAACGCAACAATTGGACAGATTTTAGCACGATACATCACAGGAGCACATCTGCCAACTATCAATTAATACCAAGCCGAATAACTGCGTATATAAGGGCCAGAAGTGGACCAACGCGTTATTGACTTGTTTACTTTGTGAGGCCTTTTCTCTTGATTAAATCATTCAAATTTTCTGGTAATCAATTGTTTTTCTCCACATGTACATCACATCTACCAATTTTTGTCCCATTCGGAACACCCATTCCACCAAATCTACCAATTTTTGTCCCCACTTCTTCTCGGTGCGACTTTTTTTCTTTTCTTATAGAATGTATTTATCACTGATAAATAAAGTATAACAAAATAATTACGTATAAAGTAATGACTTTTAGCTTTTGTGCAAGCGACTACGTATATAAAATATCACAAAAAGAAGTAGTCTTATATTTATTTACAAAAAATATTTTGTATTTGCTTCATTAACACGAATAATGAGTTTTTCGGATATAAATAAAATATTTTCTTTCAAATACTTTCATAAATTCTAAGGTTTGTATTTTCAATTAATCTTCGGCTGATTCTCAATTATTAGTATTTTCCACTCTATAAATATGCACGCGTGATGATTCCAATAATGATTAAAATTTCACTCCAACAAAGTGAAAGCAGTTACCTTAATTAATGCTAATTAAATTCATTCATAATTGAAATTCTGATAAACGAAATAGTTAGTTCCGCATTTATGTTAACACGATTTGCTTGAATAAAATTTGATTGTTTTGTATTTTACATATTTTTTGATTTTCAGTTGTTTAACCTTTAGAAAACGGGGAAGGATAGCCTAACAAATTGATCTGCATACGGGAAAACTCAAGCAACTTTTACCCCCTTTACTAATGGTCATCGCGGCAGGTGTTGATCATTAGCACACACTCAACTCATTTTTAAGTCGCGGTAGGCCAGAAGAGGGATTTTAATTTCCCTGTGCAGGAAGATAAGAAGAGTTCACATGTCAGGGAAAACATTTCTTGTTTATAAATAATGTTTCTCTTATACTTGATGGAGATAAATATATACTTGTACAGATTTAATGGCATTAAAATAAATGATAACGTTTTTCAGGAATCAAATTATCTTTTTCGAAAATAATTGGAAATTTTTGTCATTAGCAAAGCAATTAAAAGCTCACTTTTTAAAAAGCGAAGTGACAGGAATAATCTCATAATTATAAATAAATTTAGCGCTTTTTACCCGATCCAGATAAAGTAGAAATATTTGTTAATGCTTCTGAATAAATAAATAAATAAATAAATAAAAATATGAAAAATTAAAGAATTTAAAAGCTATTAAAAACGCATGCTTTCTTTTAATAAGCAGGATTCAGATTTTATACAAAATAAGTATAAATATTATTTATGAGATTATTATTATGATTTTTTAAATATTATTTATGAGAGTGGTCAGAATCTGTTGTATATCAACATTCTACTGTGAAAATTTAATTAAATTATTCAGAAAATATTTTTTTCCGAATGGTAGAATAGGGCGAAATTTCACATAAACATGCATTATGACGATTCTATTTCTCGTAAATAACTCGGGTTGGTTTAAAATTATTATTTATGAAAGTGAAATGACCATTAACAATTATTATATCTTTAAAATTTAGTAAGTTATTTGAAATTCAGTATTTTCATATTATTGCAGATAATACCTTACAAAATTTTGATTATTCAGATTATTGCAGCGGAGATAGCATGCATTGTATGAAAGTAAAAATACGATACTGACACCTGTATAATTACCTATCAAAGTTAAGAAAAATCATCACTGCACCAAAACGGTAACCTAGTGGGTGGGGCATTTGAGTCAGCGTATGGTGGCTGATCATCCTAATCCTTACATTTATGAGTATTGTATGAAATATAGCAAACATTTATAAATGCAAAAACACGAAATAAATTGGGGGGAAAATCACCTATCAGATTAGTCTTTTCATCCACCCTCTATACGATATGAAGATGAATACGGATTTTTTTGTTTTTTCTGTCTTAAATCTCTTTTAATTCGTGGCAATGATAGTAATTTTGTATTATGTCTTATACCACTGTCTCAGAAACAATTTATTATCTTGCTGCTATTTTTGCTTCTGGTAAAGATATAGCAGTTACATTATTTTTCCTTATCAGGAAAGAGTTTTTTTTTTTTTTTTTTTTTTTTTTTTTTTTTTTTTTGAGACAACCTAGTTGCGCTCCTCTCACTAATTACCTTCAAAACCTATTCGGCTTTGCGAAACTTTGTGACTTTTTTTATTCTATAGTTAAAATTGTATCTACCCTTATTAAATTTTCAATAACTTTTGCTTTATAATAAAGCTTCAATTCCATACGTAATTTTTTATGTATAACTCGATTTGCCTGTCTTAACCCATGGTATGCTCTGCTCCTTCTTGTTGTTTCCTTGAATTTTGACACTGTTTGACTTAATTTTCAGTTCTTACATCAAAGATACGCATATTGAGAAGAAACTTTTAACTTTCGATGTGAATAACAGTATAATTAATTAAATAAACGTGAGCAATTAAACATGAATTTGAAAATGCACTCAAATTACTCTTAAACAGTTATTTATCAGATGGTTATATATATATATATATATATATATATATATATATATATATATATATATATATATATATAGAAAACAATTGACAGGAAAATATATAAAAATATAAGTTTTACTGATAAGAAAAACCAATAGGAGAATTACAAACCAATGCGCAAGATTGCAGCGAAAGGAAATGCAAAACTTTGAAATAGCAATATATAAATGCAGAAATATATAAACAAATGAATGAAATTAAATGTAGAAATATAAATACACAAATGAATGAAATTATACCCCAAAAAACACTGAGATCTTCATCAGGGAGGCCCCTCAGTGTAGGGGTGAATGAGAAGTTTCTGAAAGGACAGTAGCTATAAACTAATAACTATCCTTAGCCCCCAACTTCTCACCAAACTGAAAACCACCAATAACTGAAGAGAAATCAAACATACATATATTTTATAAAATTATAAAATTGTAAAAGTTACAAAATTACATCAATTCATTTAAAAATATATACAATACAAAAGAGAATTACCGAAGGTAAACAAGAAAGTATAAAAAGAAATAAAAATTACAACCTTTCAACTGGAACACAAACTATCTTCGGCCAACGGGGCTACTCGTTGGTACTTCAATATCGCCCTTAAATGAGGAAGTAGAACCAACCGAGACAGGAAAACTCTGAAAAGTCACAGTTAAAAATTGTGACGGGAAACAGTTAATTTGCAAGGTATTTTTTAAGTCTTCAAGAGCATATTTTAAATCTTCTTCATTATTGCAAATAGAATGAATTCTTTTAAGCTGTGCGAACATAATATTTTTTAAAACTTTTCTACTTATATTTGAAAACCAATTAGTAAGACTATTTACTTTAAAATTAAAAATTGTGACGGGAAACAGTTAATTTGCAAGGTATTTTTTAAGTCTTCAAGAGCATATTTTAAATCTTCTTCATTATTGCAAATAGAATGAATTCTTTTAAGCTGTGCGAACATAATATTTTTTAAAACTTTTCTACTTATATTTGAAAACCAATTAGTAAGACTATTTACTTTAAAATTAAAGTATTAATTTTAAAGTAAATAGTCTTACTAATTGGTTTTCAAATATAAGTAGAAAAGTTTTAAAAAATATTATGTTCGCACAGCTTAAAAGAATTCATTCTATTTGCAATAATGAAGAAGATTTAAAATATGCTCTTGAAGACTTAAAAAATACCTTGCAAATTAACTGTTTCCCGTCACAATTTTTAACTGTGACTTTTCAGAGTTTTCCTGTCTCGGTTGGTTCTACTTCCTCATTTAAAGGCGATATTGAAGTACCAACGAGTAGCCCCGTTGGCCGAAGATAGTTTGTGTTCCAGTTGAAAGGTTGTAATTTTTATTTCTTTTTATACTTTCTTGTTTACCTTCGGTAATTCTCTTTTGTATTGTATATATTTTTAAATGAATTGATGTAATTTTGTAACTTTTACAATTTGATAATTTTATAAAATATATGTATGTTTGATTTCTCTTCAGTTATTGGTGGTTTTCTGTTTGGTGAGAAGTTGGGGGCTAAGGATAGTTATTAGCTTATAGCTACTGTCCTTTCAGAAACTTCTCATTCACCCCTACACTGAGGGGCCTCCCTGATGAAGATCTCAGTGTTTTTTGGGGCATAATTTCATTCATTTGTGTATTTATATTTCTACATTTAATTTCATTCATTTGTTTATATATTTCTGCATTTATATATTGCTATATATATATATATATATATATATATATATATATATATATATATATATATATATATATATATATGTATGTATGTATGTATATAAATCTAGTTACTAAATAAGAGTAGAAATAATGCCTTTAAATGATTTTTTTTTTCTTTCTTGTTATGTATATATGTGTGTGTATTTAGATGTATGCTCATTAAAGAACATAACTCCTTTACAAGAACATAATTCAAATATATATAATTCAATTAAAGAACATAATTCAAATTGATTGCTTTAAGTTAAGAAACAGTATAAAATACTAAAGCAAAATTTTTCATCAAGTTTATTTTATATTTATTATTATTATTATTATTATTATAATTATTTGGGGGGAGGGGGGATCTAACAAGTTGTATCAGCTTAAAAAAAAGTAGTTATTTTTCCTCTTTATTTTAAAGTATTTCATGAGTAATAATAATTAAAAATAAATAAATAAATAAATAAAAAGATTAAAAGTGAATAATAATAAAATAAATAAAATAAATAAATAAATAAATAAAATGTATTTCTTTTAAAATCAAAATAATAATAATAATAATTTCAAGAAAAATATAGTTTTCATGACATAAACTCATAACATAAAAACTGGTCAAATTGTTTTGCGTGGATTTCGAATCAGTGTTTAATAGATATTTACAGTTTTAATTTATCATAGTTGCCAAATTGTACACATTTTTAATGCCACATTTTTGTAAAAAAAAAAAAAAAAAAAAAAAAAAATCTCGTTTTATTCGCAAATTGAAGTTTTATAAATTACATAAAAGCAAAATAATAATGAGAAGAACTGATTATGAAGATGTTAGTCAAAAAAGCTTAAATTTGGCGACTATGATATATTATGCAGATTTTATTTTTAAACAAAATACGCAAATTTAAGATGAAACTAAAAACAAAACTAAATTTATTTTAAACCTGATTAAATAATTTTATTCCGTTTAAATGACAAGTTAAACATATACTAGAATAGAAATATATACATAACATAAAAAAAACCCTAATAAAAATTAAATAAATGATAAAATGTACAATGAGTTCTTTATTCTGCTAAATAAATTTTAAAATAAACTTCAGGTAAACTATTTTGCATGGAATTTAAATTACTATATATTTGATTTTTTAAAAGTTAAATATTAGTCATATATGTAGTGCTTTAAATTTGAAGAGGAAGAAATACGAGCAGGAAAAATAAACTTATTTTTCAGATATTATAATGTCTCTTAAAATTAGCCTTTTCGAAATCTTTATATGTTATCTCTGAGAGGTCTGTCTGAGGTGTCCATCTATATTGCGTCAATTTCGGAGAAAAGTACGGAAAAATCTAAACAGCTAGATGGAAGAGTTGAAGCTAGGTTCGAACCCGCCACCTCCCGTCTACCAGCTTTGAAAACGGAAACTCTCGGTCACAAATGAAGCTTGTGTCCCTGTTTGACATAGTAAGATTCTTTGAATCTTATATGAAAGGCGTCACAAAAAGACTGAAACATGGTTTAATAGTTTACCGAATAGAGATGACTGCGCAATATAACTTGTCAAAAGTATTCAAATTTAGAAAAAATTCTTTCGGTTAATCTACAAAAAATTCACATATTTAAAAGTTTTATATGACACTCTAGATCAATTCGACCTACTATTTTTATAGTAACAACATAATTATAAAAAAATAAAAACATCATTACATTACTGTCTGTTTACATAACTTATAATTATGTATCCAATTTACAAAGTCACATAAAGTAAAACTAGACAGACTTATTAGACAGACTTACTGTTTGCCTTTCTCTATTTAGACATACATAACATATATGATGTTTTCGATGCAAAAATATCGATTACCAATTTGTATATGATCAGTTTTTAAACGAAGCCTTGTAAATGATACGAAAAAATTACAATTTCTAAGTAGTCAATAAGTCAATTTCTTTTACTATATAATTCAGCTGATTTTACAGGTAGAGTTATCCGTTGTTATTATTATTACTGCTGAAATGCTAGTGGAGTCCTCCATGTTGAGACTAATAAAGATTTTGGTTTCCATATGTGCGTCTGTTTGTCTATCTGTTTGTCGTGCGATAACGGCTGCAAAAATCACGCTATAGAGTTGCAATCTGGTACACATATTCATGAGCTCCACGGAAGCTGTATGGTTTTGGTGTATATTCTTTTCATAGTATTTTAACATCATTATTTTGCAATCAACAAAATTAAATCAGCGTAAATTACTGAGATGCTTAAACTTATGTTTTCTTCTGAAAATATGTGAGCTTCAGCTTCCTAATTAATATACAGGGCCTTACAAAAACGTCCCGACAATGTCACGTAATTATCCAAATTATGTCAAATTTCGTACAATTATTCATGAAAAACGTAGAGTTCAATAGTTTTTACTCATGTATAAAACGTTTATGCTTCATATACAGAGACACACAAAAGAAATTCATGACACTAGAGCCTATGGACATTTTTTCTTCTTTTTTTAGCGTACTTTAATGCGTGTATGCTGTATAAAACATAATGAAATTAGAGTACATTATAAAGATGCTTAAAAGTATGTTTATTCTAAAAGAAAGGGTATGTATATACTAAAAATTTTATTTACGGGACCACACAAAAGAATTACGATGACGTACTGTAATATCCAAATGATGTCAAATTAGTTTTAAAAATTAATGAGTTATAATTATAAGATGCATTCTTATTATTGGCATATATAATCACTCTGGCTCCTTTTCCAGTATACATAAAGGAATTTCGGACTATTACGGTCTACAGTCGATATTTCTTAAAAATGTATTTTAACATGGTTACACTCCATTAAATATAATGAAATCGCACTAGAATTTTAAAAGCATGTTTTTCTTTTGAAAACTGCGAGCACAGAATTGGTAAAAATTTACAGGGTTACACAAAATAATTCCGATATGCTTTGTAATCTTTTTTGCATGAAATTTGGCAAAAGTATTTATGAATTAGATAGAATTAATACAAGACTACCAGTTATTAGGAATACACACACACACACACACACACACACACACACACACACACACACATATATATATATACTAGCAGGCTTTGCCCGCTTCGCTGGACGTTAAACTTAAATGATTTGTCAAAATGCCATATCTTTATTAATAACCTAAGTTCTCGCTGTGATTGGTAGAGGTTTTCTCGCTACCAATGTTAGGAGTCTGGGTCCCCACTGTCTTCGGCACAACTTACCCACTTCTTACTTCCCCACCCTCAGCGGGTGAGTTCGAAGTTTTGCAAAATCCCACTAATGTACATAATGCGTACACTTAATCAATATCCACACACCAAAATTCTCCATTCTAAGATAATTCAAAGCGAATTCAAACGGAAAAACATGTTTTTACACATGTTTATTGCCATCCGACTCCGAGAAGGGGGGGGGGGGATTTCGAATTTCGTGAAATGCAGTTACAATAAGTGCCGGATGCATACAAATAATTTACGCACCAAATTTCGTGACCACAGAAGTCTTTAATAGACAGTATTATAGAAAAAAAAAATTATAAATAAAAATTATACAGACACGACATTATTTCATTATTTAAAACATGAAAATCTGACATTGAAAGATTTTAATTTAGTGCCAGAGGCCTACAGCTAAACTTGTTAATATCGACAAATTCTTCTTTAGTTAATTCGTGACGATCTAAATTCCATGATAAAGTTTTCATTAAATCAAACCAATGTGTTTCAGCTGCAGATATTGTAACAAATAACGTTGGAAGTCCAAACTGTCTTATAGCCGCAAAACAACGTTTTTTCTCTTTTTCCCAATGAGGGGGAGGTGTGCTTTGGTGGGACTCATGTCAAAGGTGTGCCTTGGTGGGGGAACTCATGTCAAAGTTGTACCTTGGGGGCGACTCATGTCAAAGGTGTGCCTTTGGGGGGGACTCATGTCAAAGTTGTACCTTGGGGGGGACTCATGTCAAAGTTGGGCCTTGGGGGGACTTCATTCAGTAAATCCACATTCAATAAACCGACTGAAATAGGCCCTTAGCACTATTAAGAGTGTATTATAAAAATTCGACAACGCTGTACCGACTGAAATAGGGGTACCTTGGGGGGGGAGTCATGTCAAAGTTGTGCCTTGGGGGGACTTCATTCAATAAATCCCCATTCAATAAACCGACTGAAATAGGCCTCTAGCACTAATTAAGAGTGACCTATAAAAATTCGATAACTGTACCGACTGAAATAGGCCTCTAGCACTAATAAATACAAAAAGCACAGCTTAAGTATCGGAACCCTTTGGTGACTTTAAATATTTTAAGCCATTTTTGCGATGAACTGAATTGGCTATCTCAATTGTGCAAATAAAGATCTTGGCGAGAAACGTCCGAGCTACTTCGGTACCGAATTTCAAATTTTGCCAAAGGGATCCAATACTAAAGCTGTTCCATATCGAATCTGGGTTGAAAACGGAAAAAGGGTAAAATAAATTAGAAATATCAGACATATATTTATAAATTTGATACCGAATGAAAGCGGCGATTTTGCTGAATCCAGGGGTTCAAACAGTTTTTCGATGCGACAATTAGATTTTTATAAAATAACTAAAGTATGAAATTTAAGTGGCAACGGAAAAACGGATAAAGGGAAAAATAAATTAGAAATATCGGACCAATCGTTACAAATTCATAACCAAATGAAAGAGGTGATTTTTCTGAATCCTGGGGTGTAAACAGTTTTTCGATACGACAATTAGATTTTTTAAAATTAACTAAAGTATGAAACTTAGATGGCAACACTTCATTTCAATCTTTTCATAATTTGTAGTGAAAATCACGCGAATACAAAAGTCTTTAACTTAAAAATTTCTTTTTATATTTCATTTTTTCATTCAAAGCATTTTAGTGAAAAGATATTTATGGCGCATGCGCAGGCGTTTTTTACCCACAATTTAAACACTAATTATAATTTTGAAAATTTCTATATATATAATTTCAAGTTCGATGAAGACCTAAGTTTCTGCCAAGCGCCGTTGAATTCCGTCCAGCCGTTCTCGAGTGATGCCCGGACAAACGTGTTTTAGTCTTTTACCCCCTAGGGGGGAACGGGGGGGAATTTCCGAGAAGTTGATAGATATAATTTCAAGTTGGGTGAAGACCTAAATTCCTGCCAAGCGTCGTTGAATTCCGTCCAGCCGTTCTCAAGTGATGCCCGGACAAACGTGTTTTAGTCTTTTACCCCCCCTAGGGGGGGAACGGGGGGAATTTCCGAAAAGTTGATAGATATAATTTTAAGTTGGGTGAAGACCTAAATTCCTGCCAAGCGTCGTTGAATTCCGTCCAGCCGTTCTCGAGTGATGCCCGGACAAAAAAAGCGACATTCGGACACGATGACAAACACACAGACACACACACACACACACACACAGGCAAAATTTTCTGAAGTCATTTTCGGCTTTCATGGGGTGTAAAACGTGAAGATATCGCAAAATTTTTCGATTCCGACAAACTTACAGACAAAACTCTGATTTTATTAATATATATTAATAAAATCAGAGTTTTGTCTGTAAATTTGTCGGAATCGAAAAATTTTGCGATATCTTCACGTTTCACACCCCATGAAAGCCGAAAATGACTTCAGAAAATTTTGCCTGTGTGTGTGTGTGTGTGTGTGTCTGTGTGTATGTCATCGTGTCCGAATGTCGCTTTTTTTGTCCGGGCATCACTCGGGAACGGCTCGACGGAATTCAACGACGCTTGGCAGGAATTTAGGTCTTCACCCAACTTAAATTTATATCTATCAACTTTTCGGAAATTCCCCCCGTTCCCCCCCTAGGGGGTAAAACACTAAAACACGTTTGTCCGGGCATCACTTGAGAACGGCTGGACGGAATTCAACGACGCTTGGCAGGAATTTAGGTCTTCACCCAACTTAAAATTATATCTATCAACTTTTCGGAAATTCCCCCCCGTTCCCCCCTAGGGGGTAAAAGACTGAAACACGTTTGTCCGGGCATCACTCGAGAATGGCTGGACGGAATTCGACGGCGCTTGGCAGAAATTTAGGTCTTCACCCAACTTGAAATTATATATATAGAAATTTTCAAAATTATAATTAGTGTTTAAATTGTGGGCAAAAAACGCCTGCGCATGCGCCATAAATATATTTTCACTAAAACGCTTTGAATGAAAAAATGAAATATAAAAATAAATTTTTAAGTTAAAGATTTTTGTATTCGCGTGATTTTCACTACAAATTATGAAAAGATTGAAATGAAGTGTTGCCATCTAAGTTTCATACTATAGTTAATTTTAAAAAATCTAATTGTCGTATCAAAAAACTGTTTACACCCCAGGATTCAGAAAAATAACCTCTTTAATTTGGTACTGAATTTGTAACGATAGGTCTGATACTTCTAATTTATTTTCCCCTTTTTCCGTTTTTCCGTTGCCACTCAAATTTCATACTTTAGTTATTTTTTTAATATCTAATTGTCGCATCGAAAAACTGTTTGCACCCCTGGATTCAGAAAAATCGCCTCTTTCATTTGGTACCAAATTTATAAATATAGGTTTGATATTTCTAATTTATTTTACCCTTTTTCCGTTTTCAACCTAGATTCGATATGGAACAGCTTTAGTATTGGATCCCTTTGGCAAAATTTGAAATTCGGAACCGAAGTAGCTCGGACGTTTCTCGCCAAGATCTTTGATTGCACAATTGAGATAGCCAATTCAGTTCATCGCAAAAATGGCTTAAAATATTTAAAGTCACCAAAGGGTTCCAATACTAAAGCTGTGCATTTTGTACTTATTTATTTATATTTTCTATTAAAGACTTCTGTGGTCACGAAATTTGGTGCGTAAATTGTTTGTTTGCATCCGGCACTTATTGTAACTGGATTTCACGAAATTCGAAATCTCCCCCCCCCCTTCTCGGAGTCGGAGGGCAATAAACGGTATAACTTCAGTATAACCCCACAGCTGAATTTGGCGATTTTTCTTTGGCGTTGTTTTGAAGGATAATGATGTCGTTCTGGACTGTTTGCGATATAATATGGCAGCCTAATATTTTGCTTATTTTGGATTTATGATTTAGATTATGATTTTATCATTTATCATATATGATTTATGATTTTTAGATTTATGATTTAGCCATAATCGCCAACAAAAAAATCGCCAAATATCGTTGTGGGTTTATACTAAAGTCGTTCCCAATAAACATGTGTAAAAACATGTTTTTCCGTTTGAATTCGCTTTGAATTATCTTAGAATGGCGAATTTTGGTGTGCGGATATTGATTAAGTGTACGCATTATGTACATTAGTGGGATTTTCCAAAACTTAGAACTCACCCACTGAGGAAGGGGAAGTAACAAGTGGGTAAGTTGTGCTTAAGGCAGTGGGGACCCAGACTGTATATTGATTAAGTGTACGCATTATGTACATTAGTGTGATTTTGCAAGACTTCGAACTCACCCGTTGAGGAAGGGGAAGTAAGAAGTGGGTAAGTTGTGCCGAAGACAGTGGAGACCTAGACTCCTCACTTTGCGAGCGAGAAAAACTCTACCAATCACAGCGAGAACTTGGGTTATTAATAAAGATATGGGATTTTGACAACTTATTTAAGTTTAATGTCCAGCGAAGCGGGCAAAGCCTGCTAGTATATATATATATATATATATATAGAGAGAGAGTTATAGAAAGAGAGATACAGCGAAGACTGAGGGTAAGCAGCCCCCCCTCAAAAATGTATCTGTTTTTGTAGGAAGTCAATCGAATCTATATATATATATATATATATATATATATATATATATATATACATTATAATACAGAATAAATAAAAATGATCTAATGAATACTGTGGATGGAAATAAGATGTTGAAGCTCCTGATCTGCAGATCCACTATTTATTATTTTTCTATAGGTCTTGTTGAGTGTAAAAGAAAAATTTTCTAACTGACCAAATTTGTCTAGAGGAATTTAATTAAATATATAAAATATGTAAGATTTATAAATTTAATGGGAGAAGCGCTTTCCTTATACTATCTTTTTTATCTACTTTATTTTGAACATATTTTGAATATCTTTTGTCAATTTATCTCTAATAAAAAATTAAAGTGAATATCAATCATTTTGGAAAACCCTCTGTATATATATCATATAGACATATACAGACTAAGTAAAAGATGTGTTGAAATTGGCAAAATTAAATGCACGATTTACTAAAAATGAATTTAAAGTCTGTTTTCTTCTTCTTTTCTTTTCTTTCTTTTTTTTTTTTCTTTTTAAGACTTCATAATATAAATTCTTTATTATATTTTATCATTATTGTTACAGAAATTTTAATACCTTTTTAACGCTTTATTAAACCTATTTTTTAAAAATATAGTAAAATTCATATTTTACGCATATTTATTACTTTGGCTTGCTTTCATGTATGCGTGGATATATTATTAAAATAGGAACCTGCCCTCAACAGATTTTAGTAGTTTTATTCTTTCTTTCTTTTTATTTATTTATTTATTTATTTTCATTTATTTATTTATTTTTTCCCAGTAAAATGCATTGATTACTCAATACATTTCATGGAAATCGTTTTGTAAATTTTCCAATTTCCCAATAAAATGCCTCGGAATATGTTTCATAATTTATGATCATGAATTAATTTCTTGTTTATTATTATTATTATTATTATTATATGGACTTATACTTTTAATAGTAAGCGTGGAATATTATTGAAATATGTGTACTTATTTCAATTTATTCCGTATCCCGTATTTTCCACGGGTTGCAACTATAACAATATTACATTTTTCTCCACTTTTATAGTAAATGGTTTATTGAAATGATTAAAACATTTATTTTTTTGATTGAAAATAATAGTTTTTCTAGGCTAATATTGGTGTGTGATTCTTTCTTTTTGTATAGTAAGCTTTTTAGAGTACCGAAACAAAAATCTGATAGTAATTTTATTAATGTTATTTAATATTATATGAAAAAAAAAAAAAAAATGAAACAAACATTTCATTATTACAATATACTGAATGCGATCTTGGCCCCTTTTCCCAATCATTCTATGGTATAGAATAATACATACAAGAAAAGAAAATTTGAAATTAAAATATTTTTCTAACATCTAAACAAAATGTATTGCTAACGAGATAAAGACGCAGGATGATATTAAATGTCCTCCGAAGAGATAATTTTTTCCCCTATTTTCCTCTCATTAAATACTATCATCCCTACACAGTTCCCTTCTCCAGCAATTAATAAGCCACCCACGGAGAAAATCAATTACTGCACCCCATACTTGAGGGGTGAAAATGCCTGGGATAGCGATTAGACCGACCCCGGTTTCTTCAGCACCTTTTTTCGCGGGATCACGGTCTTCCCGCCCGTAAGCAAAAGGTTAATGGACTATAAACACCGGTTTAAGAAAACTAGTTTTATGTTTCTTTTGCAATAGTGACAAAAATAACAGAAATAAAATCCTTTATAAAACATTTAAAACGAAAATTCTTATATAATATTTAAAGTTTATTTTTAAACCGGAAATGTTAAATATTTTTGGTATTTTTGCGGTTGTTAAGAAGCCAAATCCAGATATTGTTGCTTTATATTTTGTATCTAAAATATTAATAATATGAATTTTTCATCCGAATTCGGTGGTGCTTTATTTAATGTTAAGGAGAAATAACTACTCTAGGTTCCTAAATATGAGATATGGCCTATTTGGTGGTCTTTCTCATTGACCTAAAATTTATTCATGGAAATTTAAGAGAAAACCACGGAAATCTCCGAACTGACATAGTAACGGGTTCAGATGATTTCTAACAAGACACATTCAGTCTATAAAATTAGAACCATTTGAACAATAACCGTTTTTTGCAGCAACTAATAAACTGCAATTTATCAACACACATGTCTGCAGCTGAGATTTACCTGTCGATATTCATTATTTTTTATATCATGCATTTTTCAAAGAATTTTATTTTAAAATATCTATAATTACTTTTTACATTGCTCAAGTTTTGTATTAAAGCGTGTCGCTGCTCATTTACAATAATTAACGTTTAACATTTATGAAATAAATTAACTTTAATAACATTAAACGTATCAAGATACTTTAATGCATGTAATAAATAATGTTTATTTATCTAAGATATATTTTTAAATCAAGTATAGGGTTTCATTTATTTCATAAGCGTTTTTTAAACTATTTGTTGATAATTCGGTGATATGTCAGGTACATAGAGATTTTTGCGAACTAATCTATAGCTTTCTGAAATACAACTTACAATCCATACATACATTATCTCTTATTTTTCATCATCTCCTAGCTTAATTATGTTTTTTATGTGTAATTTTTAGTTGTATAATTTTTTCTATTTGTAATTTTAAATAATGTCTAGTAAAGATTTTAATTTGTGATTTAAGATCATTACAATGCTGAAATAATACACCGGGTGCTTCAAAATAGGTGTTATAGCAATTACTTCTTAAACTAAAGATCATAGAAACGTACTTCAAATTCCAAAATTGGTTCAAATCAAAAGTAGATTTCGCATACGACATTTTTTGCTGTATACTTATTTAAAAGCTAAATTTCATTTTTAAACGATCCTACCTATTATATGACTTATATTTGGAAAAAAAATTATCTTCTGTCTGAAACAAAAAAATGGCATATTTCTAAATGAAAATTTTTCTGAATTATTGCAATTTGAAAATTCTAGCAGTTTTCACAAAGTCTTAAAGAGTTATTTCAAAAGTGAGAAAACGTAATTACGTTGGACTTTTAATAACTTAAATTTATGTTTTTTATTTATCATAGCTATTACTCGGCGATTGTAAGATTTATTTCATAAATAATTATATCTGTACTGAATATGTTTATGATAAAAGCAATGCCAGTATTTTACTCTGAATTATATTAAATGTTATGGTTGTGTGTATTAAAGGCGATTGACTACACCTTTTTATAGTGTTTCAGAACTATATGCGATTTGATGAACAGTGCTTTTGAAACATCCTATAAAAATTTCAAATATTTTGGATTTCAGGTTCATTTAATCTTTTAATTTGCATAAATTTTTGCTGCCACAATTCCCCCGCCCCTTTTTTTTTATATATATAAAATTAAGCATGAGATCTGATATTTTTTTTAAAATAACTATTATTAAAAATAAGTTTTTTTAAATGACTTTTGTTATATATATGTATTATAAAAGGATTTTCGTTTGGATTTATATTTCTCATACGTAGTTACACAAATAAATTTTATTCTCAAAGTCATTCATTATTTATATACAAACAATAGAAATATTACAAAATGTTCTTCGTGTACTACTTAGATAAAGATCATTTGTCATAACTGAATGTAGGATGATCTCTCTATCTCACAAAGTAAAAACTGAATCGCTGCCTTTTTCTTTGATTACGGCTATTATTTATGACGTATATTGACAACAGAAAGGAACGTTTTTATTCTCTTTGAACATATTTTATAATACAAACTGATTTATCTGAAAAATGAGGTATATTTTGGAGTTTAGGTTTTAAGAGTATAACAATAAACATTTTCTAAAATTCTTTTCATGCATTCTACTGGGCTTTTAAAATACTATTTAGAATATTAAGACACTATTAAAATATATTAAAAGCAGTTGATATATATAATTAGGAAATTATGAATATTCGTGAAATTAATAAAAAAATTGAATATTTTAGCTCTTTTTGCAAATTGCAGAATTTCGTCTTCGGTAGTCCAGTTTTACAATTTTCAAAATGAATGCTCACTGTACAGCTTTTCGTTTGTTACACAATTATATTTTATTACATTAACAATTCAGACCTGACCACGGTGAGATAGTTGCACTTGGAGTTCTAGCCTGTCCTTACCCTCCAACGAGACATGATGGACAGTTATTTACAATATTTAGATATTTATAGAGCATTTGCATTTAAATTTATAATATTATTTTAAGCAAGTTTATATTTTTGGATTAAGGCTGGAAGTTGGATATATTACTCAGCTTCGGCATTGATAATAGCGAGTAGAAATCTGTACTGATAAGTATAAAGAATTTAAGGCTTTTTCAGGCGACGAAAAATAAAGTTAAACTAACTAAAAACTAATCAGAAGAATCGATTAGGAAAAAGTGATTATGTTGATTTATACCCTTTTTACCGTACAGTGATTGTCAACCGTCATTTAATAAAGGAAAAAAATTGAATTAAATTTTTTATACAAAGATTAATACTAAATTTCTGACTTGAATCTTCTTTTATCAATGGATTTTCTCAAAGACTAAATGACATGGATTTAAATCCTTTATACCAATCGACAGAGAATTTTTTTTCTGGGTTTGACTATGTAATTAACTCAAAATCGATATTTTTGGACTTAAATCCTTTATACTTATCAGTACAGAAATTTGTTACGATAAATCTATCTCTTGAGTCTTCCCTAAATAGCTTTTCTGCAGATTTATTGACGAGTTTCACAGTGCTTTCATCAGTTTGATTGTGATATGTGAGTTTTATGATTTTAAAATTTGACAATTGTTTAATTTTTAGAAATGAGAAAAGGTCCTTCTTTGTCACATTTTTCTTCAGTTGAGTCATAGAGAAAGAGATAAAGTGAACACGATGAGCAATGATCAATAATTCACAATTCAAAATTTCAAAATTTAATATTAGTGGAAGGAATTCTCTTAAAGATAGAGAAGTGTAAGATACCTTGATAACCTTGGATAGATACCTTGGATAGATACCTAGATACCTTGAAAGTAAAGATAACTTGAGTATTCTTCTTTAGGCTAACTCCCTTATAAGTTAACTGTCGTCCACGATTATGGATTTGTCA
Source organism: Salticus scenicus (assembly GCA_963930645.1). NCBI lineage: Eukaryota > Metazoa > Arthropoda > Arachnida > Araneae > Salticidae > Salticus > Salticus scenicus. Next base: position 251,812,979 of record OZ005650.1, read on the forward strand.
CTAAATAGTCCAACATTTTTCAGAACGGCAGACGCAATAGAAGCTATTTTCCTGTCAAAAGTTCTAAACCTACCCCTCATTACAGTGGTAGCAGATAACTTGATTTTCATTTGAGTTTTAGATGTCAAAACAGCAGATATGTCACCTTCTTTTACTGTTTCTTTAAATGACTTCTTAAGATGTAACAAATGAATCGTCGGAAGAACTGATTAAACTATTTTTCCAATATTGATCTAATAATTTTGTATGTTCCTTCTTTCTCAGCCTTTATGTTTTTTTTTTTTCCTGTCGAGAATACTAAAGTAAATTTTTTTTAGTATTTCGATGTCACACAAAAATTTTAGTTCGATATGGGATTTGTTTTTTCTCTTTTTCACATTAACAATCAGTGTTTATAGGACAGTCATAGAAATTCTGTTTTTTTCCTACGAAAGCAAGAAAAGGTGATTGTGCATTTATATGCTGTAACGTCAAACAACTTTGATTTAGCATCAGCGATGGAGCACTCTTTCTTCTTTCTTTCTTTTTTTTTTTTTTTTAAAGATGCTTTCAGCTCTAAGACTTTCATAAATTGAAACATGGATCATTAAGTCTTTTATTAATTGTACTGTTCTAGCATGGAACACAATTGGTGTTGAAACTTTTCTGTACAACTCCTGTATTTGTAAACTAACTTAATTGGCAATAGTAAAAAATACAGGCATTTTCTCGGAATATAAAGATAATCTCTACCTTTTATTGAAACAACATAAATGTACATCCTCATATGTTGGAGAAGCGTTCGTATCTAATTCATTTATTAGTACCCCCCCCCCACACACACACACCAAAATTACATAAATAAGTAAATAAAAATAAAAACGAATATGCAAAGGACTGTCTAATAGCCGCCATTACTAATGACGGTAAGGGTAAAATATCACAAATAAAACACCAAGTATTTTTTAAAGCACTAATGTAAATGCACAATTTAACATAATATTTTAACCTAACCCTACATAAATATAACAAAATTTAAAACGTAATGATCTAATCACACTGCTTTTTGACAGCAGAGAGAGAAAGAATGAATTAGAATGAGAATGGAGAATGAAATAGAAAAGAGAATTCATGTGGCTCGGTAGATAAACATACATAGGATGTCATCTAGTCTGATTATTTGCTAACCGAATTTACGTAATATGTGTTACTATCACGCGTTTTTATTAACTATAAATGCGTATATATATAAGGAAATACACGATTCATTAGGTTTTCTAGCAAGCTGAGTATGTTTTTTTTTTTTTTTTTTTTTTAATACAATAAAAAAGTCTAATTTTGGCTAATTTTACGAAAATTACCTAAACTGAAAACTGTAAAACAATATAAAGATATTTAAAGATATATGGAAATAATGTTAAAAGGAAGCATTTGAAATGTATTAGAACAAAAAAAATATTTGGTTTTCAATAAAAAATTTTGAAATTTGATCCTTTTTCATCATTTTTTCGAACTTTGAAGGTCATACTAAAGATGTAAATATTTTCTTTATTTTATTCTTTTTTCCAAATTGAAAATGCCAAGTTACAACAACTTTGTTTTGCTATTAGAAATCACTTACCGAAAATATCCATTTTTCGGCGCACCCTATTTCTTAGTTATTATGTATTAAGTGTAATTGTTCGAATACAGAAAAGCAGTTACGGTAATATTACTTTTTTATTCAATGTTATTGGATTACCCCGGAAATTTACGTTCTCTTTCTCTATCTCTCTCGGTTGTTGACAAAATCTCACCGACTTAAATAAATGGAAGTCAAAATAATGTGAGTGATGATTGTGTTTAATACAAATAAAATGAAGCATTTTACATTTCTTTGAATGAGGTGGTAATTATTAATAATCTTTTTAAAGTTTTCATGACAACACATGCATATTACATGTATAGACAAACCCATCACAAATATTGTCATGAATTTTGCTTAAAAGAGTTTAAAGACTATGTATATTAACTTTTGTCAAGATTAGTCATAATGAAATTGACTGTGCTTATTAATTTAGAAATTTTTAATTCAGGTTTGTGAACATTGTTCCACTTTATTGGGAGCAGTGGTGTACAATATTTTTAAAATGCATTTTTAATGGTGAAAATCAAATGATAATTAAAAATTAAATATATATAAAATAATGAAATTCCACTCTATGATATATATTTATAAATCTCTATTCGACCCCCTCCGCAGATTACAAGTGAAATTGAGTATATTATTTTTTTAGTGGACGCAAGATTTTGTTCCACGATATTATGTCCGGAGCCCGTCACCGTCACCACACCGTCTTGAGGTGACATGCATGAACTAGTGGTCAATGATAGCAGTCTTGTCTGGTATGAGGTATGTTGCCACTAAATTCCTCTTACTAGGCAAGACAACTATATATATATTCATTGTATATATATATTCATTCAACTATATATATATTCATTGACTGTTAGACCAGGGTCAATATTTTACAAATTTTATGTTTCAAAATGTAACACTTTAAATTTTTTGTTTTTCATAAAGACAATTTAAAATTTTACGTTTTTTAAAGTATTTGTTTAACTTTTAAATTATCGTTCTACACCCGTTTTTCACTATTTAATTTTTTAAAGAACATGTTTAGATAATTATTAATTAAATTAATTTATATGTTTTTTTTTTTTTTTTTTTTTTTTTTTTTTTTGTATGATGCATTTTATCAAATACATTTTATAGATTACTTTTGCATTTATGTACCAATGGGGAAGTTTCGACGGAAAAAATAAGAATAAAAATATAATATACGAAAGCAGATCTAAAATCAGAATATTTACTTTATTTAGCAATGTCAAAAACAACTGCTTTCTAGTTTATGGTCAAGAAGATTTACTTGGCAAAAATAAACCCGCCTTTATGTTAAAGACAATCTAGTGCATGTCATTGATTCATAATTGAAAGAAAAAAAAATTCTTATTTTTCTTTTCCAGTCATCAAAATTGAAAAGCATAATCCGATTTAAAATAAAATATATATGTGTCATAAAAATGATTTCTTTTGTGCGTATCCCGTTAAGCAATAATTGTGCGTGAGTCATTTAGTTCATATATTTTTTTTTAATCTTACGGACTTCTTCTTTTTTTTTTTTTTTTTATAGGTTTCTATGTTATAAAGAATAATAAATGTGTTTTTGCTGCATATTTTTCCAAAATAATTATTTATACAAATTAATCGTTCAAATGAAATCATTGTAATATATATATATATATACATTTTTATTTTCTTTTTAATTCAGAGTACTTTTTAGAGTTTGTATATATCCGAGTTTTTTTTCAAGGACTTTTCATTATTCTCTATCCAAAAAAATCTTTCTACATTCATAGGCTTATTTTATAATAAAATCGTAACTACCAGACGAATTCCATTACACACTGCTACATATATTATATAGGTATTATTTTGGAGATAGTGTGATCAGAATACATAAAATTTAACTAAAAAATTGGACACTTAACAATTTTTTTAACAGAAAACTGATACATACATCATAGCGACATATAAAACATTTTTTATATAACGAATTAAAAAAAAAAAAAAAAATATCATAAAGCCATTTTTTTGAAGCACCAAATTGTGAGACCTAGTGTTGAAATACCTAATCTGGACGGCTATCATTTTTCCTGTACTAAAATGTAAGTAATACATGCAAAAGGACATTTAAAAAGGGGATAATGCAAAAAAATAAACAAACAAATAAAATCTTTTATAGTTGTTTGTGAAATGCTAACTTTCGGTCCGACGTTCAATTTTCACCAAAACTTGGTACAATCATTCGTTGACCGAAAACTAACAATTCTTATGGCTGTACCAGATTTCTGATCTAAAACTTATTCTTGTTACTGACCCGATACAGCATATTTCAAATCTTAACTCTTCTTACATTCTTAAATTTTCTAGTAAAATATTTATTCTTCTAAATAATAAAATATGGATGGGTCTCACCTGAAAACTTCTAATCCAAGGGTCCGGGCGTGGATGGGGCAACTATCATCCATTAAAGAAACTAGACTCGATGAATGTAGCACTTCTTAGATGAAAACAGAATTTTTAATGCTTTGTTAGCATACATGTAAAAACGAAAACAGAACAAAAACTATCTACAGTATTTACAATTAAATATTAAAGTCTTTCTTAACATTAAAGTCTTAAATTGTCATTAGTTCTTAAATATTTATTCTAATTCTTAAAAGTTTCAATAGTTCTGTTTTAGGACCGGGGCGTCTGTAAACAAGACGATCTTAGCATAGCCCCTTCTCTATTCAAGGTCCTGTTCTGTTCTGCTTCTGATTCTAAAAAGCACCTTTCTCGAAAAAGAGGCGCCCGTCTGTCTGGAAAGGCATTTGTTCTGAAAGCAGAAGAATGAACGGGAGATTCTCGACATCCTCCCACCTTGAGTTGCGACTAATCGGAGGAACTCAACAATCCAAGTTGAAGTCGTTGAGGGGGTTTCACCACACGGCCAGTTCGGGAGACCACCGGGGGTTTGGAAGTGGGATCATGGGTTCTGGAACTGGTAGGTTCTAGAGGGTCTTTCACAGGTTCCTTTTCTCTGGGGTTGAGTATCGGTTTCTGTGAGAGGTTCTTGTTTTCGGAAGTCGAAGGACTTAAATTTTCTTGGAGAGACCTATGTAAAGTGGGGTGATTCTTAAGTTCGGTACTGTCAATTTCTAAAGGAAACAATCTTTGTAATGGACGCAGAAAAAATCCATTTTCGGTCTTCACCTTAGCTAGACGTATCACATTATCTTTGCCTGGGTAAATTTCTATCACTCTTGCCAAAGGCCAGTGAACACGTTTCTTATTGAAATCTTCTAATAGGACAACATCGCCGACTTTCAATTGTTTGAATCTTTTGGAATTAGATGCATGTTGTCGTAATTGTCCTAAATATTCAGCTCTGAATCTGTTTCTTAGGTTTTCTCTGATTATTTGCCTATATCTGGCTCTGCGGTTAAGATCTTTAGAATCTAAAGCATCTAGGTCAGGTACTCCTGATGTTGGTAGTTCTCTTAGGAACATCATTGTGGTTAAAGGTAAGGGATCTGTGTTATCTTCGGAAACATAGGTTATAGGCCGTGAATTAATCACTTGTTCACAGTCACATAGTATGGTGTTAAGTTCTTCGTAATTCAAAGATGCACGACCTAAGTTTCTTTTCAGGATTCCTTTAACCATTCCAACAAGCCTCTACCACCAACCTCCCCACCACGGTGCTGCAGGAGGATTGAATTTCCATCTGATCTTCTGGGTGGAAGCTACCTTGCAGATGGTTTCCCAATCTACACTGGAGAGAGCATTGCTGGTTCCTAGGAAGTTCTTCCCGTTGTCTGAATAGATGATGTAGGGTCTGCCTTGCCTTGCTATGAACCTTCTCAGAGACTGGATAAAACTTTCTGTAGACAGAGACGTAATGGCTTCAAGATGTATGGCTCGGTAGACAGCGCAAGTAAATAAGGCTATCCACGCTTTTGATCCATCAGAAAGATGAAGAGGACCGGCTAGATCTACGCCCACCACTTCAAAGATGGCTGCTTCTCGTACTCTGTCTTCGGCTGGTACTCCAGGTTCAACATCTGTTTTGGAAGTCTGAAGTTTTCTGCAAATCACGCATTTTCTTATTGAATTTCTAATGGATTTTCTAGACTTCATTATCCAAAAATTTTCTCTAAGTAGTATCATTAGAGTGCTGACTCCAGCGTGCTGATTTTCTAAATGCTTCTCGAATACCAATCTTTGGACTACGGGATGCTTGTAAGGTAAGATTATAGGATATCTGAAGTTTTCACTGTCGTTTCTTTGAATTATATTGGTCTTTACTCTTAAGAGACCATCTTTATCTTCGACAGGCCTTAAATTTCTTAATTTTGGAGCTGTTCTCCCTGAAAAAGATTCTTGTTGTACTAATCGTAGAAGTACATTTTCTGCTTTTGAAAATTCTTCAACTGAAATATCTAATTCGGACATTTTCTCAGTAGTCTTTGAATTATGATAAAATCTATATATCCAGGCAATGGTTCTGACAGTTTTCTTGTAAGAGGAAAAATACTGATAAAATCGACTGAAATTATCTTCTTTTTTATCTAAAAGATTTAGGATTGTCTTCCTTTTTTCGTTGTTTATGATTTCTTCGTTTGGGTCTTCTTCTAATTGAGGCCATTCATTTTCATGTAAATAAAGCCAACTCGGACCCTCCCACCATCTCGATTTCTGTAGTTGTTCAAAAGAACATACTCTAGACGGGAGGTCCGCGGGATTCAAATTTCCAGGTACATATCTCCAATTGCAAACTTCGGTCAGATTTCGTATTTCTAATACTCGATTATGTACAAATGTACCCCATTCTTGTTTTCTTCTAATCCAACCTAAAGCAGTGGTTGAATCTGACCAAAATATGGTATTTACATGTAAATTTAAATCGTTTTGCACATTTTTGGCCAACCTAGCGCCAATAAGACAAGATAACAGTTCAAGGCGGGGTATGGTCAATTCCTTAATAGGTGCAACTCTACTTTTCGCATTGATTAACTGGATCTTGATCCCTTCTGAGGTCTCTACTCGTATGAATACGCAAGTGGCATATGCTCGCTTGCTTGAGTCAGAAAAAACATGTAATGATGTTTTCTTTTCTTTCTCTGGGTAAATGTTAAGCCACCGAGGTATTTTAATTTGGGATAAAAGATTTATTCCTTTCAGCCAATTAGAAGATTGTTGTTTTAAAGTTTCAGAGAGCCCTTCGTCCCACTTCACCTTCTGAATCCACGTTTCTTGAAGGATTAGTCTGGGAACTAAACTGACAGGTGCTGTGAATCCCACAGGATCAAAAATTCTTTGGGTAACTGATAAAAGTTTTCTTTTTGTAAGGGGTTCACTTATCTTTAGGGGTTCTTCAATTTTACAAACTAAACTGTCATTTTTCAAATCCCAGAGTAATCCTAACACGGGAGCAAACCTCGGTTTATCTTCAGTTTTGTCGATCATAGCCTGGGGCCAATTCGATCGCCAACATCTCAAATTGAAATGTGCCGAAGCCAAAATTCCTTGAGATTCTGATATGAATTTTTCTGTTTCTTGAATCGAATTCAGGCTGATGGGGGAATTATCTAAATAGAAGGTATCTCTTAAGAGCCAAGCTGTCTCTCGACATTGTTCGGGAACATTTTCTAAAAGGTGATTTAATGTTGCCATAAGCAAAAAAGGGCTTGAAGTTAGGCCGAAAACCACACGACAATGTCTATAAATTTTTAATTTATTTTCGCTATTAAACCAAAAAAATCTCAAAAAGTCGCGATCTTTCTCTGTTATTTTAATTTGCAGGAATGCTTTCTCTATATCGGACGAAATTCCTATCTTGTATCTGCGTAATCTATTCAAAATGCTAGGTATAATTTCTACAAGATTTGGTCCTTTTGTTAAACAATCATTAAGGGAGGGACTGTTTCTAGTGTGTGCTGAGGCATTAAATACTGGACGAATTTTAGTGGTTTCACTAGATTCTTTAACCACCGGTCTGTGTGCTAAATAATGTACCTTGTCCCTTTTCTGGTCCAATACCTCTTCTATAATCTGATTGTTTTCCCAGAAATCAAAAATTTCCCCATATTCCCTTTTCCTATCAGATTTGATTAATTTATTCTCCGTCTTGTACAGGCACTTTTCTGCCAACGAGTAATTATCTGATAAAATCGAATGGTCAACTGTCCATGGTAAATTGACTTCATATCGGCCGCTTTTATCTCGTTTAACAGTTTCTAGAAAATAATTCTTGGTTTCTTGTTCTAAATCCTGTTTCGATTTATTATCTTCATTAGTAATTCCTAGAGTGTCAATGCGCCATAAATCTGATAAACTGGCGTTTGACATGTGTAATGACAAAGATAGACCCGCCAAAGAATTGTCCTGCTCACTCTTGTGACCCTCTGTCTTGCCCAAAATGGTCCAACCCAATTTAGTTCTGAATGTAGTTAATCCCAATTTTGGAAAATATTTTATGTCATTTGTGAACAGTTTAGCGGACATATCAGCTCCCAAAAGTATATGTACTTCGTCTGGATTTTTCTGATATAAACAGGATTTATTATTTCTAGGGACATCTGATAAATATACACCTTCCTTTTCTAAGAGTTTTACTAATTTATCATCGCGACATAAATTCACGCCTGTGCATATTTTTTCTTGATCTAGTGCTTGTATTTTACACTTAAACTTATTATCTAAACTCCCGATCGTAAATTCATAACGATTATGTTCAGCTGACATTTCCATGCCCCCAAAAAGACCATGTCTGATTGTTTCTTTTTTCATTCTTTTTAATTTTAACTTATCAGCTGCAAACTTACTGATGTAACTATTATGAGATCCGGAGTCAATAATTAACCGAATATATGATGATTTACTACCATCTCTGTTAGAAATTGCTACTATTAACGTCTGCAAATAAATATTCGCTTGTAAATTATGATTCGATAACGCCAATTTAGATTGATCATTTCTTTCGTAATTACTTATTTCCTGTTTCAAATCTTTATTTCCATTACACATTATGTCTGAATGTCTACGATTACATAACTTACATAAAGTTTTTGATACACAGTGTCTAGCTAAATGTGAAGGTTGAAGGCATAAATAACACAATCCTTTCTTACGCAATAGATTAACTCTTTCATCAAATGGTAAATTACGAGTTTTGACACATTTGTTACTTAAATGCGATTCTGAGCAAAAATTACACCTATCACTTTTATTCTCATTTAATAAATCACAAGCAGTAGGCAATTTCCGGTTCTGAGTATCAAATTTATTAACGCGGGGGGGAAAAACATCTCTACGATTTTGATTATCTAATCTTTGAACTCGGGGAGAGAAATCACTGGCGCCGCTATCCTCTTGTCTGGTAATTATCAAGCATTCGCGCGATACAAGTTGTTTATTTAAGAAAGATAATATATCTTTTACGCCATAGTTAACAACGTGAAATTCCATATTAAATTGTAATGCTAAATCTTTAGGTAATATTTTTAGTAATATCGGCGACAATAAACTGCCGTAGCTATCCAAAGAAACATCTAATGATTCTAAACTTCTAATGTTAGTTTGGATTTCATCGTAAATTTTCCTGAGCGATTTAATGTCACTTGAATGTTTTAGTGGGGCAATACTTAATAATTTATTCAAATGTACATTTACTAAGATGTCTTGTTTGCCATATCTTTCTTTTAAAATATCTACTACTTTTATGTAATTTCTCGCGGTGACAGAGAATCCTTCTATACATTTTAAGGGGTCAGGTGCTAAAAATGATTTCAAATAATTAAATTTATCTACAGGATCTAAATTTTCATTATTATGAATAGCCGTTTCGAATGACGACCAAAAAGTCAGCCATTCGGCTGCGTTCCCGTTAAATTTAACTGGATCTAGCGGTGGTAATTTGATGTGAAGTGCTTCTTTTGAAGTATTTCTTCTTTCAATTTCTGTTGATGAAATACTTTTTTCACTTTTCTTTAGTTCTTTTAATTTTCTGTTGGCTCGAAATCGCCAAGTAATTATTTTTTCACGATATTCATTTGCCGTTTCTAATTCGGCTTCTAATTGGAGTTCTTGAGTTAAATTTTTAATCTCTGCATCTTTACTCTTTAATTCTATAGTAGTTTCATTCAGTAATTCTACAGTTTCTTCTAAATCTACAACATCTGGATTTATATCATTATATAAAGCTTTCAATTTCTCTATAAATTTATTAATACTGTCTCTTATGACAGCTCTTTCTTTTTTAGCTATTACTAAATTAGCCATAATAAATACAAAAATTTAAAACTTTATAATATTATCTATCTTTTCAATTATAAATAATGGATTCAATTATAAATAATTATAAATAATAGCTGCCCACATCCCGGCAGGGATGCCAAAAAATATGGCTGTACCAGATTTCTGATCTAAAACTTATTCTTGTTACTGACCCGATACAGCATATTTCAAATCTTAACTCTTCTTACATTCTTAAATTTTCTAATAAAATATTTATTCTTCTAAATAATAAAATATGGATGGGTCTCACCTGAAAACTTCTAATCCAAGGGTCCGGGCGTGGATGGGGCAACTATCATCCATTAAAGAAACTAGACTCGATGAATGTAGCACTTCTTAGATGAAAACAGAATTTTTAATGCTTTGTTAGCATACATGTAAAAACGAAAACAGAACAAAAACTATCTACAGTATTTACAATTAAATATTAAAGACTTTCTTAACATTAAAGTCTTAAATTGTCATTAGTTCTTAAATATTTATTCTAATTCTTAAAAGTTTCAATAGTTCTGTTTTAGGACCGGGGCGTCTGTAAACAAGACGATCTTAGCATAGCCCCTTCTCTATTCAAGGTCCTGTTCTGTTCTGCTTCTGATTCTAAAAAGCACCTTTCTCGAAAAAGAGGCGCCCGTCTGTCTGGAAAGGCATTTGTTCTGAAAGCAGAAGAATGAACGGGAGATTCCCGACAATTATATAAGAACGGACATTTAGAAGGGAGTTTATATGGTAAGTATGAGAAATATTCGTAGAGCAATTTTTAAGAACCACAAGTCTTAAATTGAGCTACAACACAATATGACTATCAATATTTTGAATTAACCAAATAATATGTACAAAAATGGTATCTAAAAGGGGTTTTGTATAATATTTTTGAAGAAATTCGTTAGAGATTTGTACTTATGCTGACTTTTATGGATTTAGAACATTCACTAAAAGTTGGCAAAATCGTATATAAATTGGACCTGTCTTAATTCTAAAGTTTTATTGTTTCATATTTAGTCGTTCTGGAGGTATGATTGTCAGAAAGATCTCCACATACACACATTCCTGTTGCCAAAAACAGTTTTTTTGGACATCAAATGTAAAAACATCAAATGTAAATGCTAAGAAAAACAACAGACTTTCATTAAGATAGTACATTGTTCTTCTCAGCATTTTCATTTGATGTTTTTACTAATGAGGAGTCTGTAAAAGGCTCGAAATGTTTAAATTTATGTTTTGTGTTTTTAATGTTTTAAATTGTATATTTTTAGTGTATACTGTCTGTCTCAGTTTTTAATGTGATTAAAATTTAGTTTAACTACAAGACGTAATGATTTTTAAGTATTTTAAAGGTATACACAAAGTTATGAAATAGCAGAATGCTATTTTTAAAAGCTTTTATTAAGAAACGATTATAGTAAACTGTATTTAGAAAACTTAATGTTGGCAATGGAACAGACAGGGGTGGCAATGCTGGCGCAAGAATTTTCTCAGAAAGTTTCGCATTATTATTATTAATTTAGATCCAAATAAATACTTTTGAAGGTTAGATGGAGGCTATTAGAGTAGAAACTCAACAATTTTTGACAAAAGCGGAAGATTTTTAAAATGTCTTTATACTTTTTTTGTCAGTAATCCAAGCAGTCACATCGCCAGATTATACAGACTCCCAAAAAACTTGAAATTTGTACGGAAAATATTGATTTGGTGTTAATCTTGAAAATTAATATTATTTTACTGTGGATTCTCTCTTATTGCGATATATATAGAAATGAAATGGCTGATTTTTAGTAAAAACTTGGAAATATTTTCATAATTATATAGCTATTCTCACGGAAGGAGATGTCTTATACTTCAATAAAAAGAAAAAATGCAAATACTTTGAATACAATCTGGCATAAAAAGCTTTTGAATAAAAGTTAAAAACTCGGAGAGAAACTCTTGAAAATTCAGTATTCAACACGTCACGCAGATGTCGCCCTCTGAATTGAAGCCGGTAAGGACTCTCTTTATGATAGATATTACTTAGCTAGAGATCAGCTACAGATCTTCCTTACTCACTAACATTGAATATTTTTTTCCTTTTAATCATTATTATTTTTATTATTATTATTATCGATTTTATTGTATTATTTTTGCTTGTTGTTCCTTTTAATATGTTTGTCAAGAGTGTTTTCACTCTTGTGAATGATGTCAATATCAAATGAAACTGATAATAATAATAATAATAATAATAATAGTAATACTTGCACATATTACTAAAACTAATCTACAAATGAAACATTGATTTTAGCCACATCTTGCAAATTGATCATTCTGAAATTTGAAAAAATGCCTAATACCATTATTTATAGAATTTTGCCCAATTTCCTGAGAAACATAGACAAAGAAATGAGCTTTAAAAGTACCATTCGATTAATTTTGGAAAGCGGAAATATAATTTCAATTTCATACTAGATACGTTCTTTCAATTTAGCCCTCCACATGGTTTACGATTACGTTTTAAATTTAAACAAACGTGCTACATAAATATTTTTTACAATCTAAATTTAACAAAGATTAATTTAATGGAAGTAAATTCAATGCTGCGAATATATTTGTAATTTTTACAGATTTATAGTTTCTTCCATTACCCCACTACCGCAAGTAATGGAAGTATTGTATTCGGTCCAAAAATTCAGTATCGAGTTTTCGCCTGAATTACACGTTTTAAGGCCTCCTGAGTCCAAAAAAGTAGTTTTTGGCAATTGATCGGTCTGTGTGTATGTATGTATGTGCGGAAACGTCTGGCTATCATATCTCCAAAACTAATTATATTTTCATCAAACGATATTGCACAGAAAAATAATCTTTTTTTTTTTTTTTTTTTTTTTTTTTTTTTTTTTTTTAAATACAAAAAAGAAGTTATAATTGATATTTTATGTAAAATATGTATTTATAAATTAGCTTTCCTGCGGTTCTTTAACAGATATTGTCAAAAAAAAAAAAAAAAAAAAAAAAAAAGTCATATTTAAGCATCAGTTTTCTTTTCTTTCTTTAATAATATTGCGGAATGGGTCTTTGGAAAAGTAAAGGCGTGTCATTAGGAACCTTGAAAATTTTATAATTTCATATTTTTATACATTCAGATGCGTATATACAGTAATACATAAAAAGAAAATAAACCTAGTTTTAAACATAAAAAATTTCCTAATAATTCTTCAAAATTTTCTATGAAAAAAAAATACAGTCATAAATTTTTAAAAATAATATTTACCAATATATATTCCAACATATATTCATTTCACTTTACCTCAATTATTTTTTGTGTCCAGTATATGCAAACTTATTTATCATATTTAATTTTAAATGGATTGTTACGTAGAGAGTTTTTAAAAGGTTTATTATACAAAGTAATATAATGCAAAATATATATACATCATATTTATTTTTAATTATGTTTCCATTTTATTTAGGGCTCCTTAAAATAATTAAATATCTGTGACAGGTAAAACTAATCTGGGAATTATTTCTCTCTTTTAGATATACTACTTTCACTAATATGTAAAAAATTAATTTAAAATTCATTTTGAGATTCTAAAGAAACACTTTACATATATTGTTTGACGTAAAAAAGGCAACTTAATTTACATAAACAAATTGAATTCTGCGCAAAGTAAAAGTGCTTGTTTCAAGCATTTGAGTGAGAAAAAGAAGAAAAAAATCATGCACAAAAATAAATAAAAAATGCTAGTGCATATTCATATTTTTAATCAATTAGAAACGACAGAAAGATATTTTATTTAACATAACATAATAATTTATCATTCTTTTAGGTTTGTAAAATACACATTAACATATTTTTATTATATGTATATATTTACATTTATGAATATTTATGATAAAATATTCAGAAAAAAGGTAACTAGTTTGTTCAGTTTTAAAAAGTAGTTATGTGATTACTTCAATGTAACAATTTTTTTTTCTTCTTATTTAGAAAAGAAGAATGTATTTGATTCGTGAAAGTTTTTCCTCTTCGGTATTTGTTGTATTCACATGTTTTGAGATGTCCTGAACACGGTTTGACCATTTAAAAAAAATGCCTGTCTATCTGTGGGTGTCTACTCACATTTTGTGAACGTTGTATCTCATGGATCAAACTTCAATGTAAGTTTAAATTTGTTTGGAACTTAACTTATGCGGTTGCTGATTAGCTTTTCGAAAAAATCACCCACCAAGTTGCTTTGAAATTTTCCCTTTCTTTTTCAAAAAATTTAATTTGGCAGAATAAGAAGAAAATATGTATATGCGTTAGCATCGTAAAATTAAAATATATTTTACTCGTATAGTAAAATAATAGTAAATATATTACGTGCATAGTAAAATATATTTTACTATGTATTCAAATTGCAAAAAGTTTTCAGATTAAAAAATTCTGTCAACCCTTTTTTTCCTACAAGCAAAATTATAAATTATAAGTTTTAATATTTTTCAATAGAACTCGTTACCTCAAATCAAACATATGGGATAATTAAAAAAAAAAAAAAAGTTATCATTATATATATATATATATATATATATTTTTTTTAAAGCCTAGATAAAAAGACAAAAAATAACAATAAATAAATAAATAAGTAAATAAACAGTTGCATAAATTTTATCTAAATGATTAGATAACAAATTGACCTTCTATTGATATTAAGTGTTTTATATTTCTCAAAAGAAAATCAACTGCATTCATTGTGGAAAATTTAAATAAATAATATTTAAATACAAATATGATACACTATAAAATATTTTGTGTGAGAATACACAACATTATTGAGGGAATTTATTTTCCTCAACCATGTTGAGAAATATTATCAGCTAGAGCCCATTGTACTCTTTCCTGCCGATCCCCTATGTGAACAATCCCTCCTAGCTTTACCTTATTGTAGAGAAAGTACTGCTTTCGGGTCAAATTTTCAAAAATTAGTGTTTGTTATAAATATATATTTTAAGATGTTCTGAATTCGAATATAAAACATTTTTAGCGATTGCTCTCTGTATATATACTCTATAACAATAAAATAAAATAAAATAAAATAAAATAAAACGACGCGCCAGGAAGGAGTAATACAAACTGATCACAAATAACAGGTTTCGATGGAAAATGCAAAATTTTAAATTTTGGCTGCCATAGAATGAGCATGCGACGCTTTAACGCATCTTCACTGCGCAATTGGTAGTATATTGTTTGTGCACCTGTATGCGAGGCATAGTTACTGTCTTTCTCAGTAGACGGAATAAAATTCTCGAAGAATTTATGACCTTGAATCAAAATTTCTTTTTTTAATATTTTGCCAGTTGCGCAGTGAAGATGCGTTGTAGCGCCGCACGCTCCTTCGATAGCACCCAAACTTTAAAATTCTGCATTTTCCATCGAAACCTATATGTATGACAATTTGTGTCCAATGTGCAGTACTCCTTCATGGTGCGTCGTTTTTTTTTTTTTTTTTTTTTTTTTTTTTTTGTTACAGAGTATATATACAGAGGGCAATCGCTAAAAATTTTTATTTTCGGATTCAGACATCTTAAAACATATATTTATAACAAACACTCACTTTTGAAAATTTGAACCTAAACCAATACTTTCTCTACTCTAAGGAGAAAGTATTTCTCTACTACTTAAAGAGATTGCGCACGTAAGGGATCGGCAGGAAGGAGTACAATGGGTGCTCTGAAACTACAGGTAGTTCTACAATATCGATAGCTGAGTGCCCAATTAAATGTGCATGTTCATTGCTTGAACAGTCTAAGATTAAACGTGGTTATTTTGTCTCGTTTTCAAAAGTGTTTGCTTAAATTTTCAAAACACATTCTAGGAATTTTTATAGAATGGTAGTATTACAAAATATTTTTAAATTAAACGATTTCCCAAGAACTAGCTTAAAAATTATACTTGTGGCAGGTGGTTGCATGAAAGTTACATCATTTGTAACTACGAGTGCAACGATTATAGACAACGACAGATTGGGTCAACAAACAAGAAACCATTCAAACTGAAAAGGAACTTTATTCATTTTAAGTTAAATATAATATTTAGTAACTAACTCTTAATTTTTATTATCTAGTCTTTTTTTTTTTTTCTTTCTTTCTTTTTTTTTTTTTAAATAAAAATTTTTAATAAAAATTTTTAATCCTTTTTTTTTTAAATTTGAAATACCTACACGTATACAAAAATATTTGTTTACAAAAACCTTATACCAATGTCACTTAAGTGCACTTATAATTGTTAACAACTTAATTGTAGTAAAAATTAAGTGCAATCTCTCCTATCTATTTGCGCAATCCCTCCTACCCTATAAGGAGAGACTGCGCAAAATAGCTCACTTTCTTTTATTACAACTGCTGCTTTAAATCATAGAATAACAACAAAATAATAATGGAAATGCGTAGAAAAAGGATCACTTCAAAGCTATGCTTCAACAGTTTAGCAATAAATTAAAATGTTGATTTTTTTTTATATAAAGTTGCATTGAATTGTGCGCAAACACTTCTAGCTTTACCTTATGTTTTTTGTTAGTTTGAGATATGTGAAATCATGTTTTGCGCATGTGAAATCACGTTTTGCTCCCCCCCCCCCTTCACCCCTCTCTTAGGAACCGAAAGTCTGAAATTCCAGATATTGATTTTTAGATCTTTGTGATATCTATATTTAAAATAAAAAAAAATTACGGTTATCTACTTATTTATTTATTTATTTTAATTTTATTTATTTATTTATTATTATTATTATTTTATTTTTTTTAGATATAAAAGATTTTGTGAAATCATGTTTTTCCCTCCCTCGACCCCTTAGGGGGCGAATTTTTTAAAATCACCTTTTAGTGGATGTCTACGTAATAGAAGGAACATTGTCACAAAATTTCATGCTTCTAGGTTCAAGGGTTTGGGCTCAGCGATGATGAATCACTCACTCACTCACTCTTTCAGTACAAACGATTTTATACATATAAATTGTAATCAAAAGAAAATAAACCTTCTTTTTATCAGTAGTCAATTGCATTGTGAAAATGTGTGCAAAATATAAATAAGACCGGAGCATTAGTTTTTGAGAATCTGGTGTGAAACAAACACACTTCCTTTACCCACTATTACATTATGATTTTTTTTTCTTTGGGGGGGAGGGGGGATTATGCGATCAGAAGACACAAAATTGACCTACTAAAGTAGAAAATTAAAATTTTCCGGTAAGAGAATTTTTGTACATGTGTACAGACATATAAAACGAAGTTTACATAGCGAGTTAAAAAATAAGAAATAAAGTGGTAGGATTATTTTTTGAAACACAAATTTCCAAGGTCTAAAACCAACATACCTAAACAGGATGGTTTTTAATTTTTTTGTAGTGACCATGTAATACATGAGAAATGATATTTAAAATGAATTTATGTAAAAAATTTGAAGAAAATTGTTAGATACGTTTTTGAGATACTAATTTTTACCAAAACTTGGAATACTCAATTATTGACTGGAAAACAATAATTTCATACAAAAGGATATTTAAAATGAAGTTAATTTGGTGAATTCAAAAATAAATAAATCGTATAGCTGTTTTTAAAGGAACGCTCTTGCCAGGCCAGAAATTGGGCTATTTATGTAGGACGCTTATCAATTTTCCTGAACTAACCAACTATGTCATTCCAAAGGACATCTGATGTAGTGTTTATATAGCAGCTTTGAAGAAAATATTTAGAGCCGTTTTTGAGATGCGAACTTTCGGTCCCACTTCCGGTTTCCGATGTCCCAATTCCGATCTTCCAATTTTCACCAAAATTTGGAAAATGCATTTGTACACCAGACCTGTCTTAATTCAGAAATTTCGGAGTTCTATCTTTATCAGCTTCGGAGATATGATAGCCAAAATATTCCTCACACACATGCATACACACACATACACACACACACACACTGACCAATTGCCAGTAACTACTTGTTTGGACTCAGGAGATCTTAAAACGTGTAATTCAGGTAAAAACTCGATATCGAATTTTTGCACCGAAAACAATACTTCTGTTACCTACTGTAGTAGGATAATGGAAGTAAAAATTAAATTTTTAAGCTTGAGTTAAGCGAACGTATTGAGGAAAATTTCCAAATTTCTCTTTCCTAGATTTTTACTCTAATTGACTTGAAACTTTGGGAAAACATTCTGGACATGTATCATACTATTAGATTAAAAATAAATAAATAAATAAAAACCACATAACCTCTTAAGTACAGTTTTTATCAGGTAATATTTTATTTGTTAAAATTTCTTATTCCATTTCTAAACAAAAATTTATCTATATACACTTGTGATAATATGCTGAAAAAAATTCATAATTATTTACCTGTTTAAAATTATAAAGCTTAAAATGAATAATAGTTAAATGAAAATAATCTAAGCACATTTATTCTTGTATTGTATTTTTTAAATAAATTCCGAATTAATCAGTTTTTTACTAAACTTTTATCTAATACTAACTACAAAAACAAATATATGAAAGCAAAGTGATCCATCAAAGACAGTACCAAACAGCCAGCTGGCTTTGATTTAGCTTAGGAATATGTTAGTTTTGCATAGAGAATCTATCACCTTCTCAAACCGTGTTTACTTTATCGCACAGTTGCAATAGTAGCTTATGATGAAGGGTTATTGCAGCATTTCAGTAAGAAGTTAGTTTAAGGTTCAAATATTTATTTTGTAGATCTATTTTATAAATTGTTTGAACTATCGACGCATTATAAAAATTTATATATTTACTATTATTAATGATAGACTAAAGTAATAGAAATATGTTTTCTTTACTCTTATTAATTCGTCAAAACAATACACCATTTTACTATTATTAATTTCACAAAGATTAAATTTACTTGCAATAGAACTGAAACTATTGAAAAAAACTGTACTATAAGACTTCAATTTAATTAATGGATATTTATGATTTTATTAAATTTAAACATAAACATTCTAATTACATTTGGTCAATTGATAAAAGTGGTAAATTAATTTACATAATTTCCGACACTTTTTTTTCTAATCAAACTTTTGATTTTGAAATTTATTTTATACTATTTAATTTATCAGTTCTGTAACATAATTAGACAAATTTATGATTATTTTTTTAATTGAATGAGGATTAAATTTAGCCAGAGATATGTGTCACCTTTTGTTCAAATAATAATTAAAATGCTTTTCGTGGTAATATATTAAACAGGTTTATGGTTTGTCATTGCCATGAAGTATTCTTCTAATAATGATTAGAATATTCATTATAATAATATATCATAATAATTAACTGTAAATTTTCCTTACATTGAACATTTAATAATTAACAACATGTATTTCGTTATTATTATTATTATTTTATATATTTTGAGGTTTAAAATCTAAATAAACCTTATAAAAGGGATTTTATGTTTGATTTCTAAATATTTCTTATAATTTTCAAAGTAGTACATTTTAGCTAGATTTATATGATAAAAGAAATAACTTTAACTTTAACAATAAATGTACGACGCTCTGTTTGTCTAGATTACATCACAAAATCCACATAAATATAATTTAAATCAATTTAAATCAATTCAATTTGTTCAATCAATTCAATTTCAATTAAAATATTCTTTTTAAAGAAAACTTAACTAAACAATTTTACAAATTTTCTGCATCTTTATTTTATAATAATTTACATTTTTCTAATTTTTTTTTCTCGATTACATAAATAAAATTACGTTTTAAAAATCGTGATAGTTCCGGAAAAAATCGTCCGTATGTTCGGACATGAACTTTCAGATGGCCTTCACTTAATCCTTAATAATCAAACAATTTCAAGTTAAACAATAAAGAATATTTACGTGGTATGGTGCGGACAGCTGATAATTCAATATGATTTCAATGTATTTTATACAACGTGGTTGCAACCAAGCTGATTTGTTATAGGCGTTGAATTAATCTATTCCTTTCTTTCTTTCTTTTTCATATTTAATGTTCAGGTGTGGACGATTGTTCGCTAGTTTGTCTTTTATAAACAACTAAAAATTCTAGAATTACTTTATGATATTTTAAGGCTGTTGCATATTTTGTTTTCAATTTTATAAATTTATGTATTACTTTAAGTAATTTATAACTATATAAATTTTAAGGAACGTCAAACTAGTTATTTCATTCGTATAAACTGTTATAATATTAGTCAATTTATTATTAATGATACGGTTTCAAATTTACTTATACTGTGCTGTGTGCTAGTTGGTAACGCTTTCTGATATATATCTGATATAACGCTTATATACACTGAGCAAAAAAATATACCGCCTTCCTCTAGAATTAATAAGTGGCCATTTTCTAAATCCCTTAACTAGAAATATAGATTTCCGAGCTATGTGCATAAGGCACGCCAATAAACTGAATAGATGAAATTATCGAGAATTTCTCGTGTACACATTCCTAGATGGTGAAACAATATTCTGAATACGCTAAATATTCTGAATCATTTATATTGCGAGAAATTCTCGCTTGATTTTCTAGAATTTGGTAATAAACCAAGATTATTGTTGCAGAAACCTGCCTCCTGTAGTCTCATTTATTTGCAGAGATTTTTAAATAACTTTGCCCTCGAGAATATAGGCAAACGCTCTAGAATTCTAATAGGGGCTTCTAGAACTCGCTTTCCAAGGGAACTAGAATTTATAAGGAAGATATGAAACTATTTTTTCTAGAGCCACAGTTTAGATTCTAGATGTTAGTTACAGAATTTTTTCTCGGTGTATAATCACTATATTTTATATAACATTATAAATAAAAAAAATAAAAAATCTATTGAAATCACTATGTTTTCATTTCTATTAACTGCTGTCTTCCCCGGCCACGCTATTTCAGTTTTGGGTGCTTGTATTTGCAATTTAACCGGACATTTCATTTCCGGTATATATTGAGCGGCAAGTAGTGTTGCTATTATCACAGAACTGCATTTTTATAGATGCCTATATCTCATCATCTATTGAATATTTCAGTTTTTGCGCCATGTTTTATCATGACCTATGTTTCACGTGTTTAGGGAACTAGTTTTAGAAAAAAAAAGATATTTTTAAACTAAATTTGAAACAGCTGCTTATTACAGAGCAGTATTATTTCTGGAATTAGCAGAGATAACACATAACGATTATTTTTTAATTAAGTTTTGTTTAGCAGAGATAACACCTAACGATTATTTTTTAATTAAGTTTTGTTCGATCAACCATAAAGTAGCAGCAATTTCAAGTCAAATAAAATTTTAAATATTTTGTTTCTACTTATTGAATTCAATATAAATAGGCCTTAAATGTTTACATCACAGTTAAATATTAGTATAAACTTTATTTAAATGTTAAAATTTAGAAGAAAAAAAAATTGTTAAATAGAAAGAAATAACGTAATTTACTAAATATACAATTCAAATACAAAATACAAATTGTACACTTTTATTTATTTACTTTATTTTATTTTATTTTTTAACATAAAAACTGTATATTAATATACACGTGAATGGTAAAACTGAAATGCAATTTCATCAAAAGATATGTATATATATAAGTTATAATGACGTCGTCAAATACATAAGCTATTTTAACTGTTGATAAATTTTCATTATTCACGTGTATACATATATATATATATATAATTTTAAAGTAAAATTAAGTTTTCTTTTTTATATTTTAATTTTAATGAAATTAAAAATTAATCAAAATTCTGGAAATAGAAATTAAAAGGAAATCAGGAGAGATCAACATTCTGTAGCTCTGCTGTCAGTCTTTTGTATACAAAGCGACCAATGAACAGACAAACACACCAACATCTTCTTTTATAATAGGTAGACGTGTGTCTGTTATATAAGGAGAAATTGCATGGTAAACGCGATCTGTGGGTGGAACGAAACGAAAGGCGCTATAAAAAAGAAGTATTAAGATTTTATAATATATATATATATATATATATATATATATATATAATAGTTTTATAACGAAAGAGAAAAATTAAATATTTATTTAAGTTTCAAAATCACATTTTCACAAAATTTTCACAGCATTAATTTAGTAAATAAAAAAATTAAATACCTAAGTTTGAAAAAATATTTCAATGTATGTATCTAATATAAAAAAAATAATGAATATTAAGCAAATGCTTTTGTAATATTATAAAATAAAATATATAAACTACAAGTTTTTATAAAATACTATAAACTAATTACGTGTCTCTTATAGCTGTACTTTGAAAAATCCGTATCATAAAGACTGCTTACGAAATGTGAACTATATTTTATAAATTAACACATTCAAAACTTTTCATTTTCAGCAATGTTAATAATTTATCTTTTAATAGTTAACTAAAATTACTACATACTTTACATTTTACTACATTTAAGAGTTGAAATTATTATAAAGAAATTTATAAATTAAATCAGAAAAGGAATTATTTTATTTGCACATTACCAGTATCAGTAATTATTTCTCTCTTATATTAATCAAAATCGATTGTCGTTTGCTTTTACAAAGCAAAGATCAAAGAGAAACACGATACATTATTTTACTTTGTAAGTTCCAAATATATTTGCTTTGTTGTTTTATTTATTTGTGCTAGGAATAAGATTTTTAAAGATAATTAATTTTATCAATCATTAATTTTAGAGTTGACACCATAATTGTATTATCATACTGCATGCACAGCCTGCTTTGATATTCCTATTTATGTATATAACGGATATATATATATATATATATATATATAAGTTTAATCTTATATATAATTAAATATTGAATTTGTGTGTAGCATATTACATTTATTACATGTATTATGCTTATTATATCTAAAGAAAATTTTTACCTTTCTTTGAAAAATAAATTTTTTTTAAAGCTGCCTACACGTTAAATCCTTGATTATTGAATGCGTAAAACTCATGGCTTCATATTTCTGTTTTTTACGGTTATACACATTCTGGGAGGTCCAGAGCACGATTTGACAATATTTTGAAAATGTCTGTTTGTGTCTTTGTGTGTGACAATTTTTTTTTAGAAATTCTAGTTCAAGAAGCAAAGCATAGAATTTCTTATGAATTTATATTGGGTGAGTGCAAAAGCTATATCCGTTTTTATTACCCATAAATAAGAGCAAATAAATGCAAAATTAACGGTACCTATTACTGCCCATAATCCCCATTGCTATCTATGACCTCTTACCATCTTTTTAGAAAAACATGAATACCACGGTGGTAAAATTAAAGCGGTTTCGAGTCAAAAAATTCTTGGATGTCAGTTTTCATAGCATCAAGATCATAAAAGATTTCCTGACTGCTGGAATTGTTCAACGCACGAAATAGGTGATAGTCAGTTGGTGCCAAGTATGGAGAATAGGGAGGGTGGGGTAAAACAGCACAACCAAAGCTCAGTAACTTTTACGAGTGACGATAGCAGCATGTGACCTGGCGTTATCGTGATGAAGGATAACACTGCGACAATTCAGGAGACCCTGGCCGCTTTGCTACCAAATTTGAATACAGCTTGTCTAACTGTATACACTAGAAGGCAGCATTGATGGTTTGGTTAAGTGGCAGGACCTCCCAGTGAATTATTACCTACACACCCCACCACACACTCAATAACACCTTCTTGGGATGAAGTTCAACTTTCGAAGTCTATGCAGGCAGATCAAAAGGGTGACACACAGTTCTACGACAATTTACGTTACGGTACATTAGCCACTTCTCATCTCCTGTCATGATTCGTGTCAAGAATGGGTCATTTTTGCACCGGGAATGCAAGGAAACACAGGTGGCGATTCGGTCATCCCGTTGATTAGCTGTCGGGTTATGTAGAACCCAACGATCGAACTTTCTCGTAAAACCCTACTTAAGCAGCCGTCTCTCGACCGTTGTCCAGTGTAGTTGAAAATCTCCACTAATTTGTGCATGGTTTGGTTCAGGTTGTTCCTTATGGCTTGGTCAATATCGTTCTCTCCAACGCGTGAGGTCCGTCCACTCCTAGCCTGATCTTCGCAGCTTTTGTCTCCTTCCCTAAATTTATAAACTATCGACGACATGTGCTTTCGTCTATTGCATCCCCCCCCACCCCCATGAACTTGACAAATGTTGCGACATGCTGCGGCTGCCGTATTCTTTTTAACTCACTCGTATACAAACATTGTCTTATATGCTCCTTCTCGCTTTCCATGTTACACCCTCTGATATTTTTTTTTTGCGATGATTAACTTTGTGAGACACGATGCATTTATATGTGAGGCATCCACATGTTTAAATTGGCCGACGATTTACGTTATTACAATGTCATGTGTGACGTCAATTTCATTCCAAATTTGCATATCCAAAAACGGGTAGAACTTTCGCACTTACTCAATATTTTGTTTTTAACTTCAAAGTAATATGTATCCATAAACCTTTGGTGTAAATGGTATAAGAGATATTGCCGATATTCTACAATTTCTCCCATTTGCTGGAATTATTTTGTGCATGATTTCACACAACTTAATATGAAAGAGGGTGATTTTGGAACACTATGCGTATTAAATTTGGCTGCGAAGCCACTGGCAGGTGGTGGTGTTATGAAAATTAAGCCTGTGAATAGGAAGGCTATACCCCAGCTTCCATCTTATGTATAATTGCACAAAACGTGGTATGTAAGACGTCAATTATGAAATTTTATGCGGATTCGAACTGGGTGTATATTTGTGCATACCTAGAGATATGGTGTTGTTTTTCTGGTTTTCCTGGTGAATTTCCCCTTGTTGTTTGGTAAAATTATTATGGTTGAAAGTCTACGAAACAAGATAAAATAAGCGTATATCGAGAGAAGATTTCATTAAATATTTTACATATTAACTAGTATGTGGCGCTGTTGTATAGAATGATATAGAAAAATATTTTGTAATGAATACAAGGTAATAGTTTTATTTTGAAATTAAGGGGAAACTTATTCATATAATGTCGAATTTCACTTTAAAAATGAAAGTATAAATTCTATTAAATGTAAAAGTGTGAATTATGATATTATTTATTATCGTTTGTTTTATTAGAAATGTTTGAGAGGACTATTTATGATTTAGTGTGATCAGACTTTTCATTTATAATTTGCTAGTCTTAGTTATCGTGAAAAATAAGAGTTAAATTGTGAGTTTTTAAAGCACAATGTTTTATAGTGTAATTCAAAGACTATTATTTTTTGTTTACTTTTTTACTCGTCTCTTTTTTAAATTTAGGATGAAACTTTAAGTGAAATATGTGCGATATGACATTCAATTTACACTCCTGAAGTTTCGGCATATTTATTTAAGTATCTTCGTATCTGAAAAAAAAAAAAAATCCTACAATTGAAAGTGTCTGTTTTTTATGGCAAGTTAACTTAGATATAAATAAAATTATAAAAATAAGAGAAGGAAATAGAGAAGCATATAAGAATCGTCAGACATTAAAAAAAAAAAAAAAAAAAAAAAAAAAAAAAAGACATGGAACCATTAATAACGATGTACTTAAGCAAACTTTCCTGATTTAGAAAATAAAAAAAAAAAAAAAGAAAGAAAAAAAAAATTGTAAAGGTTTCTATTTTGTCTTTTGCTTTTTCATTTGAAATGTATCAAAACTTCCTGTATATCTAAAAGATTTAGGTATTTTTTTTTTTTTAATAAATTAACTTTTGTTTTTATAAACTTTCTGTGTGACGCTTGACAAAAAATTACAAAATTAGTTTCCTCAATAACTCAAAACGTATTTAAATAATAGGATTAATTTTATCTGACACCCCATTATCGTTAGTTGAACTATAATGCCAGCCTGTAAAATTTCTAAGGCATTTAGAATTTCAGTAATTATTACATTACACCAGATTGGAGAAAACCCACTATTGGTATTTGCTTTTCAAACATATTTTTATCTCTTTAGTTCTTCACTTTAAACGAACTAATCTGAAAAACCTAAATATTAATAACTGTTGTTGTTAAAAGTTAATTAAATGTTTTTTTAAATGTTGACAAGAACATATAAAGAAATTAAATTATTATTATTTTTTAAATAAAAATTTAAAATATGAAAATAATTGCTTTTATGGATTGCTAAATAATGCCCCTTTTTTCAAAATCAAATAGAAAATAAAAATAAATAGAAATAGAAATTTTATTTCTTCCAAGTTTTCAAAATGAAAATAAAAGTATTCTGCCATAAAATGTATTCACTAGTCCTTTATATTCGCTATTTTTATTCTAAGCACAACATTCCTTAAAATTTATATTCATCTTATGGAAGTGCGACTTTAATCTGTAAAATAAAACCGAGCTGTAAAATAAATGCAAATATCACTTACCTGTGTTTTAGAATGTATTGAAATTTAAGTTTAGTTGTCTTACAAGACATAGTTTTTGGAAAAAAGGGTTACTTTATGTAAAATACTTTATTTTTTATTTTTAAGTAATGTATTGTTTATTTTTAAGATTAAAAATTAAGCATTAACAAAACTTTCAGTAAACGTTAGTACTATATAATTAGTACAGTGAAACATAAAAAATCTTTTTCTTACATGTAAAATAGATTTGAAAATATTTTTATTAAAAATTTTAATTAAAAATTAAATTAAAATAAAATAAAATAAAGCTATTTTAATACTTGGGATAAAACAGTGTGATGAAATGAAATTTGTGATTAAGTTTGAATTTTTAAATATACATTTAAATCTGTCATTATTTGCCAAATATATCTACTTCTCATCAATATCCTGATTCTTACATGAACATTTACAAAGATAGAAACTTGGAACAACATGTTGTTTTAAATATATAACTAATGATATATAATAAGCAATTTTTTTCATACTAAATGTTATTGATAGTGAAAAATTTTAAATTCTTCTCCATATAAAATATAATTCAAATAAGTAAGTAAATACGTAAATAACCAAACATATATTTAAAGGTTTTGGATACAATAGTATAAATAAATATAATGACATAATATTTGTTTGACATTTCATATAGAGAATTACAATCATTAAACAGTCTATAAACTTCTTATAAAACTACTTAATGTTACAAGATGGTTTTGACATGAAAAAAGAATATGTATACATGCACACATAGATACATGTGTGTGTATATATACACTGCATAAAAAAAGTAGACGGACACTTACTTGTAATACTTTAAAGCTGTTTATTTCTTTAATTAGAGATATGAGGTTCATTTCTCTAATATAATTATATTCTTGAGACATCATATATTATTAATTTTGGATATAGATTCAATCCTTTTGAATTATGCAGTGGAAAAATTCAGGAAACAAAAATGGTACATATTCGAACTGTAATGTTTCTTAAAAAAAGTAGACGGACGCATCTTGTATCTCTAAAATAAAATGTTTTTAGTGAGGCATTCGTCTCCCATTTGCTTTAATAAGTTCGTATACTCTGTTAGGCATCGAATCAATGAGATTATGAATCCTGTTTTCTCAGAAAATTTCCCAAATGTTTGTAAGAGCTTCTTTGAACTGGTGAATTGATTCATACTGGCGTCCACCCTCATAAATTTTATGAACAAGTATAGCCTAAATGTTTTCTACAGGATTCATATCCGAAACTCTTGGCTGGCCAGGGTAAAACATTGAAGTTGTTCTCATGAAACCATTTTTTAACATTGTTAGCGGTGTGAACTGGCGCTCCATCTTGTTGGAAATTCCAGTTTTCTCCTCCAAGATCACACGCAAATGGCCAAAGCTCACTGCTTAGTGTTTCAATATAATCTTTGTGAGTCTGCTTCTTACTTAGAAACACTAAATTTGTCCTTCCACCACAGCAAACAGCTAGCCACACCATCACGCCACCAACAACAACTTGCCGAGTAGAGTACACTTCGTCTTCTTTCTCCAAACTGTGCCAATAATATTGATATCCTTCTGGGCCGTCTAAATTAAACTTTTTCTCATCTGAAAAAACTACAGATATCCATTCTGTCCAAGACATATGGTTTTGAGCCCACTGTAGGCGTTCTGTCACGTGGTGATCCTTCCAGCATCGATGATGTTTTCTCTTCTTATATTGAAAGAGCTCTGAGAGCTTAATGTAGTTATAAATTGTCTGAGAAATTACGTTAGTAATTCCTGTGCTTATTTGAACTCTGGGAATTGATGCTCCAGTTTTTTTCAACTCAGTAAAAATTTTTCTTTGGTCTCTAAGCGACCACTCTTTTTCTTTACGCCATGGGATTCAGGAGTACGTATAAAATCGCTGATGCTATTTTTGCTTATTAGAAGTAGCCTACTAATTTCCCTGACTCCTTTATTAACATTTTTCAGAGCTATAATCTGTCCTTTCTGGTAATCAGAGGAATTCCTCGTGG
Source organism: Salticus scenicus (assembly GCA_963930645.1). Taxonomy (NCBI): domain Eukaryota; kingdom Metazoa; phylum Arthropoda; class Arachnida; order Araneae; family Salticidae; genus Salticus; species Salticus scenicus. The sequence goes on from OZ005650.1 coordinate 251,841,187, forward strand.
CATGGCGTATTCATCTCCAAGAAATTTAACTACATAAAACCATCTTGTCAAGCACGTTAGCAATTGGCAAAATGCAAAATGTACATGTACATGCAAAACTGGTATTCACCAAGAAACACCCACTTAGATAATTGCAGTTTTTTACCAGTGTCCGTCTACTTTTAAAAAATATATATATTGTGCAAATCTATATCTTTTCTCTTTTCTGCATTTTCCTACATTAAAATTATAAATAATTGAATATTTTTATTTGTCTGTCAAAAATATGAAGATTGATGACTATAAACATGTTAAAGAATTTTAATTGACATTTCCTATTAAACAAAGACGGAGTTTTAAAAAATTGTAAAGAAGTGTCCGTCTACTTTTTTAATGCAGTGTATATATCATTTTTAGTTAATCAAATAGAATTTCTGGTGTTAAATTTTTATTATCATACATGATATTGGGAAACATCATTTGTCAAAAAGGTTTTGAAACAACATATTGTTTGAAACAATATGCAATTAACAATTAACAAATAACAAGCATAATTTTAAATTAATTATTTAAATATAAATAAAGATTGGAATTTTTACAGAAAATTTATGATATGTAGAGACTAGAAAAATCTTAAAAGTGTTCAAGAGGCCAAGGGACGTTAAAATTATTTATTTTTGTTTTATATTCTATCACTTCTTAAATAATGTAAAGTCACGAAATCTACTATATTTTATTAACCCTTTAACGCCCGAATTAATTTACAAAATATTATTAGCTGATTATTTCCCTTCTAAATTAATATAGACAACTGACAGTAAAATATATTAACTTAAGCAATTCTTCTGATAATAGCAGGAGACTTGGCGTTGGAATATTAAAACAGGAATAAACTACTACGTCAGAAACGCCAAAGAAAAATTATTGAGGTGCATACAGCTGTTTCGGTAGCCTACAGCGTACCGTCTTCAGTGCAAAAAGAATTCTGAATCTGGAGGAGTGCCCTTATATATAGGAGAGGGACCGGATTTAGTTCAACCAATAGGATTACGGAAGAGGTGGGGAGTGTGGCCAATAGGAATTAAGGAATGTGTAGCTGTGTAAACAGTAGAAAAATTAAGGAAATGTGGACTGAATGTAAAATTATTGCGAGTTTATTACATTTTATGGTGTATATTCAAAGTTTTGTAATTATTATGTACTTTCCGTTGTTCAACGTTATTTTCATAAACATTTTTAGCTAAACATAATTTTATGTTTAGCATTCTACTCTTAAAGTTCTAACTAAAAAAGTTCTATATAATCTACTGTCTTTTATACCTTACATAAAAATAAAAATATATGCTTGGTTTATACTTTATACCTCTCATGAAAACTTTGTAGATAAAGAGTCAAAAAATTAAACTTAAATTTTATACTAGTAAATTATTTTGTAATTTTATTTAGTGTAATCAGATTGAATAGGTTATTTTGAGAGAAAAAAAAATCAAAGTGCTACTTTATATAAATGTCATATCTTGCATATCATATCATATACTAAATAGTCCTTCTCTTTTTATAACTTGAGAAAGTCTATAAAGAATACGCATAACAAAACATATCAAAAAACTTAAAATTTTATTATCAGTAATTTTATCTGCATGCCTCTGTTTGCTGTAATCAAAGGAACTAACTATCCTCGCTAAAACAAACATCAAAAAGGAACTTTAGCGTATTTTTCTTTGAAATGTAATTTATCTGAGATTTCAAAAAAATTGAGTTTCTGTTTTTCTAAAAACGGAAATCCTTTCCTAAGAATACTTATTGATTGGTAGAATACAAATATATATTCATGGAGGTATGCAGTGATTGTGTTAGGGTTTTCTCATTCTATAAGAATAAATCTTTAAAAAAAAATATTTATAGATTATTAAAAAAAAAAAAAAAAACTCAAACGTATTTTAATATTTTTAATATATCTTTTCTAAATTATAAAGTGACGAGAAGATCTGTTTTAGAAAACAATTATAGATTTATAATCAACATACTTTTCAGAAAATATGTTGAGTATATATTATAAATTTCAATATATATATTTATCTGTTCTTACACTTAAATGTATATTATTAAACTATTAATTTGTTAAAAGATCATTATATGTCATTAAATTTTACCTTTCAATATAATTGTATACGAATGTGTGTTAAAAAGATGCATGAATATTTCTATTGAGTAGAAATACTTATACTGTATGTAATTATAAATGTTATAGTCTATTTAATATATATTTTAATATAGTCTATTTATTATATAAATATTCTGTATGGAAAACAAAATTGTTTATATTACAAAGCAAAGATTTTTTTTTTTTTTTTTTTAATAATAAATTGCGTTATTTTTTTAAGTAGTTAGAATTCATGTAAAGATTAAGCCATTTTATTTTTTATTTTTTCCTTTATACCTGAACGTTGGTGAAGTTTCTTTTATGGTGGCCTTTATAAGTTGTTCAATCCCCTTTTCACACATGGTTTGGAGAAAAACACGAAAATCCCAAAAAACTAGGTTAACGAGTGTATCCTGTATTTGAACCCAGAAATTCTTGTTTAACAAATCATCTCAGATACTGGTAAGCCACTCTTTTAAGTAATTTAATTAATATCTATTTATGTACAAGAAGTTTTTGTATCTTAGATTCAATGAATTAATTAATTTAATTAACTTCTTAATATAATTTTCTGTACTTCTCCATTTTCTTATTTTTTAATTTGCAAATAGATTATTTAAAAGCAAATAAAACCATTAAAAACCATATACTTTTAACTGAAAAAAAAATTATTCGGATTAAAATAATATTTAGGAACTATTTTCAACAAATACATAGATGAATAAAATCTTTCCGCTCATCAACTTTAATTATCCACACGCGTAGGCTGAAACAAAGATTAAACTTTTCGCTTCAGTAAAGTAACAGATGTTGTCGATACTTTTGGAATAATAAATGTTCATTAACTGCTTTTGTGCTTAAATTTCAATCATTTCTGATACTCTGTTTAACGATTATTTAAACAAAATGTGGTTAAGTGAACATTTGTTACTTGAGAGTTTTTATTTTTAGTTGTTCTTTAATAGATTTAACTTCACTTATTAACTGAAAAATAAAGAATTTATGTAATCTAGAAAATATTTTATAATAATTATTATAATAATTACCATAAAATATTTCAGGGAAAAAAATAATGCATTACTTTGGATAAATTAAAACTTTTATTTGTTCAAATATTTTTCTTTCTCAGTATTTTTAAAAAAGGAAATCGTATAAAATAAATTGAAAGTTTATTGTTATTATGTTTCAATTAATCATTATTTTTATTGAGAAAACAAGACAGATGCATAAAACATCTATTGTATAATAATTTTTGCATAAAGTAAATTAAAGATTAATTCAAATTTAAACATGTTTTAGAAAACATGAAATTTTTAGTTTGTTGAATTTTTCTTAATGAAAATTTAAATTTACCTAGCTCAAACTAATTCACCTTCTTCAAGTAATCGTATCTAATAATCGCTACTATACGTGTAAAAATTATTTTAATTTAGTGTTAACTGAAAATGCGTATTATTCACTCAATGTGTTTAATTTTGAGGAAGAATTAATTTTGTATATTCCTTCGAATTTCGTAGACTAATAAGAGAGAAAAAGAAATAATAAAACAATTTCCAAATTATACATATATGAAAACTTTTAAAACATAAACACATAACAGAAAGCGAAATTAGAATACAAAATGTTCTCATAAAGAATAAAAGAGAACACACGAAACGTAACTGATTGATAAAAAATTAAATTTAAGAACTAAATCTGAATTTTATTTTATTTTTACACTGGCGAAATTATTTAGTGTGTATTAAAAGAAAATATGAATTTCCTTTTTAAGCAGATTAAATTATAAGTTTAAAAACAATATTAGTTTATTTCATTTTTTTTAAATGTAAATATCGCACTTATATATATATATATATATATTGCATTTTTTTATTCCGTGTAATTTTTCTTAATTCGATATTTTCCTTTATGATTGTAGCAAAAAAATGATACTTGGAACTAAAAATTCAGTTTTTAGTTATTTTACCTTTAAACACTATCTATTGCATTTTTACCTGAAAATTCGAAAAAAACAAACAAACAAAAAAAAAAAAAAAAAAAAAAAAAAAAACAGAATCATCTTCACAATTGATTAATCAGGAAATATGTTTCTATTTAATATTCTGTTCTCTGCACTAAGTAATTTTCTGTCAAATATCAATATTCTAAGACCTGTTTTTGTAAAACAAGGTGTACAATCTGTGTGGCATTTTTCAATAACACAAAGAAAATAGAATTAAAAAGAATATATTTTTTTTAATCTAATCCCATATCAGATATTTTAATTTCGGATAAAATTTTAAAATAATATCTAACTTAAAGTAATTTAACATGTGTACTCGAAAGCAGATTTTTTTTAAAATAAATAACTTGACTTGATACAGAAAAGAAATATCAATACTTGTACGAGGTTAAAGTCGCCAATGTAAAAAATATTAAGTGCAGACTCCAGCTTCGGTAGCGTAAAGCGTACCATCATCAGTGTAAAATGACTAAATGGATTATTGCCCATATATGTAGGTAGGGAATAAAAGGAAACATGATCCGCCCTATAATTCGCTTCCCTACCAATATATATAAGCGATATTCCACTTCGTCATTCTGCACTGCTGATGGTACGCTTTACGCTACCGAAGCTGGAGTCTGCACTTAATATTTTTTACATTGCCGACTTTAACGTTGTGTAAATATTGATATTTCAGATCTTTATTTTGTTTTTTATTATTTTTTTTATTTATTTATCTATTTTTATCTTATTTTTATTTCATTTTTATTTTTGAAGATAAAGGTATATATAGGTTTTCAAATATATTTGTATAAAATTTTAAATATATAGGTAATAATATATAATTATTAAGATTTAAATAGATTTCATAAAATTCTAGTAATTTAACCAAAAATTTTATCTTTTACGAAAAATTTTATCACAATGTTTGATTTAAAGTAGAACATTCCGAATATAATGTAAATAAAAATTCTAAGTTCAAATATTAATTAAAATATAATTTATTAATTAAAGTTTCTATAAAAGTAAAACTTTAAATATTCACGCGTATGTAACACATGATATTTTTAAAGGATATAACGAAATATATCCTTATGTAAACTGACATTGAGGATGTTTGTGCAAGTGAAATTTTGTTTTATGAATTGAAGAACTTTAATAGATTAATGATTATTTAATTGATTGAAATTTATAAATTTATAAAAAATAATATAATTTGAGAAGACAGGTAAATAATACATTTTCAGTGGTTTTATTTTAATTTTTTATTAATGAATTCTAACTTTTAAATTTACCTAAATTTATTTGTATTTATTTTTTCTATATGAATAATATATGTTCACACGTTTTCTTTGCGAGGAATGAAAGGCGAAGAAAATAATTTGGAAAAATTATTGCAAAAAATAATAAAAAGTATATTTCTTTTGAAAGTTTTTTCTACCGAACTATAATATTGTAATAACCTTCATAAAAGCAGATGTTAATTCGTTGAGCGCCACGCAAATTCTTAAAATCCATTAAAATTCCATAATGACTCCTCCTGTAATAAATAAAAATTAAGCAAATTTTTAATAATTTTTCAATCATTAAATGTAATATTTTTAGTTTTATATCCACCACCGATGGTTGACGCGGCTTTAAATCATATTTGACACTGTCAGCCGCCGATGGCTGACAGGGTGCTCAACTTTTTAATTTTTTGTTGGTACTATTTTTACTTTCGGGGTAAAACCTCCACTGAAATGTTTGAAGTATAACATGTTCTGCACACTCCTAAAGTTTCAAGATGATTCCTTGAGTACTTAGAGATATATGAAAAAATGTGTAGAATCTAGGATGGCTGACATGGCGCTCAACGTGTTAAAGGCAAAACAAAATATAAAATTAGTAGTCGTATGTTATTCTTTAATTTAAAATATAAAAATAAATATTTAAACTGTATTTCTAAACGTGCAAATACGTATACAAAATTTACAATATTTTCCAAAACTTAATTTTAATAAGAATTGTATTTTTGATAGCATTAGCTATTTATGCTCAGAATAATGTTAATAACGGTAAATATTTTTCAGTAAGAAGCACATTATTTTATTTTGCATGAAGTTACACAAAATAATATTACAATGCTATTCAAAGTGTCATAGAAAACAAAATAAAGTTGCATGTCAAATTTTTATTTAACGCACAAAATGATGAGAATTAAGAAAAATGATTTTGGTTATTCCCTTTTTCTTCTTTTAATACATATCGAAAAGCCCTATATGTTTGTGACACCTCCCAATGTACAAAACCATTACGAAAATATTCTGATTTACTGATATTGCAAGTGAAGAATATAACCCATAAATTGTCGAAATGCCATTTAAACATGAAATCTGGTCATGTTCCAAATGTTTTCAACGCAAAAAACGTTTATATATTTCAGAAGTAGTTGATTTATAGTAACGATCTTTCAAGAAGTGAAATAGTTTTCTTGTATAAGCAACAGCTAGAAATGTGATTTTGTAATATACGGAAATTCCTGATTTCAGAAAAACAAAAAAATGGGAAAAAGGTAAAACAAAATCAGAAAATATAAATTCATTTAAAATTTTGTAAGAATTACAAACGAGAAACGTTAATATAAAAATATAAAAATACATTTCTTAGATGTTAAAGGCTTTTTGTAATATAGCTATAAGGTTATGTATGATACTTTTTTTTTTTTTTTTTTTAGAAACTAAATTACTTTTTTTGTTATTCTTTAACTTCAATTTTCAATTCATTAATTTTCTTCTTTTTATGAAAAAAATAAAATAAAATAAAACAGTAAATTATTTAGAAACGATTTTATAAAAAAAGGAAATAAAACATTTAATAATAATAATAATAATAGTAATAATAAAACAGATTTAGATTTCAGGTTTAGAGAAGGTCAGGGTGACTTGCAAATATTTTTACCAGAACCACTATTTTACTTTTATTTTTGTATTGTAATCTGTAATATTTATCAGTGTTGCAAAATATTTTTAAATACAACTATTTCAAAATAACTGTTCTGAAAGACAGGGTCTTTGTGTACCTGGGAGTATAGAGAGTGTTTAGAATCCAATCAATGTAAGTGAAAGAAAAAAATCCTAAAACTATTTCTAAGTTTTACTATAGAATTACAATACAGAATTGATAGTTCAGTGGGCATTGATACAGCTGAAATCTCCAAGGGAGTAATGAAAATTTCTTACTTGTGTATGACTATAAAAAACTTTGAAATTCTTCACCATTTGCAGCACATACTTTTTTTTTTACTTGCACTAATTGTCTTTTGAACATGCATTAGCATTTATTTTCTTTTTATCGTTTTAGTAAGGTCTTCTATTTTAATATAAAATTGTATCATTTTTGACCAAATGAAATATGTATGGTGCAGAAAAATGCGTACATAGTTTAAAAATTTTTTAATTAAAGTGAAATTTAAAGCAAGTACTAAAAATTAAATACTGGAATATGGAACAGTAAAAAGAAACTTAGAACTAGATAATTACATGCCTTCTGGATTTCTTTGTATCATAACTGCGTAAATCTTAATATCTAAAAGAACCGTAAACTAATTGGCATAGGGGGACTCTGTTCATTTCCCATTCATATATTTGTTCTCATTAATTAAAACTATAAAGGATTCTGTATTCATGTTAAGAGAAATGAATTGGACTGATCGCGTTATTTCCCGTCATTTTATGGGTTTATTTTTCGCAGTGCTTAAATTAAAAAAAATTCTCAAGTACGTTTAGAAAGACACATAATTTCTTAATCAGCATTACTTTAGTTTAACTTATATTTAAAATTATTATACTTCTTTTCCAGCTATTTTCTGGATGTATATAATATTTTTATATGTGAGATATTATGTTAATTCTTTTAAATGTAGAGATGAACCACTAATACATTTTCATTTGTAAATTTATCGGGAATTAATTAAAAGTGTATAAACTATACTTTTCTTTTTTCGAACCACTTTAGTATAAGAAATTCGAATATATAAAAAACATGGGTGCTACCTTGAAGCAAATTTTATTACTGGAAATTTCAGTACCAGAGATGCAAATTTTAATAGGATGCTTTTTAAGTGTATACAAGTTTTAATATGTAGACGACCACCTAATCAAAATTTAACTAGGCATATTTATTTTTCGATAACTTACGGAGAAATTAGTTGGAGAGTAGAATTTTTTTTCTGACTGTACATAAAATAATAATAAAGAATTTTGTCGAAATCAAAATAATTTTAAATTCTTATTGAAGAATTTTCGTCAACCATCCTTATAAATACAGTACTTTCTTTATGAACTTTTAAGCTTAAAAAATATTAATTACTATCAACTTCGTCTTCAATATTTTAACATATTAATATGATATGTAATAAATTAAATAAAAAGCTACAAAACATGGGGGGGGGGGGGGGATCTGAAGGATAATACATAAAAACGAAAGAATAATAGAATTTTAACATATTCTAAAATACATTTAGTAGAAAAATGAATCATGATTTTATGTCGATAATGAAAACAGTATCCTGTTACAAAAAGAAAATATTTTAATATATAAACGTATAAAAAGTAACACCATATAAATAGAATAAAACGTATTGAAGATTGATGAATTAAAGCTGGCCTTTTGACATCGACTTTTCAAAGTGCTATTTCAAGATTAAATCAATTACGGCAGATAATTCAATTTCCTTTTGTGTCTGAAAAAACTGTGATAGAAAAATCGTAAGAAACTTTCATTTCTGCTCTTTCATTTAGGCTCCCGCTTCCTTTGAAAATCATTCAATAAATAAAAGTTTTTATTGGAATGATTTGTTTAGGGCGTGGTTTGCAGCAACCAGAAATTCCATATAACAGACTTGGGATTGTTGAGTAAAGATTTCGTGATTACTGAAATCGGAAATAAAATGGCACATTGATTCTTTCGCTAGAATATGTCGTGACCATAAAGAAAATTGATTTTTCAGAATAAGTGGATGTAATTTAGTTTCAGAAAACTATTAGTCTACTCTAGAACCTGTAGTATCCATTGTTTCAGTAATACAAAATTACTAAGTTTACCGTTGGAGAAAATTACAGATTAAATTGAAGTAACATAAATTTTAATATTCATGCTTTAGATATAATTCGAAGTAAGATATTTATGTTATAATTTATATTAGATGTTTTTGTTTAGATGTAGAAAGTGAATATTTTATAACTAATAAAAAAACATGTGGAACATTATAGATAAATTATTCAACTGTCTTTTAATTATTGGAAAATATTTATACCGCTAAACTAAAAATTTCCTTAAGGGCCCTCTTCACTCACTGCCACCGGAAGCCGAAGCTAATGTTATTCTACGGGAAATTTTTCTTTACAAATAACTTATTAACTAATGCATATTTTAAAATTCTGTTTTCACATTCTGAAAATTCCCAGCTGTTAAATTGACGGACCTTTTTTAAAAAAGTATTTTTTTAATTTTTAATATTTTATTTTGAAGCTGCAAAATACGAATTTTCAATATGTGAATTTTTTTTCATTTTGCAATTTCAAAATGAAATATTAAAAATTAAAAAAAGTACATTTTTAAAAAAGGTCCATCAATTTAACAGTTTTCAGAATGTGAAAACAGAATTTAAAAATATGTATTAGTTAATAAGTTATTTTTAAAGAAAATTCCACATAGAATAACATTGGCTCCGGCGACGGTAAGTGAAGAGGGCCGTTAACCCCTTTTTTCGCTGGTGTTGCGCTCACGCAACACCAGATGTAGTAGCGTTTAACAGTTAACTAAAAAATATATTTTATATTAAGTATTGTTTTTAAGTAAGGAAAGGATAGATGTTTATTTTATTACAAAAAAATTTGATCTGAAAAATAATTTTGTATTTAAAAATGAATTTCAAACTTGAAGTACTAATCAATCCAAAACTTTTGAAAATATTTGTATTTGAATAAGTTTACATAACTTGTAAAAAATGTTTCATAATAAAATAATTACTTTTGAAGTCCTCTGTAGTTTTTACTGTTTTATGCTCCCTCAAAGAAATTTCCGTAAAAAATTATTTGTATTCATTCTATACTCTTATTCCACTGAAGTTGTACAAATACAGCACCCTGTATTTAGTAAGATAAGACTAATTTTAATAATTTTATTTTAAATTAATGTTATATATGGTCCAAATAATGAGTATTACCGTTTGCATTTAGAAAAAAATAAAACATATTACATTCTTTTTTTTTAGATTTTTTTTTTATAGAAGTTATGTCCGTTAAACTCAAAATAATAATAATAATAATAATAATAATAATAATAATAATTTTTTTAAGATTTCAAAGATGCGCCTTTCGCTGTCCCCTGTTTTTATAGTTAAAATTTCCAAACAAAACAAGGACTTTTCAAACATATTAAGCTCCCCCCACCCCCTTTTTTTTTCAGTTTTTAGAATGTCAAGGTGTTCTCGAGATACGAAAGTAAGACTTTAGACGAAAATTTTTCTTTCATATTTTCCTAATGAATAATTATAGAGAAAAACATTTTATGTAAAAATGTTTTTTTGAAAAGGTGTTTCCATCAAACTAACATAAGATCCCCCTTGCCCCCAATTTTCACATTTATAAAATTGAAATTTGCCCATGGCTGACTCCTTGTGCCCCTCCCTCTTTCCCCCACCATACTCATTTGTTTTCTTCTTAACTAAACGAAATCTCATAAAAATTGTCGAAGACGTGTTTTACAGTTTTTAGAAATTCCGAAAATTACTGGATATAGAAAATCAAATTGATTAATTCGTATTTGACACTGTTTGGCGTGATTTTGTATGAACTTTGAAAACACACTTTTCTAAAATCAATTAAATTAAATTAATAAAATAATCCTACAGAACAACTTGTTTAGTTTTTTATAGAATACATAAAGTATTTTTGTAATAATAATAATAATAATAATAATAATAATAAATGAACTAAAGATCTGTTAACATAACCAATTTTAAATATTTCTTGAGTGAAAGTAGAAATTATAGCTATTTCAAGTCGCACTCACTATTTAATTAATATAGAAAAAAATCAATTGAGGTAGTGAATCAACGAGTGCTTTGCCAGCTTCGCTGGTCACTATATTTAAAGGGGACTATTGTGCAAGTTGTACCTGACGGGACTAAAGTGAAAGTTGTACCTCAAAGGACTAATGTGAAAGTTGTACCTCACGGGACTAATGTGCAAGTTGCACCGAACGAACAAACTATCTCTTTCAACGAAAATGCCTACTAACCCTGGACGATAGGTCTAATATATCGTATCATATTACATATCGTATTTATCGTAATATAACTCAATACTTATTTCGCTTCCTTCTTCGACTCGTTTTAATACGCATTTTTTATATGCATGAGCAGCCCCCGAAAAACAAAAACATTAAATCATTAAATTAATTTTTTTACTTATTTTTATTTCGTATTATTTCACGCGCACTTTTTATTTCCTAATTCAAAATTATTAAAAAAAAAACTTTTTCGATATCGCTTGTAACGATACTGATTATTATTAATTTTCTTTTCTTTTACTTTCAATAATAATAATAATAATAATAAAGATTTTGATGAAATTCTGGCAAAAGCAGAATTTAGTTTAGGACGGAGGACTATCAGTTTTTTTTTTTTTTTTTTTTTTTTTTTTTTTTTTTTTCAAATTATAACATCGCTTTCAAATTATTCAATTATATTTTCGATACATTTTAGATTTCGACAAATGTCCAACTATCGAAATCGACAACGCAAAAATCCCAGATTGAGACTAATAGGCCCTCAGTCCTAAAAATCATTATTTCTAGTTTTGTTGGTTAATGGATTAACTTAGTATTCTACTACTAAACGAATATGCGATTACCGTAATTTACGCCACATAAGCTTAAGTTCCGAAAAATACGTCTTACACAAGACATTTTACTTTAAAAGAAATGGAATATTGCAAAGATAATTATACCTTGATTATGACTGTTCAAATAATAATAATAATAATATATAACGGATTTATTTGAACTGCTACTTATACACAGAGACAGGGTATTACATGTTATTTTACTTTACTTTACTTTATTATTAAAATCATAGTATAGATTGACTGAGTTTTGCTGAAATAAACTTAACTAAGAATAATTATTTGAAAAGAGCTAAATAAAATATTAAAAATAAAAACGTCTAGTTATCGTTAGATTTCTGTATGGAAAAATATAATATTGGTATTGTTTACGATTGCTGGCACTGTTGTACTGTTTTGAATTAGTCGCCTAGACGTCGTAGTAATTAGCGTCCCTGACTTCTACGCGGTTGGGTCTGAGTTCGAATACTGGACAAGGCATGGATGTGTTGTCTCGGTTAAAGCTAGCGATGACCGTCCATTGGGTGCCTCTTCACAAATGGTCATCAATTCGGCGACTCCCCGGCCAATGGTTCCGGGTGGTGCGGATTTTTTTTTTTTTTGTGTTTTTTTTTTTTTAATGTATAATAACGGTCTGAGGATTATTTCCTATCTTCATAAAAAGTCCGTAGAATTATCTATGTAGATTTGTCATTGCCCACACTTAAACATTTATATAGAGGAACGTTTTATAATTTACTTATACGATTCAATAAAAATTTATAAAATACGTATATCTGTATATAAATTGTGGTGATGAAAATTACGGACCGCGATAACTCTGTCAGTGATAGGCGATTTAATTAGTTGATGAGTCTCGTAGAGATTTAACTAGTTTAACTTGAAAAATAAATGAATTCCTTATTTGTTGGAAGAGCAGAAATGAGACATTGTCATAACGAACTGAAAATAACTCTCTGAATTGAAAAATAAATGAATTATTAAATATAACAAAACGTTACTTTTGGCAAATACCGTTTAATATTTACCGAATACTAGTAAATCTTACTCCAGAAAATTAAATAATGAACTCGGCTCAGCAAAAATGCATATTAGAAACGTATATTTTAGTCAATCATAATAGATGCATTTGCATGTAAGAGAAATCTTCTATATTCCAAGATAGGTTGAAAAAATAAATAAAATATATGCATCGGATAATATCAGAAAAAATAGTTTTAAGGAAAAAATATTATTATTAAAAAATAAATTAATAATACTTAGACTAATATAAGAAAAATAATAAAAAGTTAAATTTTATACGAACATACGTATTTTCAAAGATAAAATTATATATATATATATAAAGTAATTGAACAATGATCAGTTTAAGGTGACATTTTATCCCATGGTGAAGAACAAAAAATTTAAAGAATATGTAGTAGCCAAATATTGATTTTGTGAGAAAATTGTAAGAACCGCTGTAAAGCAATAAAACCATTTACTTGTAATTTAATTGATATGGTAGGAAAAAAAAAACACTTACTGACACTGTAGCATGTAAGAGTATCCCACTAATTTAATGAAGGTCGCGATTAAATATGACAGAAGTATTATTCTAGGGTTGCCAGTTTCCATCTCATTCAGGAACGATGTCAGAAGAACTTTCTCACATCGAATCTTCTCACAAGCTGTAAAATGATTAAAACTATAAACAATAAATAAAACTATAAACTATAATTAAAACTATAACCTAATTTCGACACAGTTCATTTGCCTTCAGGTGTTTGTGCTGAGCGGTTATCCGCAAGCTGCTAATCATTTTTCCTAAATATGCAATATCTACGTTTTTTTTTTTTTATGTGATTGACGTTATCTTGTGATGCTATTGACTATTTTATAAGTTGTTTCGTGAAATTCGTTGAATAAAGTGCATTTGTCAAGTTCAACTTAGTCGAATTCGTCATGATGTCTGAAACTTTGTAAACCACATTCTACACGCAATGAAGTCGGCACTTTTCCCTAAAATTTTGCGCTTAGCGGAGGTCAACACGAGTGAATGATCATAAAAAAGTATTGATGAAGAAATAGAGAAAATTCTTGAGACTTTGGTTTAATAATGGAAATAGTTAACAGGGGCTATGAAAGTCGTACAAGCTCACATGTAAAACAAACCCGACAAAATAAAGCAGGAAGACAGGAAGGAAATGAGAACGATGGAAAAACATGAATTCCAGACAGTAGTAGATAAAATCCTATCAGGAAGATATAAAAACTGAACTATATCAGTTAAGAGCTATGCTGAAAGATAAAACAGACGCATCACAGACGCAAATTAATAGCAGAGACACATTTGGACCTATAAACACCAAAATTTGTTAAGAATAATTTTTCATAATATATCTTTCAAACACCAAGTTTTGTTCATTTATATAGCACAAAAGCTGAGACATAGATTTCCGTAAACGAGAAATATTGCAGAATAGCAGCGACACTTGTCGTCTGACATTCATCCAAAGTGAATCAGTATAATTTTACCTAGTATCTATTTGACGTGCCGAATATTGTATATTCATGCACTAAAGAAGGTTAGATATAGTCTTCTCCAAAATGATATTTAATTGCAAAATAGCAGCGACACCTGCCTGTCGATATGCACAGAAATAGTATCAGGAGACTCTTTTATGATATATATCTCTTATACTAAGTTTAGTTCAGTGTAAAGCCCTCCCGGAAATGAGGAAAAATCGCTGCGTGGTAGTTCTACATTTGGGAGATAAGCACAAAAGTTAATCAAAACAATTTCAAGTCGATGTCTAACCAAACACAATCAAGATTGGTTAATTTCAGTCCACTGTTTCATGAAAACAATTTCCACGCCTTCCTAGTACATACAGACATTTTCTAAAAATGTTCGAATGATGTCAAGGACATTTCGAAAAGTGTGAATTCATCAAATATCGGAAATCAAAAATTTTCATGAACTCTATACTTTTCTCTTAAATATTCATAATATAATAATAAATCCATTTTTCTAAAAATAGTTAGTCAATTTCAGTTAATTGAAATATATTACGTTTTGCTTTAAAAAAAAATATTTCCTTAAATTAAAGATGATGTAATTCACAAAGAAAAAAAAATCCGTAAATCAGTTAAAAGAAAAATAAGAACTTAATTTTCATAAATCAAATACTAATTTAATTTTCGTATTTGTTCAATAGTATAAAATAATGGTTCACAACTCATTCACACAAAAAGCACTTCTAACACTCTAATAGCTATTGTTTTGTACAATCAGATACCTGTAGTTGAAAATACAGGACGGCTATATGTATGCAAATCACCATATCCATAAATTTATCAATTTTTAAGAAATTACGCGTGCAGATTTAACAATTTTTTTTCTTTAGGAATTTCTAATACAAATGTTTCTGTATATATAAAGTGAAAAAGTGCATAAAATAAAGATATTTTTGCATGTCTTCTTAGCATCATGAGAGAATATTTTGTTTCTCAAACATATATTAACCATTATTTTCAAATGATCCCACTTTTAATCCTCTACTCTTGTAATTAATACGTTTAAAACGCACGACATATTTCATGTTTGCGTTTCAATAAATATATAGATAGATATAAGATTTTATATAGTTTATTAATATATACGATTTTATTTAGTTTTCTGAGTTATTTCATAGTAATCCTTATAAATTTATGACACCTCTACGTATAAATTCAATTAATATCTTCTGAAAGACTAAAAAACTACAACAGTAATAATTTATAAATTATAAGCATTTTCCTCCTAACCTAAAAACAGCATGCTCAAGTAATATTTTTGAAATTCTTAATAAGTGCATACGATAAGTATATTAAGATTTTCATATAAAATTGTCTGTATGAGAATATTTTTAAAGGAAACAGTTTATAAAAAAAAATACTATGTGGATTTAGTGTTCGTTTACATAAGTGTATCGACTTTTGAAATACAGGATTGACAAAAACTTTATTATTTTTAAACATAGAATATACGAATTTTTATCCATTATCATTCGTGTGATAATATTTAAAAATATATTAAAATATCTAATTATTAAAAACACGTATTTGATGCTTTAAATACATGTAAAGGATAATATATCTAACTTATATTTTTAACTTACAAATGATAAAGGATAATGTATCTAACTTAATATTATATATTCATAACTTATATGTCTTAATATTATTACACAAATGTTTACATTGTATAGCATACATCTACATCAAATTCAAATTTCATTACGTACACTAAAGTACGTTTATCGATTTCTAGTTAAGTGTTTACTTCATTAGATGCATAGAAAGGGACATCGAATGCAACTCACATTACAACCCTCCTGAATGACAGTAAGTTTAATTAAGTGATGCAATCTGGACAATAATTCACATTAAACAAAGCTGTTTTTCGATGTAGTTTTACATAACACAATATGCGTTTTTACATGCATTAAAATTAATTTCTTCATCCATTTAATTATTTCTAAAAGAAAAAAAAATAAATTACGTTTCATTAAAAGCCATATATTATTTTTTGTTTTCAACTTCATTTCCATTATATAAAAAAGAGTAAAATATTATCAGTGGTAAAAATCTTGCTCAACATGAATAATTCTATTATTTGTAATAAATTTCTACAATTTATTTTTAATTGCTTGACTTACAAGGTATGAGTTAAATATAAGCAAAAACAAACAAAGTTTTATTTCATTTTTTATTTAAAACAAAATAAAAGTAAAAATGATAGAATGTTCAGCTTCTGTCTGTTAAACTAAAACTATTTTAAAACTGATTGCATGAAATATTTGTAGTCTTAAACATTATTAAGAGAGGTGTATGACATCAGATTTTTGTTGCTGCTCAAACCCACTCAAGAATGGAAAAGCTTACTGCTGCAAATGCACTGTATGTATTAAAAAAATAAATTAATAAATTAATAAATAAATAAAAATATTTAGATATTTTATTGAAATTTATTACGAAGTTTATATGTTTTAAAAAATACTTATATGTTTAAAAAAAATAAAATATACATTATAATCTACGTCCTGAAGGAGTTTATTTGTGCTTCCAATTTCTATGTATAACAACATTCATAATTTTTTAAGTATTAGAAAATACCATAATTTGTATTAATTTTAAAGTATCTTTTATAAAATTTCTAATACTTTGTATTCTAAGTAAATTTAATTAAAAATAATCAATATTCTAAATTCAAGTATCACCAAAGTAAGATATGTAGCGGTGGCGAAGCGAATTTAGCTGCAAAATGCTTCGATATTGTCTAACAACATAATAAAATAAATTAATTAAAAAACAGCATGCTACCAATTGTTAAATTTTGTAACTGATTCAAATTATATCACGACATTTAAAAGTTAAAATATCACAATTATGATAGGATTAAATTGACAAATATTACTTTTAAATCTGAGCATTGGATACTGAAATAAAAAGACGGGTTAAATATGAAATGTGTATCAACACATACAAAATCTTATAAATTACCTTGAGAACGAATATATAATAAATCCTCTACAATACATAATCCCTCAAGTTTTTACTACTAGAATTAACAATAAAAAAGTAACGTAAAAACTATCATGGAAAACTCATTTTTGTCTCCATAGCTGTTTTCTACCTCTTCTTCGGAACAAGCAATATTCGTATTGAATGGTATAAAAATTATGCATTTTTTTTTTCTCCTCGCTAATTTATTTTTATTCATTATACCCATCATTTACTCAGGCCATTGTCTGCTGTAAATGTCGGTTTAAACTATTTTTCTATAATTAAGATTAAAAACTATTAAAAGTTTAACATTAGAAAACATTTCACGCGTATATAATATATAAAAGGTAACAAACCACTTTAAAACACGTAGATACAATATTTTTATTAAAAACGACACAAAGCTTTTCGCAATTATAACAATAGCATCATCAGGTGTAATTGCGTTACATAGAACCAGCAATGTATAAACAAGAGAAGTTCAAATGGTTTAAAGTTACGGTTACAAAAAAAAAAAAAAAAAAAAAAAATAAAGTTACAGTTACAATATTTTTTTTTTCATTTCAATATCGTTTTCAGTATTATTTTTCTCTATGAGCACAACGCGTGCCATATTTTATGAAGTGATGCAGCATCCTTGGAGTTAATAACTTTATTGTACTCGATAATATTCACTGATTCTGTCATTAGCAGGTCTTGAAAGTCGCGAGGGGCTGAAATAACTTCTGACGGGGTCCATAGAGGAATAGCTTCAGGGTGCTCGTAAAGAAAGTCTACTAGAATTGAACTTTTTTTCTCTTTAACATTACGAATGTGTTCAGTAATTCTTGCTTTAAGTGTGTGACGTGTTTGCCCAATGTAGTAAAGCAGTTTAGGAGCAATATGAGCAAATTATAGCACGCTTTAGACTGAGTCAGATTTTTATAAGTTATACATCTGAGAGGCTTAAATTTTATAGATGTTTAAATTTGTATGTAAAGGACAAAAAAATAAAATAAAAATAAAAATCTGAAATCAGACATTTTATAAAAAAAAGTGCGCATAAATTTAGCACTCTTGTCGGCATTCAGTATAGAGTGTGTTTACAAGCATTCAAATTGAAGTAGATGAAACTGGTATGATTTGCTGAATCATCAATATTTGGCGGACTCGCAACTTGCAGTGACCATCAGTTCTAGGTTTTTTCAATCTTTCCAGCTGCAATTTTTTTAATGCACTAAAATCAATGCCCAAGTTGTTCATTATGTGTTTTTGAAAAAAAAAAAAAAAAAAAAAAAAAAAAACACTGAAGTTGGCCGTTGGTAACTCTTCATCACTTTAATATAACAACCATGACATTTGAAGCAGAAAATCTGTTTTTCTTGCTTATTTTCTATATATATTAACAAATTTGGTGATTTTAATAAAAACTAAATTTGATTTTAAATGTGACTATGTTTTATTTTTCTTTACCATATGTGTTTAAATTTAATTTAGCTGATTTGGTTTAAAATGATTAAATAAACATTGAAAATTAAATTGATCATAATTGATTAATTTTTATAGATACAATTATATTGAAATAAGTATTTAAAATATCATTTTAACATCGAGCTTTTCCCCATTACAATTATGACTAAAACACAGTAACCTCGCTCTATTGCTAATCGATTTCTGCTACTATACGTTTCAGTTTTTCTTAGATATCATTTTTATCAAATTTCAAGGTAGGCTTATCAAATTATTGGGATTTGTTAACCCATATCACAACAGACATGTGAGGTAACATAGAGAGGATTAACGGAATGTGGCTAGAAGGAAAGGAGAAAGTAAAGAACAGACACAAGACAGGCGACAAGAATATTCTGAAAGAGAAACTGTTCTAGGACGAGAAGAAGCTGACTGACAGATGGTAACCCAAGTATCGTACAGATGCTCAACATTAAACACAAAAAGAAACCAAAGAGAATCTTCATTTCTATATCAAACTGAGGTAGACACCGTTGATATATTTTTTCTAATGATCTTTTATATATTGAATGCTTAGTTATTGAAACTTCTAAAAAAATTTATGTATATGGTTCTTTAGAAAAACTAAAATTATTGTTTACACTGATGTTCTACAGATATGTCAACACGTTTTATCCACATCCTGGTTTGAGTATAGTAGCCATTTAAACAAAGCTTTCAAGAACTATATCATAAGGATGAAAATAATTGTATTTTTAACACGCTTTTACTTGCTTCACCTGTATGTATGTTTGTATGTTTGTAACCGCTCTGGGAGCAAACAAAAAATCTATGTAAAAATCTATATTGTAAAAAAAGACTTTCCCTACGTGAACGCCGTGGCTGTGAGGTACAGCTCTGCGCTACGAACCTAAAGGCCTAACGTTCGAGCCCCGTCAGGGGAGAATTTTTAAAATTGGTTTTTGTTTAATTCTAAATTATTTTAATTAAAGAATTAAATGTATGTAAATATTATGGTGTGTCACTCACACGATTTTCTCTTACCCTGCATTTTAATACTAAGATAGATATTTTGTGCTTTTTAGTTCACATTTCTATAAAAGCCTGTTCTTTAATTTTTTAAAACTATAATATTATTATTTACTTTTTATTCCATCTCACACTTTCTTTGCTTTTCTCTTTCTTTAATTAAAAAAATTATAAGCTCTATTTCAACACAAGTAGCGCCGATAAACTTGCGGGATAACAATATATGTATGTATATATATATAGAATGGTGTAAAATCACTATGCATTGTGCTATGTACAAATAATACAAAAAATATAAATCATTCTCCTTTCCAATGCATAAGGATATTAAAGTCAATTAAATTATCATAAAAA
The DNA here is from genome assembly GCA_963930645.1 of Salticus scenicus. Classification (NCBI taxonomy): domain Eukaryota; kingdom Metazoa; phylum Arthropoda; class Arachnida; order Araneae; family Salticidae; genus Salticus; species Salticus scenicus. The sequence continues at coordinate 251,861,543 of OZ005650.1, forward strand.
TACACAATTTTTACCGTGCAATCAAACGAAACAGTTGTAATTTAACCCAATTTATCCCATTGTCCTATTTAAGGGACAGCTGCATTTGAAAATCAGTTGTTGTTAAGTGCGAATATTTTGACAGATGGGATATGTATAAGCTTCTACTACCGTGAGATACGTGTCTCATAACTTCCTCCTCCATCTGGAAAATTAGTTTATTCCATGCATAAGTGGGCGTGATTTCCATCTTCTCTTGGCGGTTACAGAATTCTTTCTGCAGAATTCTCAAGTGAATGAGAAAGTATTATTCCGATAAAGTAAAACTTTGTACCCGGAAGTTGTTTTTCCCAACTGAAGATAATACTAAAACTTTAATAAAAATCATTCCATTTATCCTAGAGTACTATTTAGAAGACAGGTCAGATTTTTTATATAAAACATAAAAAAAATTCAAATATTGTTATATTTAATTTATTTAGGTTTAATTAACATTAGAAAATATTATTATTCTAAAATTTCAACAGAATATGTAAATTGGAATAAAACGGGTTAATTATAATAGTAATATTTTTAAAGGATGTTTTATATTTTAAAAAATCCTAAGTAGTTACGTACATGTTTTGTGATTGTTTACCTTTCCTTTGAATAATTCAATACCTTAAATAACTGACATAAAAAAGCTTTATCCTTAAAAGAAAAGTTTTTCTTTGTAATCAGATGAAAGTGCGATTGCCTTATTTCTTTACAAAACACGCTCTTTTCTCATTTATCAGGATAAATTGTAAAAAAAAGTATTCAAGTAACATTTTCGGACTCTTTTCTTTATACATTTTTTTTCTTCTCTTATTATGATACGTTACATTCTAAAAACATATCTTATAACAGTATTTCTTTTTCTTTTGTAATTTAAATAAGTTTTTAAAGATAGTTTTGACATAATAGCATTATTTGAAATTACTTTTAATCAAAAGAGATTTTAGCTAAATTAAAACAATTAAATGAATTAAAAATGTACATTATTAGTAAATGATACAAATTATTAAATTTTATAAATTCATAATTCGACTTTTTGTATATAAACTAATATGAAGACAAAATTTCACGAATAACAGAAAAATATAAAATAATTTAACATTTCTTAAAATGCTACAAAATTCAAAATCTCTGTAAAATCCTATATAGAGAAATTTATTTCGCAGAATTGTAACAAGCTACATCATAGAAGATTTTTCTTTATATTATAAAACATACCAATCTAGGATAATTTTGAATTAAAAATTATGTACTATACCAAACTGATAAAACTTTGAGGCCATCTTCAGAATATATCCTCAATGTAGTGTAGAAATAGTAAAATATTTAAATTTCTTTTAGTTACAAAAAAAAAAATATATATATATATGCGTAGTACATTTTACCATGTGAAAAGAATAAACTCGTGGAATTTGTGAAGAAAAATTAAACATATGAAAGGAAACTTGCACAATATTAAATTCAAATATATAAACCTTCTAAACGACTGAAGAAACAAACACACATAAAAAATAGACCCATAAGGCCCTTGTGCAATAAGGCTATATTACAGTCATTTGCAAAAATTTAAGACCAGTATCCGATTTTCAGTAATTTAACACATTACATCATTTGCGCAGATTATTGTGACACCACATGTGCTGATTGCATAAGACGCATTCTACTGCTATAAATAAAGGTGCCCGGCATATTTAGCGCCAATTGTTTATTGGAATTTATCGTAGACAATGCTGTTGTATAATTATTATAATGGGTAAAAAAAAGTCACTTACTGTTACAGAAAGGTCAGAAATATTGATCAGTGAAATATTGATCAATTTTCTGAACGCCAAATAAGTTCGAGGGTAAATGAAAGAAAGACAGCTGTGCATCAAGCTATTAGTAAATTTAAAGTTTCGGGAAAATTTGTGGACTTTAAGAGTCGTTTCTTTTTCATAATTGTAGTAAGTCGAGGTTTCCTTGCAGGTTTATGGGTTGATAAACCAAAATTTTTGGCCAAACGTCTTGAAATAGTACTCAAACTGACGTCGGTGCCTTTTGCAGCCACAGAATGTCTAATCATATTGCAGGAGGTTCTTGGATCTCGTACGACCATCCTTATCACATGATCATCACGTGCACTCGTTTTCTAGGGCGACCTCTTCACTTAAGGTCCACAAATTTTCCCGAAATTTTAAATTTACTAATAGCTTGATGCATGTCTTGATGTCTTGCACACATGAACTTGTTTGACATTCAGAAAATCTAATTTTATGCAGGGTCAATATTTATTACCTCTTTGTGACAGTAAGTGAAGGTGTTACAATACCCGTTACAATAATTACACAACAGCACTGTCTACGACAAAATCCAATAAACAACTGTCGATAAACGTGCCATGCACCTTTGTTTATAGCAGTAGAAAGCGTTTCATGCAATCAGCACATAACATGAAAAATACATGTTAAAATACTGAAGATCGGCCACTGATCTTAAACTTTTGCAAATGACTGTAACTTAAAATGAAAATTGATTACATAAAGAAATATCATTACGCACGGCGCAGATAGACAGAAACAAATTAATTATTCTAAAAAAGTAGAAATCGCTGAATGTTTAGAAGGGGAAAGAGAAAAATGAATGTTATATTTGTGAATGTAAGTTTGGGAACATGGGTATCATTGAAGAAAGTTTTTGCAAAAGTTATGGCTCTAAATTCTGACTTTCGGCTTTAAAATGATAATACTTCACGATAATATCAAATCATAAAACTTGTGTATGGAAGTTTTAGTAATTATATTTTTACGATTATTAAATTTGCGATTTAACTGTTTCTTATAAATTTACCTAGCAACTTAATTTTATTTGCATATTTAAAAATTTCTGAATTTCGATTTCTCATCTAAAGAGTTAAAGTGTTAAAATATATCTTACTGTATTTTAAATATATTTGATATCAAAAATATCATTCTATAATATGCGTAGACGAACGAGAATTAGTTGATTTTGTTTTATATAGAAATCCATAAAGGCTAATTCCCGAATCTTTGTATATATTTATGAACAGAATGTAAAATAAATTACAATAATTGTATGATAAAAATACTTTTTTATGTGAAAAAAGTGAAAGAAGATTTCATAAAGTAAAAAAATTATTATTTTATTATTATCCTACAAATAAAATAATGAAATTAATTTACTATTAATTAACTTTTCCAGTGAAGTACTCATGTTTATAAAATATCAAGTACATTTTGGAATTTAAGTAGAATATTAAGCAGAATAATTATGACCTCCAACTAGCTGACTCAAGGAAATTATTAAATGTTCTAATCTCAAATAAAGGGAATTATTAAATATTCTAAACTCTCTAGTACTGAAAGAATACCAGAAAGAGCGTAATTTTTTTCATAAAAAAAAAAAAAAAAAGACTTTCAATGTATTTGAAGATTATTTTTCTACAGAATCTTATTTTCAGTTGCAAGAATGTTAGCTCGCAGACAGCAAAATATCCATGCAGGGACGCCTTTCAATTATTTTTTTTTCTTTAATATTGCAAATTTTAAAATAAATTTATTGATTTTCAATCAATTTTAAACTTTTGTCAAAATTTGGTAGCTTAAAAAAAAAAAAACTTTTCATGCTCTAATTCAAAAAAATTCAAATGGCATTTCACCTTAGAAGAATGGAAATTTAGAAGATTAAAAGCTCATAAATTTTAAAAAGAAACAAATTTAAGTTATTTGAAAAAATCTCCAATTTTCAAACAAATTTAGCTCATAATAATTACTGCTAAACATTAACTGTTGTCAAATATGATTTAAATTTGCTATTTTTTATAAAAGTGTTTTTATACTCCAATTACGAAATAATGTAATTTATTATTTATCATTATTTTGAAGTTGTAAGACTGTCAGCTCGCAAATTTTAAAATATTAAGAAAAAGTGGACTCAAAAAAGCATTTTAATTAAATTTAAATTAAAAATTATCAAGCAGATCTTCATAAAAATTAGCTAAGAGCCCTCTCGAGCAAATTGGCGATCTAATGAAAATTTTGAAAAATCCAACACTCGTCTTTTTTAGTCAGTAGTTAAAAATATCGTCAGATAACAAATTTATCGCAACATTTTGTGATATAGATAAGAAATTAACGATAATTAATGTTGTTTGTTTTTACTTCATTTCTCTAAAATTTCCATAAATACAATTAGTAAATAAATTTAATAAAATTAAAGCTCGAATCGAAGACAAGATGTAGATAATTTATCTTAAAAATTCAGATTTCTATTTCGAAAATAGTTCCTGTTAATTCTGAGTTTCATATATATATGAATAAAGCTTTCGAAATATTGAAAGGGAATACAATATATGGAGAAATCATAATCAAAAGTTCTGCAAAATTTCTTTTTCATGAATGTTTTATGTTCTTTATTCCAAATGTATGCTTGTATTGTTTTTAAGTTTGAAATGTAATTAAATTTTTATTGACTATGCAGCTACCAGAAGAAAAGGAAAATAATTTTTTAACAGGCTTTATATACAATATAAAATTCATTTGTTTCTGTAAAATATATATATATATATTGATTAAAGGAGAACTTTGTATAAGATTAATTTTCCTCTTTCGTTTTACAAGAAGAATTTATGACTATATTAAATAATTTTCGAAAAACAAAAGAATTTTTAAAAGGAAAAGATACCACATAGTTATTAATTTTACCGTGATTATAAAAGATCCATTAAAAGATATCGATAAACACCTGTGAATGGTGAGGGTAATACTGAGATTAATATATATATATATATACACACATATATATATATATATATACATATATATATGCACACATGTTTCCATTCTTGCGTTTAATATTACAATCAAAATGGCACACGTGATCCTAGAGAAACATATTTAATGAATTCTAGCTAAAAACTTTGTGCTTATTATGCTGTTCATATATCTATTGTTTACTCTAAAAACATTTTTAATATTATATTCCTATTAAGTTAGATATTATTATTAATAAAATTATAATATTAGTAATAAAAATCCCTGATGATGTTTCGTTATTTCAAGGCGAAAAGCTTCGGATAATGTTTTAAAATCTTTTAAATAAAGTTTAATTTTACGTGTTTTAAAATGTTTTTAATCTAAATAACAAATGGCACGTGTTTTAACTTAACTCTTTTTTAGAGATAATTTATTATTATTTCAATATGAAGTTCAGTATTTAAAATTATTTTTCTTTTATTTAAATAATCATATAATTTATTACTACTTTTTATTTTATCGAATTCCTCTTTTTGGTCAAAGAAATGGCTAAACATTTTTGTGTATCTGTGGTGTAGTATTAGAATATACTTTATTCGAAGTTACATATGTTGAATTTTAACCAACTCACGCCTTCAAATTTACCAAATATTGATGGGTCTCAATCCTGTTAATGTATATTTCTATGTGTAATAAATAATTATTGCCATACTTATTGAAATAATACTTTTAAACAATTTTCACGTTTTCTTACATAACATACATAATGCTTGTAATACATTTGAAGCAATATCGTACATATACATAATAATAACACCTTTGCACCAGTACAGTGCATATGAATTCCAAACCATTACAACAATATTAAATTATCACACCAAAACTAATGCGGTTTAGATTTTTCTCTTCATTTCACTAATATAAAATTATATATATATATATATATATAAAACTATTTGTAAAGTGCTCGCAATTGCTATGTACTTAAAAAATTAATAACATAATAGACCTTTCATCGAAATATTAATCTTCAAATTTCGATATAGACTCGTATTTATTTGAAAATCTTTAATTAACCTGATAACTCAGAAATTAATTTCTTTTTATAGTTTCTGTAACTAAATTTCCCTAATTATTTACAAATTAATAATGAAGTCATAATTTGAGTTTTAAGTTTGGTAGACGCGCAACATTTTCTACATACAAAACACTTTTGCAACCGTTTCGAAACATCTGCTAATATAATATACCTAAAAATCAATACATCTAGTTTTATCCATTTGCATTAAACTTCCTTCATAACGGAAATTCTTCCTCTAAAGTGAGTAAGTATCGCTACCAAATATCGTGTTTGAAATATACCTTATATCAGCGCAAGAAATGTAAACTAAAATAAAGTTTGTAAACATAACAACTATGTGCTGCATTGAAATCAGCAAATTGAATAAATGAACAATACGGAATTCATAAAAGATTTAAACAATTTTAACATTTTTTGTCGGTTAGTAACCGTTAATGCGACTTCCAGTTACTGACAGTAAAGTAATAATAATAATAATAATTGTGTTATAACCATTAAACTGTCATGACTGTTTTCGAAGACGGAAAGTGACCTTTAACAGTCAAAATTCTGAAGTTTACAGCACTTTGTTACAAATACGTAAAGACAGTAAAAAAAAAAAAAAAAAAAAAAAAAAAAAAAAATCTAAATTACGGTTAGTGACCGACAAATCAGTTCCAGTCACTGACCTCAGAAATAAAGCCATGCCTGTAGAGCGTTTTTTCTCCAAGGTAGGAAGTGGTCTTTTATAAATGGTCAACACTTAAAAATTTGCAGCAATTTGTTACAAATACTAGAATGGGACATTTTTTTTCAAAGACGTGAGCTAACCATATAATTTAATGGTCAACTCTCCAAATTTCACTAAAACTTCTAAGACTGTAACAAAAAACTTAGCCTAACGTAATTTTCAAAATAATATTAATAATAATAATACGTTTGTATGTAATAAAATTTGCATTTTTTCAAGCACTGATAACACAATGCCAAAAATCAACTATTGAAACACTTTTCCAATGAAAAAAAAAAAAAAAAAAAAAAAAAAAAAACTAATAAATATAACATTGCAATATTTTTTGTTGGCGTAATTCAATAAATAATCACACCATTTGTTGCAGTAGAGTGATAACTTAAAAAAAAAAAAATCTTTCAAACAGAAATTTTATATAGACTGTTAAAAAGTCCATACTGCAAATAACGCAAATTTTAGAATCGTTGTATTACTAAAAATGCAGATTATTGTAATTGTTTACGTTTAGAATAAACTGAATAAAATTACTGTTTCAAAGATATTCCCCCAGAAGTTATCGCTCTACTGCAACAAATGCTGGGGATATTAATAAATTATGACAATAAATTAATTACAGTGTTTGTTCTAAATAAATGCTAACAAATCTCATTTTTCCTTTTTGTTTCAATATTTGAAAATACTGTTTGAAAAACATATTAATTACTTGATAGATATTTTATTCTATTTTTTTTTTTTTTTTTTTTTTTTTTTTTTTTATTATTTTTTTATTTATTTTTTTTTTTTTTTAATCGCATGTTTTAGATTGAATGAAGAATGTATTGTTTTTATTTAAGTGAGAAAATAAAAATAAATTTATAATTTTGCTATTCTCTATTTTTTAAACAAAAAAACATTAAAATATTACTTGTGAAAGATAGAGGCAACCTGTAATCATAGATCGTATCTAATTAATATATTTTAAAATTCGAATATTTATTCCAAATGATATATACGTATACGTTTTTTTTTTTTTTTTTTTTGTGTGTGTGTGTGTGTGTGCCATAAGACTGGATATTAGTGTAAACATAAAACTTAATTTTAAGCTATGTAAAAATTCAATTATATTAATAAATATAAATATTATTATTATATAATTCTAAAATAAAACTTGTTATAAACTTTTTTTTCAGTTTAAATAAATTATTTCTCCATAAATATTTTCTGAGTCTGTTGTCAATGGCAATGCAATTTTTCTTTCTTTTTTTACGTATCAGTAAAATGTACAAAGATTACTTTTTTGTCCATTTAACTGCAAAACTGTTTCGTAATGGAGATTGACAACTTTTCTCATGTAGTAATATATACAACTTTTAAAAAATCATACACTATACATATTCAAAGCTTTTAACGTATTTTATTACCATGTTTCTGTTAACTTCTATTCTTGTTTGTCTAGTACAAATCTTGCAATCGATTTTTATCTAACGTTCCTATTAGCTAGACACTTGAAACTTTCAGAATAGCTCAGAACCCGATAAACCTCAGAATCTAACACAATACTTTGAAGTCAGATTTTTGAATTTTTGATTAGTTTTCTTTTAATTAACTAAAATATGAAAATAATAACCTCCTAATAGCTTTAATAACATCCATTAAAATATTAGCTATAATTTAATTGTTGCCAAAATATATTTACGAGTTCATTTACTTTCGATTTAAAAATAAGTACATTTAATTAAACGTGAACGTTAAAAATTGTAAAAAGTTAAATTTTGCATCTCATAAAAATTGATGTCATTATCACTTTAAAAATTTTATACGCATTGATAAAGTGCTAACGTAGTTCTATAGCTATGATTCAACAGAAAACTTTAAGAACATGGTATATAAAAAGTTTTTTATCTTATAGTTAATTTTCGTAATGTAAAATGAAATTAAATATGTCGACATTTTAATTACAGTACTTAAATTAGGAACGATATAAATTACACTACTTTTCCATAAATAACTGTACATTGTCGATTTTAGACTTTTTGTCGAATATATCACAAAATACTAAGCAAATCCTCTTGAAACTTTTGTAGTGTAAATAACATGTTATGTTTCATATACAGGATGGTTATAATTAATTCCCCTATAAACAGCATCCTACAACGCGAATGGATGAACGGACTGCATCGAAATTTAGTATATTAACTATACACGAGATGCGCTCAAGGAATTTCGAATAAATAGTTTTAGTTCCAAAATGTGCCCCAGAGAACGCCTTTTCCGGAAAAACATTAAATTTAACACAATAAACGACCAAAATGAAATACAGAAACAATATTAACAATCCGGAACAATTATTATGAGTAATAAAATGTAAAACTGGGAAAAGCTGTCAGTCCTAGGGAAAAAAATGTCGAGATTTTCATGCTTGCGAAGAAGAAGAAGGGTGCAAACAGGTTAGGGTATAAAACGTTTGAAGACGACAAACATTTGCGATGACAAAGGGATCGGAAACTAGTCAACAAATGTTAATATTGTTTCTGTATTCCGTTTTGGTTGTTTATTGTGTTCAGTTTAATGTTTTTTCCGGAAAAGACATCATCTGGAGGACATTTTAGAACTATATATATATATGTATTTTTTTTCGAAATTCCGTGAGGCGTATCTCTTGTATAGTCTATATACCAAATTTCGTTGCATTCCGTTCACCCATTTGCGCTGCAGGATGCTGTTTATAGGGGATGTTTAACTATAACCACCATTACAGAGAAAGTTAAGTTTTGCCCCGAAAGCAAAAGAGGCATTAATAAATAATCAAAGATAAATGAAATTGTTTGAGATCATCCTGTACAAATTAATGTTTGAAGTGTTTGGGCTGTAAAATGTAAGTGTGAGGCATCTTTTTATTATCTGAATAAATTTTTATGAGGCTACCACATATAGACATGATTATATAATGATTTCTTTAAAAGTTACAAAATACTTTGCCACTTTTTAAACTACAACACGCAAGTTATTACACGCAGTGAAATGCAATTTTCGAGAAACTTAACATACTACATTAGACATTGCATACTGCAATCAGAATGCAAAAATATTAAATATCTAATGAAATATGAGCATTTTTACTAAATATTTTCTAACTATGCATGTGCAAGTTTTGTCGAGTTTTCATTTGCATAATATAACATCCAACAATATTGAGCGTTGTACGCGATAGAATAACTGAGTTTTAATCCTTCTCAAAAATAAGGAAAATTATGAGAGGGTTTTATCAATATTTATTCACAATCAACAAGCATTGTATTGCCATTGATTGAATAGAAAAAAATATAAGTAAAACCCTTTACAGTTTAGCTTTTTTTTTTTTTTCAGAGAGAGAGTGGAACTGAGATCGCTTGTGGTTTTCATATATGTAGCTCAGTACTTTTGGCTATTAAATTACGTAAATGCAATTTTGGTAAAGCTTGCGCATGCGAAGTTGAAAATTATTTAGTAAAAATGCTAATATATCATTAGATATTTAGATATTTTTGCATTCTAATTGTCCTGTGCTATGTTTAATGTAGTATTTTAAATTTCCAAACAATGGCTTTGTACCTGAGTTAAATACTTTGTTATAATTAAAATTTGACTTTTTTTTTTCAAAATATTTAAAGAAACCGTTATATCTTCATAAGTATATGATGTAATTTTATACAAATTTATGCAGATAATAAGAATAAGCCTTTAATCACATTCTATACCCAGAATAGATTTCAAGGATTATTTTTCACAGGGTGATGCCAAACGTTTTCAATTTTCTTTCATATTTTACTGGTTTCTCTTTTGCTTTCGTTGCCAAAACTCACTGAAATCTGCGATGTGTAAAATGTTCTGCACACTTTTAAAGTTTCAAGATGGTTAGTCTATTACCTTTTGAGATATTCGAAAAAAGGTCTGAAATGGAAGCGTCAGTCTTTATTGAAAGAAAGTATAGTAAGATCATTTTTGTTACAATTGCACATTATAATAAAAGAAAGGCAATTAAATTTGCAAGGGCTTGTATTTTTATACATAACGTATAAATACGATTATATCCAAAAAGCTTCTCTTTGCGTAATAATTGCTCTAATTCGGCTAGGAAATAAATAGAACTGAGCTAGGATGGATTGTACTGGTGCACCATTCGATCTCAATTTAAAGATATGCCACTTTTAAATGAGCTATTGCTGAATAAACCAGTTTATCAACCTCTAAACAAAACCAATGCGTGACACAAATAACAATCATTTTTATAAATACAATACATGAAATTACATGTGTGCAGAAGACTGTTAAGATAACTCAAGCAATATGTGGTCAACAAGTCACAAGTGTAACGCTCGCTTTTATATTAAGATATTTAAAATTAATTATATTAAAAAAACAATAAACGAATTTCTAGTTTCCTTTATTTCAAGCGTTATGAAAATAAGACTAATATATATATATATATATATATATATATATATATATATATATAAATAACTTCCTGTTTCTAATAAATTTACCTCCATTTGGATGTCTTAAAAAAAATGATAATTTGAGACCTCAAAATACAGCTGAAGAAATATTAACGCTGTGGATGTCAGGTTCAACAAGTCTTCTGCTTTTGTAGCGTCAAATGTTCATTACAATACACCAGAAGAAACTATGGGATTATTGAAAATTTTAGATCTTCGCATTTCGACAGATTTACACGTTTTGAGATGACCTGAACACAGTTTGACAAATTTTATAATATGGCTGTCTGTGAATATGCATCAAAATGTTTGCGCACGCTGTAAATCACGAATCCATTCACGAAATTTAACTAAACTTGATATTAATAGTGATCTTGATTTAAATTGGTGCTGATTATATTTAGAGATTAATCCTTCAACAGGTATCAACGTCAAAAGCTTTTGCCAAAACCTTTATTATGACAATACAGGACAAAAATTTTGTATAATTATACATAACGAGAATAACGTTTTACTTTTCAATGTGATATTTATATATACATACAGTAAGTCTGTAGACATAAGTATATACACATTTTTAAAAATCATAAAAATTGAAAGAATTGGTCGACTTGAACGAGATTTGCGAAGAAATTATTCTCATGAGAGGGGTATTTTTTATTATTTTATTTTATTTTTTCGTTTATTTATTTATTTATTTATTTATTTATTAAGAAATATTAGTTAAAATTTTTGTCAGTAGAGGGCGCGATGCACGGATAGGTAACGAGAAATGTGCAAATCAGAGTCCTATAAATTGCACAAATTTACGATTATCACAGCCTATTTGTTCTTTTGCTTTCTCTTTGCGCATACATGAAGTTTTAATTGCAATGCTGATTTGTTGGATAAAGTGTTATGCATGAAGATGATTTCCTTCAGGTAAAACCACCGATTGAAGCTAATGCTGGCAGTGTTCTAACTCGTTTGAAAACCGTAATTTGTGGTGATAGTGTATGCGTAGAATATGATATATATGCCTCTAAATATTTGCATGCAAATGAATATAGTTTTTTATGGAAATGTGTGATTTACTCACTCACAGCACACTCTATCGACGAAAATTTTAATTATTTTTTTTACCCCCCCCCCTCAACGCCCCCCTCCAAGAAAAAAAAAAAACCTTCACAAAGATAACTTTTTCGCAAACCGTCTTAAATTCTACGAATGCCTTCAATTTTTATGAATTTTTATAATGAATACAAACTTATTCATTGTGTATACAAACCCGGTGTATACATAATAGAGTTAGTCAATCAGGAAAAAAAAAATGTATATGAATGGGAGTTGCTTATTTCCAATGGGGTGAAAAATTTTCAACATGGGTATCTTAAAAGAATCGTCAATACCTTTTAAAACGAATTCTTGAACTATAGGTCGGTGATAATTTAAAACAAAGTTATCTAATTTTGTCACATTTAATAAAAAAGGCACTTTTCTTTATATGTCTAAAAGGCAGAATATAATTTGTCTTTCTTTCAAAATTTAGTTTTATACTTCTGTAAGGAGAAAACATTCTACATTCATCATTAGAAAAAAGCATTTTAAAGTATAATTTTAATAAGTATCTTCTACTGCGAGAATGTGTGTAGGAAAATGCAGAAGATAGTTTTTTAGTTGCATACAATATGTTGTTATTTTTGTATTGTTTCTTAAAATGTCTTTTATTTCCTACTTTTATATCAATTAACTTTGAATAAATTTACCGATTTATCATAATGTTAACACTTTATTTTTTACTCTTTTTCTAGATAAGAAATAATTTTTCAATAATGTGTTATAATCATTAAAATTAAAAAGGAAAAGAGAAAAAAATCCAAGCACTTATCTGCATGTGAATAAAAAATTTTATCGTAAAAAAGTTGACATTATATGGTACTGTAAATGTGGATATTGTTATGAGTATAAAAAAATAATGAAAATATTAATGAAAACAGTACTTTATAAAAAATGTACTGTACAAACACAAATTTATTATGCGGAATATATTTAAAAAATCCAAAATCTTTATTGAATTTTTGTTTGCATAAAATCACAAGATGTATTCTCAAATATTTAGAAATATAGAACTATCATGACAGGATATTCAAAAGAAATATCGATAATTTATTATAAAAGATGCAGAGTATCTTTTTCAAAAATTCTCAGGAATTTTAAAGAATAAAATGTATATTTAAATCATAAAAGATTTTTGTAAAAAAAATGCATGTATAGAAATATAGGTAAGATACAAATAAAAAAATATCTGCAACATTTCTGCAACATAAAAAACGATTTAGATTTTTTGTTTGAAATTGAAAGCAGAATGTATTCTTTTCCGTGCGAAAGACAATGAAAATGCAATTTTATTCCTTTGAAAAGCCTTCTTTTATTGGATGCGTAAACAGACAAATAGAAAATTTTTATTCTTCAGATTGTATTTGTTCATCTACTAGGTACGCATTGAACTCATGAATATTTGAAATATGAATATTCGAATGGAATGCTGATTTATTTATTTATTTATTTATTTATTTATTTTTTTTTTATATTTTGAGGAAGTAAAATAAGACATAAATAAATGTCACCGACTTTGAAAAAAAGCAATTCTTTTAAAAAGTACAACCAATTTTTATACATATGATAGATTTTATTAAAGTTATTTAAAACCAACAAAAATTGTAGGTGTAATATTTAATACGAGAAAATTCAATTTTTACCATTAAATATAATAAAAAGTTTATGGTTTAAATATAGAATTAATAAATCCTTGAATACATTTAATTAGGAATTTGAAAATTTTGTAAAATGCATTTTTGTTGATAGTTAAATATTTAAGTATCATTTGTGAATTAAAAAGACACATAACATTTTAAAAATTATCTAAAACCGATAAACATTGAATTCATAATATTTATTAAGACAAAATTATATTTCTACTGTTAAATGAAAAAAAAATATGACTATATGGTTAAATACAGAATTAATAAAATTTAAAATTTAATTGGAAATAATAATTTTAATATTGTAGAATAAATTTTTGTTAAATGTTAAATATTTAAGTTCAAATTAAAAAGATACATAAATTATTTAAGATTTATGATTTTATAAAGTACAAATATTAAAATTCTTTTGACATGAATATTAGAGTAACAAAGAGATATAGACATAGACGACATTCTATAACTCTCTATAACAAACTACTACGTATATATATAACTATGCTTGACATTGAACACAAATATAAATATTTAAACACTGTTGAAAACTCAAATAAAAAAATATTAAATGTAAAATTTAGTTTCAGTAGCGTAAAGCATACCGTTGTCAGTATAGAATGATGAGACGGAATATTTCTCTTTTATATAGATAAAGAAGCGAATTTTAGAGTCGGAATAGCAGCTAATAGGAATTTAAGAAACTAGAAATGTTAACCAGTAAGAATTTAGAATGTAGAATGCTATGTAAAAAACAAAAATGTAGGGATTTCATGTAATATTTCCAAAAATCCGTTTATATAATAACCAGGTAGTAATAATTTGTTTGACAAAATATTTAACAATTAATTAACAGCTAACGAGATTATCACCAGTTGAAAGTTATCGGTTATTATCACGATCTTCATAACAGTATGACAGAAGTCTTCTATTATTATACACAGGTCTGTCTGATATGCTTCTCTCAATGCACATTGTTTTGCACTTTGTCATATCTGTATAATAATGAGTTATGCTGCTTCGTTCATACACCTAACCACTCGAGTAGTGATCTTTATTTCAGCAATTTTTATATTTAAAAAACACATAATTTACATGTGGACGTTTCAACTACCTTGCCAAAATATTTTTCTCGGAGAACTCCATATTTCATTTATCTTAGGAATAATAATTGTAAAAAAAAAAAAAAAAAAAAGAAAAAAAAAAAAAAAGAAATCTTTTAAATAAGCGTTAGCATTTTAATTAATATCGTTTAATTTTTAATTTTTTGAGGTTATTTTTCTGATGTACAATGACAAAATTTTCTTGACTATGTGATTAAATTGAGTTTTAAAATATTAATAAAAGGAGAAACTTACTATCTGAAAAAGAATTTTTTAGACAAAAATTGTGTCTTTAAATTTGCTGAAGCTGAATGTCCAATAAAACAAAACATAAAGCTTTCAATTTCAATAAAAGGAATGATTAAAATTTCAAATGAGGAAGTAAAATTTATTATACTCAAAATTGTCATCCAACTTTGCTGGAATTATATGCCATTGAATTGTAAAGCTTTTTTTGTTGAAAATGCCACAATTTCATAAAATATTGCAAAACTTAATAAATTTGAAACTTCGTTCGTTCTATAAAATGTTTTTTTGTAATATTTCAATCATTCGTTATGTATTTTGGTGCAGAAATTTTATGATTAAAATAATTTCGGTAGATATAAAAATAAAACATCAGATGTAACTATTTGAAAGTTGTGTTCGATTAGGAAAGAAAATAAGCATCAACTTTTCAATTTAATGGCGTTCCTTCAGCAAAATATTTTGTATCTTAAATATTATTTTTAAAGTCTGTTTTTTTCCCTCTACATTAAACGCATTTTCTTCGAAAAATATGACAGTGATTGATGATACAGAGTTTCAAAGAACTATTCTTTTCTAATAAATTTTTGGCTATAATTTTGAAATATGTAATGTACTTTTTCAGTATAACTTTTGTTAAATCATTCAAATCAGCATTAAAAATTTCTCAGTGGATGATTTTACTTACGTATATATAAGTACAGTTGGTAACAAAAGTGTCCGAACACTGGCATAAATTCCTATGTAAAAGAAGTACACTTCAAATGGTTTTGTTAAAAAAATCCTTATCGAATACTGTACTTAGTCAGTGTAAGAATATGATTCGATAAGAATTTCTTTAACAAAACCGTATGAAGTGTACTTTTTTTGCATAGGAGTTTTTGCTAGTGTTCGGACACTTTTGTTACCGACTGCATATATATAAGTCTTCAGTGTTTGATACATGAAGATTTAGAACAAATCTAAAGAGAATAGATTTAAATGTAGTTGTAACAGTTAAAAAAAAAATAATAATTGTAAAAATTTTAACTTTTTAATAACGAATATATTTAGTGTTCATTGTAAACATATGTACGTTCGTTGTTCATATGCAATCTTTATAAGCATATTCTAGGTTTACCTGTATTCGCCTGCCCCTATGAACGTATTCAACATTCATTTACGTACTCATTTAAGAAAACCAACACAAGAATTAAAAAATTACTAAAGTTAAAACTGCAAAGAATATGGACAAGAGGCAAAATGGTACGTTAAATTTTCAAGCACTCGATTTTAGCTGCACAATCGTTGCTTTATATTATGACATTTTCTTGTACTTATAAGTAAAATCTGCCTGGATGCAATGTCTTCCATTTTCCGAATTTAATACTTCTGGCAATTATAAAACGGGGAATCCATTCTCCCCGTAGAGGGTGAAAATGTTTGTTGCACGATTATATTGCGTATTCTACGGCTAGAAATTTTTTTACTATCATCTTCAAATACTCCACTTATTTGAACCAAAAGTATATTATGTACGTAAGTGATTATACAGTGGTTAAGTATAGGAAGTGTGGACTACTTCAAATTCAAAATTTCTGCTTTGTTCTATTGATGAAGTTTAATTTTCCTCTGAAGATATGTTTATTAGTAACAATAAAAATATGTCTAAAAAACACAATCCCCATGAAACAAAACAGCATGCTTCGCATGTTCTTTTCGTCTTTAAAATTTATTGTATTTTCATTACAAAGTTAGTCGTATCTGCAAGTGTTTGGCTAAGTACGTCCAATATCGCTCAAAATCTTTCAATCAGTGTTGCCATCTTTAGGGACATTTTAATTCAATAGTTACCACCAATTTTTAAACGTAATGTTTCCCTAATTGCATCTAAGATTGTCTGTCATGTATATCAAGCACCACTCCTCAAAATTATTGGGGATTATTGAATAAAAAACACTCTAAATTTGGCAATACTACTTTCAATCTGCTATGCTTTCCATAGATTTATACGATACTGATGTGAAAATTTTGCAGCGTTTTCTTTCAACTTTTTAAACTCTATAATAAATTTATAATCCCCCCCCCCAATTTTGTTGTTGTTGTTGTTGTTGTTTTGAATTGTATACTGATAGACTTTTTTATGTATTGTCAATTTGTAATTTATCACGCTTCATTTTTAATCAGTTCCTTAATGAAAAAGTGATTTTACGGATAAAAAACATATGAATTTTGTGTATTTTTTCATATCATTATTAAAATCTTTACTATCTACATCTATATGTTTGATTTGAAATCCTGCTATTACTATATATATATATATATATATATATATATGGAGTTACAATTAGTTGAATATATCGATGAATAAGCAAAAATGAAAGGTTTCACGTATTGATTTAGTATTTATTCGAAATTCATATATTTGTGCAATCGATCATAATTTATCAATTTTATTTACATTTTACACTTTACATTAAATTTCACTTTACATTCATTTATGCAGCCCCCTAGAACATAATATATGCACATTCCTTCAAGCGCCCTGCGAAAGAATTTCATATAATACCCAAATCTTCTTCTATTGTGATGGTATATTTTCAAAACAAATGTCACATATCATACGGGCGTTTATGTGGTTTTAAAAACTGAAGATAAATAAAACGAATTTTGGATAATTTGAGTCTGCAAACTGAGATACAAAATAATTAACATCCCTTTAATTTTATTAAAAATCGTACACGCGTAAAAGGTTGTCGTTCTTGCCACTCATATTTATTTAAAATATAGCATTATCTCAGTTGAGTTTAGATATTCTATGCTAGATTACCTTCAATAGTTTAATTCTTAAAAAGTTTTATTTGTGTCCTTGTAAAATAATAACGATAATAATAATAATAAATACAGATACGCTCATTACATACAATTTATGCATCAATAATAACAGCATACCTACTGAAACTGAGCTCACTTCGAAAAAGCCTTGGACTATCGTGTTCAATCACAGATACACACTTTTCCATTAATATACATTCGTACATCGCTATAAAAATAACAAAATAAATTCAGAAAATTTTCATACATTAATATCTAAATGTCGGATTTTTCAAGATTAAAGTACTTTCCTACCATTGTGTGTGTTCCGAAAGAAAGATTTTATTAAAATCATACAAATAGGGATAAATTTAAAATAAAGCGTAAGGAAAATCAAATTTTCAATTTATATTCCGGTACTTATTTAATACTTTTAAGTAATATAATATTCATTTATAAATCGTGCACATATATGTCATTTATTTCTATATTTTTACCGTTCTCTAATATTACCATTAATGACGTTTTTGAATACGAAAATTTGAAATATGTTTCCTCTATGGTGAATTTGTAACTGCTTTATAAATATAGATAAAAAGTAATATGAAAGTCGCAAAATTTTCGTTTAAGGTTTAAACAATCTAATATTTCAGCATTTAACCTCGTTTACATTTAACTTTCAAATTATTATCCTTTGGGAAATTAATAGGATGTTGTAGAGTCTCGAAAAATAAACCTATTTACAATTTTAAATAATGGAGAAAGAGAATCAAAAATACATACTTGTACATCCAAACTGAATTTACAAGTTCATTCAGAATAAATCCTAAAACTCAATTATTTATTTGAAAAAAATCCAAACTAATATCAAATAAGGAATTTACCCATAGTAGACTAAAAAAAGAAAAAAAAATCTTATTTATCTTAATCTTAAATCTTATATTAATCTTTAATCTTAAATCTTTAATCTTAAATCTTATACCCATGAAATAAATTTCATTTGAGATTTTTCATAGCCTAAAGCAGAAAACAATCCTTCTCTTTTATTACACACTTGACGAGATTAACATAATTCCTTTGTTTTCAAAATAGCAGAATTCCTTATTTGTTTCTAGTGCAATAGTTTATAAAAAGTAAAATATTTCTAGCACTTGGAAAAAATAAAAATAAATAAACGATTAAAAAAATTGAATTAAAAAAAAAGTATTACTAAAAGAATATAAATTTACATTAAAATTTTACATAAAAAACATTAAAACGTTTTGTTACCTTTAATGATCTTTTGTTTAAAATAAATATAGTAGTTTAAAGGAAATACCAGTCAAAGATAATTTACTTTTATTTGAAATCCATTTAATGATAGAGGTAATAGTGAACTACTTTTCTTTGTTAATATTAAGTTAGAGGTGTTGGCAAATACTGAAAGAGGAGGTTCCTTAAAAAACATAAGAAATATTTTCATTTGTCTTCATTTCTATATACGGTTGATCAATAAATAAATAAATAAATAAATAAAATAAAATAAAATTAGTCGGGGGACACCTTTGTAAATTATCGTAGAAACATGTGACTGGAGCTCTAGTTTCTAATTCAAAGTTAAAATTTTAATAGAAGTCTACGTAGTAAAATTCACCTCAACTTCATTTTTTCGAATAGTAACATCCCTTCCTGATGGCATATTCGAATACCTGAGATCAATTCGGAAAATGATAATGTTTGTAAATTTTAAATGAATTCCTAATAGAATTACAAGCAAAAATGTGTTAGGGGTATTACAAAAAATAAATTAAGACCTCTCACAGAAAAGTATTTTGTCCATGCAGATAATAACAGGAAAAGAAGTATAAATAATTTAAAATATGGCAAATGAAATAAAGACTGAACGATGCAATGGGTGCGTACAATTTGAAAGCGTTTTTAATCTTTGTGAACATCATTATTTTTCGTTCTTAATATTAATATTATTATTATTATTATTATTATTATTATGATATATATTATTGTTATTATTATTTTGTATGTTATGCATAAAATGTTTTATTTAAAAAAATGAATTTAACAAAGCGAGTGTAGTTATTAGTTCCTTGTTATTTCCAGTAGATATATTGAACGTATACATTTGAAACAAAAAAACAAAAATAAATAAATAAATAAAAATAGCTAAATTTTCTTTCAAAGGAATTTTTGTGAATCCCAGATATCATTTTATTAGGGAATCACAGAATATATTCAGGAAAAATGCACAGAAATTGTCGAGTTCTATTGCGCAATCCTTTTTTATTTCTTTGCGAAGAAACTTGCGGATCATTTGTTCCTAACTGGAATCAAAATATATTCCTTTTGTTTGATAAAACTGAGCAGCTGAGATTGGATTTTTCTCAAGCTAGATATTTCATCGTATTTGTAAGCAGGAGAATTGCAAAAGAAAAAAAAAATATTTGGTTCTTTTATTTTTTATCAAATTCTATTGCAATGTTTAGAATTCTGCCACTTAAATTTATATAATCAAAAAAAAATATTGACATATTATGCATTTTTTTTTTTTAATTATTTTTTTTTTCTCTTGAAAGCATATAAAACTTTTACGTAGTAGCTTATTGAAATCTATCAACATTACTAATTTTAATCAATAACATTCCCACTTGACTGCCGCTAATGGATATACCCGTTTACTTAGCTAGGGATTTTCTTTCCACAGTACACATATAACTCAGAATTACAAAATTATGAAATTTTAGTTTATTTTACAAGTATGAAAGTTTTAAATTTAAGTCATAATGTTTATTTCCAGGTGCATAGATAAATTTTTAATATCAAGTTAAAATAAGCATTATTTTAGCCTATTGTACAAATTGAACAGTAAAAAAACACAACAATTTTGCCCTTTTTAAAGGCGGTCAGGTGGATAAGATCTTTCTTTGTAAAATTTGATATTTAAATCTGTCGTATTCCTGTAGAATATATTTTTGTTGTTTTAAAATGTATAATATCTCTAGGAAGATGAAGTATAATATATATAATTCTATTGTTAAGAGCATATTACTATACGGAACAGAGGGATGGAGAATTATGGAAACTTAGAAAAAGAAATTAGCGGCAGTGGAAATGGATGCCGTAAGAAGATCATGCAGAATGCGAAATGAAAGAATTAAAGAAATTAAGGAAACCGTATTACATGATCTTCGAAAATAGCAACTAATCTGGTATGGTCATATTAAAAGAATGAGTGACGAAAGGATACCTAAAATCGCTTTTAATTATAAAACAAATTAAAAAGGGAAGCGAGGAAGACCAAGAAAGAGCTGGATGGATGATATCAAAAAAGCAATGAGAGGTGAGGTAGAGTCCTTCACGAGTTGGGTTTTACCCGACCCGAACCCGACAAAAAATATTTCATCAACCCAAAAACCGACCCAAACAGGACAAAAAATTTTTCATCAACC
This sequence comes from Salticus scenicus, assembly GCA_963930645.1. Lineage (NCBI taxonomy): Eukaryota > Metazoa > Arthropoda > Arachnida > Araneae > Salticidae > Salticus > Salticus scenicus. The sequence continues at coordinate 251,882,894 of OZ005650.1, forward strand.
CGAAAACCGATCCGAACTCGCAGTAGAGAAACTTTTACGACCCGAACCGGCTGTCGTTAGACCCGAACCCGACCTGAAAACCAAAAACTAAATCAAAATTACTCATTCATCTAAAAATCATCCAGAACTTTTTAAAATTATAAAATAATGTAAATTTCCATTGTCATACATTTGGTAAATTATTTAAAAAAAAATGAAATGTAATTACTAATTGTTTAATTTAAAAATTAAAAAATATGAAAAATAGATCAATAATAATTTTTAACCATTTATGTGAGTTGTGAACTTCAAGAATAAACTAGTATGTTGTGGCCACCACAAGAATTTCTTCTATATTTTCCTATATTTCACTAAGTGCAAATAATTTATTAAAACTATTATTTTTTAAAAATATCTAATAAGATGAATACAAACGATTTTCATCTTAGAGACAACTGACACTAAACATCCAAAATAAGACAGTTTTATTGCCTATAAATAGCATCTTAAAAAGTACGTTTTTATAATGGTTATCTCACATATCAGGTTTTATACAGTTATATGCCATAGAAGTTGAGATATAGCCTTCCCATTATCGAGGGATATTGCAGTATAGCAGTTCTACCTATTGGCCGATTAGCATGCAGGTTGATTCAGCATAATGTCTCATTATGGCTTTCTCACGTATCAAGTTTTGTTTGAATATATACAATAGAACCTGAGATATAGCCTCCCATTAAATCGCAAATGTCGCTGTATGGCAGCGCCACCCGTTGAACGGTTGACACGAAAAGTTGAGACACTAATTTAGGTCAAGGTGCATCTACATATAAATTTATATGCAATTTTATGCAGTAGTTCCTGAGATATAGCCTTCCCTTAAACTGCCGAAATTTCTGTATAGCAGCGCCACCTGTTGGCCGATAAGAATTCAAATTGAATCATCATAATGTCTTATAATAGCCTTTTCACATATAAAGCTTTGTTTGATTATACTCAGTAGAACCTGATATATAGCCTCCTCTTAAATCTCGGATATTGCTGTATAGCAGCGCCACCAGTTGATGGTTGAAAAAAATTGATAGGCACTAATTTAGGTCAAGGTGCCTCTACTTATAAATTCATACATAACTCTGAACAGTAGTTCCGGAGATACAATCGCCACAAAATTTTTGTCACACACACACACAGAGACAGACAAACATTTTCCTTAAATGGTGAAATCGTGTTCTAGACCTCTCAAAACGTGTAAATCCGTTGAAAACTGGAACTCGAAAATTTTTTATGAATCCAATACTTTCTTCTATTGAATATAGAAGAAAGTAAAAAATGCCCTTTAATTTAAATGTTCGTAATTTATTGTTTAATACTTATAGTCTGGAAAAAAAAAATAAAGATGTATTATTCATTATTCCTTTTGTCCGATGTGGATGTTTACTTTACTATAATAATTTGTGTATCATGTATGTGATTCACAGTTAAACATCTGCTTTTTAAGGATCACTGATCTCTTTAAATTCGCATAATCAGCAGCTTAGCTTCCTCCTGTTTCAGTTTTGCTTGGTGCATTATTTATTTGTTCTAGAGAAGACGATAAAGAATATAATCTACCTTGATGGTATTCATTTCCTTTATGTGTTTATTTTACATTAATTTTTTAATTAAATCACAAAACGTATTCCCTGTATATTTGCTGTTACAAATGTAAATGGAAGAAAATACAAAATTTCGTTAACATAAATGCGAGGATTAAAATTCATTGAAAATAAAGATATCTTAAAAAAAAAAAAAAAAAAAAAAAAATGTAAATTGAGAAATAACTTAAATTTTCAAAACGTAAGAGCGAGGTTATGTTGTATTTCTTATATATATATATTATTAATAGTCAATAAAAATTTATACAGTACTTTAAAATTTTCATACAATTTCTACATATGATCATTTTTAGATTTGTTGAAGAAAGAAAACATATACGGATATTTTTTTCTCATGCTTATACGGATTTTTTTTTTTTTTTTTTTTTTTTTTTTCAGGTGGATATCCGCATACGGAGCTCCGACACATGTCTAAAATCAGTTAGAGATCTATAATTATATGTACAAATTATGCTTTCAGTTGTAAATTTTTTTTGAAAGGTGTTCTCAAGTCGACCCGACTCGTAGAAAGCTAAACCCGACCCGAACCCGACCCGCAAGAAAAAAAATTCAGTCAACCTGACCCAATTCCGACCCGAAAGATAAAAAGATCATTCAACCCGACCCGAATCCGACCCGCAAGTGAAAAAAAAATTGTCAACCCGACCCGCGGGTCGGATCGGGTTCGGGTAAAATCGGGTTTCCCGACCCGATGCAGGACTGTAGGTGGGGGTTTTGTGGAGGAATGGAACTTGGACCGAAAGCTCTGCAGTAGACTCCTTTTGGATTCTGTCGGAAGGCGACATATGACGTCATGAACTGAGTTTATATATAAAATGTATAATCATAATCAGTAGGATTATCATTAAAATAAATAAAAATAATTGATTTTGTAGATTAAGTAAAGTATTTTGTATATAAGCTTATGGATTTTACCAAAAGATTTTTAAATGAGCGCTTTTTTTAACATGTCACTAAAAAAAAAAAAAAAGGAATACTATTAAATAAATAATGATAACAAAATTTGGGAAAAAGTTAATGATGTAGTAAAAGGTTTTAAGAATCACAAAAATAATTTAGGACTTCCGTTTTTTGCTTTTCGAAGCTTGTTTAATATCTTTAAGAGTCTATAATAATGTTTATGAGTATTGATATATGAATTGATCATCTATTTCCTCCCTTTGGGTGTGTACCTATATATGAACGGTACTCCTCAAAAGTATTTTCTTTTCTTTCAGTCACAGTCACATTAATATTATATATATATAATTTTATCTTTAATATTATTTATAATTAATTATTCACTCTTTAAATAAAAGGTAGATAACACAGAACTACAACTGCAACTTAAAAAATAAAGACGGAAATAAATAAAATATAAATAATAACAATCGCGCTTATAAAAAAGAAAATAAATCTCATAAAGGAATTTAGGTTTATGAGATTCTATTCTGAAATCTGTTTATTCAATGTTTTCGAGCGTTCATATTCTGTTTACAATTCTATATTTACATTAATATTTGTTTTTAAATCTGACTTTAACATTGAAACATAGAAACCGGAAATAAATCGTTATACAAATTCACGATGCGACCATATTAAATTTTGAAAGGTATAAGTGCTGAAAAATTAATTATCATTTTTTGTAGTTCCTCAGCATATTATTGGTATGGAGAACTTAGAATTCATTGTAATATTAAACTTCGGTTTTTGACGCTTTTACACATTTGAGGTGTAAGGAATTCGCAAATCGCAAATTTAATGCGGCATCCGTCGATGTTGTGACTCATTGCTAGTTTGTTAGTGTGTTTGTTTGTTAAATTACGATATCTCTAGAGCAAATAGCCTTAAGGAGTCGAATCACTTTTATACTATCATATTCATGACACTAAAAAAACATACTTTTATTTATTTATTTTATTTTATTTCTTCAAGCATTCTATTAGGAAAACTTCGTAAGTTTTTGTAAAATCCTGTTTCTCTAAACATGCAAAAATAGCAAATATTTTCGCCTAAACGTGTATTATAAGGTTTATTTTCATCATAAAAATATAGGACCAGTTTTTAAATATCATTTTTGAAACTGACATACATGCAATAGACTACGATTATTCGATTTTCGAAATTTCGAAAATTATTGAAAAATTGCGATTTACTTATCATGGAAGAATAAGGCAAAATTTCGCTTAATTGTGTTTCATGATGTAAATTTTCAACATAAAAATGATTTAAAATATCATTTACGACACTAGTTTAACTTATCAATTACTACACTATTTTAAACTAACAAATTTAAAATATCCCTTATGACACTAATATTTTATTTCAACTATTAGTATCATTATGTTAAATTGTATTTATAACACTATTGTTATTTAAAAAATGTTTAAAAATGTCATTTATGACACTAGTTTAACTTATATAAGTTATGAAACTAGTATAAACTAATAAGTTTTAAAATATCATTTATTATAGTATTTTTTTTTATTTAAAGTAATAGTGTCATTATGTCAAATTTCATTTATGACGCGATTACTATTTTAACTAGTATGTTGTGGCCACCACAAGACTTTTTTCTATATTTTCTATACAAATTCACTCAGTGACATTAAAAAAAAAAAAAAAAAAATTCGTTAAAAGAAAAAAAAATCGATAACTTTGTTTTAAATTATCACATATTTATAGTTCAACCATTCGTTTTGAAGGTATTGACGAGACCTTTCGAAAGATACCCATCTTGAAGATTTACCCCCTTCTCAGATGGGAAACGATGCTCTCCCCCCCACATGCACAATTTTTTCCTAATTAACTACTGCTATTATCAATAATTCATATTAATTTTTCAATCACAGGTTAAGAATAACTCTCATTATGTGCATTTATACGAAATTTTGTCCTATACTGTTATGTTAAAAATTTAGAAAATATACGATCACAGCGCCACCTGCTGTGCGATTGTTCCCCAAATCTAATCAGCGCCAGTTTATGTCAGGGGCCAACTAAATACCAAGTTTGGTTAAATTTCGTTAAAAAAAAAAAAAAAAAAATCTAGGCAAACAAACAATCAACTTTATATAAATAGATTAATATACATATTACATAAAAACGTAGATTTTACACTCCAGGGAATTATTATTATTACAACTTTTTGGGTGATATAAATCTAAAAATAACAAACTTGATAGCGTGTCCCCTTGTAAGGTTCTGTTAATGTGTTTGTTTGTTAGTTTGTTAGCTTGTGTGATGATACCTCAATAGCAAATACCCGTAAACTGATCAGTTCAAAAAACCCTTAACGGCTTAAAAGTTTGTGACACCGCTACTTTATGGCTATAAGAATTTGAAATATGAGTCTTAAATATAATGATATCAAATTTTAAGTGACGCTTTGCAATTAGTTAAAATAAATAATTAATAAATAATTTTACTTTATAATGCAAACTCAGTGAAAGTATAATTATTTGACAGTATATTTGAAAATTAAAAGCACTGTTTAAATGTGTAAATATACTTTATTAGACAAAACAAAAGTAATTTTAATGGAATCTAAAAACATATCTTTTAAAATAACACCGAGGCGCCACTGGAATTTTTATATAATTCCTTTTAAAACTGTTATTTTGAATTTGAAATGTGAATGAAAAAGCATCAGTGAGTGTATTTTATATATCTGTCTGATCTTGAAGTTAAAAATATTACGTTTGTATTATAAATATAAATAAAAGATAAAAGTAAATGATCAAATAAGAAAATCTATGTATATTTTAACTAATTGCAAAGCGTCACTTAAAATTTGATATAATTATTTTTAAGACTCATATTTGAAATTCTTATAGCCATAAAGTAGCGGCGTCACAAACTTTTAAGCCGTTAAGGGGTTTTTGAACTGATATCATTACTTTTTAGTGGTTATTGATCAAAAATTAAAATAAGTCCTTCTGGCTCCTGGGAAGGGTAAACTAATTTATCTTTTCTTATGAAGTTGCCACCATTTTGTTTTCCAAAATGGCAGCTACAATTTATTAATGGACTTAGTGGATTTATTAATGAAGGCTTGTATATATGGAGTTTTAAGCAAATCGGTTCATAAAACCTTTCTAATGCAAATTTGAAATTTTCAGTGTGTTAGCACAGGGAAACAAGAGGGTAGATTAAGTTGGCAAATGAACATATCAAATTCATTTCTAAGATAAATATACACTACAAATTTAGTGTGAATTAATTCAGTATTTCAAACGTTATCATACTGAAAAATTTTCAAGTAGCCTGCCACTTGGAAACAAAATGGAGAAGCTTCGCACTAGAAAAATTTATTGACTGGGATTCTCAAACTCTTAAAAATAAATAAATAAATAAATAAAAAATAAGAAAGAAAGAAAGAAAAATAAGTGGATAATTTCAAATTTAAGTTAGAATTACGTAATTTACATTTTGCAAGTTTCTTTTTAGAGAATTACAAATTAAACAATTAAAAAAAAAAAAAAAAAAAAAAAAAAAAAAAAAATCAAGTAAATGGAAAAGATGGAAATTTGTATATTGTGTTTCCCCTTTTGAGGCTAAGTATGCTCCAATATTCACAATTTAAATTTTCATCAAAATTGCAGGTAAAAATTACTTCATATATATTTTCATATAAAATGTTTGGGGGGAGAAAATAGACAAAATATAATTTAAGCTTACATTTCTATAATTTTAAAAATAAGATAAAATCACCTGGAGAAAAATTTTATGGAAAATATAAGTTAAGCTTTTAAAAAAAATTAAATTTCTGCGTAAAAATTCTATTTCATAAATATATTTACAACTACAATAAACAAAAAAACCCTCCTTTAATTTTAAATAATTATTTCTACATGTTTCGAAGCAATTAAAAGTTTTTTCTTTCTTTCTTTCTTTTTTTTTTTTTTTTTTTTAAGAAAAATAAATAAATGTAGTGGCGCCATCTAGTAGTTTATATTAAAATCATATACATATATATTTAACCTTTTTTTTAATTATTTTTCCCCTTTAAAAAAAAAAAAAAAAAAAAAAAAAAACTTGTTTAGAAACAGGTAGAAATAGTTATTTAAAATTAAAGGAGGATTTTTTGTTTATTGTTATTGTAAATATATTTATGAAATAGAATTTTTCATGCAGAAATTAATTAATTAAAAAAATAAAAGAAAGAATAATATTTTTTAAATACATTGTTATGAGTTTCAAAGTAAAGATGTTATTTATTTATTTTGACGTGTTTTTTAATAATTGCTATTTGACATATTTTTCATGAATTTTAATAAAATTCATGAAATAATGTTATCTCTAATAAACAGTGTAAGCACTGTTTCATCCCCTAGTCATTATTGCTTTAAATAATAATAATAAAAAAAAATGATTATGTTAATATTTAAAATATGTATAATTTTAAAGTCTGAAAAATAAATAAATGAATAAGCTCTAACTGTATTTTCAAAAGAGATTTTTAATTTTTAAAAAGAATATATATATTTATATATATATATATATATATGTGTGTGTGTGTGTGTGTATTTACGAAAGTGTATGTTTTAAATAAAAAAACGAAATATGGCGCCAAAACTCTATTTGCTGTTTTTATCCATTCCCGGCACGGATTGATACATGAATATGAATCACAAATCATTGAGATATTATAAAATCGATGTTCATGAATGATTAAAAATTTTTTCGCTTTAAAAAATTGTAAATTCATCATTTTTATGATAAAATGGAATATCTAAAATTACAAAATATTTCCTTATTTAAAATATTATCTAAATATTTTTTTGACTAAATATGAAATTTTGAAATCAAAAATATTTTTTTCATAACAGAAGACAAAATATATTTAAGTGAATTTGACTTAGTATATATGCAATAAATATTTTAAACATGTAATAAAGTACTTTTGCGTTAAAAAAAAATCTAAATAATTCATTGGCTGCATTGAAGTCGGTCAATCAACCAGTCCACATACCTCACAAGTAAGAACCGCATAACAGCGTTTTCACCCGAAGAAACACATGTAATTGGCGGAGTAATATAGTTCCATATTTAAAGCGATTTATATAAAAAACAAGAGTTTTCCTGAAAAAAAAAACGAAAACGTTAGTAGATTCAGAAAGATCCTATTAACAACATAAAATAATTATATGAAAATCCTTCGAGCCGTTTTAGAGATATTTTTCAGAATTCGAGTCCATTACACCAACCGTTTTCCCATTTTGGCTTTAAATTGAGATTCAGATCTCAAAACATGATGCATGTAGAAATGTAAAATTTTCAGGATAGATTAAGACCGAAGATAAAAGATTATTTTGAAAAGATCAGAACAAAATATGGCATATTTGCTGCGATATTAAGTGTCGGCTTTTACAAATCTCTTTGATGTCAAACTAGCCGTATATATGAGTTCGCAGCGTCCCGTTTGTCCCTCCGCTTGCATCACTCAAAAAACTGTCGTTTTTCATGATCAGATCAGTTTTAAAATACCACTTATGACATTGGCAAGAAGTCTGTTGCTTTTAAAAACTTCGTAATCTATTCGAAATTTTCGATTTTTTCAACATGGGAGAATAGGACGAAATTTCACTTAACAATGCATTTAGAGGATTTTTTTTTTTTTTTTTTTTTTTTTTTTTTTTGTAAACCTGTCAGACTAGCTTTTAAATATCGGTTATGACGCTGAGAAGAACATCATAAATTATAAACATTCTACTTTGAAATTTTCGTAAATTATTGATAACATCTTAGTTTCGTCTCTTAACTTTGTTATTTTCACTGAGAAAAAAAAAAATTGTAACTGACATCTAGCGTCTAAATTATGGCTCTTGAAAAAATATTTTCATGTCATCCTTATAAATTCTAGTCCCCTTTGAAAGCGTGTTCTAGAAACCCCTATTAGAATTTTAGAGCGTTTGCCTATGCTCTCGAGGGCAAATAAAGGCGAATACAAGAGGCGAGTTTCAGCAACTATAATCTTGGTTTATGACACAATTCTAGGAAATCAAGCGAGAATTTCTCGCAATACAAAAGATTCAGAATATTCAGAATATCGTTTCACCACGTAGAAATGTGTAGACTAGAAATTCTCGATCATTTCGTCTATTCAGTTTATTGGAGTGTCTTATGCCTATAGCTCGGAAATCTATATTTCTAGATAAGGGATTTAAAAAAAGACTGCTTATTCATTCTAGATGAAGGCGGTATACTTTTATTCAGTGTTGGCTATTTCAAAAACTAGTTAGATTTATCCATGGAACACCTAATTTTTACACACACACACACATATATATAGTATATGTATACATATATATATATATATATGTATATGTGTGTGCGTGTGTATTAGATTCAAATATATCTTACACAACAAATCACATGACAAAAAACGTACAAAAATAAGTCTTAAAATAAATACTTTTTTAAAATTAAGAAAAAGCATGTGCTGTATAAGTTACGCACAATATATTTGCTTTTTTGTAAAAAATGTATAAGTTGTTTAAGTAAGAAATCTAAATTAACTCAAAATTGACGTTACTGTGGGTTTAAATTTTAATTTGGAATGGTTTAATGTTTAATTAATTTAATTTTTTTTTTCTCACATCATTATCAATAGTAATAGGTAACTGCATACAGGTCAAATATTTACACTTTGAATATCGATTAAGTCCGCGATAAGCTCGCAGGTATGTCTCTGGGATCTCGCTTGGGATGGGGGATTACGAAAGAATAAAACAAAATAGTTTAATTAAAGTTAAAACCAATTTATCAACCAATAAATCGGTTTAAATTTATTTAACCAATTTTTTTTTTTTTTTTTTTTTTTTTACCAATTTCCTATAGCTATAAAACTATTAGTAGCAACATCTCTTGACCTCTTGATAGAAGCTACTAATATTAGCGATGTAGTAAAGTTTGCAATTCGCTATTCAAAATAGTAAATCGCTAATAATTCCTGATTGCCAACTTGGAATTTGCTTTACGGCTGAAGACATTATAATGCGAAAGTCGAAATATTATAAACTTTTAAGAAAAAAATCTGAAATGGCTCAACTCCACTTTCCGAACATTAAATAATTAACGGTTGTATAAATAAATTATATTAGTAGAAGTTGTTAAATAAACAAAAGGAAAGTTATAATGGGATTTTTGAGTATTTTTTCTCCAAATTTTATGTTGTTTAAATTAACGATATTGCCTTTCAAAAAAGTTTGAACCCGTACCTCATAATGATAAAGAAATTTCCATTATATTCCTGTAAAAATCTATGTTTTACGCTTACCAACGTCTGTACCTTTCCTGTGACGGTGACTTGTAACATGTACAAAAATTATCACCTCAATCGGAGGCGTTTAGACGCTATCACATTTTAAACATTTTAACCCTACAAGGCACCCAGTTCCATATGTGGAACACCGACTTTAATCGTTCCTATAGCTATAAAACTATTAGTAGCGACATCTCTTGACATCTTGATAGAAGCTACTGACATTTAGCAATGTAGTAATACGAATCTTTACCTAAAGATGTCGTTCGTGTTTTTGTTATAGTGCACTCAGTGTGACATTTGAATGAAAGTGATACGTTAGTCGTTTGTCTGAATTCAAAAATAAAAAAAGAATAGTTATTGAACAGTTTTGACTCGAATAAAATACTGTGTGTTATAACGAAGTGTATATTTTGCAGAGGTAAGTTTATATATATATATATATATATATATATATATATATATATATATATTACAATAGTAAACGTATTGGTAAATCATATTTTTATGTATGTTCCACATACGGTAAAAAAAAGCTATGTGTGGTAGATTAACAAAAATTTATGCACATCGTTATATTTCCATGCAACGGTGACCTATAGCATGTGTATAAATATTCAGCTCAATCGAATAAGGCTTTCAGACGCTATCACTGTTTAAAAAAATAAAATTGGGCCCATATACACCATAATGATAAAGAATTTCCCTTCGTGTCCTTGTAAAAAAAAAACTGTAAGCGCTAGATTCACTAAAATTTATACATTTCGTGCAACGGTGACTCATAACATGTGTATAAAGTTTTAGATCAGTCCAATAAGGCATTTAGACGCTATAGCACTTTAAAAAAATTAGGTCTGTGTACCATAATGATAAAGAATTTTTCTTTGTGTCCCAGTAAAAAACTTTTAAGTGCTAGATTAACCAAAATCAATAGGGTTCGTGCTATAATGACCTATAACAAACGTACTGACTACATATCTTTACGTGATCTATCAATAAAGGATTATTTGTCAACTTCAATGACACCTCACCATTTTCAGGACATTCTCACCGATATCTGCTACATATTTTATTTCATATGTATATACAGTCGGTAACAAAAGTGTCCGAACACTTGCAAATATTTACATGTAAAAAAAGTACACTTCATACGGTTTTGTTAAATAAATCCTTGTCGAATCCTGTTCTTAGTCAGTGTAAGAACATGATTCGATAAAGATTTATTTAACAAAGCAGTATGAAGTGTACTTTTTTTACATAGGAATTTTTGCTAGTGTTCAGACACTTTTTGTTACCGACTGTACATATAAAGAAATCAACGCTGTTATTAAATTTAAAAGTCTATTCCAGATTATTCAGCCAATTTTCATTTGAAACACTTCTACAAACTTGGCAATCATGATGAAACTTTTCAAGTGACAAATTCATATAAATTCAAAGATACAAAATTTGAATTTCCTGTAATTATTTGACTTTAAGTAATGCTAACAACAAACATACGTACAGATCAAACACTAAAGACTTGATTTTCATATTTAAGAAGCACAAAACGTGATATTACAAAAACGCCTGAGCTGAAAATTGAACTTTAATAAATGCTTCGTTTACCGTAAGGGACTAAAAAATTAAATTTTCATTGTTAAGCAGTTTCCATCAACAGGGCAAAACGTATTAATACATTTCCATAAATTATATTCAGTAGTAAAAAAATGTGTTTCTTAATTTTGCATACCCAATTATATTATCTATAAATTATATACATACCACACAGAGTGCTTAAATTTAGCCCATTATAAAAAATACATATATAGCACAACTTGAAATGCAATTTCAGCGATTTTAAATGATAGTCCTAATATATCCGATATATTTTATACAGTAACTAAATAGTAAATGATTTCAATATTCTACACAAAATATTCTTTTATGAATATAAAAAATATATGATTTTTCATTTCGTTTAGTGCAGCTTATAGATGCTAAACTATACCTATGAGACATTTTAACCATAAAAAAAAAAAAAAAAAAAAAAAAAAAAAAAACGTATTTGAATTATGTTGGATATCCCCGTACCCAATTCATTAGCTTGGTCTGAACAAAGGGTTAGTGCAGTATCCCTATATCATACACATTTAGAATTCCGAATTAACTGGTAAAACTATGATCTTCTAATTAAAGGAACCTCAAAAAGTGTAAATTTAACAAAAATTCAGTTTCTTAAATTTGTCCCAAAACAGTGCTTTTTCTACCATATATGGGTAAAAAAAAGTAATTGTAAGGTATGGGATTTTACGCGGTCCCTTTGGGTTCGAAAAGTGAAGGTCACCAGTCAGATCCAGCTTTACATAGTGGTGATTTCGGTTACAGTGTCGAGTTGAGCATAGAGGCGTTGGGTTGGAAGTATCAGGATTAACATTTAGATCCAGTTTTAGATGAAAATTTCAGCTGAATATTTGCAATTTTAAGATGGATATTTAAGGGTTGGTTTGTTAGTTTTGTTTAACGTCGCACTAGTATTGCGCTATAGGTAATGTGTAATTTATAGAACATGAAATGAATAGGTTCTTAGC